>CM042697.1:146694216-147400956 GCA_023614405.1 Avena insularis
CAGCGTCTTGGCGCGAGCGGGGCTGCGGACCCGCAGGGTCAACGCGGGCGGCAGGTGCGAGGCAAGCCAGCGAGCAGCGCGAGGCCAGGAAACAAAATCTGGATCTGAAAAATAAACTGGGCCGGCCGGTACTACCGGCCCACCCGGGCGGTACTACCGGGCCGGCCGGTAGTACCGGATTTAGATACCTAGCGAGGCAGAGATAAAACGGGCCGTTTTTAGGCCCGGGTGGTAATCTTAGCCCGTCAAGGCGGTACTACCGCTTCGAAAAACGGTGACAGCAAATATTCAAACGGCAATAACTTTTGACTGGAAGCTCCGATTGACCTGATTCAAATTGCGTTGGAAATATTGATTATCACCAAGTGAGAAAGTATCAAGTAGAATAATTTGAAGTACCTCACTTGGTGAGAAACCGAAAAGCCGCATAAATCAAAATCGCAACAAGTTATATATGGGAGATCCGATTTTGATGAACAAGAGCTTGTTATGGAGATTACCACAAGCTCTATATCCTCACATGGACAAGGCCAAATAACAACCAAAACGATGATGCAATTATGCAAAGTTTTGAGCTCTCTCCGAACGATGTGACCGAATTACTCATACGAGAGCCCCTCTTGATAGTACGGTTATCTATCCTAAACCCGGTCTCATACACAAAACGTGAGACCGGCAAAAGGGAAATCCTATCAAGATTATACCTTTGCCTTGAGCATTCCACTTGAGCTCAATGTAGACGATCTTGTCCTTCTTAAGACAGAACGACTTTCTTAATTCCTCATCATCGACCTCGCATATTGAGCTTGCACAACATATCTTCTTTGAATTTCGTCGACCTTGAAGCCAACACATGCTCCAAGCGATGCCAATGGACAAATCCTACAAGTATAACTTAATACACACATTAGTCCATAAAGATTGTCATTAATTACCAAAACCACATATGGGGGCCCAACATGTTCTTTCAATATGGCTCCCACATATTTCTACAATTACTTTGTGATCGAATGAACCATTTACATACGATACCAATTTCCCTTTGTATCGCGATACTTTACTTGTCCGAGGTCTGATCGTAGGTATCTCTTCATACCTAGTTCAACCTCGTTACCGACAAGTACTCTTTTCTCGTTCCTGTGATATGTGATCCCTTGTGAGCCAGTCACATGCTTCCAAGCTAATTGGATGGCATTCCACCGAGAGGGCCCAGAGTATATGTATCCGTCATATGGATGGACAAATCCCACTCTTGATCCATGTGCCTCAACACATACTTTCCGAACACTCAATGCGACCTTTATAACCACCCAGTTATGAAGTGGTGTTTGATGTCATCAAAGCATCCATCTTGTGATGGTTATTAGCATGATCTCATGGTCGAAGGAATTAGGTTACTATGTATCTGAAAGCTTATAGCAATTTAACTATTAAAATGACTTGATCTTTATGCTACGCTTATCTATAGGAGTATGTCCATCATACCATTCTTCTAATGATATGATCTTGTTGTTAATAATATCTCAATGTTCATGATCCGGAAACCATGATCATCTATTAACCAACAAGCTAGTATTACAAAGAGGCTTTGCTAGGGACTCTAACAAGTTTACAAATCACAAAAGTATTATTGTTTCCGGTTAATAAAATTATAGCATGAATGCAAACATTTATCATAAACATAAATATATAGTAATAACTAATTTTATTATTGCCTCTAGGGCATATCTCCAACAGTCTCCCACTTGCACTAGAGTTAACTAATCTAGATTACATGGTAATATACCGAACACCCATGGCGGTTTGGTGATGGTCATGTTTTTCTCTCGGGAGAGGTTTAGTCAATGGATCCACCATATTCAGATCCGTGTGTACTTTGCAAATCTTTATGTCACCATCTTGGACATGATCTCGAATAGCGTAAAAACGTAGCTTGATATGCTTCAGCTTTTTGTGTGACCTTGGCTCCTGCGCATTGGCTATGGCGCCCATGTTATCATAATAGATAGACATTGGGTCCAGCGCACTGGAAACCACACCGAGCTCCGTTATGAACTTCTTCATCCAAATTTCCTCTTGCACTACGAAAGGACCCCCCTAAAGCAACGCATTTATGTGTATCTAAATGCATATATAGGCGTTGCTAGCAACTTTACCAACAAATAAAAATGTGTTGCGTTTTTGGGCGTTGCAGGGGTACAATACAACGCATATACATGCGTTGGTAACCAATGGGATATGCGTTGCAAAAGTACCTATAGATTTCAAGCAACAACCATATCTGTTAGTAGAGAGATCCTACATGGATGGAAAATTCTATTTTAAAATATGATATTTTTAGAACTGCATGATTTGGTTACTCTTGAAGACGTAGATATTTTTTCGCCTGGAGAGAATATATTTCAAGTGTGACATGCCACATCAAACAAATCACAAAATATGAATGCATCACACGACAAAGAATTCAATTTGTATTATTGAAATCACCATCTCATACATGAAAATTATCTAAAGAGTAGACAATTTACAATCTTACATCAGAATATGATATTCTACCTTGCCAACCAATCGAGTAGAAGTACAATCTTCCATCAAAATTAATAGTCTACCAAGCCCTATATGTCCGTTCTAATATTTCCCTAACATGTTCTGAGCTGTTATCATCTGTATATAGCAAATCTTGCTGATGTATAGGACCTGCAAATAAAAAAAATATGTTTTCAGTACCAAAGTGGCAAAAGACAACAAAGGGATAGTGAACTCTACTAAGTTAGTACGTGAGATATTTTTTGCTATTATTCCATTTGAAATAGCTCAGGCGTCCAAGTCATAGTGGTTATCACACATGGAAATAGAAAATGAAATCCGGATTTTAAAAATAACCATGAGATCTCAAAAGTTCCTTGAAATAGAATTCAAATTCGTCAATAAACCAGATCATCCATCTAACAAAAGATCAAACTTCTTAATAAACTAAACAATAGATTAGTCTATCACAATAGTCTGACAATCATAAGTACTAGTTCATATATAGTGGCGGATGCAGGAAGCTAAAGTTCACATATAGTCCAAACTCATTTAAGGCACATATACAATGGTCTTAGCAAAACAACATGTAGTAGAACCGTCAAAAGGCTTAAAAAACTACTAACATGGACTCTTGTTGCTTCAAAATCTTATTGGTTGCCGTAGTGCAATTTCCATTCCAAGTGAGACCTATATCGTTTGAAGCAAAAAAAATATGAATCATAATCTTATCACAAGTGTAGTTGTAGTTGTACAAATAACACGAGGGAGGAATTAATACCAGCTGGTATGAGAAGGAACTAACTACAAATTCTAATTTGAGTCAACTCATGTTTAATGTTCATATTGTAGATTATGTACAATATTTTAGTACTAGCATGGACCAGTTAAACGAAATTCAGAAATACCTCGAGTACTCTAAAACTATATCCAAAATCACATTTAAAATTGGAACGGTGAAAGATTCTGTTTAAATAATGAAAACGTACCTTTCAGTATGATATCATCAAAATTTCCTGGTGGTATGTACAATATTGGCACGGGCCTTGAGAACTTCCTCGTTCCACTCTTTTGTTATGTCATATTCTCTGTCATGAAAATTAATATTATGAACACTATTGGAGATCATAAAAAATATGGGATCAAATGCATGAATATCTAACACATGAAATAAGAAACAAAGCAGATATTGATATGTTCCGAAGATAACACCAATGAGTAATGTTGAATTAATAGATAAGTGCACGTACATCTAACAGAGCCTTTCTGCTTCCCTCGGATCACATAGAAGGACCTGAAAACCCAATTGCATGAAATCGTAGCTTTCAAATATTAATACTCTACAGCAAAAACAAACTGACCATTGCAAAAAAAAAGTTTAATGTAAAACATCATATGAGATCGAGCAATGTTGGATGTGTTATAAATTGACAAAGGGGAGGAATTAATAGTGCAGGCAATCCAGCTGCTGGCTGTTATGGCACACCGGAATTATTAATCCAGCAGTATTACAGATGCCCGCTTGAGGCTTCTTGGTGTAGCATATCCTGCTACTACCGCCTGCCGGCCTGCCCTGCTACTATGTGGTTCTGCCTCTATGACATCACACTTGCAAAGGATACGCCATCAGAATTGTCAAGGATGCACAAAAAGGAACCGGTAGCACGGAGCAATCCAGGGAAAAGATGAGACAAATCTGAAGTGGGGAAATGGAAATTACACCTGGAGCATGAAGTTCTGTTGTGCACTTTCGCCGCCGCAACCCCTGTCCTCCGACTCGCCGCTCGGCTCTTCGATGAACCTCCGCATCATGTAGTATCCCAAATCCATCTTGGCTGCACAAGCTTTTCCTAGATTTAGGGTCTCATGTTCAGAGGCGAGGTGCACAACTGGCATCCACTGGTCGCTGGCGAGGGAAGCCCTACTAGCTTCCTGCCGAGAGACGCCATAGGGAAATAGAGGGAGGCGGCTAGGTTTAGGAATGCGGGGAGTGGGACTACAGGTGCGTGCGTGTGTTCGTGCATTTGTGGTGGGTGGGATTAACCATAGCTAGTTGTGTTCTTAGTGGGCCGGGCTCGTTTTTGTGTACCCAATCTCTCGATGGACAATAGAAGTAGACTCCAACGCATGCATGTGTATCTTTCCTAATATTCTACAACGAATATTTAGATCGTTGCAAGGTATGTATTGCTATATAGGGGTTGTTCTTGTAGTGTTGTGAAGCCTCCGAAGCATCTATGTATTCTGATTCAGTTGAAAATCTCGTCACAACGCTTTGCTTTGCACTTCTCCAGCTCACTGCCGCACCATTCAAAGTAAATACGTATTCAGATTGAGATTTAGAATTATCCCGATCGGTGTTCCAACTAGCATCGGTGTAATCATTAACAATGAGTTGTTCATCACCTCCATAAGAAAGAACCATATCCTTAGTTCTTCTCAAGTACTTAAGGATGTTTTTGACCACTGTCCAATGATCCACCCGTGGATCACTTTGATATCTGCTAGTTAAACTAACAACATATGCAATGTCGGGTATAGTACATAGCATGACATACATGATATGTCTGAGGCATAGGGAGTCTTACTCATCCTCTCTCTATCTTCAGCCGTAGCGGGACTTTGAGTTTTACTCAAGGTCGTATTGGGCAACATTGTCAAGAACCCTTTCTTGCAACCTTTCATTCCAAACCTCTTTAGAACTTTGTCCAAATATGTACACTGTGAAAGCGATATTAGGCGGCTTGATCAATCTCTATAAATATTTATGCCTAATATGTAAGCATCTCCGCCAAGATCCTTCGTTGAAAAACTATTATTCAAATAATCTTTGACACTTTTAAGAAGGTCTATATCATTCCCAATCAACAATATGTCATCCCCATATAGTACTAGGAATGCTACAGAGCTCCCACTCACTTTCTTATAAATACAAGCTTCTCCATAAGTTTGTATAAAACCACAACTTTTGATTACCTTATCAAAACGTTGATTCCAGCTTCGGGATGCTTGCTTCAATCCATAAATGGACCGTTGAAGTTTACATACCTTGTTAGCATCTTTAGGATCGACAAATCCTTTGGGTTGTACCATTTACAACTCTTCATCAATGTCTCCATTGAGGAACACCGTTTTTACATCCATCTGCCATACCTCATAATCATAATATGCAGTGATTGCTAACAAAATCCTCATAGACTTTAGTTTGCTACTAGTGAGAAAGTCTCATCGTAGTCAACTCCTTGAATTTGTCGAAACCCTTTTGCAACAAGTCGAGCTTTGTAGATGGTTACATTACCATCAGCATATGTTTTCTTCTTGAAAATCCATTTGTTCTCGACAGCCTTTCGGCCATCCGGTAAGTCCACCAAAGTCCATACTTGGTTTTCGTACATGGATCCAATCTTAGATTTCATGGATTCTTGCCATTTATTGGAATATGGGCTCATCATTGATACGCCGTAAACATATCTATAATTTTTGATGTTCCATGCTTGTTTAGTATCAACTTTTCTATGCTTTGTCTACACTGTGAGGTATTTTTATACATTTTCTGGGACTAACCTATTAACAAGATGCCGCAGTGCTAGTTGCCTGTTTTCTGCTGTTTTTGGTTTCAGAAAAGCTAGTAAGGAAATATTCTCGGAATTGGACGGGACAAAAGCGAAGTCAATATTTTACCGGAATGAATACAGAGACAGAAGGGCAGCCGAAGGGGGGCCACAGGGTGGCCACATCCCCCTAGCGCGGGGCCACCCTAGGTCGCGCCTGGGCAGAGTGTGGGACCCGTGTCCGCCCTCCTGCCTCGCCTCTTCGCCTATAAAAGCCCCCCGATGCAGAAACCCTAAGAACCCAATCGGATCTCCACGAAACAGTCCGTAGCCACCGCCACCATCATCCCTAGATCGAAGGGGATCTGAAGCTCTTCCCGACATCCTACCGAAGGGGAAAGATCATCCCGGAGGCCTTCTTCATCACCATGCCAGCCTCCGGTATGATGCGTGAGTAGTTCCCCCTTTGGACTATGGGTCCATACAGTAGCTAGATGGTTGCTTCTCCTCCTTTGTGCTATCATGTTTAGATCTTGTGAGATCCGTTCATGATCAAGATCATCTATTTGTAATCATACATGTTGTGTTTGCGGGGATCCGATGGATATTGAGATACTATGTCATATTGATTATTGATTCTATCATGTCTGTGTTGTTTTTGATCTTGCATGCTCTCCGTTGCTAGTAGCTATCTTGGCCAAGTAGATGCTTGTTACTCCAAGAGGGAGTATTTATGCTCGATAGTGGGTTCATTCCTCTAGTAATCTGGGGAAGTGACAGAAATCTCTAAGGTTGTAGATGTGTTGTTGCTACTAGGGAGAAAACAACAATCTTTTGTTCATGAAACAATTGTATTGTTTACTTTACACACATTGCTTAATGCAATTATCCGTTTCTTGCAACTTAATATTGGAAGGTGTTCGGATGATAACCTAAAGGTGGATTATTAGTCATAGATGCAGTTGGATTACGGTCTATGTATATTGTTGTAATGCCCAATCAAATCTCATAGGAGTCATGATGTCTAGTATTTGCATTGTTATGCTTGCTTAATCCTGTCAATTGCCTCGCTGTAATTTGTTCACCCAGCATGTTATTTATCTTAAGGAGAACACCTCTAGTGAACTGTGGACCTCGGTCCAATCTTTACCATTGATACATCATCTACTGTTACCGTTTACCTTCTACAAGAAACTATTATCTTCCACACTATATTATCTTCCACACTATATTATCTTCCACACTATACATTTAATCCTTTATTTTTAGCAAACCAGTGAGATTGACAACGTTACTGTAAGTTGGGGCAAAGTCTTGAGTTTGTGTTGTGCACGATTCCAAGTTGTTAGCAACACCTTGGAGTTGTTTCCTTGCTCCTAGGTTCGATAACCTTGGTTTCATAACTGAGGGAAAACTTGCTGATGTGCTCATCACACCTTCCTCTTGGGGTATCCCAACAAAGTTCTACAGTGATCTGAGCCCATCAAGACTTTTCTGGCACCGTTGCCAGGGAGTTAAGGACAGCTTTACAAGGGGAGTCTCTCACAACCACTCTCTCTACTTTGTTTTTGTTTTGCTTAGTTTCTTTTGCTTTGTTTTGCTTGGTTCTTTCTTTAAAAAATACAAAAAATTAGTTTCGTTTGGTTTGCTTTTTCTTATAAAAAACACACAAAAATTAGTTCCTATCCTAGTCACTACCATGTCTAGTATTACTCCAATCACTGTGTCACCTGTGGAAATGATCTTTACTTTCAAACAAGGAAGTGAAGAGAGTTTCAAGGAAGCTTGGTCTAGAATTTCTGATTCACATGAAAAAACTAAGCATAAAATGACTTCAGGCTTTGTTCTTAGCAGTTTTTACTATGGTCTTACTCTTTGTTATAGATATGCTTTGGATGCTGTAGAAGGAAGAGATTTTCTCCAATGTAATTAGGATGAAGATTTGAATGCCATAAAGAAGTTGATTACAATTTATAATTTCCCTAGCAAGTCTGATTTCTTCCTTTATAAACATCTATGCTAGGTTGAACACTCCTGAGACCAGTACTGCTAGCTTAAAAGGTTGCTATAACATTCTTAGAGAACATCCTGATTATGTTGCAATAAATTATGAGCCTTGAAAATGGTTTCCTACAATAAAAGTTTTTATAAACAATGAAACTTTTGATGCTCGTTGTGATATCATGTCTGAATTTTGTCTTATGCCTAAAGATATCTATGAATCTTTGAATCTTTGGGGACTTGCTGAAGGAGGAGAAGAAATATCTCTTACCAATAATGAAACTATATTACCCATTGGAATAGCTAAAGGAGTGTTTACAAAGATCTTAGGGAAAGTGGTGTCTACTGATTATCTTGTTATTGAATATGTAGGAAAAAGACAAATTACACTTGGAAGATCCCTACTGAAACTCCTTGGAGCAATAATAGATTTGGGGAAAGGAATTATGCATTTTGATTCTCCAACAAGCAATCATATGTTCCCTAAAGATAAGAGTAAAGGTAAGAAAGGTAGGGGCAAGAAATTTGATGTTAATGCTTCTTCATTTGAAAATACTTGATTCTTGCTTCCTGTGCCTAACTTAAAGGCATTAAGGAAAAGTACTTCTTGAGAGATAATCCAATAGTTTTATTGAATCTTGGAAGTTATTACTTCTGTAATAACCTCTCCTTATCCTTTTTGTGTAATTTTTGTGCCAAGAATAACCTCTAATGAGAAAGAAGTAAGATTTGGGGAAGTTGCTGTTCCAAAACAGATTTTTTATGCTTCACTGTACAAATTCGTGAAAAATGTCTATATGTAGGATTTAGATGTAATTTTCTGAGTCAATGCCGCAGGTTGTTATATAACTTTCGTTAGTTCAACACTTTTCGATTTGAGCAACAAAACGTTTTCGAAAAAATTGGATTTTACCTACTGGTCTGTTTTGACATATTTCTGCCATTATTTGCATTTGCCTCTTATCAGTTTCTTTTTGACTTCTTCTTGATCACTTGAGCTTTTTAAAGGAATTGCTACAGTATCTTGTGTTTCAATGAAAGTTTTACTTGTGTTAAAACAAAACCCAAGGGCCTATTATCTTGAATGCACTAATGTTGCTAATGAAGATTGTGTGAAGTTTTGTATGAAGGAAATTTTCATGTGTAGGGGAAGAATGATGTAATGAGATGAAGAATGGACAAAATTTCAAGCTTGGGTATGCCAACCCGTGTCACCACAAGAAATATTCAAGAGGTACAAGCATCAAATCTTGGGGATGCCCAAGGCATCCCCTTCTTCATCAATAAAAATCTCAGGTCTCTTTCTAGACATTTCATTTTTTATTGTTTCATACACTATTGTGTTGTTGTTGGAGCGTCTTAGTTTTCGTTTTTAGTTTTTGTTTGTTTAGTTTGCTTGAATAAAGTAGTTGGACCCCCGCTTTCGCTGTGTTGTTTCAAATAAGTTGATTGGTGTTGGAAAAAAGTAGAAAATTTCATGCTTAAGTGGTACAAAAGGGAGCTTGTTTTGAGTGTGACATAGACTTTATCATGTCATGCTAGATGTTATTTTGACCTTATGCTCAGTGATTATTTCTGTAGCATGACTTGTTCCAAACAATTGAGATTTCTTAATGTGCCTTGCAAGAATCATGCATTGTTTTAGCATATAAAAGCATAATATTGTGGTATTCTCCTTTGATGCTTTGTTTGGGTTGACTTGGCACATGCTTACACCATGTTATGACTATGAACCAGTCACCTTAGCCTCTATGATCATTTAGTTTTTGACTTGTGATACCACTTTATGCTTTGATTGATAATGTTTTGTCGCTCTGCATGATTATGGCCATATTGCTCTCTCAGTTGGTCGCTCCCAGTCTTTTGTTAGACTCCACTTGTATTGAGTAAGCTCTACTCATGCATCCAACTCCCAAGAAACCAAGTTATTCCAAAGAGTCCATTATAAATTCCTATGCATGGTGTGTTACACCATTCCAAGTATATTCTTGTTTTATCTATCTTCCAAATTAAACTTGTTATGAGAAAATTAGTGATTAAAGTTGTCACAAACTTGATGGCACACTTTATTTTTCTTTCCCCTAATAAACTTGAACCATTGTGTAATCTATGTTGTATATGCTTGCACTTATAAGTTGGGAATTAGCAGAACCGTGGTATCATGGGGAACCGTTTCAACACTTGTACATATTACCCAGTTGATATCATGATCTTTTGTTTGTGGATGTCGGAGGTGTGAAATAAAAGGGAAGGTTGTACGTCCATGTAGTTATGTATATGTGTTAGAGAAATGCCTGAGAAGCTATCCTAAGCCATGCCTAGTCATGGTGGAAACTTGCAGCATAACCATAGTGAGCAATCTGTGAAGTATCCTCAATAAAAACCTATGCAAATAGCAAATAAAAAGTCGCTGAGATGCTCATTGTATGTTGCCTTGTCATTTTGATATGGGATAGCTCCTGTATCATGGGGCAAGGGGTACCCCATTGGCGGTTCTCTATGATACACATATACTTACAATGATAAGAACTTACCGATGACTAAAGTTGAGTAGCATGTGGAACGACACTCGTACTCAAGGGACATGAGATTGCCAACTTATGATTTGTCAAGCATATAATCCATACTTTGTTCACTTTAACCTTAAACACTTCAAGATTCTTATGATAGGGGCAATGATAGCTAGAAGCTAACAAGTACCATAATTTTTAGAAGCTCTTTATGAAACTTGAAATCCATGCTTCCCTTTTGTGAAGGGCCTTTCTTCCTACTTCTATATCGAGTCTCCACCTTCTATCTTCATGCACCAATTAAGAGAGCATAGTTGTCATTCTTAGATTTATGTGCATTGTCCCAAAACTTATTGATTGATTCATAATGTTGATATTGCTTGTTCTTGAACTATTTGTATCTAGTCACCCTTATGAACTTTGAAGGTGTCCTATGCATTTATGTTTTTCTACTCCATGAGGGACAAGATGAATACCACTATGCTATGTTTTCTAGATGTGAAACAAACAAAACTCTTTCAATGCATTGTTATTCATGATTCTTTGTTTGTATCTGTGCATGTTACATCATAGTTACTATGTCTTATTGTTAGAACTACATCTTTCATGCTCATGTTTAGAGTACTTTGATCCCAGCTTTCAATGCTTTACAAATGGTTTGATCTAGATTGTGATGGTGCATGTCACCTCAAAAATTATTCTTTTTATCACTTACCTACTCGAGGATGAGAAGGAGTTAAGCTTCGGGATGCTTGATACGTCGTAAACGTATCTATAATTTTTGATGTTCCATGCTTGTTTAGTATCAACTTTGCTATGCTTTGTCTACACTTTGAGGTATTTTTATACATTTTCTAGGACTAACCTATTAACAAGATGCCGCAGTGATAGTTGCCTGTTTTCTGCTGTTTTTGGTTTCAGAAAAGCTAGTAAGGAAATATTCTTGGAATTGGACGGGACAAAAGCGAAGTCAATATTTTACCGGAACGAATACAAAGACAGAAGGGCAGCCGAAGGGGGGCCACAGGGTGGCCACATCCCCCTAGCACGGGGCCACCCTAGGTCGTGCCTGGGCAGAGTGTGGGACCTGGGTCCGCCCTCCTGCCTCGGATCTTCGCCTATAAAAGCCCCCGATGCAGAAACCCTAAGCACCTGATCAGATCTTCACGAAATAGTGTGTAGCCGCCGCGACCATCGTCCCTAGATCAGGGGGATCTGAAGCTCTTCCCGGCACCCTGCCGGAGGGGAGAGATCATCCCGGAGGCCTTCTTCATCACCATACTAGCCTCCGGTATGATGCGTGAGTAGTTCACCCTTGGACTATGGGTCCATACAATAGCTAGATGGTTGTTTCTCCTCCTTTATGCTATCATGTTTAGATCTTGTGAGCTCCGTTCATGATCAAGATCATCTAGTTGTGTGCGTGCGTGTGTTCGTGCATTTGTGGTGGGTGGGCTTAACCATAGCTAGTTGTGTGCTTAGTGGGCTAGGCTCATTTTTGTGTACGCAGTCAACAATATGCCATCCACATATAGTACTAGGAATGCTACAGAGCTCTCACTCACTTTCGTGTCAATACAAGCTTCTCCATAAGTTTGTATAAAGCCAAAACTTTTGATTACCTTATCAAAACGTTGATTCCAACTTCGGGATTCTTGCTTCAATCCATAAATGGACATTTGAAGTTTACATATCTTGTTAGCATCTTTAGGTTCGACAAAACCTTTGGGTTGTACCATTTACAACTCTTCATCAATGTCTCCATTGAGGAACACCGTTTTGACATCCATCTGCCATATATCATAATCATAATATGCAGCGATTGCTAACAAAATCCTCACAGACTTTAGCTTTGCTACCGATGAGAAAGTCTCATCATAGTCAACTCCTTGAATTTGTCGAAAACCGTTTATGAAAATTCGAGATTTATAGACGATTACATTACCATCAGCATCTGTTTTCTTCTTGAAAATCCATTTGTTCTCGACAGCCTTTCGTCCATCCGGTAAGTCCACCAAAGTACATACTTGGTTTTCGTACATGGATCTAATCTCGTATTTCATGGCTTATTGCCATTTATTGGAATCTGGGCTCATCATTGATATGTCGTAAATGTATCTATAATTTTTGATGTTCCATGCTTGTTTAGTATCAACTTTGCTATGCTTTGTCTACACTTTGATATATTTTTATACATTTTCTAGGACTAACCTAATAACAAGATGCCATAGTGCTAGTTGCCTGTTTTCTGCTATTTTTGGTTTCAGAAAAGCTAGTAAGGAAATACTCTCGGAATTGGACGGGACAAAAGCTGAAGTCAATATTTTAGCGGAACGAACAGAGAGACCAAAGGGCAGTCGAAGGGGGCCATAGGGTGGCCACCCCCTGGCGCGGGGCTACCCTAGGCCATGTCTGGGCAGGGTGTGGGCCCCCTGGCCGCCCTCCTGCCTTGCTTCTTTGCCTATAAAAGCCCCCTGATGCAGAAACCCTAAGCACCCGGATCAGATCTCCACAAAACAGTTCGTAGCCACCGCCACCATCGTCCCTAGATCGAGGGGTATCTGAAGCACTTCTCGGCACCCTACCGGAGGGGAGATATCATCTCGGAGGCCTTCATCATCACCATGCCAGCCTCCGGTATGATGCGTGAGTAGTTCACCCTTGGACTATGGGTCCATACATTAGCTAGATGGTTGCTTCTCCTCCTTTGTGCTATTATGTTTAGATCTTGTGAGATCCGTTCATGATCAAGATCATCTATTTGTAATCATACATGTTGTGTTTGTGGGGATCCGATGGATATTGAGATACTATGTCATATTTATTATTGATTCTATCATGTCTATGTTGTTTGTGATCTTGCATGCTATCCGTTGCTAGTAGCTATCTTGGCCAAGTAGATGCTTGTGACTCCAAGAGGGAGTATTTATGCTCGATAGTGGGTTCATGCCTCTAGTAATCTGGGGAAGTGACAGAAATTTGTAAGGTTGTAGATGTTATGTTGCTAATAGGGAGAGAAGAACAATCTTTTGTTCATGGAACAATTGTATTGTTTACTTTACACAAATTGCTTAATGCAATTATCTGTTGCTTGCAACTTAATACTGGAAGGGGTTCGGATGATAACCTGAAGGTGGATTATTAGTCATAGATGCAGTTGGATTACAGTCTATGTATATTGTTGTAATTCCCAATCAAATCTCATAGGAGTCATGATGTCCAGTATTTGCATTGTTATGCTTGCTCAATCCTGTTAATTGCCCCGCTGTAATTTGTTCACCCAGCATGTTATTTATCTTAAGGAGAACACCTCTAGTGAACTGTGGACCCCGGTCCAATCTTTACCATTGATACACCATCTATTGTTACCGTTTACCTTCTACAAGCAACTATTATCTTCCACACTATACGTTTAATCCTTTGTTTTCAGTAAACCAGTGAGATTGACAACCTCACTGTAAGTTAGGGCAAAGTTTTGAGTTTGTGTTGTGCAGGATTCCAAGTTGTTAGCATCACCTTGGAGTTGTTTCCTTGCTCCTACTGGTTCGATAACCTTGGTTTCATAACTGAGGGAAAACTTGCTACTATGCTCATAACACCTTCCTCTTGGGGTATCCCAACAAAGCTCTACAGTGATCTGAGCCCATCAATCATTGCTTCCTCATATGTCGCAGGGTCGTCGGTGTCATCCACCAACTTGACACTCATAACGGGATAATACCAATCGAGAGTGGTACGAGTTCTCGTCGACCAGCGAGGTTCCGTAGTAACTTCGACCGAAGTTTCATGATCATTATCATTAGCTTCCTCTCTTATTGGTGTAGGCGCCACTGGAACTTCTTCCGGTGCTGTGCTACTCTCAAATCGGAGAGAAGGTTCGACAACCTCGTCGATTTCTACTTTCCTTCTAGTTACTTCTTTCGAGAGAAACTCCTTCTCTAGAAAGGATCCATTCTTGGCAACGAAGATTTTTCCCTCGGATCTATGATAGAAGGTATACCCAATAGTTTCGTTCGGGTATCCTATGAAGACACATTTTTACGCTTTGGGTTCAAGCTTGTCGGGCTGTAACTTCTTTACATAAGCTTCACAACCCCAAACTTTATGGAACGACAATTTAGGTTTCTTCCCAAACCATAATTCATACGATGTCATTTCAACGGATTTAGATGCTGCCCTATTTAAAGTGAATGCGGCTTCTTCTAATGCATAACCCCAAAATGAAAAAGGTAGATATGTAAGTGACATCATAGAACGAACCATATCTAAGAGAGTTCGATTATGATGTTCAGACACACCATTGCGTTGTGGTGTTCCCGGTTGTGTCAATTGTGAAAGTATTCCGCATTTCTTCAATTGCTCGCCAAACTCGTAACTCAGATATTCACATCCACGATCAGATCGTAGAAATTTAATATCCTTATTACGTTGATTCTCCACTTCACTTTGAAATTCCTGAAACTTCTCGAAAGTTTCGGACTTATGTTTCATGGAATAGATATACCCATATCTACTCAAGTGATCCGTGAAATTAAGAACATAACGATAACCACCGTGCGATGCCACACTCATCGAGCCACACACATCGGTATGTATGATTTCCAATAAGTATGTAGCTCACTCCATCATACCAGAGAATGGAGTCTTAGTCATTTTACCCATCAGACATTCTTAGCATCTTTCAAGTGATTCTAAATCAAGTGATTCAAGAAGTCCATCAGAATGGAGTTTATTCATACGCTTCACTCCAATGTGACCAAGACGACATTGCCACATATATGTTGAGTTATCGCTTAATTTCAAACGTTTGGCTTCTATATTATTAACATGCATATTACTACAATCGAGACTCAACAAGAATATACCATCTATCAAGGGTGCATGTGCATAAAACATATTACTCATGTAAATCAAACAACCATTATTCTCGAACTTAAACAAGTAACCGCCTCGCAATAAACATGATCCATATATAATGTTCATGCTCAACGCAAGCACCAAATAACAATTATTTAAGTATAAAAATAATCCCGATGGTAGATGAAGAGGTAGCGTGCCGACCGCGATCACATCAACCTTTGATCCATTTCCAACGCGCATCATCACCTCGTTCTTCGTTAGTTTCCGTCTATTCTGCATCACCTATTTCGAGTTACAAATGTGAGCAACCGAACCAGTATCAAATACTCAGGCACTACTACGACTACTAGTAAGATACACATCAATAACATGTATATTCGATATACCTTTCTTCTTGATGTTGCCGTTCTTCAGATCCGCCAAGTACCTAGGGAAATTCCGCTTCCAGTGACCACACACTTTGCAATAAAATCATTCTACATCAGGGCTAGGGCCAGCTTGGGTCTTCTTATCAAGTGTAGCTATAGATTTGAGGGCCCTTTTGAAGTTACCCTTGAGATCACCTTTTGCCTTTATGTCTACTTCTGCAGCCAACAAAGTGGTAACAAGTTTAGTGAGCGATCCAATCGCACCACTTATCTTGTAATTCAGCACAAACTCTTTGTAATTGGGTGGTAGCGACTGCACAATTCTATCCATCACAATATTAACTGGGATATCATATCCAAGTTTCTTGAGACATTGAACATCGTTCATCATCATCATGACATGATCTTTTATAGAGTTGTGTTCCTCCATCTTAACACTAAAGAACTCACTAGAGATCATATATCTCTTAGCACGGATTTGATCCTCAAACATGGCTTTGAGTTCCTTTCACCATGGCAATAGCGCTACTAAGTTCAAAGCATTCTTGTACTTGAGGCTCCATCGACATGAGGATCGCATATTTCATAAGATTGTAGTCATTAAGCTTTGTGTCATACACACTGCGCTCATCCTGAGACGCAGTATTTGCAGGTGGGTCACCTAGCAGTGCATCCAGCACATAGGTCAAATTTGCAGCATCGAGGACAATCCTCATGTTACAGAACCATTCTGTGAAGTTGCTTCCATTGTGTTTCAGCTTTTCTTTCTCTAGGAACATTTTAAAAATAATGGTAGGGGCCGCCATGATCTACAACATATTTGCAATAGTTTAGACTAAGTTTATGACAAATTGAGTTCTAATTAATAGTTAAATTAATCTAGGTGAACTCTCACTCAAAATAATATCCCTCACATTGTTTTAGTGATCACATGAACCAAATCCAGTACATCAAGTCCGATCATCACGAGACATAATGTAGTTTCAAAGGCGAACAATCAACATGTTCATCATATCTACTATATGACTCATGCTTTACCTTTCGGTGATCCGTGTTCCAAGACCATGTCTGTACATGCTAGGCTCGTCAAGATTAAACCTTAGTTTCCGCATGAGCAAATCTGGCTTGCTCTCGTTGTGTACACTCTCAGAATCTAACACACCTGATCATCACGTGGTGCTTCAAAACAACGAGTCTTGGCAACAGTGCCTACTAAGTACGAACACTTTATAACTTGATATTTTGTGATAGGGATCATCTTATAATGCTACCATCGCGATCTAAGCAATACAAGATGCATAAAAGGATTAACATCACATGCAATTCAAAATACGTGATATGATATGGCCTTTCTTCTTATGCTTTCGATCTCCATCTTCAAGCAAGAACATGATCTCCATCATCACCGACGCGGCGTCAAGGTCAATGGCACCGCTCCATGGTTGTCGTCCACCAGCATCAACTATTACAACTACTTCGAATAATAGACACGCAAGTCTTTAACAAAATTAAAAAGATAACCATAAGGCTCCTGCCGGTTGCTAACTTACAATAAGGATCATTGCATACATCATATATAATTATAATCATGGCCATATCACATCACAGCACACCCCTGCAAAACAAAGTTAGACTCCTCTAATTTTATTTGCATATTTTACATGGTTTGGGACTTTCAATAAGTACTGTTCTAACTTACGAACAAGAACCACAACGTTGATGCTTGAACTATCAAGTGCCCATTGTAAATTGAATCTTTACTATGATGGGAGGGGCAGACACCCGCAAAGCCTCTTATGCAATACAAGTTGCATGTTGATCATGGAGCAAGTCTCATGAACGATGTCATGTAAGGTTAGCCCGGGCCGCTTCATCCTACCATACTGCAAGATGCAAAGTACACAAGAAGCAATTGATAATAAAAGCACCACCGCTCCTAATGACCATTGTGTTCTACTCGTGCAACATATCTACATATAGACACGGCTCTGATACCAATGTAGGGGTTCGTAGCATGGAAAACAAAAAATTCTACCGCATGAACACACACAAGCCAAGATCTGTCTACTAGATTGTAGCAATGAGTCGATAGAGTACTCACCCCTGAAGATTCCAAAGCAGTTAACGAGAGAAGATTCTCATGGGTGATGTAGTCGTTCACTTGCCGATCTCAAGATCACGTAGACGATCCTTCCGGCGCCGCGTTCCGACAGCGCTCCTGCAGTAGGTCACACGTTCAGTTCTCGATGAAGACCTTCCTCTCCCTTGTTCTAGCATGCAGTGGAGGTTTTAGCTCTCTCCTCGCGATTCCTGTAGCACAACGGTGTGGTGTCGAAGTTTAGAGGGGAGATCCCGCAGGGCTTCGCCTAAGCTGGTGCGATTAGGATGGAGTAGAGTGGTTCCTCGGCGACTAGGGTTTAGAGGCCGAGGGAGGAGGTGGTGGCTGGCGACGGCTAGGGAGATGGCGGCGGCAGAGCGGTGGCGCAAGGCGGCGTCAACTTGTGCGACGGTGGCTTGTGGGCTAAGGTTTTCTTGTGTACTTGAGGGGTAGCCCCTCCCCTCTATTTATGAGAGGGAGGGGCGGCTAGGGGAGGGGGAGGTCGAATCCTCCCCCAACTCCCTCTCCTCCTTGGCCGGCGGTGGAGGGAGAGGAGATTTCCTCTCCTCCCTCCACCAGGAACCATTTTCCCAGTTTGACTATTCAAACTTGCCTTTTGAATTTCAATTTTGGAGTTTGATTTCTCTCTTTTAAATGCCCAGCCTAGTGACCTAGGAAATGATGCAATGTAATACTATAGCCTGAAAAGACCATAGCTCTATGCAACACGACAATCCCTGGATCGGTTCATTGGCTTATATAGATCTTAAAGATGAATAACAAAGCAAATATTCGTGCATCATAAATAACAAAATGATCCAGAGTATTATTACAATAATGCTTAGCACGCATGCTAACTCAAATAGTTCAATAGCAAACGGAAGCATAAACATATAATAGGCTCCATCTTCAATTGCCCACAAGCGAACAAATGTTGAGTGGAGTACCAAAACCTAGTCGATCACTCAGAATCAGAATACCCTACAACATAAAACGTAGCAGCCCCGAAGGGTCAATACATGGAATGTATGGCAAGTAGCGTTAAGTAGGGAGACAATACACCTAGCAACTACCTGCTTATTTGGCTGGTGGAGCTTTGGCTAGCTTGCATTTTTCAAACACTTTGTCCTACTTTATTAAACCAATTTGATTCACATCAACCCATTAAGTTCACCCATCAAGTTTTAGTAATCAAGAAATAAGAATGAGCGAGAATATGTCATAGCATCGATATCAAGCAACTCATTTGTCCGTAACCGGGGACACGACTAAGAACTTAGTTTTTACACCTTGCAGGGGTTTGTACACTTTACCCATGTGACTTGGACAACCCAGCTCGTACCACCACAGTCATATTGTGTGATGATAGGGAGAAGCCCAAGAAGCGACCGTTCGGGAAGTAGATCCCCAAACACCACCGCCCACTCGTCCCAACCTACCATTCACTACATCTCTGGCTACGCTGGGTTCGGGTCACCATGACCTACCGAGTCCAACCAGCCACCCATTTCTTACTGGCACATGGTTGCACACGTAAGCTACTGCAATAAAGATAACTAATCCTTCTCAGTGTCCTGGGCGGCATTCCCCACCGTTATTCACACTTCGATGACTAATCCAACCACTCCGCCCAGGTAGTTCATTGACATTATGTTGTTTTAGTAGAACAAAACATTTACTTTACCAAAGCATGATCCCTTCCTCGTATCTGCATCATAGTTAAGCACGTCTACCATACAAAATCTCAACTATAAGGGATGTCCCTACCACAATAAATAGGATATAGCATAGCATAGTAATACATACACATGTAGCTATGAAAATACACTACACATGCACAAGGGGAAATATTAGGACAAGTTCATGAAAAATAGCAACTACTTGCCTTGATAGTTGTTGGAGTCGTTCAAGCACTCGTAGCAATCACACACGTTGCACTCCTCGCAATCTATCGAGCAAACAATTGCATACAACATAAACAACCATATAATCATAAACAAATGCACAAATGCATGCATGACAATTTAATAAGTCACAATGGTTGTATTTTAGTTCTCTGAACATTATTGGATCACATGATGCATGCATGAGATCAATTAATGCAATAGAGTATTTGTTAGTAAATCTTGGTTGCAAATATAGGGGTTTTAATAGTTCTATTGCAACGCTTGTCTTAGCCGCCGAATTAAATTTGTTTCTGGGGCTTACTGGATACAGGACATTAATACGAATCAGTAGGAATTCGATTCACCCTAATCGGAGTTATAAATCTTTTCTTATGGTTTAAATAGTGTTTAATGGGTTTAAACCATTTAAATAATTTATGCTTCCTAAAAAATAAAACTAAAATCACGAGATTGTGATTCCAGGGACATATTATTTATATTTTTGTGATCCACAAATAATTTAATATAAATTTAATGATCGAAAAATATATTAATACTAATTAAATTGCTACGATGTAAGTAATATGCAAACTCTATATATAACCATATATTATTAATATTGATGAATTTAGCTTCAATTTGATATATCATTCATAATTTTTGGACCAGGTATGAATTTATTAACCTAAAATACCATTAAAACTAATTAAATCATCACAGTAAATATATACTGCAAAGATCTATATAGTCTGACATTATTAATCTACATTATAGTAGCTTTCATTCAACATATTGTTCATATTTTTCTAACCTATAAATAATTTATTAAGAATTTAATACTCTAAAAGGACATTAAACCTATTTAAATTATTATAGTAAATACATACTATAAAAGTAATATAAAATTAGATATTAATATTGTAATCAATTTTCCGAATCCATTAATATATTATTTACAATTTTTGGATCTATAGATAATTTTATATGAATTTTACAAGTTCAACGTATTTTCTGCAATTTTAATTACATTTTCTATTTTTGCAAAAATTCCAACGTTGAAGGGTGCTGACGTGTACTGCCACATGGCGTGCTGCTACTGGGCGATACCCCTTCGGTCTGAGAAAGAACATAAGGCGTTGGATCTTAAGAAGATCTAACGATGGAGGGCGTCCGAGGCGAGCTCGCCGATGGGGATGACGTGGCGGCGACGCGGCTCAGACGATGCCGGTGCATGGCGTTCTGGCGATCCTTCGACATGGCGAATCGGTGGACGAGGATCGAGAGAGGGTGGCATGGTCGATGGAGGGCTCGACAGCGTGTTCTGCTTCCATGGGCGACGTCCACGGATGGATGGAGATCGTCAGGTGGAGGAGAACTTTGGCGAGGTCGGCTGGCTGTTGTGGTGATCTGCGGAAGGGGAAAAAGGGGTGAGCTGATGCGGATAAGTGAGGGGGAAGGATCTGGAGGGAGTACAAGGAGAAGGGGCGACGGAATTGGCGGGGACGTGGACCTCTAGAGCTTGGCAATGGCGATGGCGGCGTTGCAGATCGAAATCCAATGGGGCGGTGGTTAGGATTGGAAAAAAAGAAATTGCGCAGGGGCGATGCGGGAGATTATATAGGAGGGGTGGCGTGCAAGAGGGGCCATGGGGTCGAGAAGAATCGGGGGGAATCCGTTCGGATTCTATTGGGTCGGGGGCGTGTTCGTCACGGTATCCCGGCTGGAGGAGGGAGACGAAGGTTCGGGGCCCACATGGTGTTGGCGGGTGGAGGCTGACGGGTGGGTCCCGCACTGAGTGAGAGAGAGAAAAAATGGGAAGAGGAGCGGGTGCGGGCTGTGCTAGGCTGCACTAGGTGGGCCGCGGGCAGGCTTGCGCGCTACACTTGCTGCTTCTCTGCTTTCATTGCTACTCCAGCTGTGCATGAGGTGAATAATGGCGAGGTAGTTAGGCGGGCCTGGCATGGTATATTAGGTTTCGTTTTTTCTTTTCTATTTCCTATTTTCTATTTCTTCCATAACTCTTGCATAGATAATTCAAATGACTTGATTTTTGTCTTTAAATTTTTCTAAAATTCAAAGGATCAACATAGGATGCTTTTTAGCAATAATTTTTACTATTTCAAAATAGTGATTTCATATGTCCATGTATTTCTTTTTGTAGAAGCACTTTAGTAATTCCATTTAGGGTTTGAATGTAGTGTTTTGCATATGAAATTTTTCATAAATGAAAAATGACATGTCAATGCAAAAAAATTCTAGTCCCAATTTCTAAAATCTTGGGATGTGACATGCAACCATTCCACTTTGTCATGACACATTCATGTACCCTCCCCTTCCAGATCGGTGAACCTTCTAGACCCTTCTAGATGATTCCGGTGAAAACACCGGAACCATTCCCGAACTTTAGAATTGGACTTTCCTTATATGAATCTTATTTTCCAGACCATTCCGGATCTCTTCGTCATATCCCGGATCCCATCCGAGAATCTGAACAACATTCGGTCTTATTACTCACATTTCATATCTACTAAACACCATCGAATCCTTAAGTGTGTCTCCCTACAGTTCGTGAATTATGCAGACATGACCGGGACTCTTCTCCGATTAATAACCAATAGAGGAATCTGGAAATTCATATGGCTCTCACATATTTCTACGATTACTTTGTGATAAAATGAACCATTTACATTCGATACCAATTTCCTTTTGTCTCGTGATACTTTACTTGTCCGAGGTTTGATCGTCGGTATCTCTGCATACCTAGTTCAACCTCGTGACCGACAAGTAGTCTTTTCTTGTTCCTATGATATGTGATCCCTTGTGAGCCAGTCACATGCTTGCAAGCTAATTGGATGACATTCCACTGAGAGGGCCCAGAGTATATCTATCCGTCATATGGATGGACAAATCGCACTCTTGATCCATGTGCCTCAACACATACTTTCCGAACACTCAATGCCACCTTTATAACCACCCAGTTTCGAAGTGGTGTTTGATGTCATCAAAGCATCCATCCGGTGATGGTGATTAGCATGATCTCATGGTGGAAGGAATTAGGTTACTAAGTATCTGAAAGCTTATAGAAATTTAACTATTGAAATGACTTGATCTTTATGCTATGCTGATCTATAGAAGTATGTCCATCATACCATTCTCCTAATGATATGATCTTGTTGTTAATAACATCTCAATGTTCATGATCCATAAACCATGATTAGCTATTAACCAACAAGATAGTATTACAAATAGGCTTTACTAGGGACTCTAACAAGTTTACAAATCACACAAGTATTAATGTTTCTGGTTAATACAATTATAGCATGAATGCAAACATTTATCATAAACACAAAGATATAATAATAACTACTTTTATTATTGCCTCTAGGGCATATCTCCAATAGCTCCCCGCAACCGTCGTCGGCCATAGGTGGGCCCCACACGGGGGTGCCCACTAGGGTTTGGCCGCATGACCCTCCCCTCCTTTGGCACCTTGCCCCTTTGGGCCTCCCCTCCGGGTGAGGCCCATTAGGCATGGTCTGCCTCCAAAAATAAAATAAAATACTATGTTTTAATATTAATTCAACTAATTAATATAAAACACATATATTATTATATATTTCACTCCGGAACACCTTCTGGACCCCTCCGATCATCATCGGGTATTACACGGAACTTTTCTAGTTTCTCTCTCTCTCTCTCACTTCTCTCACCCTTAAGTGTGCCACCCTTTGGTTCAGAAACACTCTGGACATGACCGAGTCCCCTATCGCGTCAATGATCATCAGTGCGACCTGGATGCCCATAATGACCACCCGTGCGTTTCATGAATCTTATCGCTCAAACCTTGAATGTCACATCCCACTCCCTTTGCCACTTGATACCTCGTTTATCCGAGATTTGATCTTTGGTATCTCTATACCTAGATCAATCTCGTTACTGATGAACTCGTTTACTCATTCCCGTGTTGTTGCATTCCATGACCTAGTCATATGATGTAGAGGTTCCAACCTGATAAGGTAGAGATCCCTGATTTTACAATGCTAGTCCCTGGATCAATAGCTAGCATCCATAGTTTAAGATGTAATATCAAGAAACAAAGGTCATAATAAAACTTTATAACCAGGAATAAAATAATTCATTACATCTTACATAGCTCATTTGGTTGTCTCATTACAATGCAGCAGAAATAACTATATAGCATGGAGTCCTTCATCTTCAAAGTGCCACAGGCAATCATGTTGGTTGTAGACTTGTAATCCTATTCAACACACTTCACTAACATCAAACAAACCTGCAACATAATAAGTTACAGCCACAAGGGTCAATACATTTGAATTGTATTGGCAAGTGATACTATGGTAGAGTAGTGGTATCTATCATCTATATGCATTTGGATAAGTGGAGCTTAGGCTTGCTTTGCTCAAATAGATTTCCTTATCATTTGAAAACACTAAGTTTTTATTTGTCAAAATCACCCAAGGAACAACCAATAGAATTGGTTAACCTTTAACCCTTGTTCAACCACAAGATTTTAACTTAGAAATTGTGATGAGGAGATCCTTGATAGCTTCCATGTCTTGATGCTCAAATTGTCCATTGCCGGGGACACGGCTAAGTACTTAGATTTTAATCTCTCGAGAGGTGGTTCACTTTCCCCACAAGACTCGACATGCATTGAGACAAGATCTTTCAGAAGCCTTCCCTTAGACCAAATGGACGCGTTCCAAACCTATCACCCCCTACCACCTTCTGTCCATCTGTCTAAGTTATTGCAACCTATATGATCCAGGTAGAGCCCATATTGCCATGTGGCTGCACTTGAAGCTTCTCAACATTTGACATCTCAAATCTCTTTGTTCCTGGGTGTCTTTCCACAAGTGAGATACACAAGTATTCGCCAGTTTACTGGCCCTGTGTAACCAATCAACATAAATCCATTCACACCGTTCCACCCAGGTGATTCATTCACATAGTTGTTTTATTAAACAATACTCAAGTCATAGACTTAGAAATATTTCATAGCATGAATATAATCCACCCTTGTTTTCTACTAGCTAGGCTAAGCATAATAGTAACAAGAATCTTAACTTAGGGAAAATTCTAATAAGGCATCATCTACTAGGATTTCCCAAGGCATATCTTATACTTAGAAAATTCCATGCAAGTCCTACTCAAAATATCACTAATGCATAGTGAAAATAATGGGACAAAAGTATGAAGCACCACTTGCCTTTTTGGTATAGAATATAGGTTCACTCCTTGATCTTGCAATGGTCACACTCTTCAAATTTCACTACAATTCAATCAAGGCACAAATTCAATCTAGCATTCAAACAATTCACCACACAAAATAAAGAAAACAAAACAATGCACGCAAGCATGCAAAAGATTGTTTTATTTGGAAAGGTGGTTTATAATAGGTTATAAACATTTTAAAACACCTATTGGTCATTTATAAAAGTGGAAAAACCATTTAAAAATTAAGTTAGTGAAAATGGCCATTTAAGTCATTTTTGTTTTGCTAGAAATGATTTAAATCAAAGTAATGACTTCTAGTGTTTGCCAAATATATTTTTAAACACAATTGTTAGTGTTTATGGTCAAGTTGTTTAAATCAAATCCATTTTCAAAAGGTTTCACTCTAAATTTTTTTAAATCAAGGCAACATTTTTATTCTACTAAAAATGCCTTTAATCAAAGTAATAATTTTCTATGGTTAATCAAATACATTTTTAAATCCAAAACTTAGTGTTTAGGGTCACAGAGTTTAAATCAAACAATTTGCAAAAGGTTTTACTCAAAAATTATTTTTAAAACATAATCAACAATTTTTGTTTTACTAGAAATGCTTTTATTCAAGGAATAATTCCTAAGTGTCACAAACCATACTTTTAAATCCAAAGGTTGGTTTTTATGGTCAGTAGGTTCAAAACAAACCATTTGCAAAATATTTTACTCAAAAAACATTTTTAGAATAAATTTTATAACCAAATTAGGCCTACAAATGTTTCTAAAAAACAACCAATTTTAAAGAAGCAAAATAATAAAGTAAGGGCATGGTTGCAAAGGTTTCTTTTTGATGATTCCATTGATATAAAATTTTCAAAATTTGGACGTGTAGATTAAAAGTTATGAATTGTTCAAATCTAAACATCTAATAGAACCTTTTCTGTTTTTAACACAAAGTCTGTGCCACGTGTCTTAACCTCATTGGACGGTACCGGTTCAGATGGATCGACTAACATGGGCTGTTAGATCTAAAGTGTATCACACGGCTCAGATTGAGCATAACGATTCGTTTAAGTGGTTCTGTCGTATCCCTTCGATCTAGATCTGACGGCTCTCAGCGATTTAACCAAAGGTGGGATGCGCTATCTGGCGGCGAGCGGCGACACGCTTTTTTCGCGGTGGTTCCGGCCAAAACAGGAAGCGAGGGAGAGGATGGGGAGGCTCACCAGGTTCGCCGTGGAGTGCTGGTTCTCGAGGAGGTCGTTTAAGGGACATGGGAGCACGATGACGTCGGGGATTGCTCGCCGTAGTTTCTGCCTCCTTCGTGTAACATCCTAAAAATATTAAACTTGAATTATCAAACTCTAATCATCAAAATTAAGATTAACAAAAACTTTTCCAATTAAAAATATGAAAGCATTCATATGTGTGTGTATTAAAATTTGGATTCTTTTGAATTGCCATGGTTCTGTGTTTCTTTGCTTTTAAAATGATTCTTAGGTTAAATAAACATCATCTAAAAAATCCCCAAACTTTTCCCAAAGACAAACAAGTCAAAACAAACAAATTAAGTGAATGTTCACTTTGGCCAAATTAACTCCCATGCCTACTTTGGCTATATCTAACTTTCAGAACTTAACAGAAATATGTATGGATCTTTGCACCCCTTGATAGTACTCATAATAAGGTACCAAGGACCAATTTGTGATAATCCAAAAACATTTAAATGCTTAGTTTAAATGACAGTTTAAAACTGAATCTATTTCATATGGGAAGATCCCACTATTTAAAAAACCACTCAAACAAGCTCAATTTTCAAAACCCAAGCATCCACAGAATCCTCAACACATGCATAGCACACCCACCAAAAATCTTTTCAAAATTCAAAAATAAAGTTCATGCGGCCATTTCATCAAACAGGTTGCAGATTCAAATCAATAAAATCAAAAACACTATGTTGAGCAGTGTTTTGGGCCAACCTTGCTCCTCTCTGGTTACAACTAGCCTTAGTAGATCATCTAGCAACCTTAACTAACCTCTAGCACCACTGTGAGCTTGCCAATGCCATCAATGGTGAGCAGGCCGAGCACACATGTCACCCCAGGGTGGACAGCAAGCTAGGAGAAGAACTAACCATTCCAACCTTGTCTAGCATGCATCCCATGCCTCACCACCCCCTCTCGACCAGCCCTAGCTCGAAGACAGCAACCAGAACCGCCAGGAACGCCGCGCCCACGCCGTTGTCGACCATGCCGACACGCACCATAGAGCACGCGCCGTTCCCACACCACCTGACCGCCTCGAGCCCTCGCCGCCCGCCAACATGCACCCCACCGTCCCAGGAGACCACCAGACATGTTCGTTTCATCGCCCGTACCCCGTAGCCACCGCTCGCCGCGGAGTTCGCCGCCTCTGCCTAGCAGAGCACCGCTCGTTCCCGACCATTTGCCACCGCCCCTACATGCGCATTTAAGCTCTAGAGCATCGCCAGGATACCACCTGTCGATCGCCAACCTTGGCCATGCCCCTAGCCGCCCGTAGCCGTGTTGCCACCGTCGCCTGCCCATCCCTCTCGGTCTCGCCATCGAGCCTATAAAAGGAGACGACCCCCTCTCGATTTCTACACACCATCTCACTCCCCTCACCTCACTGATCATTCCATCCCTTAGCCGGAGCACGAGGATGTAACATCCCTAAATTCATATTCCAAAATTCATTCATATCATCCTAGCATTCATCATCATTTAGGTTTTTTTTTTCAAAATCATTTCAGAAACAGAAGCTTGTGCTATGATTTCATGTGAGCAAATTTAACTCAAATGGCCATCACCCTTTGAAACTTGAATGTTTAGGAACTTGTTTGCTTGCCTCCATTGTTGGAAAGTTTAGGTGTAAAAGTTTAACCAAAGTTTTCAACTTAGAAATAATTTCAAAACCCTATTTTTTTTAAACATTTGCAAACCAGAGACAAAGTCTCTGATTGTTTTAAGTCCAAGCTTGACCAAGCCCTTGCAGGGTAACCACATGTTTAAATAACTGGTTTTTGAAACCACAGAACCCTGCAAAGATCCCCAGAATTGTTTGAATTCAAAAAGAATTTGAATTCATATCTAAATCATTCCTGAAAACCAAAATAGAAAAGGAAAGATCCCCGCAAGCACCTGACGACAACCTCGACTCCGGCGACCAAATTCCGTAAGTCCCGTGCGCCCCTTCACTTCTGACTCACACGAGATTGTTCGCCACGGTCTTGCGCATCTCCTAAACCCTCTGGCTTGTGTTAGGGCAACGTGGAACCTCAGCAACGACTCTGACAACAACCATCGCAGACTCAACTCCGACGAGGAATCATCACCGACGACGCCTTCGCAAACCGACGCTACCTTGAGCTTCAGCAGCTTCCTGCGAACCTGGTATGACCCTTCTCCCTCTCGCGGACGACCTGGAGCATAAGCGCCGCCAGATCGGCGCTCGACGCTCCGACGCCGCGGCGCGCCAGACATGGTCGCTTGCTCGCACGTCGTTAGATCTAGATCCAAGCGCTAGGATAGATTCACTTATCGGCGAAACGGTACGCGATCTGGAATGTGCAATCTGTTTAGATCCTGCGGCTGCAGAGCTCGATCCGGTGCGAACCGGTACGCGCCAATCACAACGCGACGCGTGGCTAGGAACAGATCTAAAAACAGATTTTAAATCAGAATTGGATCCAAATTTCAAATGCTTATAACTTTTGATTTCCATGTTGGAATTTTGCAAACTTCATACTGTTGGATTCAGGGAATCAAGGCCTTTCTGATTATACAAGGTGTTTAACATATAGTAACCATTAAAATGACTTTGTTTGTAGAAACATGTTTAAGGCTATTTTGAGTATGGTTTTAGTTTAGCAATTTGTTTAAGTACCAAATAAGTTTGATTTGGCAAATTTTGTGTCTTGTTATGTTTCAGTAACATGCACATGCTTGGTAGAGTTTTCAAAATCACCACTTAGTAAATTCATGCATGCATGCATTCATATTATTTTTGATTGTATTTAATATGTGTGTAATTGTGTGCTACCAATTTTGTGTAGATTTTTCTAGTGATTGTGACTGTGAAGAGTGCTACTCTCCCCAATACCAAGGCAAGTGATATTTTCATGAATATTTCTACCCTATGTTTTGTACTAGCATTAGATATTTTGCTAAGTCTTGCATACTACTCTTTGCCAAAAGAAAGGTTGGGAAATCCTAAGTAGTTTAGAATGGTAGAATTGCTAGGGAATTTCCTAAGTTAAGTTATCATGCCATGCTTAGCCTAGCTATTAGTAAACAAGGGTTGGTGAAAATCTATACTTACTATGGTGAGAATATTCCAAGTCATGAGTCTACACTCAACATGCTTGCCTGTGGCACATGAAGATGAAGACTTGTGTTTATTTACATTTTCCAAAAAACTCTTGTATTAGGCCTATGGCCCTGTGATGTACAAGACTATGTTTATTTCTCTGGAATGAATGTAATAATTGACCTTTGTTTCTATGTACTTCATCTTAAACTGTGGATGCTAGCATTGATCCAGGGACTAGCATTGCAATCACAGGGATCCTTTTCCTTTACAAAGGAGGGGTCTAACAGATGGTATCAGAGCACTGTGTTGCCTGTAGGATTATGACCCTAGGATTGGAAACCACTAAGGAAAATCTTTAACTACTTCTACACTTGTCTATTCTTCTCGTAAACTTTTCTAATCTTCTCATTCTCATCTCTATTTGTAGATGAACTCCATCAACGAAGCCATGAAGAAAGGACCACTCATGACCATTACCTTGTAGTGTGAAACTGAGTTTCCCAAAATTCTCAAGGACCTCATGGAGGCAATGGAAGCACATGGTGCAGCTGTGTACAAGGGCTTTCCAGTGATGGAGGAAGGAGTGGAGTATTGGTGGGTGCAACTTCACTTGTACAAAAACAAGGAAGACAACCACAAAGAAAGAGGCTTCTGCGTGTACACCAACACTGATGCACACCACATTCTTTGAGTCGGCCGGAGATGCGACTTGGAGGACCATCAAAGAACTAAGTGCTAGAGTCAAGTGCAGGATGCTCAACCTCCAAAAAGACTTAGAGAAAGAAAAGGAACTTACCAAAGAGTTGGAAGCCGCCAACCAAGAATTAAGGGGAGATATTATAGACTTAGTGATAGAATCATGTGAACAAGATAGGTGGATTGCCTCTAGGAACATTGTGTTAGCCACCAGAACTAGTGAGATAGGATTGTGAGCACACTTCGTTAGTTGGACCACCATCTATCACCTTATTTTTCCAAAATTGATACCTTAAATAAGATTGGACCTTGATTGATGTAATGGAATTGTGTATGCATGACTTGTGTGATTTTTATGTTCCATGGTTATGTATGAGTGTTTGTCTTGTTTTAACTTGTGTTATTCTAAACTTTTTCAATCTTATAAATAGATGCCTATTACCATCAGCACTGTTGAGGAGTTCCAGGTTACCCGTTTTGGTCCTCGTATCGTAGAGCTTACTACCTTGCTCGATCTCCCTCTTCCCACCATTATGGTGCACCCACTCACCAAGTTTGAGAGGAAGGACCTCTGGGGCTTCAAGGTGAACCAGCCGGGGCCTTGAGCCAGAGCCTACTACGGCCATCGTCTTCAAGCTTATGCGATGTGAGGAGAGAGGCATGGAGGTTGTCATGCAGGACTGATAGGGCGACCGTTAGGCCGTCACTCCCGGCCAGTTAGAGGCACTCACTTCCACGCCTTGAGGCGTGATGATGTGGAGAGTCCATCGACTTTGAGACGACTCGAGGGCGCATGAGCCGATATGCTGTACCTCCGGACTTAGAGACTCTTATTAGGCACGTGGATACTGATAGGACCAATGTCATGCTCGTGTGTGAGCTCAGTGCAGCTTCACGAGAAGGACAAGCTCTTGGCGAGGGCCAGAGATAGTCAAGGAGATGGAGGCGAAGTTCGAGACCCAGGACCGTAAGTTCAAGAGTCAGGAGAAACATGTCCAGGATAGGAACAAGAAGATTCGGGACATGACCGAGGAACTGAAGGCCAAGGATTTCGAGCTAGAGCAGCAGCAGATGGTTATTGAGAGGCTTCGCTTCCAAAAGAGGGCTCTCAAGACCAAGATTGAGTCCTTGACCACTACTATCGAGGAGAACAAGACCGAGATGGAGAACGCAGGTCTTACCTTTGTCGAGGAGGAGATTGATGCTGATGAGTAGACCTGACTACTCGGTTATTGGACCATCCGACATGTGGATGGCTTGCCACTTGTGTGTTTTTACTTTGAGACTTTGTTATCTTGTTGTTGAACTTTGATCCTTGTGTTGCATGCTACGCGTTTGCTTATGTGATGTATTGAATCATGTAAGGGTATCTCATTCTTATCTCTATTTGAACAAACCACAGATGCCTCCCCGTCGCGCAAACCCCAACCCCAACAACATTACCCCGGAAATGCAACAGATGATGAATGCGCAGACCCAGCTTATGCAAATGATGACGACATTCATCCAAAACCAGAACAACAACAACCCCAATAACAACAACAACAACAACAACAACCCTACGGGTTTTGATATGCTCACCAGATTTCTGCGTCTGAGGCCAGCTAAGTTTTTGGGAACGACTGATCCCATGGTGGCCAATGATTGGCTACGTTCTGTGAACAAAGACTTAGTGACCGTGGGCTGCACGGATGCTGAAAAGTCAGGTTCGCATACATTGGAAGGACCAGCCGCCACATGGTGGGACAACTTCCAGATCACCACTCCTATGGATGAGGTGACTTGGGCTATCTTTGAAGATGGCTTTCGCACTACTCATATCTCACCAGGAATGATGAGCCTGAAAAAGGAGTTTCACAACCTGAAGCAGCGCCGCCACAGCGTGGCTGAATATATAGAAGAGTTCAACAATCTGGTGCGCTATGCACCGGATGAGGTTGACACAGATGCCAAAAGAAAGGAAAAGTTTCTGGAAGGCTTGAATGATGAGCTGAATCTGCAAATGCATGGCATATGTTCCAACTTATCGATTCATTGTGTGACAAGGCTGCTATTGTGGAGAGTAAAATGAAGCAAGTCGAGAGTAGGAAGGGGAAACACTCCGACAAGCACAGCTCGGGATCGTCTCATAAACGATCTCACCATGATGATAGTGTCAGCTCAGGATCCCACAAGCTTGGGAAATTTAACAAGCACCACAACCACAACCGTCATGACAACAAGCATCATCGCAGTCATGACAATGATAAGTACAAGAATCACAAGAATGGACATAAGAGCCACCACAGTGGAAGAGGAAGTGGAAACCAGCCTAAAAAGGACATCAGTCAGGTTGAATGCTTCAAATGCAAGAAGCTGGGGCATTATGCTAATGAGTGCCCTGAAAAGAAAGTTGAAGGACCTAACAAGCCCAATCCTTTTCAGAAAGGACAGGTTAACCACATCAATGTGGAGGAGGTCTATGAAGAGCCTGATGCTGTTGTGGGTAAGTTCAGACTCAATTCAATTCCAGCATTTGTACTCTTTGATACCGGTGCATCTCATTCATTCATATCAAAAGCATTTGTCGAAAGAAATGAACTACCGGTAGAAACCCTTGGGTGTCCTATAAGATTAAGTTCTCCTGGTGGAGAAATGATAGTAAACTCAGGACGTCATGACTTAGTCATAGAGTTTGGAAAACATAAGTTTCCAGTAAACCTAATAATCCTGAATTCCCAAGGATTGGATGTGATTTTGGGAATGGATTGGATGGCTAAGTATGAGGGAGTACTAGATTGTGCAAATCATACAGTTACACTCACAACCCCTGAAGGAAGGAGGATAAAATTCAAGTCCAACTTTGAATCTAAAGGAAGTAAGCTAAATTCTCTTAAGGGGTTAGCATGGACACTGTGCCAATTGTGTGTGAATATCCGGATGTGTTTCCGGAAGAGTTACCGGGAATGCCACCAGATAGAGATGTGGAGTTTATAATAGATTTGGTACCTGGCTCTGGACCAAGAGCAAAGAGACCTTACAAGATGTCAGTTGACGAACTAAAAGAACTCAAGAAACAATTTGGAGAACAGTTGCAGAAAGGATTCATCCAACCAAGTTCTTCATCTTGGGGATCTCCAGTTTTATTCATGGAAAAGAAAGATAGAACACAAAGATTATGCATTGATTACCGTTCTCTCAACGAGGTAACTATCAAGAACAAATATCCTTTGCCAAGAATTAATGACTTGTTTGGTCAGCTAGAAGGAGCATGTGTGTTCTCAAAGATTGATCTCCGATCCGGTTATTTTCAACTCAAGATAAGAGAGCAAGACATACCTAAAACAACATTCACCACAAGGTATGGATTGTATGAATACACTGTGATGCCTTTTGGTTTAACCAACGCTCCAGCATACTTCATGAATATGATGAACAAGGTATTCATGGATTTCCTTGACAAGTTTGTGGTCATTTTCATTGATGACATCTTAGTTTACTCCAAGAGCAAAGAAGAACATGAAAGACACCTACGCTTGATACTTGAGAAACTGAGGGAACATAAGCTTTATGCCAAATTCAGCAAGTGTGAGTTTTGGTTAGAGGAAGTTGGATTTCTTGGTCACGTTATGACAAAGGAGGGTGTAGCAGTTGATCCTGCTAAAGTTTCAGCTGTGACAGAATGGGAATCTCCTAAGAACGTAAGAGAGGTTCGTAGTTTCCTTGGTTTAGCAGGTTACTACAGAAGATTCACTGAATTTTTTTCAAAGGTTACTAAACCAATGACAGAATTGTTAAAGAAAGATAAGAAATTTGTTTGGTCTGAAGGTTGTGAACTCAGCTTTCAAGAATTAAAGAAGAGGCTTGTGTCAGCACCAGTTCTGTGCCTGCCAGACTTGGAAAAGGATTTCCAAGTGTATTGTGATGCTTCTCATCAAGGATTAGGTGCCGTACTTATGCAAGGCGGAAAAGTTGTGGCTTATGCCTCGAGACAACTCAAAACTCATGAAGTAAATTATCCTACTCATGATTTAGAGTTAGCTGCTGTTGTCCATGCACTCAAAACATGGAGACACTACCTTTTGGGAAAGCGTTGTGAAGTATTCACCGATCACAAGAGTTTGAAGTATATCTTCACCCAGAAGGAAATCAATATGAGACAAAGGAGATGGCTAGAACTTATCAAGGATTACGACTTGAGTTTGCAATACCACCCCGGTAAAGCAAATGTTGTAGCAGATGCTCTAAGTCGTAAGGCGTTTGTAAATGGCCTTACCAAAGGTGAATTGCCAGATGACTTGTGTAAGCAATTCAAGGAACTCAGGTTGGAGATTGTGCCAGAAGGACATCTCATGTATTTGGATGTTCAGCCCACTCTGTTGGATAAGATTAAAGAAGCCCAAAAGACGGATAAAGAAATCGAAGAGATTAAGGAAAGGATTAGCCAAGGGAAAGCTAAAAGTTTCCATATAGACGAACAAGGTACTTTATGGCATGGGAAGCGTGTTGTGTTCCACAAGATCCGGAGTTGGAAACTGATTCTACAAGAAGCCCACAACTCTCCGTATTCTATTCACCCGGGAAACACCAAAATGTACATGGATATGAAAGAAAGATTTTGGTGGAACAATCTCAAAAGGGACATCGCTGAACATATTGCTTTATGTGATGTGTGTAGTAGAGTGAAAGCAGAGCATCAGAAACCAGCAGGTTTGCTTCAACCACTACCTATTCCTGAATGGAAGTGGGAAAATATTGGTATGGATTTCATTACCGGATTACCAAGGACCAGGTCAGGGTATGATTCTATATGGGTAGTAGTGGATCGCTTAACTAAAGTGGCTCATTTTATACCCGTAAAGGCAACTTATACCAGTGCCAAGTTAGCCAAAATCTACATGAACAGAATTGTATGCCTTCACGGTGTGCCTAAGAGTATTGTGTCTGATAGAGGAACTCAGTTCACTTCTCACTTTTAGAGACAACTTCATGGATCTTTAGGAACGAGGTTGGAATTCAGCACTGCTTTTCATCCTCAAACGGATGGACAAACAGAAAGGACTAACCAGATTCTTGAAGACATGTTGAGGGCATGTGCCCTAGACTATGGAGCAAGTTGGGATGAAAGTCTGCCTTACGCAGAGTTCTCTTACAATAACAGTTACCAATCTAGCATTGGGATGGCACCATTTGAGTTTCTCTACGGAAGGAAGTGTACCACCCCATTGCTATGGAATGGTGTGGGAGAAAGAAGTTTGTTTGGACCAGATCTTATCAAAGACGCCGAAGAGAAGGTCAAATTGGTTAAGGACAGGTTGAAGATAGCACAGTCTCGATAGAAAAGCTACGCGGATTCTAAGCGTAGAGAAGTCACCTACGAAGTTGGGGATAGAGCTTATCTTAGAGTATCACCACTTCGTGGAGTGAAAAGATTTGGAGTCAAAGGAAAGTTGGCACGAAGATATGTTGGGCCATTCAAAATTCTAAATCGCAAGGGAGAAGTTGCGTATGAAGTCGAATTGCCCGAATCTCTGTCAGCTATCCATAATGTATTTCATGTGAGTCAGCTCAAGAAATGTCACCCAGAAATGGAAGAATCTTCTTTGAAGGATACCATACCTTTGGAAGAAGTTCAACTAGAAAGTGATCTCACCTATGAAGAAAAGCCTGTCAAGATTCTTGAAACCGCAGAAAGAGTCACAAGGACAAAGACTATCAAGTTTTGCAAAGTGCAATGGAGTCATCATTCCAAAGAGGAAGCAACATGGGAAAGAGAAGATGATCTTCGGAAAGACCACCCACACCTATTTGCTAGCCAATCCGAATCTCGAGGGCGAGATTCATCTTAAGGGGGTTAGATTTGTAACATCCCTAAATTCATATTCCAAAATTCATTCATATCATCCTAGCATTCATCATCATTTAGGGTCTTTTTTTCAAAATCATTTCAGAAACAGAAGCTTGTGCTATGATTTCATGTGAGCAAATTTAACTCAAATGGCCATCACCCTTTGAAACTTGAATGTTTAGGAACTTGTTTGCTTGCCTCCATTGTTGGAAAGTTTAGGTGTAAAAGTTTAACCAAAGTTTTCAACTTAGAAATAATTTCAAAACCCTATTTTTTTTAAACATTTGCAAACCAGAGACAAAGTCTCTGACTGTTTTAAGTCCAAGCTTGACCAAGCCCTTGCAGGGTAACCACATGTTTAAATAACTGGTTTTTGAAACCACAGAACCCTGCAAAGATCCCCAGAATTGTTTGAATTCAAAAAGAATTTGAATTCATATCTAAATCATTCCTGAAAACCAAAATAGAAAAGGAAAAGGAATAAACAAAAGAAAAGGGCGCAAGGCCAGGTTTCGCCCAAAGATCGAATCGAGCCCAACTAGCCCACCCGGGGATTTTCTTTTCCTCTCTCACGCGCGAGCGCACGCACTCAGTCGCTGACTGCCGGACCCCACCCCCTCTCTGTTTAACCCGCTGACGTGTGGACCCTGAGACCACGTCGTCTTCGTCGTCAATCACGCGCGCCAGCACCGCTCGCTCCGCCGTTACCTCGCCGCTGTTACTGCACGCTTAATTACCATTGATTCGCCGCGCAATCCTCGCACCCGCTCTGGATATAAGATCCCCTCTGCACCGTGGCCATTTCCCCTCACTTAGCACCACCTCTCCGCCACCAGGCTGCTCACAATCATCCTCGCACCGCCGCAGACAGAGCTCACTCCGGCGATCGATTCCGGTAAGCCCCGTTCACCCCTTCCCCTCTGGTTCAAACGAGCAGATTTGCAATCTCTTTGCGCACCTCGACCCACTAGTTCATCTGACTGCCCAGGGCCGTTTTTCCGCCGACACAAGCACCTGACGACAACCTCGACTCCGGCGACCAAATTCCGTAAGTCCCGTGCGCCCCTTCACTTCTGACTCACACGAGATTGTTCGCCACGGTCTTGCGCATCTCCTAAACCCTCTGGCTTGTGTTAGGGCAACGTGGAACCTCAGCAACGACTCCGACAACAACCACCTGTCGCCAGACTCAACTCCGACGAGGAATCATCACCGTGACAGCACGCCCCTTCACAAACCGACGCTACCTTGAGCTTCAGCAGTTTCCTGCGAACCTGGTATGACCCTTCTCCCTCTCACGGACGACCTGGAGCATAGCGCCGCCGTGAAGGCGCTCGCTTCGCTGACGTCGCCGCTACCGCCAGGACATGGTCGCTTGCTCGCGCGCCGTTAGATCTAGATCCAAGCGCTAGGATAGATTCACTTATCGGCGAAACGGTACGCGATCTGGAACGTGCGATCTGTTTAGATCCTGCGGCTGCAGAGCTCGATCCGGTGCGAACCGGTACGCGCCAATCACAACGCGACGCGTGGCTAGGAACAGATCTAAAAACAGATTTTAAATCAGAATTGGATCCAAATTTCAAATGCTTATAACTTTTGATTTCCACGTTGGAATTTTGCAAACTTCATACTGTTGGATTCAGGGAATCAAGGCCTTTCTGATTATACAAGGTGTTTAACATATAGTAACCATTAAAATGACTTTGTTTGTAGAAACATGTTTAAGACTATTTTGAGTATGGTTTTAGTTTAGCAATTTGTTTAAGTACCAAATAAGTTTGATTTGGCAAATTTTGTGTCTTGTTATGTTTCAGTAACATGCACATGCTTGGTAGAGTTTTCAAAATCACCACTTAGTAAATTCATGCATGCATGCATTCATATTATTTTTGATTGTATTTAAATTGTGTGTAATTGTGTGCTACCAATTTTGTGTAGATTTTTCTAGTGATTGTGATTGTGAAGAGTGCTACTCTCCCCAATACCAAGGCAAGTGATATTTTCATGAATATTTCTACCCTATGTTTTGTACTAGCATTACATATTTTGCTAAGTCTTGCATACTACTCTTTGCCAAAAGAAAGGTTGGGAAATCCTAAGTAGTTTAGAATGGTAGAATTGCTATGGAATTTCCTAAGTTAAGTTATCATGCCATGCTTAGCCTAGCTATTAGTAAACAAGGGTTGGTGAAAATCTATACTTACTATGGTGAGAATATTCCAAGTCATGAGTCTATACTCAACATGCTTGCCTGTGGCACATGAAGATGAAGACTTGTGTTTATTTACATTTTCCAAAAAACTCTTGTATTAGGCCTATGGCCCTGTGATGTACAAGACTATGTTTATTTCTCTGGAATGAATGTAATAATTGACCTTTGTTTCTGTGTACTTCATCTTAAACTGTGGATGCTAGCATTGATCCAGGGACTAGCATTGCAATCACAGGGATCGTTTTCCTTTACAAAGGAGGGGTCTAACAGAGGAGCAGCAGTTCGCCGGAGCAGGCCGCCTCTGGAGAAGATGGTAGCCGTTGATTTCGACCACCTCCGGAGCTGCCACGACCACCCCTGAGTTCACCATCGTCGACTTTGTCGTTTGCCCACCTCGCTGTCGTAACTGGAGCCCCGGTATACCCCCTATGCACCCCCACCGAGCCTCTAGGGTTCAAGCTCGCCAGTGACATGTTCATCGTCGACGACGACCCTCAGCCGTTGATCTCACTTCTAATCCAACGCACCACATCGCCCCATACCGCTTCGCGTGTTATGAGCCACTGACCAGTAGACCCCCCTGTCAGTTGAGCCCCGTGCTGCGGAGTAACACTCGGCCGGCCCAATAACCCTTCCCGTGCAGCCCACTCGTTTGAATTTAGCTTTTTCTATTTTAATTCAAACTTAGTTCTGTACCTAGTTTCAAAAATCAACCCAGCTCGATTCAGTGAACCAAATTGCATGAAACCAATTTTGTTAGAAAGGTACTGAAATTCTTAATCCAAGCCCGTTGGATTCAAGTCATTTGGATATGTAGATCAATCTTGGTAAAAATAACAAGGCAGAAGATTTTCTACATTCAAACATTTTTCAAATTTCAACCATAATAGCTTTTGAGTCGATTCTAACTCTCAAAAATCACATTTGATCATACCTTTCAAAATATATAAAAACACATGGGTTTACTTACAGAAATAATGTTCAAGTAATAAAAGAATGCCACATAGGAATTTCTAATCAATTTAATTATTTAAAATAAAAGGTTAAACCTTATTAAATTGTGACACTACTTTAAATCACATTCCCATGTACTGAAATATGTGGTGATGACATGTGTTAACATGATCCCATGTTTGGTTTGGAGAATATTAAATCTTAAGTAGTTTTTCAATGAGTAGAAATTACTTTTCTAAAAATAAAATAAATAAGACCAAAACTTTAATCTTGTAATGTTAGTGATGATGCTAGATCATCTATAGTGCACCTTTGTGTGATGATTGCAAGTAGTTAAGTATTGTTTGGTGATTGTGTACCTCGTATTTATTTATAGACGCTAGTACCGACCAAGGAAACGAGGAAGAAGGAGGATACTACGAAGAAGAAGCCGAGGAGAACTTCAACCACTGCTCTGCACAAGGCAAGCCTAATACCACTAGTTGATTGAGCAAGCTAACACTTGGAATTATGAAAGTTAGATAACCTATGCAATGCACTAAGCATGCTTGGTTAGACACCTTTGATGATACCCAATCCTAGTTTTACTTGCAAGATTTCTACTTTATTTCTTTATCAAAGCTATTACTTAGAGCTTATTAAGTGATTTGTAGATTCTAGGGAGATAATTGAAGGTTGCATAAAGGGCATTAAATTTGGCCTAAGCTAGATAATCTTGATGTCATCCTAAGGCATGAGATTGTACTTAGTTAAACTCCACTTGTTTACCACCCCTCATTAGTACTTACCCCCACTTGTAGAGGCTAGTGCTCAGCATAAAACTTGATCCACTTTAGATGAGAATACTTGGTGGAAAATGGTTATGAAAACATTAGAATGATGAGTCATTCTACTGAGATGTTTTTACATGTGTTTCTGAGCACCAGATAATTTGGATGATGAAAATGTTAAGGCATGAGCCTTAGCCCTTTATAAAACTGATGGTTGTCTGGATGCGATACCATTCCAATTTTACCGTACAACCACAATACCCGAAAATTGGGTAGGGCTTAACTAGAAACTTATATACTTTAGTATGGGTTACCTCATGGCCAAGGTCTGAGCTGATGCTACCTTGTGAAGATTGTACACCTATGTAGTACCCAAGATGACAGTTGGTCATGGTTGGGAGGCCAAACTCATAGGAGAGGTGCCTATACTAGGGCGTGTAATTGAAAGGTTAGGATTGATTATCCGCATACTGAGTATGGTGAATTCAGGATTTGTTCCTGACGGATGTATCGAATGTTGTAGTGAAAGTGTACAATCTCTGCAGAGTGTCAAATTATTCGAATAGCCGCGTCTGCGGTTATGGACAGTTGGAGTGGCCATACTGTTCCCCCATCAGATGTTTTCAAAATGACTTACGAAATGAATTGAGATTTTGACTTGACCACAATAGAGTTCTGATATGAAATTCAAGTTCCCACTTAGGTGTTATTAAATTTCAACTAGTTCTTTGCTTCTGAACTTAGTAGAGGTAAATCTGGCTTTTTGTAAAACAACCCTAGAGCTTAGTGTCCTACTACAAAAACCCCCTTCACTTGTTAGTATTAGTTTGCGAGTACTTAAAGAGTACTCATGGATTTTTCCCTGGCTATTCCCGTGGCCAGACTATGAAGAGAAGTACCAGGAGGATGGACCTCAGGAAGGTTACGACAACTAGGATCATCTCCCATCGTTAGCATTGCCTATGACCCCGAAGATGGAGCTTCGCCTATGCTACTTTTATTATTACGTTATTCCGCTGCCTGAGTTGTATTAAGAACTGGATCATGAGATCCTTATTTGTGTAAGACCTTATGTATGGTTTGTAATGGATGATGTACTATGATATCCAAATCTGTTATGTCTCGCAAAAATGGTAATCCTGGGATTGCGATGTATGGCATAACAGACATCTGGGATTAAAAATCCGGGTGTTGACAAGTTGGTATCAAAGCCATCCTAACCATAGGAGACCCTAGTTAGACTAGACGTTTGAATCAAAAACTTAGTTTCAAAACCAAAGGAAGCAAATATTTACAAAAACTTATTCCCATTCTTATCACTTTTTTCTTTCATAAAAATTCATGTTCCTCAAAAAATCTTGCAAAATACCTAAAATTTGACACAGTTGAGCACTCTACTAACTTACTCATCCTATATTCTTATAGATGGACGTGAAGTACAGCAAATTTTACCAGTTGGGGAATGGAGGAGACCTCATCTTTGAGCAGGATCTAGACCAGCTTTCGGAACTTCTGGAGCGTCCGCACCCCGAGTTCTTCGGAGCTCAGCTCAATGATCAAGGAGGAGAAGATCTGCAGTGGCTAATTGTTGCAAGTCTCAGAGGAAAGATTGAACCTCCCACTGCCGAGGGAATTCAGTTTACCTTAAGAGAGAACAACTGGATCGATGGACTTGCCAGGGCCATGCAGGAAGCTCTTGCCCGTCTGTTTGGGCAGAGTATCAACCAGATCAAGGGTACCCGCTTTGAGTTTTGTCCAAGGCGTGATGCTATGGGACAGCCACTGGAAGCCCCATACCACCACGAGCTGAAGACTCAGTTGGAACACCTTAGCTTCATGATGTACGATCATCAGCAGGAATTGGATAATTGCCGCGACTACTCCAACCACAAGTCCACCATCATCAAGACGAAGGATCAGACCATCGCCATGCTAGCGAAGGATCGCAAGTCTCGCCGCCGTCAGCTCGACAAGAAGGAGCGCATCATTGCCCGTCTTCGCCACCGTATCTCGGATTTGGAGGAGACCATCCATGAGAGAGACATGCAGTTGGAGGAAAGAGAGAATGCCGGAGAGAATCTTCATGGAGACCCCTACTCCTAGCTCAGCGATGACGAAGATTTTCTGGAGGATCAGGCTATGGACTTCTTCACCGATGAGGATGATTTTGCCTTCATCGATGACGACGAGGATGATGAGGATGACGACTACACCGACTCCGAGGAGTAGTAGCACTTGAGCACTAGCGTAGTGAGTTGTATTCGGTCCCACTGTATCATAGTTTCCAGAATGGTTCTTAAAACCATCTGTTTTTCTTGTTTTGTGGTGTGTGTTTGTATCGTGTGCTATGAATGAATGAATGAATGAAAAGAAAGTTGCTAGAAAATCCGAGTCAAACATAAAAACTTTTCAAAATCCCTGAACCTTAGAAATTTCCCTCTTTTCTCATGATCTATCTCAATCTTCAGATGCCACGCGGAGGATGTGGTTCATCCCCGGACCCGATGTTGCAGATCCTGCAAATGTTGGATTCTGACCGCGAAGCCGAAAGAGCCGACCGTCAAGCCAACCTAGCCACCCTTCAGCAGATAGCTCAGCTAGCCCACAACAATCAAGGCCAAGGAAATCAGGACAACCATGGATCTAAGCTCAAGAATTTCCAGAACACCAACCCACCTGTTTTCACCAAGTCCGAAGAGCCCTTAGACGCATATGATTGGCTGCAAACCATGGAAAACAACCTAGAAGTCGCCAGAGTGGAAGCTAAGGAGAAATTTTTGTTCGCCACCCACTACCTAGCCGGATATGCAAGAGCATGGTGGAACAGCGTGCGTGCAATGATCGGAGGACAGATGATGACCTGGGAGGAATTCAAGGTCAAGTTCAGCAGAACCCATGTGGCACCGGGTTTGATCAAGATAATGAGAGATGAGTTCAGAGAACTGAAGCAAGGAAGTATGACTGTAGCGGAATACCGTGACAAATTCTTGTCATTAGCTAGGTATGACCCGGATGAGATCGACACCGAAGCCAAGAAGAAAGAGAGATTCTTGAATGGTCTGCACGATGAGATGCATATAGTATTGGTCAATATCCCCTTCGCTGATATTGAAGCTCTCGTCGACTCTGCCATTCAGATGGAAGGAAAGATCAACCAAGCCATTGAGAACCGCAAGCGTCGCATGATGCATCAGCCAGGAACCCATCAGACCCCAAAGTATCGCCCTAACCCATCTCCAGGATTTATCCCGAGAACAAACAGACCCCCGATGAATCGTCCGACCTATCCCAACCGTGGAAACCCAAGGTCCGGAGGAAATCACAACAACCCAGGCAACTCTGGCAATTCCAACCGTGCACCACCCAAGTTCAACAACAACAATGCTACCGCCAACACCAACCCTGCCCCGAGGACTGGAAGCAATGCTGTGCCTATTGCAGCAAAGGACAAGTTGCAAGTGACTTGTTATGACTGTGGAAATGAGGGTCACTACTCCAATGAGTGCCCCAAGAAGAATGCCGCAGCCCCCAATGCCAATGCCCCAGCTCAGCAACAACGTCGTGTCCAGCCCGGAAGAAGGTTTGCCCCAGGGAATTCACTCAACCGCAACGGCCGTCTTTTTGTCATGCATGCTGAAGAAGCTCAGGAAGCGCCAGACGTCGTTCTGGGTATGTTTTTTGTTAATTCAGTACTTGCTAGAGTGTTATTTGATTCTGGTGCATCGCACTCATTTGTCACCGAAGAATTTGCATGCACTAGTAGGATTCAACCAACAAAACTAAAGAATGTTATGATTGTTCAAATCCTCGGTTCAACCACCAAAGCTAGGAAAATTTGCAAAGCCGTCCCTATCCGAATCCATGGCATAGATTTTTATGCTAATCTGATAGTACTCGGAACTAAAGGTTTGGAAGTAGTACTATGAATGGATTGGATGTCAAAACATAAAGGGTTAATTGACTGTGCCAAGAAAGCCATAACCATGACCAGTACCGCCGGAATATCAGTCGAGCATGTATCTGAAACCTTACCTCGTCAATTCAAGTGCAACAAGAGTATAGCCCAACCTACCATTTACCAAGTCTGGATAGTCTGTGAATACCCCGATGTATTTCCAGATGTTTTGCCCGGTATGCCCCTAGATCGGGATATCGAGTTTATCATTGAACTAATCCACGGAACAGGACCCATAGCCTAGATACCATACAATATGAACCCGTCTGAACTAGCAGAACTGAAGAAGCAACTGGATGCCATGCTGGAAATTGGATTGATTCAACCAAGTGCGTCACCATGGAGATCACCTGTCTTGTTTGTGGACAAGAAGGATGGAGGTAACCGTTTGTGTACGGATTATCGGAAGTTGAATGATGTCACTATTAAGAACAAGTACCCATTGCCCACGATAGAAGATTTGTTTGATCAGTTGACCGGTGCCAAAGTGTTTTCTAAGATTGATCTTAGAACAAGCTATCATCAACTCAAGATTTGTGCAGAGGATATTCCAAAGACTGCCTTTACCACCAGATATGGATTATACGAGTATACTGTCATGTCTTTTGGATTAACCAATGCCCCCACTTATTTCATGAATCTCATGAATAAGATTTTTATGGACTTCCTGGATAAGTTTGTCGTTGTTTTCATCGATGACATTCTGATTTATTCCAAATCAGAAGAAGAACATGAGCTACACCTAAGGACCATTGTTGGAACCCTTAGAGAGCATCAGTTGTATGCCAAGTTTAGCAAATGTGAATTCTGGTTACAGGAGGTAGGATTCCTCGGCCACATTGTATCAGCCGGAGGAATTGCCGTTGACCCTACAAAGGTGAAAGATGTCGAAGATTGGCAAGCCCCAACCACTCAAACCCAAGTTCGTCCATTTCTCGGATTGGCGGGATACTACCGCAAGTTCATAGAAGGATTCTCGAGTATCGCCAGACCCATGACCCAATTGCTGAAGAAGGACAAGAAGTTTGAATGGACAGACAAATGTGAAGCGAGTTTTCAAGAACTCAAGAGGAGATTGATTTTAGCCCCAATCTTAATCATGCCGGATATCACGAAGCCCTTTGACGTGTATTGTGATGCATCCAAGATCGGTCTCGGATGTGTGCTAATGCAAGAAGGCAAAGTTATATCTTATCTATCTCAACAACTGAAACAACATGAGCAAAATTACCAAACCCATGACCTCGAACTCGCAGCCGTAGTTCTAACCCTGAAGACATGGAGGCACTACCTGATGGGAAACCGTTGTGAGATCTATTCGGATCACAAGAGCCTAAAGTATATATTCACTCAAAAGGAGCTGAATATGAGACAGAGAAGATGGATTGAGCTAATCAAGGATTATGATCTGGACATTCACTATCACTCCGGTAAAGCCAACGTGGTAGTAGATGCCCTTAGCAGATTGCCGTGCCGCTTGAACTCCATGATTTTGAAGGAGCCACCAAGTTTGCACAAGGAAATGGAAGATTTCCGAATGGAATTAGTGAGTGAAGGATTTTTTCCTAGCATAGAACTTCAACCCACTTTGATCAGCCAGATCAAAGAGGCGCAGAAAGGAAATGCTAGTATCGACGGAATCAAGCGTCGTATCGGTACATGCAAAGTACCCGGATTCACGGAAGACGAAGAAGTTTTGTGGTACAAAGGACGCCTTTGTGTACCAGCAGATTCTGAGTTGAAAGAAGTTATTTTGAAGGAAGCTCATGATACTCTTTATTCCATCCACCCCGGAGGAACGAAGATGTATCAAGACTTGAAGGAACAATTCTAGTGGATAAGATGAAGAGAGAAATCGGAAGCTATATCGCCAAGTGTGATATATGTCAGAGAGTCAAGACGGGACATCAAAGACCCGCAGGATTGTTGCAACCATTGCAGATTCTGGAATGGAAATGGGATTCTGTTGGAATGGACTTTATCACCGGATTGCCTACTTCTAGTAGGGGAAATGACTCTATCTGGGTCATAGTGGACAGATTGTCCAAAGTCGCCCATTTCTTACCAGTCAAGACCACATATCAGAGTTCGAAGCTAGCTAGCGGAGTTATACATCGCTAGAATCGTCAGTTTGCACGGAGTCCCCAAGAACATCGTATCGGATCGAGGAACTCAGTTTACCTCGAGATTCTGGAAGAAAGTCCAAGAAGTTTTAGGAACCCGACTAGATTTCAACACCGCTTATCACCCTCAGACCGACGGACAAACGGAGCGAGTAAATCAAATACTCGAAGATATGCTGAGAGCATGTGTGTTATAATATGGATCTAAGTGGGAAGACTATCTGCCGTTTGCAGAATTTTAATACAACAATAGTTATCAAGCCAGTTTGCAAATGGCCCCATTTAAATTTATGTACGGAAGAAAGTGTCGCACCCGTTTGAATTGGTCGAAAGTAGGAGAGAGTCAGATTTTTGGACCCAATATCCTACGAGAAGTAGAAGAGAAGGTTCACAAGATCCGTGAGCACCTCAAGACAGCCCAGTCAAGGCAGAAGAGTTACGCCGACAAGAGACGTCGATACCTCGCCTTCAACATAGGAGATTTTGTGTATCTGAAAGTGTCGCCATTGAAGGAAATGCAGTGTTTCCAACTGAAAGGAAAGTTAGCCCCCCAGATATATCGGCCCCTTCAAGATTCTGACCGTCGAGGAGAAGTGTCGTATCAATTGGAACTTCCCGAAGAGATGTCAGCCGTGCACAATGTGTTCCATATCTCATTACTTCGCAAGTGCCTCGAAGTTCCGGAGAAGACTGAAGTGTTCAAGAATATTGATCACCGGACCATAGAGATCAACGATGACCTGACCTATCCCGAAGTACCCATCTGTATTTTGGAAGAAGCCTTCAGAACTACCAGAACCCGAAGCATTAACTTTCTCAAGATTCAGTGGAGCAACCACACGGAAGAAGAAGCTACCTGGGAGCGCGAAGATCACATCAGGACGGAGTTTCCCGATCTCTTCAAATCCTAGGTAACCCTTTTCATCCTTTTTTCAAATCTCGGGACTAGATTTTGTTTAAGGGGTGAAGGTTTGTAACATACCAAAAATATTAAACTTGAATCATCAAACTCTAATCATCAAAATCAGGGTTAACAAAAACTTTTCCAATTAAAAATATGAAAGCATTCATATGTGTGTGTATTAAAATTTGGATTCTTTTGAATTGCCATGGTTCTATGTTTCTTTGCTTGTAAAATGATTCTTAGGTGAAATAAACATCATCTAAACAATCCCCAAACTTTTCCCAAAGACAAACAAGTCAAAACAAACAAATTAAGTGAATGGTCACTTTGGCCAAATTAACTCCCATGCCTACTTTGGCTATCTCTAACTTTCAGAACTTAACAGAAACATGTATGGATCTTTGCCCCCCTTGATAGTACTCATAATAAGGTACCAAGGCCCACTTTGTGATCATCCAAAAACATTTAAATGCTTAGTTTAAATGACAGTTTAAAATTGAATCTTTTTCATATGGGAAGATCCCACTATTTCAAAAACCACTCAAACAAGCTCAATTTTCAAAACCCAAGCATCCACAGAATCCTCAACACATGCGTAGCACACCCACCAAAAATCTTTTCAAAATTCAAAAATAAAGTTCATGCGGCCATTTCATCAAACAGGTTGTAGATTCAAATCAAAAACACTATGTTGAGCAGTGTTTTGGGCCAACCTTGTTCCCTCTCTGGTTACAACTAGCCTTAGTAGATCATCTAGAAACTTTAACTAACCTCTAGCACCATTGTGAGCTTGCCAATGCCATCAATGGTGAGAAGGCCGAGAGCACACATGTCACCCCAGTGTGGATAGCAAGCTAGGAGAAGAACTAGCCGTGCCAACCTTGTCTAGCATGCAACCCATGCCTCACCGCCCCCTCTCGAACGGCCCTAGATCGAAGACAGCAACCAGAACCGCCAGGAACGCCGCGCCCGCGCCGTGTCGACCATGCCGACGTGCACCGCATAGCACACACTATTCCCACACAACCCGACCGCCTCAAGCCCTCACCGCCCGCCAGCATGCACCCCACCGTCCTAGGAGACCACCAGACATGTTCGTTTCACCGCCCGTACCCCGTAGCCACCGCTCACCGCGGAGTTCGCCGCCTCTGCCTCGCAGAGCACCGCGCGTTCCCGACCATTTGCCACCGCCCCTACACACGCATTTAAGCTCTAGAGCATCGCCAGGAGACCACCCGTTGATCGCCAACCTTGGCCATGCCCCTAGCCGCCCGTAGTCGTGTCGCCACCATCGCCTGCACATCCCTCTCGGTCTCGCCATCGAGCCTATAAAAGGAGACATCCCCCGCTCGATTTCTACACACCATATCACTCCCCTCACCTCACTGATCATTCCATCCCTTAGCCGGAGAACGAGGAGCAGCAGCTCGCCAGAATTGCGCCGGAGCAGGCCGCCTCTAGAGAAGAAGGGAGCCGTTGATTTCGACCACCTCCGGAGCTGCCACGACCACCCTTGAGTTCGCCGTTGCCGACTTCGTCGTTGGCCCGCCTCGCCGTCGTCACTGGAGCCCTGGTATGCCCCCTATGCACCCCCATCGAGCCGCTAGGGTTCAAGCTCGCCGATGACATGTTCATCGTCGACGAAGACCCTCAGCCGTTGATCTCACTTCTAATCCAATGCACCACATTGCCCCGTACCGCTTCGCGTGTTATGAGCCACATACCAGTAGACCCCCCTGTCAGTTGAGCCCCACGCTGCGGAGTAACACTGGGCTGGCCCAATAACCCTTCCCGCGCAGCCCACTCGTTTGAATTTAGCTTTTTCTATTTTAATTCAAACTTAGTTCTCTACCTAGTTTCAAAAATCAACCCAGCTCAATTCAGTGAACCAAATTGCATGAAACCAATTTTGTTAGAAAGGTACTAAAATGCTTAAATCAAGCCCGTTGGATTCAAGTCATTTAGATCTGTAGATCAATCTTGGTAAAAATAACAAGGAAGAAGCTTTTCTGCATTCAAACATTTTTCAAATTTCAACCATAATAGCTTTTTAGTTGATTCCAAATCTCAAAAATCACATTTGTTCATACCTTTCAGAATATATAAAAACACATGGGTTTACTTATAGAAATAATGTTCAAGTAATAAATGAATGCCACATAGGCATTTCTAGTCACTTTAATTATTTAAAATAAAAGGTTAAACCTTATTAAATTGTGACACTAACTTTAAATCACATTCCCATGTACTGAAATATGTGGTGATGACATGTGTCAACATGATCCCATGTTTGGTTTGGAGAATACTAAATCTTAAGTAGTTTTTCAGTGAGTAGAAATTACTTTTCTAAAAATAAAATAAATAAGACCAAAGCTTTAATCTTGTAATGTTAGTGATGATGCTAGATCATCTATAGTGCACCTTTGTGTGATGATTGCAAGTAGTTAAGTATTGTTTGGTGATTGTGTACCTCGTATTTATTTATAGACGCTAGTACCGACCAAGGATACGAGGAGGAAGGAGGATACTACGAAGAAGAAGCCGAGGAGAACTTCAACCACTGCTCTGCACAAGGCAAGCCTAATACTACTGGTTGATTGAGCAAGCTAACACTTGCAATTATGAAAGTTAGATAACCTATGCAATGCACTAAGCATGCTTGGTTAGACACCTTTGATGATACCCAATCCTAGTTTTACTTGCAAGCTTTCTACTTTATTTCTTTATCAAAGCTATTACTTAAAGTTTACTTAAGTGATTTGTAGATTCTAGGGAGATAATTGAAGGTTGCATAAAGGGCATTAAATTTGGCCTAAGCTAGATAATCTTGATGTCATCCTAAGGCATGAGATTTTACTTAGTTAAACTCCACCTGTTTACCACCCCTCATTAGTACTTACCCCCACTTGTAGAGGCTAGTGCTAAGCATAAAACTTGATCCACTTTAGATGGGAATACTTGGTGGAAAATGGTTATGAAAACCTTAGAATGATGAGTCATTCTACTGAGATGTTTTGACATGTGTTTCCGAGCACCAGATGATTTGGATGATGAAAATGTTAAGGCATGAGCCTTAGCCATTTATAAAACTGATGGTTGTCTAGATGCGATACCATTCTAATTTTACCGTACAACTACAATACCCGAAAATTGGGTAGGGCTTGACTGGAAACTTATATACTTTAGTATGGGTTCCCTCACGGCCAAGGTCTGAGCTGAGGCTACCTTGTGAAGATTTTCCACCTGTGTAGTACCCAAGATGACAGTTGGTCATGGTTGGGAGGCCAAACTCATAGGAGAGGTGCTTATACTAGGGCGTGTAATTGAAAGGTTAGGATTGATTATCCGTGATACGAGTATGGTGAATTCAGGATTTGTTCCCACGGATGTATCGAATGTTGTGGTGAAAGTGTACAATCTCTGCAGAGTGTCAAACTATTGAATAGCCCGTCATGATTATGGACAGTTGGAGTGGCCACACTGTTCCCCCGTCAGATGTTTTCAAAATGACTTATGAAATGAATTGAGATTTTGACTTGACCACAACAGAGTTGTGATATGAAATTCAAGTTCCCACTTAGGTGTTATAAAATTTCAACTAGTTCTTTGCTTCTAAACTTAGTAGAGGTAAATTTGGCTTTTTGCAAAACAACCCTAGAGCTTAGTGTCCTACTACAAAAACCCCCTTCACTTGTTAGTATTAGTTTGCGAGTACTTAAAGAGTACTCATGGTTTTGTCCCTGGTTATTCCCGTGGCTAGACTATGAAGAGGAGTACCAGGAGGATGGACCCTAGGAAGGTTACAACAACTAGGATTATCTCCCATCGTCAGCATTGCCTGTGACCCCGAAGATGGAGCTTCTCCTACGCTACTTTTATTATTACGTTATTCCGATGCTTGAGTTGTATTAAGAACTGGATCATGAGATCCTTATTTGTGTAAGACCTTATGTATGGTTTGTAATCGATGATGTACTGTGATATCCAAATCTGTTATGTCTCGCAAAAATGGTAATCCTAGGATTGCGATGTATGGCATAACAGTCATCTGGGATTAAAAATCCGGGTGTTGACACTTCGGGTACGCACGGGGGACAGGTAGAGGGGACATGGGCGCTTAAATGGGCCAGTTTGCAGGGTTGAATCAACGCGACATTAAGGCGAATTTAATCTGCGGAATCACGGCAGAAACGGGTGAGGGGGAAAAGGAAGAACTGGTCGCGCGGGTGGAAGAGATGATGACAAGGGAGTTAACGTGGCGTTGGTCAATTGGTCAGTGAGTTATGAGGGTGGAGTTTGTGGTAAGAAAACATTTTGCGCGGGGAGAAAGAGAGGGTTGCTGTTGGGCCTAGTTGGGCTGGTTAGGCTGGGTTCTGCTAGGCTGGTTTGCTTTCATTTTTTTTCTGATTCTTTTTCCTTTTTCTTTTCTGTTTTTCTGTTTTCAAATTCAAACACTCTTTTGATTTCAGATTTCTTTTTCAAATCTTTTCCAAATATTTAGTAGGTTTTTAATCTGTTTATTTATGTATTACAAAGTCCATTTTAGAATAATTTCTTTTATTCCCTTAGGGTTTATTATTTATTTTAAATAGACATTTTATCTTTATTAAATAGGATTTTAAATATGGTTCCAATCTATATTAATATTTTGTTTATTCTTTTATTCTTTTTAAGTTATTTGGATAACTTTTAATCTACTTTGGTAAATTCCAATTTATTATTCCCATGATTTAATTAATCATTTATATTAGAGATTTTTGTGTTCATTCAAAATAGAATTCAATTTAGTTAAAGTCCATAAAATTTTAATTGAATAATCTTTATTCCTTTATTTTATTTGGATTATCTTTATTCCATTTGCTTATGGATTTAGTTCAAGTATTAAATTATCTTCTAAATAATTTTATTGGGATTTATTATTTTGTTTTTATTTAAATAAATTTGAATATGGTTTAATCTATATGATTTTATTTAAATAATCTTTTACTCCTTTTTATTATTCAATAATCTTTCATTTGTTTATGGATTGGGCCAAGATTTAATTTGGCATTTAAATATTTCTTATTTCTTTCTTTCTTTCTTTGTCTTATGAAATCCATATCTTTTTATTTATAGATCCAAAATTGGTGATTCCTATTTGTATAATTTTATTTAATATTTGTTTATCCTTTTAAATCCCTTTAGGATTAATTTGCTCAAGATTTGGTATGGATTTTAGATAGGAGCTTTATTAGCTTTGAAATTTATTTTCCTTTTATCTTAATAAATTCATAAATTTTTATCCATGGCTCCAAATTAAGTGAAACCAATTTCTATGATTTTATAATATTTTTATTTATCATTCTTGATCATTTTAAAAAAAATTGTTGATGAATTTTTTATATGGATCAAATCCATAGTCTTAGAGAGATCTTGGAAATGATTTTCTTCCATTAGGGTTTTAGGGTTTTGGTTTGTTTTTCCAAGTGTTTAAATTTCGAGATACATTAATTGCTGGATGCATTTCACTTGATTGAAATTTTGTTGGATTCCATTTTCATTCAAATTTTGTTCAAGAAGGGTTTTGATTTTTCCATTTAGAAACAAAAAGTTTCTTTTCACCCTAAATTTCAACAATTTTTTATTTTGTTTATTTATTTTTCACATTTAAAAATTTGGAAAATTTTGGGATGTGACAGGCTACCACCCTTAAAAGAAATCTCGTCCCGAGATTTGGGAAGGCTAGAGGTTACAAGTTGGCTTCAAAACAACTAGGGTACTAACACCCTTAAAAATTTCCAACTAGATTACATCTTGGCTTACTTGGGATCTTGATGTAACTTCTCTGGACAGAGGTTTGCATAGTGTCCTTTGTTTCCACATTTGAAAAATGTGATAAGATTGAGATCTTGAGGTGGCTTCTCTGGACAATATGATGCATAATGTCCTAGCTCTTTGTAGTGGTTGCACATCATTTGGATAATATCCTTCCTCATCTTTGGTTTCACTATCTTTTTTTGGTTTTCTTGGCCCTTCTTCTTCTTTGGTATTATTGCCTCTTGTTTGTTTCCTTGGTTCTTCTTATTTTCTGGACATTCACTGGCATAGTGTCCCATCTCTTTGCAATTGTAACATTGCACTTGGCTTTTGTCCTTCTTCTTCTTGGGTTTCTCCAAAGCTAGGAATTCTTGTAGTTCATGTTCTTCATATCTCACCTCAAAGGTGGGAAAACTTCCTCAGTTCCTTGAATGATTCCTAGGATAACATCCATGTTTCCTATTTTGTCCACCATAGTGAGTCACAATGTATGTAGGTACAAACTGATATTTTCCTTTGTCTTCATCCTTCTTGGTAGAAGTTGTTCCTTCATGGAGTTTTCCAAACATTTGATGCATTCCATCTTGTTTCATTTGTTGAATTATAGGATAGATGGGGCATCGGATAGGGGCATGATCATTTCCTTCACATAGGAAATAAGTCACTTGAGATGTGGGGCATTGTTTAGTTGGATGTTTCTCTTCACAATTAGGGCATTGGTCCACATGCTCTTTATAAGTGTGTCCTATGTCTCCATAAATATTGCAAGCTTGAGTTACTTCTATAATATCATCCTTGATATCATTGTTGTCACAATCTCCATGGAAAAGGTTGCTTCTCATGTTGATCATTTGATTGGTCATCCTTTGCAACAATTGGGATTGGGCTTCCAAAAACTTTTGCATGGTTGGGTCTAACTCATTGTTGTTGGCTAAAAACTGAGTTGCCACTTGATTCAACTGGGCCTGTGTTGCTAGAAGTTGTTCTCTTATGTAAATCTCTTGGTTATTGTTGTCACCATCCTTGATGTTGGAGTTTCTTGGAGAAGTCATCTGTTTGGGTTGGATTGGGATTAGAATAGGCAAAAGATTTCTAGGGAAGAAGTGTAATCACAAACATCACAATTCACACAAGCAATGTGCATGCAATTACAAACAAACATTCCACTCAAACAACAAGATTCAAGCATATTTTTAGGCAACAAAATATTTTTCCTACACCACCTAAGTTGGTGTGATTGATCTAACTAAACACTAGTATGGTGATCCAACTAGGGTTATCACTTAAGATCATTCCCTTCTTCTTGGTTGTTTCTTCATGAATGAGATCATGGTTTCCTTGAAAAAATTTCTTGCATCTTGGCCACAAAGCTTCAAAGGTGACGATGGTTCCTTCTAGGTTGTGTTTCTTTAGTCTTAAAGTCTTGAGTATTCTTCTTATCTCATTTGTAGTCCTTAGTGATGTCCAAGTTGAAGTCCTTGATGAAACTAAAGTTGAAGTCATTGGTGTTGGTGAAGTCTTTGCTCATGGTGGAGTCTTTGTCCATAAAGTTGACAGGGAGAGATGTAGAATCAAAACCAAAAAGGTTGAGGAAAGAGTTTACAAGATTGTTTGTAAATATGTTTGAACAAATACAGCTCCTATTTTTCTAAGGGGTTTTGTCCAATCCTAGGGTTACAATCCTACATGCAACACAATGCTCTGATACCATCTGTAGAGGTCCCAACCTGATAAGGTAGAGATCCCTGTGTTTACAATGCTAGTCCCTGGATTAATAGCTAGCATCCACAGTTTAAGATGTAATATCAAGAAACAAAGGTCATAATACAACTTTATAACTAGGAATAAAATAATTCATTACATCTTACATAGCTCATTTGGCTGTCTCATTACAATGCAGCAGAAATAACTATATAGCATGGAGTCCTTCATATTCAAAGTGCCACAGGCAATCATGTTGGTTGTAGACTTGTAATCCTATTCAACACACTTCACTAACATCAAACAAACCTGTAACATAATAAGTTACAGCCACAATGGTCAATACATTTGAATTGTATTGGCAAGTGATACTATGGTAGAGTAGTGGTATCTATCATCTATATGCATTTGGATAAGTGGAGCTTAGGCTTGCTTTGCTCAAATAGATTTCCTTATCATTTGAAAACACTAAGTTTTTATTTGTCAAAATCACCCAAGGAACAACCAATAGAATTGGTTAACCTTTAACCCTTGTTCAACCACAAGATTTTAACTTAGAAATTGTGATGAGGAGATCCTTGATAGCTTCCATGTCTTGATGCTCAAATTGTCCATTGCCGGGGACACGGCTAAGTACTTAGATTTTACTCTCTCGAGAGGTGGTGCACTTTCCCCACAAGACTCGACATGCATCGAGACAAGATCTTTCAGAAGCCTTCCCTTAGACCAAATGGACGCGTTCCAAACCTATCACCTCCTACCACCTTCTGTCCATCTGGCTAAGTTATTGCAACCTATATGATCCAGGTAGAGCCCATATTGCCATGTGGCTGCACTAGAAGCTTCTCAACATTTGACATCTCAAATCTCTTTGTTCCTGGGTGGCTTTCCACAAGTCAGATACACAAGTATTCGCCAGTTTACTGGCCTTGTGTAACCACTCAACATAAATCCATTCACACCATTCCACCCAGGTGATTCATTCACATAGTTGTTTTTTTAAACAATACTCAAGTCATAGACTTAGAAATATTTCATAGCATGAATATAACCCATCCTTGTTTTCTACTAACTAGGCTAAGCATAATAGTAGCAAGAATCTTAACTTAGGGAAAATTCTACTAAGGCATTGTTGGAGATATGCCCTAGAGGCAATAATAAATGTAGTTATTACATATCTTTGTGTTTATGATAAATGTTTACATTCATGCTATAATAGTATTAACAAGGAAACATTAATACTTGTGTGATTTGTAAACTGAAATAGAGTCCCTAGTAAAGCCTCTTTATAATACTAGCTTGTTGGTTAATAAATGATTGTGGTTTCCCTATCATGAACATTGAGATGTTATTAACAACAAGATCATATCGTTAGGAGAATGATATGATGGACATACTCCTATAGATAAGCGTACCATAAAGATCAAGTCATTTTAATAGTTCAATTGCTATATGCTTTCTGATACATAGTAACCTAATTCCTTCGACCATGAGATCATGCATATCACCTTCACCGGAAGGATGCTTTGATGACATCAAACACCACACCGTAACTGGGTGGCTATAAAGGAAAGTATTGGTTGAGACACAAGGATCAAGAGTGGGATTTTTCCATCCATATGACGGATAGATATACTCTGGGCCCTCTCGGTGAAATGTCATCCAATTAGCTTGCAAGCATGTGACTGGAACACAAGGGATCACATATCGGGAACAAGAAAAGAGTACTTATCAGTAACGAGGTTGAACTAGGTATGCAGAGATACCGACGATCATAACCTAGGATAAGTAAACTATCGTGAGACAAAGGGAAATTGGTATCGTATGTAATTGGTTCATTCGATCGCAAAGTAATCGTAGAAATATGTGGGAGCCATATGAATTTCCAGATTCCTCTATTGGTTATTGTTCGGAGAAGTGTCTCGATCATGTCCGCATAATTCACGAACCGTAGGGAGACACACTTAAGGATTCGACGTTGTTTGAGTAGTTATGGAATGATGAGTAAGAGACCGAATGTTGTTCGGAGTCTCGGATGGGATCCGGGATATCACGAGGAGATCCGGAATGGTCCGGAGAATAAGATTCATATAAGGAAAGTCCTGTTTCGGGGTTGGAGAATGGTTCCGGTGTTTTCATCGGGAATGTTCTAGAAGGTTCCGGAATGTCCGACACTCCGGAGGGGAAGGGTACATGAATGTGTCATATCAAGTTGGAATGATTGCATCATGTACTAGGTGTCATCGCTGAACAAAATAAAGGGTTTAATCAAATCCTAGTTTGAAAAGTCAAACGCCAATTTGAAAAGTCAAACGGCTATTTTGGAAGGTGGAGGGGAAGTAGGAAACCTACTTGGGGAGGAGTTCCTCCCCTCCACCGCCGGCCCACTTGGGATCCGAGTTGGGGAGGGACTCCCCTCCCCTTGGCCGGCGCCTCCCACCTATAAAAGGAGGGGCAGGGCTGCCCCTCCTAGTACACAAGTTGCCCCCCTCTAAACCCTAACCCTAGCCGCTGCCGCCCTCCATAGCCGCCGCCGCCTTGGGAACTCGCCTCCGCCTCCTAGGGCAAACCCTAGCCGCCGGCCTAGCCCCCTCCTTGGTGTGTCTAAACCCTAGATCGCCGAGGAGCTCTCTCATAGTCCACCATACTCGCTCCGGCTTAAGGCGAAGCCCTGCAAGATCTCCCCTCTACTTCCGGTACCACGCTGGTCGCTGCCGAATCGCGAGGAGAGTGCTTCAACCTCCGCCCTCTTTGGAACAAGGGAGAGGAAGGTCTTCGTCGAAAATCGAACGTGACCGATCATGGGAGCACCTTAACGAGCGCCGGAAGGATCGTCTACGCGATCTTGAGATCGGCAAGAGTACTACTACATCACCCACGAGAATCCGCTCTTGTTAAACACTTTGGAATCTTCGAGGGAGAGTTATTCCATCGACTCGTTGCTACAAGCTAGTAGATAGATCTTGGCTTGTTTGTTTGTATGCGGTAGAAATTTTTTGTTTTCCATGCTACGAAACCCTATAGTGGTATCAGAGCCGTGTCTATATGTAGATCTATTTCACGAGTAGAACACAATGGTCATTGTGGGCATTGATGCTTTTATTGTCGATTGCTTCTTGTGTACTTTGCATCTTGCGGGATGTTGGGATGAAGCGGCCCGGGCTAACCTTACATGACATCGTTCATGAGACTTGCTCCACGCTTGACATGCAACTTGTATTGCATAAGTGGCTTTGCGGGTGCCTGTTTCTCCCAGCATAGTTAAGATTCAATCTACAACGGGTGATTGACAATACTAGTATCAATGTTGTGGTTCTTGTTCGTAAGTTAGAACTGAAGGGTTTCGCAGCATAGTAAATCAAAATTTTCTACGGAAGCGAATAGAGGGAAAGCCAAGATCTAATCTAGGAGATGCAAACAACGAGAGAGATTGGATTAGATCTTCATACCCTTGAAGATTCGCATAGCGGAACGCTCATTAACGTGGGTGATGTAGTCGTACTCGCTTCTCCTCCTCGCGATCCGATCCGATCTAGCACCACAAGTGGCGGTGCCTCCGTGAGTTGCACACGCAAAGACTCGACGCCTCCTCCTTCCTCGGACCAGCAAGTATGGTGGAGAGATGGATTGGATCTACAACACGACGGCGTGGTATATGGTGGAGAATTTCACGCAGGCTTCGCCTACAAACAGTCGGGAGGGAGAGAGGAAGGGCAGCAGGGTGGCTAGGGTTGGAGGGGAAGGTGTGTGGGGGTTTGTGCGCCCCCACCCCTCTTTATATAGAGGGGGGGCGCAGCCCTAGCCCCTCCTCCAAGCCTATCTCTAGTTTAAACGATTTAAACTCTCCCCTTATCTAGAAATTCTATCCCTAGATTTAAACGAGTTAAATCTATCCAGAATCGGCTGGGACCTATGGGGCCTTGTGCCCCTGGCCCAATGCGGCCAGGACACTCCCTCATAGGCCCATGCCCCCTCCCGGAAGGTGGGACCACGTTGGCCCCCTTCCGGAAGGTTCTAGAAGCTTCCGGTACAATACCGATTAACCCGGAACAATTCCGAACTCCAAAACTCGCCTTATATGAATCTTATTCTCCGACCATTCGAACCTCTCGTGATATCCCGGATCCCATCCGAGACTTGAACAAAAATTCATAAACGAATTATCCAATCTATCCTAGCGCCGAGACACGTTATGTGTGACCTGCGGGTTCGAGAATATGCGGACATGATCTTCTATCAATAATCAACGTGGGTGCAGGCACCCATATTGACTCCCACACATTCATCGATGATCATATCGGATGAACCACGATGCCAGGATTCAATCAATCCCATATATATATTCCCTTCGTCTCGCGATATTTTACTTGCCCGAGATTCGATCGTCGGTATCGTCATACCTAGTTCAATCTCGTTCACAGCATGTACTTTACTCGTTCCGTAATACGATATCACTTTGTGATTAACTCCTTAACCACATGCTTGCAAGCAGTGTTGATATCGACACGAGTGGGCCCAAGTATATCTCTCCGACTTGGGAGGGACAAATCCCATCTCGATACATACAACCCAATGATACTTTCCGATCACCTGAGAGACACCTTTATGATCACCCTCTCATAGGATGACGTTTGATGACCTCAAAGCTTTCTTCCGATACCAGGGAGTTGCATTATCTCATGGTCTAAGGAATACAATATTTGACATAAGAAAAGCTTTGCAAAGACGAACACGATGACACGATCTAATTGCTTCGCTTAGTTTGGGTATGTCCACCATATCATTATCCCAATGATATGATCTCATTATCAATTGACAACTCATGTCTATGGTTAGGAAACCTTAACCATCATTGATCAATGAGCTAGTCCATAGAGGCGTACTAGGGACACGGTGTTGTTCACAAATCACACAAGTATTAATGTTTCCGCTTAATACAATTCTAGCATGGAATATAAACTTTATCATGAACAAGAATTATAATAATAACATCTTTATTATTGCCTCTAGGGCATAATTCCAACAGTCTCCCACTTGCACTAGAGTCAATAATCTAGTTTACATTTGGCAACAATCTCACACCCATGGCAATCGAGGTCTTGATCATGTTTTACACGTGGAAGAAGTTTAGTCAATGGATCTGCGACATTCAGATCTGTATGTACTTTGCTGATCTTCAGATCTCCATCTGCTATATAATCTCGGATTATATGAAACTTGCGGTTGATATGCTTGGTCTTTGGATGATATCTTGGTTCCTTAGCGAGTGCTATGGCGCCAGTGTTGTCACACAATATCTCCAGTGGGTCCAATGCACTTGGAACCACGCCAAGCTCAGTGATGAAGTTTCTAATCCAAACTCCTTCACTTGACGCTTCTGCAGCAGCCATGTATTCCGCTTCTACTGTAGATCCCGCGATCACGCTTTGCTTGCAGCTTCTCCAGCTCATAGCTCCTCCATTCAAAATATACACGTATCCTGTCTGAGATTTAGAATCATCCTTGTCGGTGTCGAAACTAGCATCGACGTAACCTTTTACGACGAGCTGTTCATCACCCCCATAGACTAAGAACATTTCTTTAGTCCTATTCAGGTACCTTAGGATGTTCTTCATGGCTGTCCAAAGGTTCCACTCGGATCACTTTGATATCTGCCGTCAAACTAAGAGCATTGGACACATCCGTCTAGTACATAGCATGGCATACATGATGGAACCTATGGCGAGGCATAAGGCACTTTGCTCATAGCTTCCTATCATTTACATCAGTGGACACGAGCCTTGCTCAATATCTTACTCGACAACATAGGCCTTGAACCTTTCAATGCCTTATCCATTCGAACCTTTTGAACTTTGTCTAGGTATGTACTCTGGCTTAAAGCTATCAGGCGTCTTTGTCTATCTCTATAGATTTTGATGCCCAATATATAAGCAGCTTCACCTAGGTCTTTCATTGAAAAACACTTGTTCAAATAACTCTTCACATCGTTAAGCATGTTGATGTCATTTCCAATAATCAATATGTCATCCACATATAGTACCGTAAACGCCACCGAGCTCCCACTCACTTTCTTGTAGATGCAAGCTTCAGAGCAATTTGGAACAAATCCAAAGCTCTTGATCACTTGATCAAACGAAGGTTCAACTCCGAGATGCTTGCTTGATCCATAAATGGAACGCTGAAGTTTGCATACTTTATCAAAGATCCTTAGGATCGACAAAACCTTCGGGTTGCATCATATACAACTCTTCATCAATGTTGCCATTGAGGAAAGCAGTCTTGACATCCATTTGCCATATTTCATAATCATGAAACGCAGCAATTGCTAATAAAATCCGAATGGACTTAAACATCGCCACGGAGAGAAAGTCTCATCGTAGTCAACACCTTGAACTTGTCGAAAACCTTTCGCAACAAGCCGTGCTTTATAGACGGTAACATTACCATCCGCGTCCGTTTTCTTCTTGAACATCCATTTGCACTCAACGGCCTTTCGGTCGCTAGGAGGGTCCACCAAAGTCCATACTTGGCTTTCGCTCATGGATCCCAATTCGGATTTCATGGCTTCTAGCCATTTCTCAGAGTCTGGGCTCATCATCGCTTCCTCATAGTTTGTAGGTTCACTGTCTTCTACTAACAAGACAGTCAAGACAGAGTTGCCACACTCAGAGGGGCACGCGACCTTGTCGACCGCTGACGTCAAGAGCGAGATCGTCCAAGCTTCATGATCCTTGTCATTTGCTTCCTCTATTGTTGGTGCAAAGATCGGAACAATTTCAGGTGCGCGCTTACTCTCCAATTCAAGAGAAGGTTCAATAACCTCGTCTAGCTCTACTTTCCTCCCACTCACTTCTTTTGAGAGAAACTCCTTCTCAAGAAAGGAACCGTTCTTGCGACAAACACTTTGCCTTCGGTTACGTGATAGAAGGTATACCCAATAGTTTCCTTAGGGTATCCTATGAAGACGCATTCTCCGCTTTGGGTTCGAGCTTTTTGGCATCAACTTCTTGACGTAAGCTTCGCATCCCCAAACTTTAAGAAACGACAAATTAGGTTTAGCACCAAACCACAGTTCATACGGTGTAGTCTCAACGGATTTAGATGGAGCCCTATTTAAAGTGAATGCAGCGGTTTCTAATGCATAACCCCAAAATGATAATGGCAAATCAGTAAGAGACATCATCGATCAGACTATATCTAATAGGGTTCGATTTCGGCATTCAGACACACCATTGCGCTGTGGTGTTCCGGGTGGCGTGAGTTGTGAAACGATTCCACTTGCTTTGAGATGCGTGAGAAAATAATAACTCAAATATTCGCCCCCACGATCGGATCGTAGAAACTTAATCTTTCTGTTACGATGGTTCTCCACTTCATTCTGAAATTCTTTGAACTTTTCAAACGTTTCAGATTTATGTTTCATTAAATAGATATACCCATATCTATTTAAGTCATCGGTAAAAGTGAGAAAATAGCGATATCCACCGCAAGATCAAACACTCATCGGTCCGCATACATCGGTATGTATGATTTCCAACAAGTCCGTTGCTCGCTCCATCATACCGGAGAACGGGGTTTTGGTCATCTTGCCCATGAGGCATGGTTCGCATGTGTCAAATGATTCAAAATCAAGAGACTCCAAAAGTCCATCAGAATGGAGTTTCTTCATGCGCTTTACTCCAATATGACCTAGACGATAGTGCCACAAATAAGTAGTATTATCACTATCTACTTTGCATCTCTTAGCCTCAATGTTATGGATGTGTGTTTCATCCCTTTCGAGATTTAGAAGAAATAAACCACTCACAAGAGGTGCATGACCATAAAAGATGTTACTCATATAAATAGAACAACCATTATTCTCCGATTTAAATGAATAACCGTCTTGCAATAAACACGATCCAGAAATAATGTTCATGCTCAACGCAGGCACATAATAACATTTATTAAGGTTTAAAAGTAATCCCGAAGGTAAAACTAAGGAGAGCGTGCCGACGGCCATCACATCAACTCTTGATCCGTTGCCAACGCGCATCGTCACCTCATCCCTCGCAAGCCGCCGTCTATTCCGTAGCTCCTGTTTCGAGTTACAAATATTAGCAACTGAACCGGTATCAAATACCTAGGCACTACAACGAGGGCTAGTAAGGAAAACATCAATAACATGTATATCAAATATACCTTTGATGGTGCCAGCCTTCTTGTCCGCTAAGTACTTCGGACAGTTGCGCTTCCAGTGACCCTTGTCCTTGCAATAGAAGCACTCAGTTTCCGGCTTGGGTCCAGACCTGAGCTTCTTCTCAGCAGGGGCAACGCGTTTGCCGCCTCCTTTCTTGAATGGCTTCTTTGCACCTTTACCTTTCTTAAAGGAGGGCTTGTTGACCATCAACACATGATTATCCTTCTTGATGTCCACCTCCGCAGCCTTCAGCTTTGCGAAGAGCTCGGTGATCGTATCAATGGAACCAATCTGATTATGAGTCACTACAAAACTTTTGTAGCTGGGAGGGAGTGATTGCAGAACCTGTCAATCTTGAGCTCCTCTGGAATCTTGCGATCCGATTGCTCACGTTGAGTGTAGCCCGACATCTTAATGGCGTGCTCACTAATGTAACTCCTTCCTCCATCTTGCGCTTAAAGAACTTCGGAGATCTCATATCTCTCGTAACTGGCCTGAGTCTGAAACATGGTTTTCAACTCTTCGAGAATCTCAAAGGGCCCGGGATAGTTTTCAAAACGATTTTGAAGTTCCGGTTCCATAGCAAACAACATGGTGCTCTTAATCACACCATAATCATCTTTGCGCGACTGATAGACAGCTTTCTCATCAGCCGGCGCAGTTGCAGCAGGGGGGTTACCTAACGCTTTCTCAAGGACATAGTCCTTTTGTCCGCCAGACAGAATGATTCTTAGATTGCGGAACCAGTTGGTGAAGTTAGACCCATTGTTTCTAAGCTTTTCTTTCTCAGCAAAAACGTTGAAGTTGAAGTTGGACTTGGCCATTGGATCTACAGTATTTGCAAGTACAATTTAGACTATGTTCATGATAAATAGTTCAACTTAATCAAATTACTAGATGAACTCCCACTAAATTCAACATCCCTCAAGTTGTTTAGTGAACACGATCCAAATTCACCACACCTAATCCGATCATCACGAGAAGAGATGTGGTTTCAATGGTGGACAACGAAGTGTCGATCATATCATTCATATGACTCATGCTTAACCTTTCGGTTCTTGTGTTCCGAGGCCATGTCTGTACATGCTAGGCTCAAGTTAGACCCAAGTATTTCCGCGTGTGCAAAACTGGCTTGCACCCGTTGTATGTGAGCGTAGAGTCTATAGCACCCGATCATCACGTGATGCTTGGACACGACGAACTTTTGCAACGGTGCATACTTGGGGAGAACACAGTTTTTATCTTGATCTTTAAGTGAGGAATCATCTTATAATGCTACCGTCGCGATCTAAGCATAATAAGATACATAAAAGGATAAACATCACATGCATATAACTTTATGTGACATGGTATAGCCAATCTTCGCAAGAATGATCTCCATCTTGTGCGTTCCGGCATGATCTCCATCACTCCACCATGATTGCCTCCACCACGAATAGCAACTACAACTATTGCTAACTACTTAGCGATAAAGTAAAGCTATTACATGGTGTATAAGAAGTTGACTCGCAGGTCATACACAATTATAAAGACAACCATATGGCTCCTGCCGGTTGTGTACTCATCAACATGCAAGTCGTGAAACATTACAAAACATGATCATCGCATACATTATACACATCACATCTTGGGCCATACCATATCACGAAAACACTCCTGCAAAAACAAGTTAGACGCCTCTACTTTGTTGTTGCATGTTTTACGTGGCTTATGGGAGTAGATGCTAAGAACGATTCTTACCTACGAAAGCCACAACGGTGATATTATGGTTGCCAAACTCCGTGTTAATCCCATGACAACTATAGTGAGAGAACGACATCCACCAGCATGTGTGGTACAAGCCACACGTCAAGTGCGAGCCGGTCATGACGACGTCGCGTAAGGTTGGCCTGGACCGCTTCAATCTCACTCTCCCGCATCATAAGAAGAAGACAAACAAGAGGCTTGCAACAGAAAACATCAACGCCCGCAACAACCATGTTGCGTTCTACTCGTGAATCACATCTACGCATAGATCTAGCTCTGATACCACTGAAGGGTTTTGCAGCATAGTAAATCAAAATTTTCTATGGAAGCGAACAGAGGGAAAGCCAAGATCTAATCTAGGAGATGCAAACAACGAGAGAGATTGGATTAGATCTTCATACCCTTGAAGATTCGCACAGCGGAACGTTCGTCGGAACGTGGGTGATGTAGTCGTACTCGCTTCTCCTCCTCGCGATCCGATCCGATCTAGCACCACAAGTGGCGGTGCCTCCGTGAGATGCACACGTTCAGCACCTCGACGTCTCCTCCATCCTCGGACCAGCAAGTATGGTGGAGAGATGGATTGGATCTACAGCACGACGGCGTGGTGTATATGGTGGAGAATTTCTGCTGCAGGCTTAGCCTACAAGCGATGGGAGGGAGAGAGGAAGGCAGCAGGGCGGCTAGGGTTGGAGGAAGGTGTGTGGGGGTTGGTGCGCCCACCCTCTTTATATAGAGGGGCAGCTAGCCCTCCTCCAAGCCTATCTCTAGTTTAAACGATTTAAACTCTCCCCTTATCTAGAAATTCTATCCCTAGATTTAAACGAGTTAAATCTATCCAGAATCGGCTGGGCCCTATGGGGCCTTGTGCCCCTGGCCCAATGCGGCCAGGACACTCCCTCATAGGCCCATTCCCCCTCCCGGAAGGTGGGACCACGTTGGCCCCTTCCGGAAGGTTCTAGAAGCTTCCAGTACAATACCGATTAACCTGGAACAATTCCGAACTCCAAAAACTGCACTGCCTTATATGAATCTTATTCTCCGGACCATTCCGGAACCTCTCGTGATATCCCGGATCCCATCCGAGACTCCGAACAAAAATTCATAAACCAATTATCCAATCTATCCTAGCGTCGAGACACGTTAAGTGTGTGACCCTGCGGGTTCGAGAATATGCAGACATGATCTTCTATCAATAATCAACAGCGGGGTCTGGGCACCCATATTGACTCCCACACATTCATCGATGATCATATCGGATGAACCACGATGCCAGGATTCAATCAATCCCATATATATATTCCCTTCGTCTCGCGATATTTTACTTGCCCGAGATTCGATCGTCGGTATCGTCATACCTAGTTCAATCTCGTTCACAGCATGTACTTTACTTGTTTCATAATCCGATATCACTTTGTGATTAACTCCTTAACCACATGCTTGCAAGCAGTGTTGATATCGATTACCGAGTGGGCCCGAAGTATATCTCTCCGACTTGGGAGGGACAAATCCCATCTCGATACATACAACCCAACAGATACTTTCCGATCACCTGAGAGACACCTTTATGATTACCCTCTCATAGGATGACGTTTGATGACCTCAAAGCTTTCTTCCGATACCAGGGAGTTGCATTATCTCATGGTCTAAGGAATACAATATTTGACATAAGAAAAGCTTTGCAAAGACGAACACGATGACACGATCTAATTGCTTCGCTTAGTTTGGGTCTGTCCACCATATCATTCTCCCAATGATATGATCTCATTATCAATTGACAACTCATGTCTATGGTTAGGAAACCTTAACCATCATTGATCAATGAGCTAGTCCATAGAGGCGTACTAGGGACACGGTGTTGTTCACAAACCACACAAGTATTAATGTTTCCGCTTAATACAATTCTAGCATGGAATATAAACTTTATCATGAACAAGAATTATAATAATAACATCTTTGTTATTGCCTCTAGGGCATAATTCCAATAAGAACGTCACTTATTGAAAGCCCCAAACCACGTAAAACATGCAAAGAAAGTAGAAGCGTCTAACTTTGTTTTGCAGGGGTGTGCTGTGATGTGATATGGCCATGATTGTGATTATATTTGATGTATGCAATGTTCCTTATTGTAAGTTGGCAACTGGCAGGAGGCATATGGTTGTCTTTAAATTCTGTTAAGACCCGCGTGTCTATTCAAAGTAGTTGTAATAGTTGAAGCCGGTGGACGACAACCCTTGAGCAGCGTCATTAACCTTGATGCAATGCCGGTGATGATGGAGATCATGTTCGTGCTTGAAGATGGAGATCGGAAGCACAAAGAATAAAGGCCATATCATATCACATATTATGAATTGCATGTGATGTTAATCCTTTATGCATCTTGTATTGCTTAGTTAACGACGGTAGCATTATAAGATGATCCCTCATGCACATGAATTTCAAGTTCTAAAGTGTTCATCCTTAGTAAGCACCGTTGCTAAAGCTTGTCGTTTCGAAGCACCACGTGATGATCGGGTGTGTTAGATTCCGCAAGTGTATACAATGTGATCAAGCCAGATTTGCTCATGCGGAAGCTAAGGTTTGATCTTGACGAGCCTAGCATGTACAGACATGGTCTCGGAACACGGATCACCGAAAGGTAAAGCATGAATCATATAGTAGATATGATGAACATGTCGATTGTTCGCCATTGAAGCTACATCAACTCTCGTGATGATCGGTGTTGATGTGGTGGATTTGGTTCGTGTGATCACTAAAACAATGTGAGGGATATTGTTTTGAGTGGGAGTTCACCTAGATTAATTTAACTATTAATTAGAACTCAATTTGTCATAAACTTAGTCTAAAATATTGCAAATATGTTGTAGATCAATGGCGGCCCCTACCATCAATTTTAATGCGTTCCTAGAGAAAGAAAAGTTGAAAAACAATGGAAGCAACTTCGCGGATTGGTTCCGCAATTTGAGGATTGTCCTCACAGCTGGTAATTTGACCTATGTCTTTGGATGCATCATTGGTGACCCACCAGCCATGCTACCGATGAAGTAAAGAATGTTTACCTCGCTCGGAAGACTCAGTACTCCACAGTTCAGTGTGCTATCTTGTATGGTTTAGAATCGGAGCTTCATAAAAGGTTTGAGAATTCAGACCCACATGATATTGTTCGTGATCTCAAATTGATCTTTGAGACTCACGCGGCAATTGAGAGCTATGAGGCTTCTGAAAAGTTCTTTAACTGCAAGATGGAAGAGGGCAGCTCTGTTAGTGAGCATGTGCTTAAGATGTCTGGGCACGCAAACAAACTTCAAAGCCTGGGTATAGTGATTCCTAATGCTTTGGGGATTTACCGTGTCCTCCAATCACTACCACCAAGTTACAAGAACTTTGTGATGAACTACAATATGCAAAACATGAACAAGGCTTGCGAACTCTTTGCCATGTTGAAATCTGCAGAAGCGGAGATCAAGAAAGAGCACCAAGTGTTGATGGTTAATAAGACCACCAAATTCAAGAAAGGAAAGTCTAAGCAAAAGGGACACTTCAAGAAGGGTGGTAAGAAAGTTACCCCGCCGACGAAGAAGACCAAGGCTGGACCTAAGCCTGATACTGAGTGCTTTTACTACAAGGGAGAAGGTCACTGGAAGCGGAATTGCCCAAAGTACTTGGCGGATTTGAAGAACGGCAACATCAAGAAGAAAGGTATATCCGATATACATGTTATTGATGTGTATCTCACTAGTACTCGTAGTAGTGCCTACGTATTTGATACTGGTTCGGTTGCTCATATTTGTAACTCGAAACAGGTGCTGCAGAATAAACGAAAGCTAGCGAAGAACGAGGTGACGATGCGCGTGGTAAACGGATCAAAGGTTGATGTGATCACGGTCGGCACGCTACCCCTTCATCTACCATCGGGATTAGTTTTATACTTAAATAATTGTTATTTGGTGCCTGCGTTAAGCATGAACATTATATCGGGATCTTGTTTATTGCGAGACGGTTACTTGTTTAAGTCCGAGAATAATGGTTGTTCGATTTATATGAGTAATATGTTTTATGCACATGCACCTTTGATAGATGGTCTATTCTTATTGAATCTTGATAGTGGAAATACACATATTAATAACATTGAGGCTAAACGTTTGAAATCGACCGATAACTCGACCTATATGTGGCACTGTCGTCTTGGTCACATTGGAGTGAAGCGTATGAAGAAACTCCATTCTGATGGACTTCTTGAATCACTTGATTTTGAATCACTTGATAGATGTGAAGCATGTCTGATGGGTAAAATGACTAAGACTCCATTTTCTGGTATGATGGAGCGAGCTACGGACTTATTGGAAATCATACATACCGATGTGTGTGGTCCAATGAGTGTAGCATCGCGCGGTGGTTATCGTTATGTTCTTACCTTCACGGATGATTTGAGTAGATATGGGTATATCTATTTCATGAAACATAAGTCCGAAACTTTCGAGAAGTTTAAGGAATTTCAAAGTGAGGTTGAGAATCAACGTAACAAGAAGATTAAATTTCTACGTTCTGATCGTGGAGGTGAATATCTAAGTTACGAGTTTGGCGAGCATTTGAAGAAATGCGGAATACTTTCACAATTGACACCGCCGGGAACACCATAGCGTAATGGTGTTTCCGAATGTCATAATCGAACTCTCTTAGATATGGTTCGTTCTATGATGTCACTTACAGATGTACCGCTATCATTTTGGGGTTATGAATTAGAAACAGCCGCATTCAATTTAAATAGGGAACCATCTAAATCCGTTGAAACGACACCGTATGAATTATGGTTTGGGAAGAAACCTAAATTGTCGTTCCTTAAAGTTTGGGGTTGGGTTTGCATGTAAAGAAGTTACACGGACAAGCTTGAACCCAAAGCGAAAATGCGTCTTCATAGGATACCCAAAGGAAACTATTGGGTATACCTTCTATCATAGATCCAAGGCAAAATCTTCGTTAAGAATGGATCCTTTCTAGAGAAGGAATTTCTCTAAAGAAGTGACTGGAAGAAAAGTAGAACTCGATGAGGTTGTCGAACCTTCTCTCGAAATTTCGAGTAGCGCAAAGACCGGAAGAAGTTCTGTGGTGCTGCACCAATAAGAGAGGAAGCTAATGATGATGATCATGAAACTTGTTGTAGTTACAGAGCCTCGCAGGTCAACGAGAACTCGTACCACTCCTGATTGGTATGATCCCGTTATGAGTGTCATGTTGGTGAACAACACCGATGACCCTGCGACATATGAGGAAGCGATGATGAGCCCAGATTCCAATAAATGGCAAGAAGCCATGAAATCCGAGATTGGATCCATGTACGAAAACCAAGTATGGACTTTGGTGGACTTACCAGATGGCCGGAAGGCTGTCGAGAATAAATGGATTTTCAAGAAGAAAACAGATGCTGATGGTAATGTTACTGTCTATAAAGCTCGACTTGTCGCAAAAGGGTTTCGACAAATTCAAGGAGTTGACTACGATGAGACTTTCTCACCGGTAGCGAAGCTAAAGTCTGTGAGGATTATGTTAGCAATCGCTGCATATTATGATTATGAGAAATGGCAGATGGATGTCAAAACAACATTCCTCAATGGAGACATTGATGAAGAGTTGTATATGATGCAACCCAAAGGTTTTGTCGATCCTAAAGATGCTAACAAGGTATGCAAACTTCAACGGTCCATCTATGGATTGAAGCAAGCATCCCGAAGTGGAATCAACGTTTTGATAAGGTAATCAAAAGTTTTGGTTTTGTACAAACTTATGGAGAAGCTTGTATTTACAAGAAAGTGAGTGGGAGCTCTGTAGCATTCTTAATAATATATGTAGATGACATATTGTTGATTGGGAATGATGTAGACCTTCTTAATAGTGTCAAGGAATATTTGAATAATAGTTTTTTAATGAAGGATCTTGGCAAAGCAGCTTACATATTAGGCATAAAGATTTATAGAGATAGATCGAGACACCTAATATCATTGTCACAAAGTACATATTTGGACAAAGTTCTAAAGAGGTTTGGAATGGAAGATAGCAAGAAAGGGTTCTTGCCCATGTTGCCCAATATGACCTTGAGTAAAACACAAAGTCCGACAACGGCAGAACATAGAGAAAGGATGAGTAAGACTCCCTATGCCTCAGCCATAGGATCTCTAATGTATTCCATGCTATGTACTAGACCCGACATTGCATATGCTGTTAGTTTAACTAGCATATATCAAAGTGATCCAGGAGTGGATCATTGGATAGTGGTCAAAAACATCCTTAAGTACTTGAGAAGAACTAAGGATATGGTTCTTTCTTATGGAGGTGATGAACAGCTCGTTGTTAATGGTTACACCGATGCTAGTTGGAACACCGATCCGGATGATTCTAAATCACAACTGGATAATGATATTTTTGAATGGTGCAACAGTTAGCTGGAGGAGTGCAAAGCAAAGCGTTGTGGCGAGATCTTCAACTGAATCGGAATATATGGCTGCTTCGGAGGCTTCACAAGAAGCAATATGGATGAAAGAGTTCATTACAGAGCTGGGTGTGGTTCCAAGTGCGCTGGACCCAATGTCTTTCTACTGTGATAACATGGGCGCCATAGCCAATGCGCAAGAACCAAGGTTACACAAGAAGCTGAAGCACATCAAGCTATGTTTTCACGCTATTCGAGAACATGTCCAAGATGGGGACATAAAGATTTGCAAAGTACACACAGATCTGAATGTGGCGGATCCGTTGACTAAACCTCTCCCGAGGGCAAAACATGACCAACACCAAACTGCCATGGGTGTTCGGTATATTACCATGTAATCTAGATTAGATGACTCTAGTGCAAGTGGGAGACTGTTGGAGATATGCCCTAGAGGTAATAATAAATGTAGTTATTATTATATCTTTGTGTTTATGATAAATGTTTACATTCATGCTATAATAGTATTAACAAGGAAACATTAATACTTGTGTGATTTGTAAACTGAAATAGAGTCCCTAGTAAAGCCTCTTTATAATACTAGCTTGTTGTTTAATAAATGATTGTGGTTTCCCTATCATGAACATTGAGATGTTATTAACAACAATATCATATCGTTAGGAGAATGATATGATGAATATACTCCTATAGATAAGCGTAGCATAAAGATCAAGTCATTTTAATAGTTCAATTGCTATATGCTTTCTGATACATAGTAACCTAATTCCTTCGACCATGATATCATGCATATCACCTTCACCGGAAGGATGCTTTGATGACATCAAACACCACACCGTGAATCGGGTGGCTATAAAGGTGGCATTGAGTGTTCGGAAAGTATTGGTTGAGACACATGGATCAAGAGTGGGATTTGTCCATCCATATGATGGATAGATATACTCTGGGCCCTCTCGGTGAAATGTCATCCAATTAGCTTGCAAGCATGTGAATGGCTCACAAGGGATCACATATCACGGGAACAAGAAAAGAGTACTTATCAGTAACGAGGTTGAACTAGGTATGCAGAGATACCGACGATCATAACCTAGGATAAGTAAACTATCGTGAGACAAAGGGAAATTGGCATCGTATGTAAGTGGTTCATTCGATCTCAAAGTAATCGTAGAAATATGTGGGAGCCATATGAATTTCCAGATTCCTCTATTGGTTATTGTTCGGAGAAGTGTCTCGATCATGTCCGCATAATTCACGAACCATAGGGAGACACACTTAAGGATTCGACGTTGTTTGAGTAGTTATGGAATGATGAGTAAGAGACCGAATGTTGTTCGGAGTCTCGGATGGGATCCGGGATATCACGAGGAGATCTAGAATGATCCGGAGAATAAGATTCATATAAGGAAAGTCCTGTTTCGGGGTTGGAGAATGGTTCCGGTGTTTTCATCGGGAATGTTCTAGAAGGTTCCGGAATGTCCCAAGACTCCGGGAGGGAAGGGTACATGAATGTGTCATATCAAGTTGGAATGATTGCATCATGTACTAGGTGTCATTGCTGAACAAAATAAAGGGTTTAATCAAATCCTAGTTTGAAAAGTCAAACACCAATTTGAAAAGTCAAACGGCTATTTTGGAAGGTGGAGGGGAAGTAGGAAACCTACTTGGGGAGGAGTTCCTCCCCTCCACCGCCGGCCCACTTGGGATCCGAGTTGGGGAGGGACTCCCCTCCCCTTGGCCGGCGCCTCCCACCTATAAAAGGAGGGGCAGGGCTGCCCCTCCTAGCACACAAGTTGCCCCCTCTAAACCCTAACCCTAGCCGCTGCCGCCCTACATAGCCGCCGCCGCCTTGGGCACTCGCTCCGCCTCCTAGGGCAAACCCTAGACGCCGGCCTAGCCCCCTCCTTGGTGTGTCTAAACCCTAGATAGCCGAGGAGCTCTCTCATAGTCCACCATACTCGCTCCGGCTTAAGGCGAAGCCTTGCGAGATCTCCCCTCTACTTCCGGTACCACGCCGTTGTGCTGCCGGAATCGCAAGGAGAGTGCTACAACCTCCGCCACCGCTGAACAAGGGAGAGGAAGGTCTTCACGAGTATCGATGTGACCGATCAAGGGAGTGCTGCCAGAACGCAACGCCGGAAGGATCGTCTACGCGATATTGAGATCGGCAAGAGTACGACTACATCACCCACGAGAATCCGCTCTCGTTAAACACTTTGGAATCTTCGAGGGTGAGTTATTCCATCGACTCGTTGCTACAATCTAGTAGATAGATCTTGGCTTGTTTGTTTGTATGCGGTAGAATTTTTTTGTTTTCCATGCTACGAAACCCTACAGGCATCATCTACTAGGATTTCCCATGGCATAGCTTATACTTAGGAAATTCCATGCAAGTCCTACTTAAAATATCACTAATGCATAGTGAAAATAATGAGACAAAAGTATGAAGCACCACTTGCCTTTTTGGTAGATAATATAGGTTCACTCCTTGATCTTGCAATGGTCACACTCTTCAAAGTTCACTACAATTCAATCAAGGCACAAATTCAATCTAGCATTCAAACAATTCACCACACAAAATAAAGAAAATAAAACAATGCATGCAAGCATGAAAAAGATTGTTTTATTTGGAAAGGTGGTTTCTAATAGGTTATAAACATTTTGAAACACCTATTGGTCATTTATGAAAGTGGAAAAACCATTTAAAAATTAAGTTAGTAAAAATGGCCATTTAAATCATTTTTGTTTTGCTAGAAATGATTTAAATCAAAGTAATAACTTCTAGTGTTTGCCAAATATATTTTCAAACACAATTGTTAGTGTTTATGGTCAAGTTGTTTAAATAAAATCCATTTTCACTCTAAACCATTTTTAAATCAAGGCAACATTTTTATTCTACTAAAAATGCCTTTAATCAAAGTAATAATTTTCTAGGGTTAATCAAATACATTTTTAAATCCAAAACTTAGTGTTTAGGGTCAGAGAGTTTAAATCAAACCATTTGCAAAAGGTTTTACTCAAAAATTATTTTTAAAACATAATCAACAATTTTTGTTTTACTAGAAATGCTTTAATTCAAGGAATAATTCCTAATTGTCACAAAACATACTTTTAAATCCAAATGTTGGTTTTTATGGTCAGTAGGTTCAAAACAAACCATTTGCAAAAGAGTTTACTCAAAAAACATTTTTAGAATAAATTTTATAACCAAATTAGGCCTAGAAAAGTTTCTGCAAAAACAACCAATTTTAAATAAGTAAAATAATAAAGTAAGGGAATGGTTGCAAAGGTTTCTTTTTTCTGATTCCATTGATATAAAATTTTCAAAATTTGGACGTGTAGATTAAAAGTTATAAATTGTTCAAATCTAAACATCTAACAGAACCTTTTCTATTTTTAACACAAAGTCTGGGCCACGTGTCTTAACCTCATTGGACGGTACAGGTTCAGATGGATCGACTAACGTGGGATGTTAGATCTAAAGTGTATCACACGGCTCAGATTGAGCATAAAGATTCGTTTAAGTGGTTCTGTCGTATCCCTTCGATCTAGATCTGATGGCTCTCAGCGATTTGACCAAACGTGGGCGGCGCTATCTGGCGGCGAGCGGCGGCACGCTCTGTTCGTTGTGCTTCCGGCCAAAACAGGAAGCGAGGGAGAGGATGTGGAGGCTCACTAGGTTCGCCGTGGAGTGCTGGTTCTCGAGGTGGTCGTTGCAGGGACAGGGGAGCACAGTGACGTCGGGGATTGCTCGTCGTAGTTTCTGCCTCCTTCGGGTACGCACGGCCGAGGTCGGAGACGAGTGCCTGGGATGCAAGCGAGCAAGAGGATGCGTCAGGAGGATGCGCACGGACTCGAGGGTCGTAGGGACACTCACTAGAACATGAGGGGTGCTTGGGGTTGGCGTCAGTAGCTCGCCGGAGTTGAGCTAGCCGTCGGTGGTGAGACGGTGTTGTCCATGCCGACATTTCGGGCGCGCGCGAGTGAGCTAGTGTTACTGGGAGGTGCGCAAGGAGATGGGGAGCAAGCTAGTGGGTTCTAGAGGCAGTGGGGAGGCCGGGTGTCGCCGGAATCGGCCGGAAATGTCATCAGAGCAGTGGCGGCTTCGAGATCAAATTGGGACAACCTAGAGGCAGAGAGGGAATGGCGTATGGGGGAAAGGTAGAGGGGACATGGGCACTTAAATGGGCGAGGTTGCAGGGATAAATCAACGCGGCATTAAGGTGAATTTAATCTGCGGAATCAAGGCAGAAATGGGCGAGGGGGAAAAGGAAGAACTGGTCGCGCGGGTGGAAGAGATGATGACGAGGCACTTGACGTGGCATGAGGTCGATTCGTCAGTGAGAAAGAGAGGGTTGCAGTTGGGCTTAGTTGGGCTGGTTGGGCTGGGTTCTGCTGGGCTGGTTTGCTTTCATTTTTTCTTCTGATTCTTTTTCCTTTTTCTTTTCTATTTTTCTGTTTTCAAATTCCAATACTCTTTTGATTTCAGATTTCTTTTTCAAATCTTTGCCAAATATTTAGCAGGTTTTTAATCTGTTTATTTATTTTATTACAAAGTCCATTTTAGAATAATTTCTTTTATTCCCTTAGGGTTTATTATTTATTTTAAATAGTTTTGTCTTTATTAAATAGGATTTTAAATATGGTTCCAATCTATATTAATATTTTTAATTATTCTTTTATTCTTTTTAAGTTATTTGGATAACTTTTAATCTACTTTGGTAAATTCCAATTTATTATTCCCATGATTTAATTAATCATTTATATTAGGGATTTCTGTGTTCATTCAAATAGAATTGAATTTAGTTAAAGTCCATAAAATTTTAATTGAATAATCTTTATTACTTTATTTTATTTTGGATTATCTTTATTCCATTTTCTTATGGATTTAGTTCAAATTTTAAATTATCTTTTAAATAATTTTATTGGGATTTATTATTTAGTTTTTATTTAAATAAATTTGAATATGGTTTAATCCATATGATTTTAATTAAATAATCTTTTACTCCTTTTTATTATTCAATAATCTTTCATTTGTTTATGGATTGGGCCAAGATTTAATTTGGCTTTTAAATATTCCTTATTTATTTATTTGTCTTATGAAATCCATATCTTTTTATTTATAGATCCAAAATTGGTGATTCCAATTTGTATAATTTTATTTAATATTTGTTTATCCTTTTAAATACCTTTAGGATTAATTTTCTCAAGGTTTGGTATGGATTTTAGATAGGAGCTTTATTAGCTTTGAAATTTATTTTCTTTTTATCTTAATAAATTCATAAGTTTTTATCCATGGCTCCAAATTAAGTGAAACCAATTTCTATGGTTTTATAATATTTTTATTTATCATTCTTGATCATTTAAAAAAATGTTTGTTCATTAATTTTTATATGGATCAAATCCATAGTCTTAGAGAGATCTTGGAAATGATTTTCTTCCATTAGGGTTTTAGGGTTTTGGTTTGTTTTTCCAAGTGTTTAAATTTCAAGATACATTAATTGCTGGATGCATTTCACTTGATTGAAATTTTGTTGGATTCCATTTTCATTAAAATTTTGTTCAAGAAGGGTTTTGATGTTTCCATTTAGAAACAAAAAGTTTCTTTTCACCCTAAATTTCAACAATTTTTTATTTTGTTTATTTATTTTTCACATTTCAAAATTTGGAAAATTTTGGGATGTGACATATGCTTGCCAGTTTCATTAATGCAATGTCACCAATTTGGTCATGTGTATCTATCCGCTACTTGGATTGGCAAATCATGGTCTTAATACATACTCCTCAACATGTCCCTTTAGGAAACCCAACGGTACCTTTTTGATCACCCTTTCACAGCTTGATGCTTCATACCACCAAGGCTCCTTCTAGTAACAGTGATTATGTATTATCTCATAGTAAAAGGATTAGGTTACGAGGTTTCTATGTTATCATCAAGACAAACGTTTGTAACTTGATCTCATTGTGATATAATGTTGGGTGTATGTCTATCACATCATTCAACTAATGATATGACCTCATTGTCAATTGTCACTACCACCCATGGTGTCGAAAACCATAGAGCATCGTGTTGACCAATGAGCTAGTTTAATAGAGGTAACTAGAGACACTATTTGTTTACATATCACATGTGTACTAACGTTTTGTATTAATATAGTTATAGCACGGGATGAAAAATATTATGAACATACAAGAGATACATCAAATCACTTTATTATTTGCCTCTAGGGTATATCTCCTTCAGTCTCCCACTTGCACTAGAGTACAAATTAATCTAGATTACATCAGGAAATAATCTAATACCTATAGTATTTTGGTGCTGGTCATGCTTGGCTTGTGGAAGTCCTTTGGTAAACAGATCTCCAGCATTCACATCCATATGTACTTTGCAAATCTTGACTTCACCATCTTTGACATTTTGTCTAATGGCATGAAATCTTCGCTTGATGTGTTTGACCATGGAATGAGTTCTTGGTTCCAACACGTTTGCGGTGGAACACATGTTGTCACAAAAATTGTCATGGGGTCCTCCGCACTTGGAACAACTCCCAGTTTGATGACGAAATTCCTTAGCCAAACAGCTTGATTTGCTATTGCATTAGCTGCGATGTATTCCAACTCCATTGAAGATTGTGCCACCACTGGCTGGTTCACGCTTCTCTAGCTTATCGCACCAGCATTCACCAAAACACATATCTCATTTGAGACTTTGAGTCATCAGAGTCCGTGTCTAAGATCGCATCCACATAACCAGTTACGTTCAGAGCTTCGTCACTAATTCCATAGACTAGGAGCATATCCTTAGTTATCTTGAGATACTTAAGGATATTTTTCACAACTGTCCAATGTTTCGCTCCTGGATTAATTTGGAAACGACCTATACAACTAATAGCTAGGGACACATCAGGTCAAGTACTTAGCATATCATACATGGTAGAATCTATGGCTGAATCATAGGGCATATTAGCCATTCTTTCTCTATTAACAACTGTTGCTGGACATTGAGTCTTACTCAGTGTGCTACCTTTTATTATAGGCACAAAACCCTTTTTGGCATCTTCCATTTTGAACCTCTTCAAAATCTTCTCAAGGTTATGACTCTGACTTAATGCAATCGGGCATTTTTATCTATCTCTATAGATCTTGATGCCCAATATGTACATTGCTTCACCTAAGTCCTTCATGGAAAACTGACTACTCAGATAATCCTTTACGCTCCCTAACAATTCCACATCATTCCCAATCAGTAATATGTCATCTACATATAGTACTAGGAACGCCACTGAGCTCCCAATCACTTTCTTAAAAACACAGAACTCTTGTTTATTTTGGACAAATCCAAAATACTTGATCACTTGATCAAAACGTTTGTTCTAGATCCAAGATGCTTGCTTTAGTCCATAAATGGAATGCTCAAGCTTGCATACCTTTTCAGCATCCTTAGGAACAACAAAACCTTCAGGTTGCATCATATAAAACTCTTCATCGATGTGTCCATTAAGGAATACAGCCTTGACATCCATATGCCATATCTCATAATTGAAATATGCAGAAATTTCTAGCAAAATCCGGACATATTTTAGCATTGATACGTGAGAGAATGATTCACCCTAGTCAATTCCTTGAACTTCTCGAAAACCCTTTGCAACAAGTCAAGGCTTATGGATAATCACATTACCATTAGCATCTGTCTTCTTTTTAAAGATCCATTTATTTTCCATGGCCTTGCGACCTTCCGAAAGATATACCAAGTTCCAAAATCGGTTCTCATTTATGAATCCTATCTCGGATTTCATGGCTTCCATCCATTTATCAGAGTCAGAACTTTCCATGGCCTCTTTGTAGTTTGCAGGTTCATCTTGTTCATGTAACAAGACATACATCATAAGAATGCAATACCATTCATAAGTGGTACATACTCTTGTAGATTTCCGAACTACACGAGCTTCGACATTGTCATTATGATATTTATCATTTGATTCTACTTCCACTATGGAGGGATATTCTTAAATAGCTTATGTTGTGCTACTCGGTATTTGGAGGGAAGGATTGATGATCTCATCAAGCTCAATCTTCCTTCCACTAACTCCTTTAGCGAGAAACTCTTTCTCAAGAAATGTGCCATTTTTCAAGACAAACGTTTTTCCCTCGGCCTTGTTATAGAAGGTATACCCAATAGTCTCCTTTGGGTATCCTACAAAGATACACTTCTTGTAAGGTTCCCAACCTTTAATAAGGTAGAGATCCCTGTGTTTACAATCCTAGTCCCTGGATCAATAGCTAGCATCCACAGTCAAGATGTAATATCAAGAAACAAAGGTCATAATACAACTTTATAACCAGGAATAAAATAATTTATTACATCTTACATAACTCATTTGGCTATCTCTTTACAATGCAGCAGAATATAACAATAGCATGGGGTCCTTCATCTTCAAGTGCCATAGGCAAACATGTTAGTTGTAGATTTGTAATCCTATTTCAACATGCTTCACTAATATCAAACAAACCTGCAACATAACAAGTTACAACCACAAGGGTCAATACATTTGAATTGTATTGGCAAGTGATACTATGGTAGAATAGTGGAGTCTATCATCTATATGCATTTGGCTAAGTGGAGCTTAGGCTTGCTTTGCTCAAAATAGTTTTTCCTTATCATTTGAAAACACTAAGTTTTTGCTTGACAAAATCACCCAAGGCATCTCCCAATAGAAATTGGTGATCCTTTAACCCTTGTTCAACCACAAGTTTTTAACTTAGAAATTTGGATGAGGAGATTCTTGATAGCTTCCATGTCTTGATGCTCAAATTGTCCTTTACCGGGGACATGGCTAAGTACTTAGATTTTTCACTTTGTAGAGGTGGTGCACTTTCCCCACAAGACTTGGTTTCACCAAGACAAGATCTTTCAGAAGCCTTCCCTTAGACCAGAATGGACGCGTTCCAACATATCATCCCCTACCACCAACTGTCCATTTGGCTAAGTTGTTGCAACCTATATGATCCAGGCAGAGCCCATATTGCCAAGTGGCTGCACTTGAAGCTTCTCAACATTTGACATCTCAAATCTCTTTGTTCCTGGGTGGCCATCCACAAGTGAGATACACAAGGTAAACCATAGAAATGGGCCTTGTGAACCACTCAACACAAACCATTCCTTCCATTCCACCCAGGTGGTTCATTCACTTAGTTGTTTTATTAAACAAAACACAAGTCCTTGACTTAGAAATATTCCATAGTATGAATATATATTCCACCCTTGTTTTCTACTAGCTAAGCTAAGCATGATAGTAGTAGGAATCTTAACTTAGGAAATTTCTACTAAGGTTTCATCTACTAGGATTTCCCATGGCATAGTTTATACTTAGCAAAATTCCATGCAAGTCCTACTTAGAAATATCACTAGTGCATAGTGAAAATAGTGGGACAAAAGTATGAAGCATCACTTGCCTTTTTGGTAGAGAATATAAGTTCACTCCTGTCACATCCCAAGATTTTCCAAATCTTGTAATGTGAAAAATAAATGAATAAAATAAAACTTTGTTGATTTTCAGGGTGAGAAGAAACTTTTTGAATCCATTTGGAAACTTTGAAACCAATTTGGATCAAATAAAATGCTAAAGGGATTTAAAAAGTTAAATAAACAATAAAGTTAAAAATATTTGGAATTACTATTTTGGATCTTTTAATAAAAGGATTTGGTTTTCAAAAGAAAAGGTGGATTTATAAATAAAGATTATTTTATAGAGCCAAATTAAACCTTGGCCATGTTTTTGAAATAAAATGTTTTGTTTTGATAAAAATAGTAAAGGTTTATTTAAATAAAATAATAAGGATTTAATATCCAATTTTATTTAAGTAAAAGTTTTTTCCATTTTAAATAAACACTAAAACTTATTTATTTATTTTAAATAAGTTTTCCAAGTATTTTTTATTCTCAATTAAAACCTACTGAAGTGTTTTGGTTTTATTTTAGATTTCAAAATAAAGATTTTAATAAAAAAAATCCTATTTGATTTAATAACTAAGGTCCATTTTATTTAATAATTAATGGACCCTAAAATAAAAATGTTATTTTATTTTAAACAAGTTTTCCAAGTATCTTCTATTTTCAAATAAAACCTACTGATTTGATTTTGATAATATTTGGATTTCAAATGGAGATTTTAAATAAATCAAATCCTATTTTGATTTAATAAACAAGGTCTATTTATTTAATTAATAAAGGACCCTAAAATAAAAATATTATTTTATTTTGGACTTTGGTTAATGTTGTTAAACAGAACCAAATTCAATTGCAAAGTGTGATGAATGTTTGAATTGTTTTGAATGTTTTATTGTTGTTTGAATTTCAAAACAGAAAATAGAACCAGAAAAAGACAAAACAATCAGGAAGAAAAAAAAATAGAATGGACACAGCCCAGCCGGCCAGCCCACTAAGCCTAGTACCAGCCCAGCTTCCCTCTCTCCCGGAGAAAACGATTCGCACCTGAACTCACACCCGCTAAGTCGCTGACTACTGGACCCCGCTTCCCCTCTCTCATCTTCGCTGACGAAGCGGACCCACGCAGCCAGCTCATCATCTTCTATCTCGTGGTGACCACGCCTCCAACGCCTCCTCGCTGTTTCTGGTCGTTGAAGCCGGTGTAAATTCGTGTTATTGCCTCCATTAATCCCTCACTCGACCACGCCCATTTAAATGCCAGCGTCTCCCTTCCATTTTTTTGAGGGTAAAACAGTAGGGCAAAAAACCCCACTGCAATTTTTTTTATATATTATAGAGAGTTACAAAAGAATATTTACAAACTCATTCCACCTCAAAGAAGAGGGATAACATTCTAATCAGCTATCTCCAGTCTAAATTGGTTTCAATCCAAACCTTAAGTCCCTGATAATACTTCTTCTTAATTCTATAAAGGACCCATCTTAATTCCTGGGCTACAATAGCCTTCCAGGTCTCCATCGACGCATGCTGATTATTGAAAATTTCATTATTTCTGCAAATCCAAATGCCCCAAGTTCCAAGTATCAGAATTTCCATTGCAAAAGGGACATTGAGGTCTTTTTTAATACTGGCTAAAACTTCAAAGATATTTTGATCAGCCATATTGACCTGTGAAATTTCAGCCCAGCAGGCTCTTGCAAAGGGGCATTCCCAAAACAAATGTAGGCTGGTTTCTTCACTATTGCAGCCCTGGAAGACACAGTCCTAAGATGCCAGAGAAAAACATTTCCTTTTCAGAAGGTTTCTTGTGTTGAGTCTATCAAGCAGTAAGAGCCAGAAGAAGAATTTGTGCTTTTGCTGACAAGAAGATTTCCATAACCAAGAGAAATTTGGTTGAACCGGTTGGTAACCAGCTAAGGAGCAGTAAGCCTTTTTGACCGAAAAATTACTGCCCCAAATGTAAGACCAACAATCAGATTCCCCTTCCCTGCCAGTATTGAGAATTTGTTCAAGACTTTGATATTCCTGATAAGCTTGTTGGGACAAAGGAAGGTAAAAAAGGTCCTGAGTATTTGCAGTATGCAGGAACTCACTGACAGAGATGTGAGGGTTTTTTGCATATGAGAGGAGGTGAGGAAGCTTATGTTGGAGGCAGCTATCATTCCACATATCAGACCAGAATAGTGTGGATTTCCCATTTCCCACCAAGCACTTTGCAAGTCCTTTAAAAATGTCAATCAGTTTTAGATGAGCTTTCCACCAAAAGGATCCCTCAAGACTTATTCCAGGGAGCTTATCATTACAATAGTAAGTATTACATACCAGGTGAACCCAAGGAATATCCTTATGATTATAAAACTTATCCAAATTCTTCAAAAGAAGAGCAGAATTTTGAACATTAAGATCTAGAACTCCCAATCCTCCCTGGTTCTTGGGTCTACAAACTTTCTTCCTTGCTACAAGAGCAGTACCTCTAGCTTGAACATCAGAAGTTTTCTTTCTCCACAAGCATTGCCTCATATATTTAATCAACTGCTCCTTGATAGTGACAGGAAGATCAAAACAGCTCATGTAATATATGGGAAGGGAAGATAACACAAATTTGACTAACTGCAGTTTCCCCCCATAATTAAGAAAGTCAGCTATTCCACACAACCTTCTTTCAATTGTCTGAACAATAGGCAGGAAATGTTCCACAGCAGGTTTATTCAAGCTCAGAGGCAAACCAAGATAGGTAAAAGGCAAGGAACCAGTGAGGCAAGTAAGGGTATTATAAAAATGCCCAAGCCTCTCAGAGTCCATGTTAATTGGCATCATGCTGGACTTGGAATAATTGACTTTGAGTCTAGTGGAGAGAGCAAAAGTATGTAGGATTGCCTTAAGACACAAGAGTTGCTCAGAATCAGCCTTAAGGATTACTAAAGTGTCATCTGCATACTGAACCACAGGGAAGTCAGGACAGAATACATTCTCAGTGGGCAAAGAAAGAAGACCCAGGTTCATTGCCTTATTGAGGATACTTTGAAGGAGATCAGCAGCCAGAACAAACAATAAAGGAGACAAAGGATCTCCTTGCCTGACACCCCTTCTATAGTAAATTTTTTTCCCAGGCACACCATTTAAAAGCACAGAGGAAGAAGCAGACCCAAAGATCATCTGAATCCAAGAAATCCATTTAACTCCAAAACCTTTGGCTTTAAGGATATTGATGATTGCAGAATGCTCAATTCTGTCAAAAGCCTTCTCAAAATCCAACTTAAGAATTAAAATTTCCTCCTTTGACTTGTGGCATTGATCAAGAAATTCAAATGCCCAACCTAAACAGTCTTGGATAGATCTTTGCTTGAGGAAACCATATTGATTCTTGTGAACAAGTTTAAGAATGACTTTTGCGATCTGTTAGCCAGAATCTTGGTGATAATCTTAAGGACACTATTTAGCAAAGAAATAGGCCTAAAATCAGCAGGAGTCAAAGGAGCAGCAATTTTTGGAATGAGGGTTATAAAAGAAGAATTAATGCTTTCCAAAGAGGCATTCCCTTCATAGAACTCCACAAGTAGATGCTTCACATCCTCCTTAATAATAGGCCAGCAAAGCTTCATGAATTCATTATTAAAGCCATCCGGGCCTGGGGACTTATCATTAGGCAGATTTGTGATGACTTCATCAATTTCCTCATCAGAGAAAGGCTTTTCCAAAGCATCCCTATCTTCCTGGCTTAAGCAGTCACCAGCCAAGTCATTAAGATTGAAATGCATTTCAGGCTTATCAGAAGAGCCCATTCTATTTTTAAAGGAATTCCAAAGAAGATTTGCTTTGCCATCATGATCATAGACCTCAAGATCAGAATCATCCTTGAGCATGGAAATGTAATTATGCCTAAAACTTATGGTAGCTCTAGAGTGAAAGAACTTGGTGTTCTCATCCCCCAGCTTAACCCATTTAATTTTTCTTCTCTGTTTCCAATAAGTATTCTGGTCTTGTAAAAGAGAAATAATAAGATTTTTCAGGATATCCCTAAGATTCCACTCTTGAACAGTAAGAGTTCTCAGTTCCTCCATGATATCAAGAAAGTCAATGGTGGCATTAACATTACAGATTTGTGTCTTTAGGCAAGGTAGCTGTTTGGCCCAAAGCTTCAGCCCTCTTCTCACATTTTTGAATTTTGCATTGATTTTTTTTGCAGAATCCATAAAACCGACAGGAATGTTCCAGGCATTTTGAACAATAGCTTTAAACTCCTTATGATGCAACCAATGATTTTCAAATCTGAACACCTGAGCTTTGGGAATCATTGTGCCAATGGAAATGACACAAGGAAGGTGATCAGAAGTGGGCTTTGAAAGAGGAGCAACAAAAGTTGAGGGAAAACTCTAAGTCCAGGCAGCAGAAGTAAAAAACCAATCCAATCTTTCCAAGAGGGGATCCTTCTGCATGTTACTCCAAGTGAACTTTCTACCCTTAAGTGGTAATTCAATGAGACCCAAATTATTAATGGCTTCATTAAAGAGAAGAATACCATTCACATCTCCACCCAATTTATTTCTATCTGAAGGCTGCCTACAGAAGTTAAAATCTCCCACAATAAGCCAATCCACATCATCAGGCATATCAATGCTGCCAAACCAGTCTAAAAATTCAGACTTTTTTCAGGTAACATGGCCCATAAATGTTGGAGAGAATCCAGGATTTATTGGACAAGAGAGATGTCAGGGTTATGGAGATAGAAAACTCATTGAGAAAAGAAAGCTGTCCTGAAAACAAGGAGCCATTCCAAATGGTGATCAAACCTCCAGATGCACCTCTGGAGGGAAGAAATTCAAAATTGGTAAATTTGGAGGGGCAAATTTTTTTGATGTAGGAGCTATCAAAATCCTCACGCTTAGTTTCTTGGAGACAGATAATGTCACAACCAGACTCCTCAATTTTGCTTCTGAGAGCAATCCATTTTTTTTCAGAATTGATTCTCCTGATATTCCAATTCAAGATCTTCCAAGTTCTTTTGTTATTCATTAAGAAACCAGGAGCAAGTATAGATATGGGGTGATATAAATAGTGTAATCACCCAGGAGAGGAAACAACAAATACAGGGACAAAAGTCAAACCAATTCAGGGTACCACAGAGATGATCCACAACAAGTACCATCCACATTGCAATATCACAATCACAGAACACATAACAGGGAGTCAACAAGACTCCAGCAAAAGATTTAGTTTGATACATTAACACACTTAAGAAGAGGGCTTCTTCTTGGCTTGCTGTCCACAGGTACCAGCAGCCCCAGGCTTCTTCTTGCCACCAATGCCCAAGCTGGAAGAGGGTCCTCCTTTAATGCTGCCTTTTGTAGGAGCCTTAACTGCCACATCATTGGCCTTCCCTTTCTTGAGCAACCTCTTCTCCATGTCCCCATCTTTTACCTTGCAGAATGAAGCAGCAAGATTTTTAACAACTTTGGAATTCAGACAAGGAGGAGCAGCATTACAAACCAGGCAATCAACAATTTGACAATTTAAGTGGCTTTTAAAACCCCCATTTAGTTCAACAATTCTAGGGCTTCTTCTCACCTCAGATTCCACAAGAGGTTCCTTGCCCTTTCTCTTTCTAGTAGGGGTAGAGGGAGAGCATGAAGATTTATTGGCTTCAATACCCAGGCAAGAAGGGGTCATTTGGGAAAAGCTCTCATTAGGAATGATGAAAGAAATTGAACTTTCCTCAGCAATAGGTTCTTTAATAATTTACCATAAAGGAGAAGTAAGAAATCCCTTGACCCAATTAAACTTCTCAGGAGTAGCAAGCATGAGAGTAATGAAGTTAAACCAACTTACAGGAATATCACATTTAAGAGAACCCATTGGAGAAGATTCCTTCTGAATATGAGGAGCAAAATAATTCTCCCAGAGCTCCAAGCCTTGTTGGGAAAATCCCTGCTTGGCAACATGCACATCAGGAATGGAGATAAAAGTTCTCACCATCCCAACCTGAAGGTGAGCTTCATTTGGAGAAAGAAGGTGCTGATCCTCCAGCATCCAATCATCATTCTCAGGGGCCACAGTGCTTGAGTCCATAGGACTTCCTGCCCCCTCCTCAGCATCAGAATTGGCCTCCTCCTCATCAGCCAGATAGTTTTGAAAAATGTTTTGCAGGCCTTCACCAATGCCAACCCCTTGTGGTGCAACTGCCACACCATGCTCCTCCACAGCCTCAGGCTCATTAACAGATTCATCATCATCAGACTCCCAGTCTTGAACAATGATAGCACTTGTAACTCCACTGTTCACATCCTGAGGTGGCAGATGCTGATTGTCAATAGGCATATCTTCTCCAGGAGCAATGACAGGGCCTTGAACAGGAGCAGCAGCAGCCTCCCAGGGACCCCAACCTTCAGCATTCCCACCAGCAGGAGCAGGGTCCTGCACATGAGCCATCCACTGACCCCAATCACCCCCAGGAGCAGGGGGGGAGGGGGGGAGGTGGAACCTGAGGCCCAAAGACTGGACCATGCGTAGGAACTGGGTGTGGGTCCACATTGTCATCTGGCAGTGGGTCCTCCTCAGGTGGGCCCCCTCCAAGCAAGTGACTCTGAAGAACTTCAACAGAAAAAGTCCATGACTCTGTCTCCACCAAGTCACCAATGGTAAACCTTACACTCTTGGGGATGTCAACCAAGTCAGTAACACGAATCTTAGCAATAATCCTACCCTTCTGGTCAGGGTCCCTCTCCCATAGAAGAACTTTTCCAATGTCCGCAAAGATAGCATTCAGATCCTCCGTATGCCAGTGGTCAAGGGGAGGCCCTACCAACATCACCCAACACTCATTATTAAACTGAGTCCTACGCCAGTTATCACCCTCATTGTGCTTAACAAAAGAAACATGCACATCTTGAAACGGAATCGGGCTCGCCGCAATGAGTCTGTCACGGTCGCTGACATGATGAAACTGCACATACGCAGACCCAAAGGGACAATCCTGGATATCCCTGAAGTGCACTCCAACCTCATTGTTGAAGAAATCAACTAGGACACCATGAATATTCAAGAACGGAACAGGACCAGGAGGGAGGGGGAAAATGTTAGCAATGGCATACTGTTCATGCACCCTTGACCTCCGAGGCACCACCACCCTTCTAACACGATTCCGCCCAGCCACCTGCATAATCTTGAAGCCATTCGGCAGGAAAGGCGCAGGATCAATCGGAAAGTTCGCCATTGCGACGCCCTTCGCCGGCGACGAGCAGGAGGGGAATGGGGTTTCAGCGGGCGGGGGAGTTGAGGAGACAGGGGAAGTGGTAGTTGTTTTTTTCAACAAAGTGGTGAACTCGTGAAAACTGCCGTGAATGATGGGCCGGGAATGAGAAACCACCTGGGCCTTGAACCAACCCTCATACGATTTGTCGGGCCAACTACATTTAGGGAAAGAGGGAAATTTCAGAAAAGGAAGGAGACCAGGCAATTTAAATGCCGCGCGATTGGCGCCTCCCCTAGACTTGACCGGCGTTACCATCGACTTAAAACCATCATCAGTGAGCACCTGAGCATAAGATCTGCCATGAAGACCTGATTTGAACTCACCATTAATACGATGCTCAATCACAGGCGAAGGATCCTCAGGTGACATAGGAAATTTGAATCTTTGAAAAACCGAGCCACCTTTACTGGAAGGCTTTAAAGAAGGAGATTTTTTTGCACTTTGTTTTTTGTACGTGACAACTTTCCATTCCTTAGCAGATTCCTTGTAGAATTCCCTTTCTTCACGAATCCAGTTCGGACCCCCATTACCCCAAAGATTGACATGAATCACAAAAGAATGACATGAAAACTTTGAGATATTGTAAATCTCAAAACCCACTGCCCTTGAAGCAACCGAGAAACGAAAAGTTCTATCTTGCAGAAGCTTCACCTGAAATTTAGAAGCATTACCACCAAAACAGGCTTGAAGAGCAAGACTAACAGTATGAAAGTCCAACTTAAAATTTGCTCGCCCAAAAGAACAGACCAGATAAAATGGTCTTTTCCTAAAACCACCAATGAAATTAACTTGATGCCTGAATTTATCAAAAATCCTCTTCTCAAAATCACGCCCTAAAGAAAAATCCAGGGCAGGTCGACACGAAGCAGCATCATTCGAAGCACACCCTGAGGGGAGATTTTCAAAGAAATCCAGAGATCTGGGCACCATCTTCTCAATATTGGTGGAAAATTTCTTAACCAAAGGGCTTGGTAAAATTTGAGTACCAACCACAACCCTCTTCACCTGGAGATCAATAGAGATGCCAGAAGCCACCACCTCACCATGAACCAAGTATCTAGCATCGATCACAACCTCATTATAGTTGAGGAGAACAAGCCTTTTAGAACTAGGAAAAAGCATGAGAAAACCTTTAGAAGGCTCAAGATCATCAGTCGGCAAAGAGGAGAAAAGGGCATGCCATTTAAGACCAGTGTCTTCATCTGATCCAGTGATGGTAGGAGATCTACCAAGAAATCCAGATGAGGGATCCAAAGAATCATTAACACGAGAGAGATGAGAGGGGAACCTCAAAACAGATCCAACAGAGATCTTCTCCCCATTTTCCAAACATCGCCCCTCAAGGGGAGAGCCTTTAGCATTGAGAAGAACCAGCCAAGAATCAGCCGAGACCACAAGAGAACCTTCCAGAAACTTACCACCCGTGGTCACACCAGAGTAGGTGACCTTCCAGCAACCTCCAGAGGAATCCATGCAGAGCCTATGCCGGAGAGGCGCCGGCGAGAGCCGGAGGCCGACCAACGGTCACCTCAGAGGAGCCTCATGCCTCGGAAATCATGCGGGTGAGCCCCCCTCGGAACCCCTCTGTCTCCTCCCCCAAGTGCGCCCCCAGGTTGCCGAATTTCGCTCGACACCACCCACTGTCCGACGACGCTCCGGCGAGGATTCCGGCAGCACAACGCCACCCCTTACCTCCTCGAGCATGCAGCTGTGATCCCCATCTCCTGGCGGACCTTTCCGCGCCATGGCTTCCTTCAGCATCCGAGCCTCGGCGACGACTCGGCGCCGCCACCGTCTGGTTTAACTCCGGCGAGTGCCCCAAGTTGTTTCCGTCTGCCCCTTCCCCTCTCGTTCACGCACGCAAGTTCTACTCACCCTCACGCGTCTAACAGACCCCTTGTCTCATCCTCTGTGCCTTGTAGCCCTGCCCCCAACGTCGACCGAAGCACGCCCGACGCCGTGTAGACTCCGGTGAGCAATCCACATCGGACCAGAGCGCCCCTCGCCAAACTGACCGCACCTTGAGCTTCCCCACGACGTTGTGAACACGGTGATCATACTCCCTCCCTTCCTCGCTTCCTGCATCGCTAGTTTCTCCGTCGTCTGACCGTCGCCACCGCGTGCAGCCGTCGAGCGTCGCCAGTTCTTGGCTAGTGGATAGGATCCGTTCGATCCAGATCGAAGTGACGCGATTAAATCACTTAACGTTGAAAGGGTACGCAGCCAGTGCCATGCGATTCAACTTGATCCAACGGCCTGCATCACTCGATCCACCCGAACCGGTACCGACGAATAGGAAAACGCCACGTGTCACCAGTTCTGTTTAAAAGAAAATTTGAATCTGATTTAGATGCAGATTTGAAACTCTTGTAACTTTTGATCCACATGTCCAAAAATTACAAATTTTATATCAATGGAATCAGTGTAACAAGCCCTATCCAACCATGCCTTTTGTTGAGTAAAAAGCTTCTGGAAAAATGTTTGTTTTTGCAGAAACATTTGTATGCTTGTTTAGATTGTAAAAATTGTTCAAAAATGATTTTGGGGATAAAATCTTTGGAAAATGGTGTGATTTTAACCTACTAACCATAGGAAACACTTTGTGGTTTCAAAAATGTATTTGGTGATGCAAAAGAATGATTCTTTGATTTAAAACCATTTCTAGTCAAATAAAAATATAGTTTATTTATTAAAAATGGTTTTGGAAGAAAACTTTTGGGAAATGTTTTGTTTTAAACTCTCTGACCCTAAACACAAAGTTTTATGGTTTGAAAACATATTTGGTGAACCCTATAGATTAATGCCTTAGTAAAAATATTTCCTACACCACATAAAATGATACCTTGTTTTGAAAATGGTTTATGAAGTGAAATCTTTTGCAAATGACTTTGCCACTTTCTAAAAATGACCATTAGGTGTTTTCAAATGTTTATGACCCATTAGGAACCACTTTTCAAATAAAACAATCCTTGGCATGCTTGCATGCATTATCTTGTTTATATGATTTTAAGTGATGAATTGCTTGAATGGTAGATTGAACTTGTGCCTTGCTTGATTGAATTGTAGTGACTTGAAGAGTGTGATTGTAGCAAGGACAAGGAGTGAACTTTTACTCTACCAAAAAGGCAAGTGATGCGTCATACTTTTTGTCCCATTACTTTCACTATGCATTAGTGATTTTTCTAAGTAAAACTTGCATGGAATTTTTGCTAAGTATAAACCTTGCTATAGGAAAACCTAGTAGATGAAACCTTAGTAGAAATTTTCCTAAGTTAAGATTCCTACTACTATCAAGCTTAGCTTAGCTAATAGAAAACAAGGGTGGATTATACATTCATACTATGGAAAAATTTCTAAGTCTGAGGACTTGTGTTTTTGTTTAATAAAACAACTAAGTTAATGAATCACCTGGGTGGAATGGTAATTGCTTGGTGGTTTTTGGTTGAGTGGTTCACAAGGCCCATGTTTATGGTTGACCTTGTGTTTCTCACTTGTGGATGGCCACCCAGGAACAAAGAGATTTGAGATGTCAAATGTTGAGAAGCTTCAAGTGCAGCCACTTGGCATTATGGGCTCTACCTGGATCATATAGGTTGCAAGAACTTAGCCATATGGACAGTTGGTGGTAGAGTTTGATAGGTTGGAACGCGTCCATTTTGGTCTAAGGGAAGGCTTCTGAAAGATCTTGTCTTGGGAAACCAAGTCTTGTGGGGAAAGTGCACCACCTCTACAGAGTGTAAAATCTAAGTACTTAGCCATGTCCCTGGTAAAGGACAATTTAAGCATCAAGACATGGAAGCTATCAAGAATCTCATCATTCAAATTTCTAAGTTAAAAACTTGTGGTTGAACCAGGGTTAAAGGATTTTCAATCTTTGATTGGGAGAAATGTTTTTGTCAAACAAAAACTTAGTGTTTTCAAATGTTAAGGAAAAATATATTTTGAGCAATGCAAGCCTCAACTCCACTTTTCCAAATGCATATAGATGATAGACTCCACTATACCACTATAGTATCACTTCCCAATACAATTCAAATGTATTGACCCTTGTGGCTGTAACTTGTTATGTTGCAGGTTTGATTGATTTTAGTGAAGTATGTTGATTAGGATTACAAAGTCTACAACCAACATGTCTGCCTGTGGCACTTTGAAGATGAAGGACCCCATGCTTATAGATTTCTGCTGCAATGTAATGTAATAGCCAAATTAGCTATGTAAGATGTAATAATTTATTTTATTCCTGGTTATAAAGTTGTATTATGACCTTTGTTTCTTGATATTACATCTTAACTGTGGATGCTAGCTATTGATCCAGGGACTAGCATTGTAAACACAGGGGACTCTACCTTATTTAAGGTTGGGACCCTTACAGATGGTATCAGAGCATTGTGTTGCCTGTAGGATTTGTAAACCTAGGATTGGACAAAAACCCTTAGAAAAATAGGAGTTATACTTGTTCCAAAACTTATTTACAAACAATATTGTAAACTCTTTCCTCAACCATTTTGGTTTTGATTCTACATCTCATCTATTTCAACTTGATGGAAAAACCTACCCCATGGCCAAAGACTTCACCAAGTGCAAAGAACATCTTCAACTCTAATGACTTCAACATCTTCAGCATATTCACCAAGGACCTCAACCTTGGATATCACTAAGGACAAGTGAGACAAGAAATCTTGCTCAAGATTTGGAGACTAAGGAAACACCAAATAGAAGGAGCCATCATCACCTTTGAAGTTTGTGACCAAAGACATGAGAAATTTTCCCCAATGATACAAAGATTTTGTTCAAGGAGAATCAACCAAGAAGGATGGAAGGATTTCAAGTGAACCATATAGATGGACCACCATATTTAGTTAAGTCAAACACACCAACTTATGTGGTGTAACAAAAATATTTTTGGATGCCTAAGAATATGCTTGAAACTTGTTGTTTGAGTGTTTGTTTGTGATTGCTTGCACATTGCTTGTGTGAATTGTGATGTGTGTGATTAGAACCCTTACTTAGAAATATTTTGCCTATTCTAATCCCAATCCAACCCACACAGATGACTACTCCAAGAGACACCAACATCAAGGTTGATGACAACAGCAATAACCAAGAGGACAACATGAGAGAACTTATAGCAACCCAAAACCAGTTGAGCCAAGAGACAACTTAGCTTTTAGCCAACAACAATGGACTAGACCCAGCCATACAGAGGATTTTGAAACTTCAATCCCAATTGTTGCAAGGATTGGTTACTCAAATGATCAACATGGGAGAATTTTTTTCCCAAAGAGCTAATGACAACAAGGATGACAATGATGCTATTCTAGAAGGAACCCAAGCTAGCAATACTTGTGGAGACAAGGATCATACATCCAAGGAACATGAAGATCAATGCCCCAAGAAGAGAGAAAGATTTCCTACCTTTGAGGTGAGGTATGAAGAACATGAACTAGAAGAACTCCTAGCTTTGGAGAGACCCAAAAAGAAGAAGAAGGACATAAGCCAGTTGCAATGTTACAATTGCAAAGAGATGGGACACTATGCCAGTGATTGCCCAGAAAAGAAGAAGAACCAAAGAAACAAACAAGAGGCAATGATACCAAAGGAAAAGAAAGATTTTAGCCAAGTGATGTGCAACCATTGCAAAGAGTTAGGATATTATGCATCATATTGTCCAGAGAAGCCACCTCAAGACCTCAGCCTTGTCACATGTTTCAAATGCAAGGAACTAGGCCACTATGCAAACTTCTGTCCAAGAAAGTTACACCAAGATCCCAAGCAAGCCAAGATGTAATATAGTTGGAAATTTTTTAAGGGTGGTAGTACCCTAGATGCTTTGAGCCAATTTGTAACCCTAGCCTCCCAAATCTCGGGACGAGATTTATTTTAAGGGTGGTAGCCTGTCACATCCCAAGATTTTCCAAATCTTGTAATGTGAAAAATAAATGAATAAAATAAAACTTTGTTGATTTTTAGGGTGAGAAGAAACTTTTTGAATCCATTTGGAAACTTTCAAACCAATTTGGATCAAATAAAATCCTAAAGGGATTTAAAAAGATAAATAAACAATAAAGTTAAAAATATTTGGAATTACTATTTTGGATCTTTTAATAAAAGGATTTGGTTTTCAAAAGAAAAGGTGGATTTATAAATAAAGATTATTTTATAGAGCCAAATTAAACCTTGGCCAAGTTTTTGAAATAAAATGTTTTGTTTTGATAAAAATAGTAAAGGTTTATTTAAATAAAATAATAAGGATTTAATATCCAATTTTATTTAAGTAAAAGTTTTTTCCATTTTAAATAAACACTAAAACTTATTTATTTATTTTAAATAAGTTTTCCAAGTATTTTGTATTCTCAATTAAAACCTACTGAAGTGTTTTGGTTTTATTTTAGATTTCAAAATAAAGATTTTAATAAAACAAATCCTATTTGATTTAATAACTAAGGTCCATTTTATTTAATAATTAATGGACCCTAAAATAAAAATGTTATTTTATTTTAAACAAGTTTTCCAAGTATCTTCTATTTTCAAATAAAACCTACTGATTTGATTTTGATAATATTTGGATTTCAAATAGAGATTTTAAATAAATCAAATCCTATTTTGATTTAATAAACAAGGTCTATTTATTTAATTAATAAAGGACCCTAAAATAAAAATATTATTTTATTTTGGACTTTGGTTTATGTTGTTAAACAGAACCAAATTCAATTGCAAAGTGTGATGAATGTTTGAATTGTTTTGAATGTTTGATTGTTGTTGAATTTCAAAACAGAAAATAGAACCAGAAAAAGACAAAACAATTAGGAAGAAAAAAATTATAATAGACACATCCCAGCCAGCCAGCCCACTAAGCCCAGTACCAGCCCAGCTTCCCTCTCTCCCGGAGAAAACGATTCGCCGCTGAACTCACACCCGCTAAGTCGCTGACTACTGGATCCCGCTTCCCCTCTCTCATGTTCGCTGACGAAGTGGACCCACGCAGCCAGCTCATCATCTTCTACCTCGCGGTGACCACGCCTCCAACGCCTCCTCGTCGTTTCTGGCCGTTCAAGCCGGTGTAAATTTGCGTTATTGCCTCCATTAATCCCTCACTCGACCACGCCCATTTAAACGCTAATGTCTCCCTTCCATTTTCCCTCTGTCTCCTCCCCCAAGTGCGCCCCCAGGCTGCCAAATTTCGCTCGACACCACCCACTGTCCGACGATGCTCCGGCGAGGATTCCGGCAGCACCACGCCACCCCTTACCTCCTCGAGCACGCAGTTGTGATCCCCATCTCCTGGCGGACCTTTCCGCATCGCCAGCTCGCTCGCGCGCGCCCCTGAGCCTCGACAGTGATGACTCCGAGCGCCGCCACCGTCTGGTTTAACTCCGGCGAGTGCCCCAGGTAGTTTCTGTCCGCCCCTTCCCCTCTCGTTCACGCACGCAAGTTCTACTCACCCTCACGCGTCTAACAGACCCCTTGTCTCGTCCTCCTGTGCCATGTAGCCCTTCCCCCAACGTCGACCAAAGCACGCCCGACTCCGTGTAGACTCCGGTGAGCAATCCACATCGGACCAGAGCGCCCCTCGCCAAACTGACCGCACCTTGAGCTTCCCCACGACGTTGCGAACACGGTGAGCATACTCCCTCCCTTCCTCGCTTCCTGCATCGCCAGTTTCGCCGTTGTCTGACCGTCGCTGCCGCGTGCAGCCGTCGAGCGCCGCCAGTTCTTAGCTAGTGGATAGGAGCCGTTTGATCCAGATCGAAGTGACGCAATTAAATCACTTAACGTTGAAAGGGTACGCAGCCAGTGCCGTGCGATTCAACTTGATCCAACGGCCTGCATCACTCGATCCACCCGAACCGGTACCGACGAATAGGAAAACGCCGCGTGTCACCAGTTCTGTTTAAAAGAAAATTTGAATCTGATTTAGATGCAGATTTGAAACTCTTGTAACTTTTGATCCACACGTCCAAAAATTACAAATTTTATATAAATGGAATCATTGGAACAATCCCTAGCCAACCTTGCCTTTTGTTTAGTAAAAATCTTCTGGAAAAATGTTTGTTTTTGCAGAAACATTTGTATGCTTGTTTAGATTGTAAAAATTGTTCAAAAATGATTTTTGGGATAAAATCTTTGGCAAATGGTGTGATTTGAACCTACTGACCATAGGAAACACTTTGTGGTTTCAAAAATATATTTGGTGATGCAAAAGAATGATTCTTTGATTTAAAACCATTTCTAGTCAAATAAAAATATAGTTTATTTATTAAAAATGGTTTTGGAAGAAAACTTTTGGGAAATGTTTTGTTTTAAACTCTCTGACCCTAAACACAAAGTTTTATGGTTTGAAAACATATTTGGTGAACCCTATAGATTAATGCCTTAGTAAAAATATTTCCTACACCACATAAAATGATACCTTGTTTTGAAAATGGTTTATGAAGTGAAATCTTTTGCAAATGACTTTGCCACTTTCTAAAAATGACCATTAGGTGTTTTAAAATGTTTATGACCCATTAGGAACCACTTTTCAAATAAAACAATCCTTGGCATGCTTGCATGCATTATCTTGTTTATATGATTTTATGTGATGAATTGCTTGAATGGTAGATTGAACTTGTGCCTTGCTTGATTGAATTGTAGTGACTTGAAGAGTGTGATTGTAGCAAGGAAAAGGAGTGAACTTATACTCTACCAAAAAGGCAAGTGATGCTTCATACTTTTTGTCCCATTACTTTCACTATGCATTAGTGATTTTTCTAAGTAAAACTTGCATGGAATTTTTGCTAAGTATAAATCTTGCTATAGGAAAACCTAGTAGATGAAACCTTAGTAGAAATTATCCTAAGTTAAGATTCCTACTACTATCAAGCTTAGCTTAGCTAATAGAAAACAAGGGTGGATTATACATTCATACTATGGAAAAATTTCTAAGTCTGAGGACTTGTGTTTTTGTTTAATAAAACAACTAAGTTAATGAATCACCTGGGTGGAATGGTAATTGCTTGGTGGTTTTTGGTTGAGTGGTTCACAAGGCCCATGTTTATGGTTGACCTTGTGTATCTCACTTGTGGATGGCCACCCAGGAACAAAGAGATTTGAGATGTCAAATGTTGAGAAGCTTCAAGTGCAGCCACTTGGCATTATGGGCTCTGCCTGGATCATATAGGTTGCAAGAACTTAGCCATATGGACAGTTGGTGGTAGAGTTTGATAGGTTGGAACGCGTCCATTTTGGTCTAAGGGAAGGCTTCTGAAAGATCTTGTCTTGGGAAACCAAGTCTTGTGGGGAAAGTGCACCACCTCTGCAGAGTGTAAAATCTAAGTACTTAGCCATGTCCCTGGTAAAGGAAAATTTGAGCATCAAGACATGGAAGCTATCAAGAATCTCATTATTCAAATTTCTAAGTTAAAAACTTGTGGTTGAACCAGGGTTAAAGGATTTCAATCTTTGATTGGGAGAAATGTTTTTGTCAAACAAAAACTTAGTGTTTTTAAATGTTAAGGAAAAATATATTTTGAGCAATGCAAGGCTCAACTCCACTTTGCCAAATGCATATAGATGATAGACTCCACTATACTACCATAGTATCACTTGCCAATACAATTAAAATGTATTGACCCTTGTGGATGTAACTTGTTATGTTGCAGGTTTGATTGATTTTAGTGAAGTATGTTGATTAGGATTACAAAGTCTACAACCAACATGTCTGCCTGTGGCACTTTGAAGATGAAGGACCCCATGCTTATAGATTTCTGCTGCAATGTAATGTAATAGCCAAATGAGCTATGTAAGATGTAATAATTTATTTTATTCCTGGTTATAAAGTTGTATTATGACCTTTGTTTCTTGATATTACATCTTAACTGTGGATGCTAGCTATTGATCCAGGGACTAGCATTGTAAACACAGGGGACTCTACCTTATTAAAGGTTGGGACCCTTACAACTCCTTGTCTTTGCAATGATCACACTCTTGAAATCACTACAATTCAATCAAGCATGGGCACAATTTCAATCTACCATTCAAGCAACATCACATACAATAATAGAAACAAAACAATGCATGCAAGCATGCCAAACTTTGTGTTATTTACAAAAGTGGTTTATAATAGGTTATAAACATTCTAAAACACTTATTGGTCATTTTATAAAGTGGCAAAACTATTTGCAAAAGATTTTACCTATAAACCATTTTTAAACCAAATCATTATTTTATGTGGTTGAAAATGTCTTTAGTAAAGCAATAATTTTATAGGGTTCACATAATATGTTTTCTAATCATAAAACTTTGTGTTTAGGGTCAGAGAGTTTAAATCAAAACATTTCCCACAGGTTTTCTACCAAAAGCATTTTAAACACATAAGCATTATTTTTATTTGACTAGAAATGGTTTAAATCAAAGATTTATTCTTTTGCTTCACCAAGTATGTTTTTGAAACCACAAATTGATTTATATGGTCAGTAGGTTCAAAACAAACCATTTGCCAAAGATTTTAACACAAACATAATTTTAGAATGAATTTTATACTCAAAATATGCCTACACAAGTTTCTGCAAAAACAATCAATTTAGCAGAAGCATTTTACTAAACAAAGTGCATGGTCAGGAAGTACTTGTCTTGCTGATTCCATTGATATAAAATTTGTAAAATTTGGACGTGTGGTTTGAAAGTTATGAATGTTTCAAATTGGAACATCTAATAGACAAGTTTCTATTTTTAAAACAAATCACTGGGCACGTGGACTGTTCTGATTCGTCGAAAATGGTTCGTGCGGATCGTGCTGTGTGGTGCATTGGATCTAACTGAATTGCACAGATCAGATCAGCGCATACCCCTTCGATTAGTCAACCTATCCAAGCCATCAGATGAAGATCTAACGGTCCACAATCGATTGACCATAGGTTGGCGGCGCAGCGACGGTGGTTGGCGGCGACGCGGTCTGCCAGCAGCGGAGCCGGCGATATGAGAAGTGAGAGGGGACGTGGTGTGGCTCACCATGATCGCCGTGGCACGGGGATGCTCAACCTGCTCGCGTTGGTCGAAGGGGCGCACGAGTTTAGTCGGAATTCCTCGCCGGAGTTCTCTCTGGCGACGGTTGCTCTCTATCATCGTCGAGGGCGATGTTACGGAGCATGCTAAGTCAAGAGCAGAACAGTGTTAGACGCGCAAGAGAGTCACGAAGTCGTGTGGGTCAAGGAGAGGTGAAGGAGCGGTCAGATGTTACCAGGGGGCTTCGCCGGAGAGGCGGTAGACAACGGCAGTGTTCTGTTGAGGATGTTGTCGACGTTGTAGAGCACGCGCAGGCGAGCTGGCGATACGGGGAGGTTCGCCAGGAGATGGGGAGTAAGCTCGGGTGCGCCAGGGAGTAAGGGGGGGGCGTGGGATGGCCGGAATCGCCGGATGTTCGTCGGAGACAAGGAGGTTGTCGCAAGCAATACGGGCAGCCTAGGGGCTCCGGTGGTTTGGGGATTGGTAGGAAATGGAGAGGGAAAACAGGCGCTTAATTGAGCGTCGTTACTGGGAGGAATCACTCGGCCATTTACTCTAATTTACCTGCTTTGGTTCGAACCAGAAACTGCAGAGGGAGAGAGGAGCGTGGTCAGCGCGAGGTTGGAGACGGTGACGTGGCTATGGGGTCGGTTGGCCAGTGAGTGAGAGAGAGAAGAGGTGGGTCCTGACAGTCATCCACTGTGTGGGTCGATTCGCGGGTGAAAAACGGTTCGCTCCGGGGGGGGGGTGGAGAGATGGGCTGCTGGGCTTTAGTGGGCTAGCTGGGTTGGGCTGCTCCTTTTCATTTTTTTTGTTTTGATTGTTTTTCCTTTTTCCATTTCTTTTATTCTGTTTTGATTTTGATTAAACAATTCACACACTCATTTGAATTCAAACCTTTGCCAAATTTTGTGAATAATCAAACACTGATTAGTAATACATACTGAAGTCATAATTAGAATAAATCTTTTATTCTTTTTAGGGTCTTTTATTTATTTCAAACAAGCCCGTGTTTTAAAATCAAATACATTTTTAATCCTTATTTAAATTTCATTTTTCCACAAAATCTTTTCAGTAAGTTCTTATTCAATTATAAGGATGTCAAAATAATTCACTTTGAATTATTTGGAATAATTTCAATATGATTTATTAATCATTTTAAATTGGGTACTTGTCTTTATTCCAATGAAATTAAGTATAGTTTTAATTCCATAAATTTTATTTGGAATTTTCTTTGATCTTATTTAAGTTAATTAAACAAATTTTATTCCACTTGGGTACATTCCAAAAATCATTTCCCATGATTTAATTAATCATTTCTAATAGGGATTTTATCTTTATTCAAAATAGAATAGGATTTGGTTAATGCCATTTTATTTGGAAATTCTTTATCCTTTTAATTTATTTGGATTTTGATTATATTTATTGCATTTGCTCATGGATTAAGCCAAGATTTAATTTGCTCTTTAAATATTTCTTATTTAATATTTCTATCTTTAACTTCTAAAATCCATATCTTTTTATTTGTAGATCCAAACTTGGTGTTTCCAATTTGAAAAATCTTATTTGATATTTATTTATCCTTTTAAATATATTTAGGATTATTTTCTCACCATTTGGCATGGATTTTATATAAGTGCTTTATTATCTTTGGAAATTCAATTTCCTTATCTTATTATATTCATAAGATTTTATCTATCGCTCCAAATTAAGTGAAACCAATTTCTATGGTTTTATAATATTTCAATTTATCATTCTTGATCATTTTGAAATGTTTGTTTGACAAATATTATATGGATCAAAACCTTAGGTTTAGAGATAGCTTGGAAATGATTTTCTTCTATTAGAGTTTTAGAGTTTTGGTTTATTCTCCAAGTGTTTAAATTTCCAGATGCATTTTATGAAGAAAGCATTCCACTTGATTTGAATTTAGTCAGATTCAAACATTAACCAAAGTTTGTTCAAGATGGAATTTTAAGTTTCCATTTAGAAACAAAAGTTTCTTTTCACTCTAAATTTCAAAAATTATTTATTTTGTTTATTTATTTTTCACATTACAAGATTTGGAAAATCTTGGGATGTGACACTTCTCCGCTTTGGGTTTGAGTTTGTCAGGCTATAGTTTCCTAAAGTAAGCCTCACATCCCCAATCCTTTAAGAATGACAACTTTGGATTATGGCCATGCCACATCTCATATGGTGTTATCTCCGCGTATTTGGACGGTGCCCTGTTTAAAATAAAAGCGGTGGTTTCTAAAGCATAGCCCCAAAAAGATATGGACAAATCAGTGAAAGACATCATGGATCGTACTGATACGTCAGAAATGTATCTATAATTTTTGATGCTCCATGCTTGTTTAGTATCTACTTTGCTTTGCTTTGCTTTGTCTACTCTTTGAGGTATTTTTATATCTTTTCTGGAACTAACCTATTTACAAGTTGCCATAGTGCTAGTTGTCTGTTTTCTTCTGTTTTTGGTTCCAGAAAGGCAGAAAATCAATATTCTTGGAATTGGACGGGACAAAAGCCAAAGTCAATATTTTACCGTGAGGGACATGAATCCAAAAGACGAGATGGAGAAGCAAACCAGGGCGGCCAAACCCCCCTAGGCGCGTATAGGGGTGGGCCCACGCCCGGGCAAGGTGTGGCCCCCCTGGTCGCCTCCTAGCCTCGCATCTTCGCCTATAAGAAGCCCTCGATACAGAAACCCTAGGGACCCGATCAAAACTCCACGAAACCTTCTATAGCCACCGCCACCATCATCCCTAAATCGGGGAGGGGGTCTGAAGTTCTTCCCGCCACCCTGCTAGAGGGGAAATAATCCCAGAGGCCTTCTCTCTGGTATGAAGCGTGAGCAGTTCCACCTTGGACTATGGGTCCATGTAGTAGATAGATGGTTGTATCTCCTCCTTGTGCTTTCATGTATAGATCTTGTGAGCTCTGTTCATGATCATATAATCTATTTGTAATCATGCATGTTGTGTTTGCGGAGATCCGATGGATATTGAGATTACTATGTCAGATTGATTAATGGTTTTGTTTATTTGATACTATCATGTCTGTGTTGTTTGTGATCTTGCATGCTCTCTGTTGTTAGTAGCTATCTTGGCTGAGTAGTTGCTAGTGACTCCAAGAGGGGGTATTTATGCTCGATAGTGGGTTCATGCCTCTAGTTTCCAAGGGAAGTGATATAAACAAACTACGAAGTAATCCTAATCCTTAGACCATGAGATCATGCCAATCACTAACACTGGAAGAGTTTCTTGTTGACATCAAACTTCACTCCATAACTGGGTCATTATAAAGATGGCTTCAAAGCTACTAAAGTGTAATGTTGAGAATCATGGATCAAGAGTGGAATTTGTTCATCCCGATGACGGATAGATATGCTCTGGGCCCTCTCGGTGATATCACATTGGTTAGCTTGCAAGCAAGTGATTTGATCACTAGAATGTTATATCACGGGAACGAGAAAAGAGTGCATGTCAGTAACGAGATCAAACTCGGTATGGAGATACCGATGATCGAATCTCGGACATGTAATATATTGTGAAACAAATGGATTAATATACAAGCATAAAAGGTTCCGACGATCACAGGAAAAGTCATCGTTGAATGTGTGAGAGTCAGTATGGATCTCCAGGTCCCGCTACTGATTATTGATCGGAGAAGGGTCTTGATCATGTCCGCATTATTCACGAACCGTAGGGTGACACACTTAAGGGACACTGGCATCCAGTTGGAGCAAATGTTTCATGCCGAAAGAATAAACAAGCGCAGGAATTTATTTCACTAGATACCGAAACAGGTTTTCGGGTGAAATTGCATAAAGTGGTTATGCATGTGAAATGGAATTCTAGCAAGGGGTTATTTGTGAATATTTGTTATTAAAGTAATTGAAAAAATTCTGAATAAAATAAAAGAGTTTTATTTAATGAGAGTTTGCATTAAATTTGGTGGAAATTTAATGGGAATTTGAGTGGATTTTTGAGTGGAGAAAATTGAAGGGCCATTTTGTGAGTGGAGTGTCCACCCACATGAATGAAAGACGGGAGGGGGCAACCCACCCCTTGGGTGCCCCCCCTCCTCCTATAAAAGGAGCCCCTCCTCTCACTTGTCTCTCACACCTCCTCATGAAGGATCTCTCTCCCCCTCTAGAATTTATCCCCCATGGTCTTGAACTAGCGAGATACATGTTCCCGGTGGCTATTCGGCAAGAAAGGGTTGTGCTTCCGCTGCATCACTGGAGCGAGGAGGCGGAGGTTGCTCGGTGTCTTGTACGTGTGTGCGAGCACGGATGCGCTGCTGCTTTGCGGCGCTAGGACTTCCTCTCGATCTTGAGATCGGCAAGAGATCGTCTACATCAACCACGAGTTGAACTCGTTAAGCTTTGTCGGTCTTCAAGGGTATGTTCTCTATGGATATACATCCGCCCGTTGTTTGTATCTAGTATATAGATCTTGGTACATAGTTCCCATCGTAGGAATTTTTTTGTTTTCTATGCTGCGAACCCTACAGTGGTATCAGAGCCAGATCTATGCGTAGATGCTTTACACGGGTAGTACACATATGAGTATGTGGGCGATGATGATCATGTTGTTGCTCCTTAGTTGTAATTTTGGATATTGGTGGCATAGTGGGATGAAGCGGCCCGGACAAACTTTACATGTCCTCGCACATGAGACCTGTTCCACGCTTGACATGCAACTAGTTTGCATAAGTGGCTAGCGGGTGTCTGTCTCTCCTACTATAGTCAATATCTATGTTGCAATGAGTTGTCAACAATTTGGTTATCCTAGCTGTGGTTCATGTTCGTAGGTAAGAACGGTTCTATCTCGAAAGCCCTAAGCCACGTAAAAATTGCAATGGATAAATTAGAGGCGTCTAGTTTAGATTGTTGCTGGGCTAGTGTTATGATATGGTGATGTTGTAAGTAGAAGTATGCGATGATACTCTTACAACATACATAACGTGTAATCTCCATAGACCTTGGACTTACACATACAGGTATGATAGTGATCATACCACGATGCACATGATAGAGATCATATGCGGGAACCATATCATTTCACTAATAAACATGTGATGTTTGATTGCATCTTATATTGCTTATTTAGCGCTTTGTTAGCATAATAAGATGATCCCTCTTTTAAATATAAAGATAAGAATGTGTTCTTCCTTTAGTATGCAACGATTATGTTTTCGTCGCTCCAAGACATCACGTGATGATCGGGTGTTCTTGGATCCACGACCATATTTCGGGTGTAAAACAGTTACACACGCGAATACTAAGGTTCTAACTTGGCGAGCCTATCATGTACAGACATGGCCTCGGAACACGGACCGAAAGGTTAAGCATGAGTCATATAGTAGATATGATGCCCATTTGATGCTCGCCTTTGAAGCTACACCAACTCACGTGATGATCGGACTTGGTGTAGTGGATTTGGTTCATGTAATCACCAAAAAGGCACGAGGGATGTCGTGTTTGAGTGGGAGTTCATTCGTAATATGGATTAGTTGAACTCAATCTATCATACACTTAGTCTAAACTTTACAAATTCTGTTGTAGATGGCACCACCTGCTTTTAAATTCAATGTGTTCATGGAGAAAGAGAAGCTTGCAACGAACGGTAGCAACTTTACCGAATGGGCCATGAATTTGAGGATTCTCCTCTCTGCTGCACAAAAGCAATATGTGCTAGAAGCGCCGTTAGGCCCCCCACCTTTTGAGGATGCCTCTGACGAGGAGAAGAATGTCTATCAGACTCGTCAGGAGGACCACAACTTAGTTCATTGCGGCATATTGTATGGGCTAGAGCCGGAACTTCGAAAGCGTTTCGAAAACGGCAATGCTTTTGATACAATGGGTGAGTTGAAAATGATTTTCGACACACATGCTACGGTAGAGAGCTACAACGCGTCAGAAAAGTTCTTTAGCTGCATGATGGAAGAGCACAACTCTGTTAGTGAGCATGTACTCAAGATGTCGGGTTACGCCGATAAGCTTGTGTCCTTGGGAATAACGATTCCCATTGACTTAGGCATCCATCGTGTTCTACAGTCTATGCCACCTAGCTATAAGAGCTTCGTGATGAACTATAATATGCAAGGCATGAAGAAGTCTCTCCCCGATCTTCTGCAAATGCTTAAAACTGCAGAAGTGGAGATCAAAAAGGAACATCAAGTGTTGATGATCAATAGGAACACTAGTTTCAAGAAAGACAAGAAGGGAAAACGGAAGGGAAGTAAGGGCGGCAAGCCTGTTGCCGTGCCTGAAAAGAAACCCTGAGTTGGACCTAAGTTTGATACCGAGTGCTACTATTGTAAGGGGACTGGCCACTAGAAGCGCAACTGCCCCAAGTATTTGGCAGACAAGAAAGCCGGCAAGGCAAAAAAAGGTATATATGATATACATGTTATTGATGTGTACTTGAATAGTGCTCGCAGTAGCACCTGGGTATTTGATACCGGTTCAGTTTCTAATATTTGTAACTCGAATCAGGGGCTGCGGAACAAGCGACCGCTAGCAAGGGGTGAGGTCAAGATGCGTGTCGGCAATGGATCAAGCGTTGATGTGATCGCTGTCGGAACGCTTCCTCTCCACTTGCCGTCGGGATTAGTAATAAACTTGAATAATTGTTATCTGGTGCCTGCACTGAGCATGAACATTGTATCTGGATCTTGTTTGATGCGAAGTGGTTATTCATTTAAATCCGAGAACAATGGTTGTTCCATTTATATGAATGAAATCTTTTATGGTCATGCACCGATGATGAATGGTTTATTTCTTTTTGATCTCGATAATAATGTTACACATATTCATAATGTTGATGCTAAAAGGATTAAACTTAATGATGATATATCCGCATATATGTGGCACTGCCGTCTAGGTCATATTGGCGTTAAACGCATGAAGAATCTCCATTCGGATGGACTTTTGGAATCACTTGATTATGAATCATTTGATACATGTGAGCCATGCCTTATGGGCAAGATGACTAGAACGTCGTTTTCCGGTTCAATGGAACGGGCGACAGATTTATTAGAAATCATACATTCTGATGTATGTGGTCCAATGAGTGTGTCGGCGCGAGGTTGATATCGTTATTTTGTTAGTTTCACGGATGATTTGAGTAGATACGGTTATATCTACTTGATGAAACACAAGTCTGAAACCTTTGAAAGGTTCAAGGAATTTCAGAATGAAGTGGAAAATCATCGTAATAGAAAGATCAAATTTCTACGGTCCGACCGTGGAGGTGAGTATCTAAGTTACGAGTTTAGCACTCACATGAAAGAGTGTGGAATTGTTTCACAACTCACACCTGCCGGAACACCACAGCGAAATGGTGTGTCGGAACGTCGTAATCGTACTTTATTAGATATGGTTCGATCTATGATGTCTCTGACGGACTTGCCGTTGTCATTTTGGGGCTATGCACTAGAAACTTCTTCATTCACTTTAAATCGGGCACCATCTAAATCCGTTAAAAGACACCGTATGAATTGTGGTTTGGAAACAAACCTAAGCTGTCATTGCTTAAAGTTTGGGGATGCGATGTTTATGTGAAGAAACTTCAACCGGATAAACTCGAACCCAAAGCGGAAAAATGCGTCTTCATAGGTTACCCTAAGGAAACTATTGGGTATTCCTTCTATCACAGATCCGAGGGCAAGGTTTTTGTTGCCAAGAATGGATCCTTTCTAGAGAAAGAGTTTCTCGCAAAAGGTGTGAGTAGTCGGAAGGTAGAACTCGAAGAGGTTATTGAACCTTCTCTTCAAAGTATGGCGAGTAGCGCAGCGCTGGAAGTTGTTCCGGAGTTGGCTTCACCTGTTGAAGAGGGAACTAATGATAATGATCATGAAACTCCGAAAGAGAGTACTACCGAACCTCTCAGGTCTAGCAGGACGCGTGCAGCTCCCGAGCTATACGGAAATCCTGTCATGAATTTCATGGTTGATGAAAATGATGACTCTGCGACATATGAAGAAGCGATGATGAGCCCGGATTCCAACAAATGGTTAGAAGCCATGAAATCCGAGATGGAATCCATGTATGAAAATCAAGTTTGGAACTTGGTGGACTTACCTCACGACCGAAAGGCCGTGAAGAACAAATGGATTTTCAAAAGGAAAACTGATGCTAATGGTAACATAACCGTCTATAAAGCTCGACTTTTCGCAAAGGGGTTTTGACAAATTCAAGGAGTTGACTACGATGAGACATTCTCTCCCGTAGCGATGCTAAAGTCAATTAGGATTATGTTAGCAATTGCTGCATATTTCGATTATGAGATATGGCAGATGGATGTCAAAACCGCGTTTCTCAATGGTAATATTAAAGAAGAGTTGTATATGATACAACCAAAGGGTTTTGTCGATCCTAAGGATGCTAACAAGGTGTGCAAGCTTCAACGATCCATCTATGGATTGAAGCAAGCATCACGAAGTTGGAATCTCCGCTTTGATGAGGTGATCAAAGAGTTTGGATTTGTCCAAACTTATGGAGAAGCTTGTATTTACAAGAAAGTGAGTGGGAGCAATGTGGCATTTCTGATATTATATGTGGATGACATATTATTGATCGGAAATGATATAGATCTTTTAAACAGTGTTAAAAGTTATCTAAACAGCAAATTTTCAATGAAGGACCTAGGTGAAGCGTCATACATATTAGGCATAAAGATCTATAGAGATAGATCTAGGCGCCTAATAGGGCTATCACAAAGTACATACCTTGATAAGATTTTAAAGAAGTTTAAAATGGAAGATAGTAAGAAGGGGTTCTTACCTATGACACAAGGCATGACATTGAGTAAGACTCAAAGTCCGGCTACGGCGGAAGAAAGAGAGATAATGGACAAGGTCCCCTATGCTTCAGCCATAGGCTCTATAATGTACGCCATGCTATGTACAAGACCGGATGTGGCACATGCAATTAGTTTGACTAGTAGGTACCAATCGGATCCAGGTTCAGAACACTAGAAAGCTATCAAGAATATCCTTAAGTACTTACGAAGAACTAAGGATGTGGCACATGCAATTAGTTTGACTAGTAGGTACCAATCGGATCCAGGTTCAGAACACTGGAAAGCTGTCAAGAATATCCTTAAGTACTTACGAAGAACTAAGGATATGTTTCTTGTATACGGAGGTGAAGAAGAGCTCGTCGCTAAGTGTTATGTCGATGCTAGCTTTGACACCGATCCGGATGACTCTAAGTCTCAATCCAGATATGTATTTCTCATGAATTGCGGAGCGGTTAGTTGGAGGAGCTTCAAACAACCTGTGGTGGCGGGATCAACAACGAGGCGAATATGTTCTTTGCTTGAGCGGCTCGAAGCGCTTGGATGAAGGAGTTCATATCCGAACTAGGTGTGGTTACAAACGCGTTGGACCCAATGGTGATCTATTATGACAACAATGGTGCCATTGCCAATGCCAAAAAGCCAAGGTCTCACAAGCATTCCAAGCATATTAAGCGCCGGTTTCACTCCATCCGCGAGCATGCCAAGGATGGAGATATAAAGATTTGTAAAGTACATACGGATCTCAATGTAGCAGATCCATTGACTAAACCTCTCCCTAGAGCAAAACATGATCTACACCAGAACTCCATGGGTGTTAGATACATCACAATGTAACTAGATTATTGTCTCTAGTGCAAGTGGGAGACTGAAGGGAATATGCCCTGAGAGGCAATAATAAAATGTTTATTATGTACCTATAATTCAAACCGGACCCACTTCCTGCCGATTCGGCAGGAATTTCTCTTTTTTCCAGGGGTGGACTGAAAGGTTTCAGATACCCCGGTTGGGATATTGTCCATGTAATGTGGTCTACTATTTTTGAAAAATATGGTGGTACCATTCTAATGAAGGGAATATGCCCTGAGAGGCAATAATAAAATGTTTATTATGTGTATTCCAAGTATATGATAGATATTTATTTTGCATGCTATAATTGTATTAATACGGAAACGTTAATACATGTGTGTTTAATAAACAAACAGAAAGTTCCTAGTTATGCCTCTCTCATAAACTAGTTCGTTGATTAACAAGATGATCATAGTTTCCTGATCATAGACATTGGATGTTGTTAATAACGAGATCACAACATTAGTGTAATGGTGTGATGAACATTCATCCGAAGTATAGCATTACGATCAAAGTCATTGAGTTTATATTGCTATAAACAAACTACGAAGTAATCATAATCCTTAGACCATGAGATCATGCCAATCACTAACACTAGAAGAGTTTCTTGTTGACATCAAACGTCACTCCGTAACTGGGTGATTATAAAGATGGCTTCAAAGCTACTAAAGTGTTATGTTGAGAATAATGGAACAAGAGTGGAATTTGTTCATCCTGATGACGGATAGATATGCTCTGGGCCCTCTCGGTGATATCACATTGGTTAGTTTGCAAGCAAGTGATTTGATCACTAGAATGTTATATCACGGGAACGAGAAAAGAGTGCATGTCAGTAACAAGATCAAACTAGGTATGGAGATACCGATGATCGAATCTCGGACATGTAATATATCGTGAAACAAAGGGATTAATATACAAGCGTAAAAGGTTCCGACGATCATAGGAAAAGTCATCGTTGAATGTGTGGAAGTCAGTATGGATCTCCAGGTCCCGCTACTGATTTTTGATCGGAGAAGGGTCTCGATCATGTCCGCATTATTCGCGAACCGTAGGGTGACACACTTAAGGGACACTGGCATCCAGTTGGAGCAAATGTTTCATGCCGAAAGAATAAACAAGCGCATGAATTTATTTCACTAGATACCGAAACAGGTTTTCGGGTGAAATTGCATAAAATGGTTATGCATGTGAAATGGAATTCTAGCAAGGGGTTATTTGTGAATGTTTGTCATTAAAGTAATTGAAAAAATTCTGAATAAAATAAAAGAGTTTTATTTAATGAGAGTTTGCATTAAATTTGGTGGAAATTTAATGGGAATTTGAGTGGATTTTTGAGTGGAGAAAATTGAAGGGCCATTTTGTGAGTGGAGTGTCCACCCACATGAATGAACGAGGGGAGGGGGCAACCCCCATGGCCGGCGGCCACCCCTTGGGTGCCCCCCTCCTCCTATAAAAGGAGCCCCTCCTCTCACTTGTCTCTCACACCTCCTCATGAAGGATCTCTCTCCCCCTCTAGAATTTATCCCCCATGGTCTCGGACTAGCGAGATACATGTTCCCGGTGGCTATTCATCAAGAAAGGGTTGTGCTTCCGCTGCATCGCTGGAGAGAGGAGGCGGAGGTTGCCCGGTGTCTTGTACATGTGTGCGATCACGGATGCGCTGCTGCTTTGCGGCGCTAGGACTTCCTCTCGATCTTGAGATCCGCAAGAGATCGTCTACATCAACCACGAGTTAAACTCGTTAAGCTTTGTCGGTCTTCAAGGGTATGTTCTCTACGGATATACATCCGCCCGTTCTTTGTATCTAGTAGATAGATCTTGGTACATAGTTCCCATCGTAGGAAAATTTTTGTTTTCTATGCTGCGAACCCTACATCTAAAACAGCCATTTAGTGGTTGCTTCAAAAAATGCCCCGTATTTTGTGCTCGGAAAATGGAAAATGGATTTTCCGTGCGTCGAAAAGGAAAACTTCCTCCTGCAACATTGTGTAAGGTTTCGTAGCATGGAAAACAAAAATTTTCTACCGCATACAAACAAACAAGCCAAGATCTATCTACTAGATTGTAGCAACGAGTCGATGGAATAACTCACCCTCGAAGATTCCAAAGTGTTTAACGAGAGCGGCTTCTCGTGGGTGATGTAGTCGTACTCTTTCCGATCTCAAGATCGCGTAGACGATCCTTCGCGTTAAGGCGGCAAGATGATCGGTCACATCGTTCGATTTCGACGAAGACCTTCCTCTCCCTTGTTCCAGCAGGCAGTGGAGGTTGTAGCACTCTCCTCGCGATTCCGGCAGCACAACGGCGTGGTACCGGAAGTAGAGGGGAGATCTCGCAGGCTTCGCCTTAAGCCGGAGAGAGTATGGTGGAGTATGAGAGATTCCCTCGGCGATCTAGGGTTTAGACACGCAGAGGAGGAAGCTTGGCCAGCGGCTAGGGTTGCTAGGCGGCGGCGGTTTGACCTAGGTCGGCGGCGGCGGCAGTGGAGGTGGCGGCGCCGGCGGCTAGGGTTTGGAGGAGAGGATCTTGTGTGTCCTAGGAGGGAGCCCTGCCCCTCCTTATATAGGTGGAGGGGCCGACCGGCCAAGGGGAGGGAGAGGAGTCCCTCCCCAACTCGGCTTGGGTGGGTGCCGCCGGTTGGAGGAGGGAACTCCTCCCCAACTCGGTTTCCCACTCCTCCTCTTTTCCTCTTTCCAAATTTAGCCGTTTGACTTTTCAAACTAGCTGTTTGACTTTTTAAACTAGGATTTGAATTAATCCTTTATTTGGTTCAGTGATGACACTTAGTACATGATGCAATTATACCAACTTGATACAACACATTCATGTACCCTTCCCCTCCGGAGTGCCGGACATTTCGGAACATTCTAGAACATTCCCGATGAAAACACCGGAACCATTCCCCAACTCCGAAACGGGACTTTCCTTATATGAATCTTATTCTCCGGACCATTCCGGATCTCCTCGTGATATCCCGAATCCCATTCGAGACTCCGAACAACATTCGGTCTCTTTCTCATCATTCCATAACTACTCAAACAACGTCGAATCCTTAAGTGTGTCTCCCTACGGTTCGTGAATTATGTAGACATGATCGAGACACTTCTCCGAACAATAACCAATAGAGGAATCTGGAAATTCATATGGCTCCCACATATTTCTACGATTACTTTGCGATCGAATGAACCACTTACATACGATATAAATTTCCCTTTGTCTCACGATAGTTTACTTATCCGAGGTTATGATCGTCGGTATCTCTGCATACCTAGTTCAACCCCGTTACCGATAAGTACTCTTTTCTCGTTCCTGTGATATGTGATCCCTTGTGAGCCAGTCACATGCTTGCAAGCTAATTGGATGACATTTCACCGAGGGCCAGTATATCTATCCATCATATGGATGGACAAATCCCACTCTTGATCCATGTGTTTCAACCAATACTTTCCGAACACTCAATGCCACCTTTATAGCCACCCAGTTACGGTGTGGTGTTGGATGTCATCAAAGCATCCATCCGGTAAAGGTGATATGCATGATCTCATGGTCGAAGGAATTAGATTACTATGTATCAGAAAGCATATAGCAATTGAACTATTAAAATGACTTGATCTTTATGCTATGCTTATCTATAGGAGTATGTCCATCATATCATTCTCCTAACAATATGATCTTGTTGTTAATAACATCTCAATGTTCATGATAGGGAAACCACAATCATCTATTAACCAACAAGCTAGTATTATATAGAGGCTTTACTAGGGACTTCAAATTAAGTTTACAAATCACACAAGTATTAATGTTTCCTTGTTAATACTATTATAGCATGAATGTAAACATTTATCATAAACACAAAGATATAATAATAACTACATTTATTATTGCCTCTAGGGCATATCTCCAACAGTCTCCCACTTGCACTAGAGTCATCTAATCTAGATTACATGGTAATATACCGAACACCCATGGCAGTTTGGTGTTGGTCATGTTTTGCCCTCGGGAGAGGTTTAGTCAACGGATCCGCCACATTCAGATTTGTGTGTACTTTGCAAATCTTTATATCCCCATCTTGGATATGTTCTCGAATAGCGTGAAAACGTAGCTTGATGTGCTTCAGCTTCTTGTGTGACCTTGGTTCTTGCGCTATGGCGCCCATGTTATCACAGTAGATAGACATTGGGTCCAGCGCACTAGGAACCACACCCAGCTCTGTAATGAACTCTTTCATCCATATCGCTTCTTGTGAAGCCTCCAAAGCAGCCATGTATTCCGATTCAGTTGAAGATCTCGCCACAACGCTTTGCTTTGCACTCCTCCAGCTAACTGCTGCACCATTCAAAATAAATACGTATCCGGATCGGTGTTCCAACTAGCATCGGTGTAACCATTAACAACGAGCTGTTCATCACCTCCATAAGAAAGAACCATATCCTTAGTTCTTCTCAAGTACTTAAGGATGTTTTTGACCGCTGTCCAATGATCCACTCCTGGATCACTTTGATATCTGCTAGTTAAACTAACAGCATATGCAATGTCGGGTCTAGTACATAGCATGGCATACATTAGAGATCCTATGGCTGAGGCATAGGGAGTCTTACTCATCCTTTCTCTATCTTACGCGATGTCGGACTTTGAGTTTTACTCAAGGTCGATTGGGAAACTTGGGCAATAACCCTTTCTTGCTATCTTCCATTCCAAACCTCTTTAGAACTTTGTCCAAATATGTACTTTGTGACAATGATATTTGGCGTTTCGATCTATCTCTATAAATCTTTATGCCTAATATGTAAGCTGCTTCGCCAAGATCCTTCATTGAAAACTATTATTCAAATATTCTTTGACACTATTAAGAAGGTCTACATCATTCCCAATCAACAATATGTCATCTACATATAGTATTAAGAATGCTACAGAGCTCCCACTCACTTTCTTGTAAATACAAGCTTCTCCATAAGTTTGTATAAAACCAAAACTTTTGATCACCTTATCGAACGTTGATTCCAACTGGGATGCTTGCTTCAATCCATAGATGGACCGTTGAAGTTTGCATACCTTGTTAGCATCTTTAGGATCAACAAAACCTTTGGGTTGCATCATATACAACTCTTCATCAATGTCTCCATTGAGGAATGCTGTTTTGACATCCATCTGCCATATCTCATAATCGTAATATGCAGCGATTGCTAACATAATCCTCACAGACTTTAGCTTCGCTACTGGTGAGAAAGTCTCATCGTCAACTCCTTGAATTTGAAACCCTTTTGCGACAAGTCGAGCTTTATAGACAGTAACATTACCATCAGCATCTGTTTTCTTCTTGAAGATCCATTTGTTCTCGACAGCCTTCCGGCCATCCGGTAAGTCCACCAAAGTCCATACTTGGTTTTCGTACATGGATCCAATCTCGGATTTCATGGCTTCTTGCCATTTATTGGAATCTGGGCTCATCATCGCTTCCTCATATGTCTCAGGATCATCGGTGTTGTCCACCAACATGACACTCATAACGGGATCATACCAATCTGGAGTGGTACGAGTTCTCGTTGACCTGCGAGGCTCTGTAGCAACTTCAACCAAAGTTTCATGATCATCATCATTAGCTTCCTCTCTTATTGGTGCAAGCACCACAGGAACTTCTTCCGGCGCTGCGCTACTCGCAATTTCGAGAGAAGGTTCGACAACCTCGTCGAGTTCTACTTTCCTTCCAGTCACTTCTTTCGAGAGAAATTCCTTCTCTAGAAAGGATCCATTCTTGGAAACGAAGATTTTGCCTTCGGATCTATGATAGAAGGTATACCCAATAGTTTCCTTCGGGTATCCTATGAAGACGCATTTTTTCGCTTTGGGTTCAAGCTTGTCCGGCTGTAACTTCTTTACATAGGCTTCGCACCCCCAAACTTTAAGGAACGACAATCTAGGTTTCTTCCCAAACCATAATTCATACGATGTCGTTTCAACGGATTTAGACGGTGACCTATTTAAAGTGAATGCGGCTGTTTCTAATGCATAACCCCAAAATGATAGTGGTAAATCTGTAAGTGACATCATAGAACGAACCATATCTAAGAGAGTTCGATTACGACGTTTGGACACACCATTACGCTGTGGTGTTCCCGGCGGTGTCAACTGCGAAAGTATTCCGCATTTCTTCAAATGCTCGCCAAACTCGTAACTTAGATATTCACCTCCACGATCAGAACGTAGAAATTTAATCTTCTTGTTACGTTGATTCTCTACCTCACTTTGAAATTCCTTAAACTTCTCGAAAGTTTCGGACTTATGTTTCATGAAATAGATATACCCATATCTACTCAAGTCATCCGTGAAGGTAAGAACATAACGATAACCACCGCGCGATGCTACACTCATTGGACCACACACATCGGTATGTATGATTTCCAACAAGTCCGTAGCTCGCTCCATCATACCAGAAAATGGAGTCTTAGTCATTTTACCCATCAGACATGCTTCGCATCTTTCAAGTGATTCGAAATCAAGTGATTCAAGAAGTCCATCGGAATGGAGTTTCTTCATACGCTTCACTCCAATGTGACCAAGACGACAGTGCCACATATAGGTCGAGTTATCGCTCGATTTCAAACGTTTAGCCTCAATGTTATTAATATGTGTATTTCCACTATCGAGATTCAATAAGAATAGACCATCTATCAAAGGTGCATGTGCATAAAACATATTACTCATATAAATCGAACAACCATTATTCTCGGACTTAAACAAGTAACCGTCTCGCAATAAACAAGATCCCGATATAATGTTCATGCTTAACGCAGGCACCAAATAACAATTATTTAAGTATAAAACTAATCCCGATGGTAGATGAAGGGGTAGCGTGCCGACCGCGATCACATCAACCTTTGATCCGTTTCCAACGCGCATCGTCACCTCGTTCTTCGCTAGCTTCCGTTTATTCTGCAGCACCTGTTTCGAGTTACAAATATGAGCAACCGAACCAGTATCAAATACCCAGGCACTACTACGAGTACTAGTGAGATACACATCAATAACATGTATATCAGATATACCTTTCTTCTTGATGTTGCCGTTCTTCAAATCCGCCAAGTACTTTGGGCAATTCCGCTTCCAGTGACCTTCTCCCTTGCAGTAAAAGCACTCAGTATCAGGCTTAGGTCCAGCCTTGGTCTTCTTCGTCAGCGTGGTAACTTTCTTACCACCCTTCTTGAAGTGTCCCTTCTGCTTAGACTTGCCTTTCTTGAATTTGGTGGTCTTATTGACCAACAACACTTGGTGCTCTTTCTTGATCTCCACTTCTGCAGACTTCAACATGGCAAAGAGTTCTGGCAACGTCTTGTTCATGTTTTGCATGTTGTAGTTCATCACAAAGTTCTTGTAACTTGGTGGTAGTGATTGGAGGACACGGTAAATCCCCAAAGCATTAGGAATCACAATACCCAAGCTTTGAAGTTTGTTTGCGTGCCCAGACATCTTAAGCACATGCTCGCTGACGGAGCTGCCCTCTTCCATCTTGCAGTTAAAGAACTTTTCAGAAGCCTCATAGCTTTCAATTTCCGCATGAGTCTCAAAGATCAATTTGAGATCCTCGACAATATCATATGGGTCTGAATTCTCAAACCTTTTACGAAGCTCGATTATAAACCATACAAGATAGCACACTGAACTGTGGAGTACTGAGTCTTCCGAGTGAGGTAAACATTCTTTACTTCATCGGCGGCATCAGCTGCAGGTGGGTCACCCAGCGGTGCATCCAGCACATAGGTCAAATTACCAGCTGTGAGGACAATCCTCAAATTGCGGAACCAATCCGTGAAGTTGCTTCCATTGTTTTTCAACTTTTCTTTCTCTAGGAACGCATTAAAATTGATGGTAGGGGCTGCCATTGATCTACAACATATTTGCAATAGTTTAGACTAAGTTTATGACAAATTGAGTTCAAATTAATAAATTTAATCTAGGTGAACTCCCACTCAAAACAATATCCCTCACATTGTTTTAGTGATCACACGAACCAAATCCACCACATCAACACCGATCATCACGAGAGTTGATATAGTTTCAATGGCGAACAATCGACATGTTCATCATATCTACTATATGATTCATGCTTTACCTTTCGGTGATCTGTGTTCTGAGACCATGTCTGTACATGCTTGGCTCGTCAAGATCAAACCTTAGTTTCCGCATGAGCAAATCTGGCTTGCTCACGTTGTATGCACTTGCAGAATCTAACACACCCGATCATCACGTGGTGCTTCGAAACAACAAGCTTTAGCAACGGTGCCAACTAAGGGTGAACACTTTATGACTTGAAATTCATGTGCATGAGGGATCATCTTATAATGCTACCGTTGTCTACTAAGCAATACAAGATGCATAAAGGATTAACATCACATGCAATTCATAATATGTGATATGATATGGCCTTTCTTCTTTGTGCTTCCGATCTCCATCTTCTAGCACGAACATGATCTCCATCATCATCGGCATTGCATCAAGGTCAATGACGCTTCTCCATGGTTGTCGTCCACCGGCTTCAACTATTACAACTACTTTGAATAGACATGCGGGTCTTAACATAAATTAAAGACAACCATATGGCTCCTGCCGGTTGCCAACTTACAATAAGGAACATTGCATACATCAAATATAATCACAATCATGGCCATATCACATCACAGCACACCCCTGCAAAACAAAGTTAGACGCCTCTACTTTCTTTGCATGTTTTACGTGGTTTGGGGATTTCAATAAGTGTCGTTCTAACTTACGAACATGAACCACAACATTTATACTAGTATTGTTAATCACCCGTTGTAAATTGGATCTTAACTATGTTAGGAGAAACAGGCACCCGCAAAGCCACTTATGCAATACAAGTTGCATGTCAAGCGTGGAGGAAGTCTCATGAACGATGTCATGTAAGGTTAGCCCGGGCCGCTTCATCCCAACATCCGGCAAGATGCAAAGTACACAAGAAGCAATCGACAATAAAAGCATCAACGCCCACAATGACCATTGTGTTCTACTCGTGCAACAGATCTACATATAGACACGGCTCTGATACCACTGTAGGGTTTCGTAGCATGGAAAACAAAATTTTTCTACCGCATACAAACAAACAAGCCAAGATCTATCTACTAGATTGTAGCAACGAGTCGATGGAATAACTCACCCTCGAAGATTCCAAAGTGTTTAACGAGAGCGGATTCTCGTGGGTGATGTAGTCGTACTCTTTCCGATCTCAAGATCGCGTAGACGATCCTTCCGGCGCTGCGTTCTGGCAGCGCTCCCGCAGTCGGTCACACGTTCGGTACTCGACGAAGACCTTCCTCTCCCTTGTTCCAGCAGGCAGCGGAGGTTGTAGCACTCTCCTCGCGATTCCGGCAGCACAACGGCGTGGTACCGGAAGTAGAGGGGAGATCTCGCAGGGCTTCGCCTTAAGCCGGAGCGAGTATGGTGGAGTATGAGAGATTCCCTCAGCAATCTAGGGTTTAGACACGCCGAGGAGGAAGATTGGCTGGCGGCTAGGGTTGCTTGGCAGCGGCGGCGGTTTGACCTAGGTCGGCGGCGGCGACAGTGGAGGTGGCGGCGCCGGCGGCTAGGGTTTGGAGGAGAGGATCTTGTGTGTCCTAGGAGGGAGCCCTGCCCCTCCTTATATAGGTGGAGGGGCCGGCCGGCCAAGGGGAGGGAGAGGAGTCCCTCCCCAACTCGGCTTGGGTGGGTGCCGCCGGTTGGAGGAGGGAACTCCTCCCCAACTCGGTTTCCCACTCCTCCTCTTTTCCTCTTTCCAAATTTAGCCGTTTGACTTTTCAAACTAGTTGTTTGACTTTTCAAACTAGGATTTGAATTAATCCTTTATTTGGTTCAGCGATGACACTTAGTACATGACGCAATTATACCAACTTGATACAACACATTCATGTACCCTTCCCCTCCGGAGTGTCGGACATTCCGGAACATTCTAGAACATTCCCGATGAAAACACCGGAACCATTCCCCAACTCCGAAACGGGACTTTCCTTATATGAATCTTATTCTTCGGACCATTCCGGATCTCCTCGTGATATCCCGAATCCCGTTCGAGACTCCGAACAACATTCGGTCTCTTTCTCATCATTCCATAACTACTCAAACAACGTCGAATCCTTAAGTGTGTCTCCCTACGGTTCATGAATTATGCAGACATGATCGAGACACTTCTCCGAACAATAACCAATAGAGGAATCTAGAAATTCATATGGCTCCCACATATTTCTACGATTACTTTGCGATCGAATGAAACACTTACATACGATATCAATTTCCCTTTGTCTCACGATAGTTTACTTATCCGAGGTTATGATCGTCGGTATCTCTGCATACCTAGTTCAACCTCATTACCGATAAGTACTCTTTTCTCGTTCCCGTGATATGTGATCCCTTGTGAGCCAGTCACATGCTTGCAAGCTAATTGGATGAAATTTCACCGAGAGGGCCCAGAGTATATCTATCCGTCATATGGATGGACAAATCCCACTCTTGATCCATGTGTTTCAACCAATACTTTCCGAACACTCAATGCCACCTTTATAGCCACCCGATTCACGGTGTGGTGTTTGATGTCATCAAAGCATCCATCCGGTAAAGGTGATATGCATGATCTCATGGTCGAAGGAATTAGATTACTATGTATCAGAAAGCATATAGCAATTGAACTATTAAAATGACTTGATCTTTATGCTACGCTTATCTATAGGAGTATGTCCATCATATCATTCTCCTAACAATATGATCTTGTTGTTAATAACATCTCAATGTTCATGATAGGGAAACCACAATCATCTATTAACCAACAAGCTAGTATTATATAGAGGCTTTACTATGGAATTCAAATTAAGTTTACAAATCACACAAGTATTAATGTTTCCTTGTTAATACTATTATAGCATGAATGTAAACATTTATCATAAACACAAAGATATAATAATAACTACATTTATTATTGCCTCTAGGGCATATCTCCAACACATTGTTCGCCATTCCAAGATGCACACACATGCACAATATGGGCGCATTGTCACAAACTATGCCCTGATTCGAGCCATAACATTGGCCATTTGACTCGAAAGCCATGGAACCTCAGACATGATAGGTCATTTTTGAGAAGGTTTTTCGACACGCAATCAATTTACCAAGTTTGGTATTTTTCCTTGGAACTATGTCACATAACATGATGCCATGTGAAGGTTTCACATAGTTCGGACCGTTTTTGAATTTTTTATGCTCGTTTCAAACAATGGTCATAACAGCGGGCATGAAGGTTCTTAGCTAGGGACTGATCCTCGCTAAAATTGCATTAGATCTCCAATGAAACATCATATTGTGAGTCAAAATGTTTTTTGACAAAAATCGTGAGCATCGGATCATGTACCTATAATTCAAACCGGACCCACTTCCTTCCGATTCGTCAGGAATTTATCTTTTTTTCCAGGGGTGGAAGGAAAGGTTTCAGATACCCCAGTTGGTACATTGTCCATGTAATGTGGTCTACTATTTTTGAAAAATATGGTGGTACAATTCTAGAACTACCATTTGGTGGTTTCTTCACAAAACGTCCCGTTCTTTACGCTCGGAAAATAGAAAATGGATTTTCCATGTGTCGAAAGTAAAACTTCCTCCTGTAACATTGTTCTCCATCCCAAGATGAACACGCGTGCATAATACGGGCACATTATCACAAACTATGCCCTAATTCTAGCCATAACATTGGCCATTTGACCCGAATGCCATGAAACCTCAGACATGATAGGCCATTTCTGAGAAGGTTCTTTCGACACGCAATCAATTTACCAAGTTTGATATTTTTCCTTGGAACTATGTCACATAACATGACGCCACGCGAAGGTTTCACATAGTTTGGACCATTTTTGTATTTTTTTATGCCTGCTTCAAGCAATGGTCAAAACGACGGGCATGAAGGTTCTTAGCTAGGGGTTGATCCTCGCTAAACTTGCATTGGATCTCTGATGAAACATCATATTGTGAGTCTAAAAATTATTTTTGCCAAATATCATGAGAATCAGATCATGTACCTATAATGCAAACCAGACCCACTTCCTACCGATTCGGCAGTAATTTGTCTTTTTTTCCAAGGGTGGATGGAAAGGTTTCAGATACCCCGGTTGGGACATTGTCCATGTAATGTGGTCTACTATTTTTTAAAAATGTGGTGGTACCATTCTAAAACATCCATTTAGTGGCTGCTTCAAAAAAATGCCCCGTATTTTGCGCTCGGAAAATGGAAAATAGATTTTCCGTGCGTCGAAAAGGAAAACTTCCTCCTGCAACATTGTTCGCCATTCCAAGATGCACACGCGTGACAATATGTGCACATTATCTCAAACTATGCCCTGATTCAAGCCATAACATTGGCCGTTTGACTCGAAAGCCATGAAACCTCAGACATGATAGGTCATTTTTGTGAAGGTTTTTCGACAAGAAATCAATTTACCAAGTATGGTATTTTTCCTTGGAACTATTTCACATAACATGATGCCACGTGAAGGTTTCACATAGTTCGGACTGTTTTTGAATTTTTTATGCTCGTTTCAAACAATGGTCATAACGGCGGGCATGAGGGTTCTTAGCTAGGGACTGATCCTCGCTAAAATTCCATTAGATCTCCCATGAAACATCAGATTGTGAGTCTAAAAATGTTTTTTGACAAAAATCATGAGCACCCACTCCCTTCCGATTCGTCAGGAATTTGTCTTTTTTTCCAGGGGTCGACGGAAAGGTTTGAGATACCCTAGTTGGGACATTGTCCATGTAATCTGGTCTACTATTTTTGAAAAATGTGGTGGTACCATTCTAGAACTACCATTTGGTGGTTTCTTCACAAAACGCCCCGTTTTTTACGCTCGGAAAATGGAAAATGGATTTTGCATGTGTCAAAATGAAAACTTCCTCCTGCAACATTGTTCGCCATCCCAAGATGAACACACGTGCATAATACGTGCACATTATCACGAACTATGCCCTAATTATTGCTATAACATTGGCCATTTGACCCGAAAGCCATGAAACCTTAGACATGATAGGCCATTTTTGAGAAGGTTCTTTCGGGACGCAATCAATTTGCCAAGTTTGATATTTTTCCTTGGAACTACGTCACATAACATGACGCCACACGAAGGTTTCACATAGTTTGGACCGTTTTTGTATTTTTTATGCATGTTTCAAGCAATGATCAAAATGATGGGCATAAAGGTTCTTAGCTAGGGGCTCATCCTCGCTAAACTTGTATTGGATCTCTGATGAAACATCATATTGTGAGTCTAAAAATTATTTTTTCCAAATATCATGAGAATCATAACATGTACCTATAATGCAAACCGGACCCACTTCCTGCCGATTCGGCAGGAATTTATCTTTTTTCCAGGGGTGGACAGAAAGGTTTCAGATACCCCAGTTAGGACGTTGTCGATGTAATGTGGTCTACTATTTTTGAAAAATGTGGTGGTACTATTCTAAAATAGCCATTTGGTGGTTGCTTCACAGAATGCCCCTTTTTGCGCTCGAAAAATGGATAATGGATTTTCCGTGCGTCGAAAAGGAAAACTTCTTCCTGCAACATTGTTCTCCATTCCAAGATGCACACGCATGCAGAATACGGGCACATTATCACAAACTATGCCCTGATTCTAGCCATAACATTGGCCATTTGACTCGAAAGCCATGAAACCTTAGACATGATAGGTCATTTTTGAGAAGGTTTTTCAAGATGCAATCAATTTACCAAGTTTGGTATTTTTCCTTGGAACTACGTCACATAACACGACGCCACCTGAAAGTTTCACATAGTTCACACTGTTTTTGAATTTTTTATGCTCGTTTCAAATAATGGTCATAACAGCGGGCATGAAGGTTCTTAGCTAGGGACTGGTCCTCGCTAAAATTGTATTGGATCTCTGATGAAACATCATATTGTGAGTATAAAATTTTTTTTTGAGAAAAATCATGAGCATCAAATCATGTACATGCAGTTCAAACTGGACCCACTTCCTACCGATTTGCCGGGAATTTGTCTTTTTTGCCAGGGGTGGATGGAAAGGTTTGAGATACCCAAGTTGGAACATTATACATATAATGTGGTCTACTATTTTCGAAAAATGTGGTGGTACCACTATAAAACTATAATTTAGTGGTTGCTTCACAAAACGCCCTGTTTTTTACGCTCGGAAAATGGAAAATGGATTTTGCATGTGTCAAAATTAAAACTTCCTCCTGCAACATTGTTCGCCATCCCAAGATGCACACACATGCACAATACGGGCACATTCTCACAAAGTATGCCCTGATTCTAGCCATAACATTGGCCATTTGACCCGAAAGCCAGGAAACCTCAGACATGATAGGTCATTTCTAAGAAGGTTCTTTCGAGATACAATCAATTTACCAAGCTTGATATTTTTCCTTGGAACTATGTCACATAACATGACGCCACGCGAAGGTTTCACATAGTTCAGACCGTTTTTGAATTTTATATGCCCGTTTCAAGCAATGGACAAAACGATGGGCATGAAGGTACTTAGCTAGGGGCTGATCCTCGCTAAACTTTCATTGGATCTCTGATGAAACATTATATTGTGAGTCTAAAAATGTTTTTTACCAAAAATCATGAGCATCGGATCATGTACCTATAATTCAAACTGGATCCACTTCCTACCTATTCGGCAGGAATTTGTGTTTTTTTCTAGGGGTGGACAGAAAGGTTTCAGATACACCGGTTGGGACATTGTCCATGTAATGTGGTCTATAATTTTGACAAATGTGGTGGTACCATTCTAAAACTTCCATTTGGTGCTTGCTACACAAAATGCCTCGTTGTTTGCGCTCGGAAAATGGAAAATGGATTTTCTATGCGTCCAAAAGGAAAACTTCTCCCTCTAACATTGTTCTCCATTTGAAGATGCGCAGGCATGCATAATACGGGCACATTATCATAAACTATGCCCTGATTCTAGCCATAACATTGGCCATTTGACTCGAAAGCCATGAAACCTCAGACAAGATAGGTCATTTCTGAGAAGGTTTTTTGAGACGCAATCAATTTACAAAGTTTGGTATTTTTCCTTAGAACTATGTCACATAAAATGACGCCACGTGAAGGTTTCACATAGTTCGGACCGTTTTTGAATTTTTTATGCTCGTTTCAAACAATGGTCATAACAACGGGCATGAAGGTTGTTAGCTAGGGACTGATCCTCTAAACTTGTATTGGATCTCTGATGAAACAACATATTGTGAGTATAAAAATGTTTTTTGAGAAAAATCATGGGCATCAGATGATGTACATGTAGTTCAAACCAGACCCACTAACTACCGATTTGGCAGGAATTTGTTTTTTTTGCCAGGGGTGGACGGAAAGGTTTGAGATTCCTCGGATGGAACATTCTCCATTTAATGTGGTCTACTATTTTTGAAAAATTTGGTGGTACCATTATAAAACTATCATTTAGTGGTTGGTTCACAAAACGCCCCGTTTTTTGCACTCAGAAAATAGATTTTCCGTGAGTCGAAAAGGAAAACTTCCTCCTGCAACATTGTTTGACATCCCAAGACATACACGCGTGCACAATACGGGCACATTATCACAAACTATGCCATGATTCTAGCCATAACATTGGCCATTTCACCCGAAAGCCATGAAACCTCAGATATGATAGGTCATTTCTAAGAAGGTTTTTTCGAGACCATTTTTTGAATTTTTTATGCCTGTTTCAAACAATGGTCAAAACGGCGGGCATGAAGGTTCATAGCTAGGGGCTGATCCTCGCTAAACTTGCATTGGATCTCTGATGAAACATCATATTATGAGTCTAAAAATGTTTTTTTCCAGAAATCATGAGCATCATATCATGTACCTGTAGTTCAAACCGGACCCACTTCCTACAGATTCGGTAGTAATTTTATTTTTTCCCTAGGGTGGACGGAAAGGTTTGAGATACCATGGTTGGGATATTGTCGATGTAATGTGGTCTACTATTTTTGAAAAATATGGTGGTACCATTCTAAACTAGAATTTGGTGGTTGTTTCACAAAACGTCCCGTTTTTTGCTCTCGAAAAATGGAAAATGGATTTTCCGTGCATTGAAAAGGAAAACTTCCTCCTGTAACATTGTTCGCCATCCCAAGATGCACAACGGTGCACAATATGGGCACATTATCACAAACTATGCCCTGATTCTAGCCATAACATTGGCCATTTGAACCGAATGCCATGAAACCTCATACATGATAGGTCATTTCAGAGAAGGTTTTTCGAGACGCAATTAATTGACCTAGTTTGATATTTTTCCTTGGAACTATCTCACATAACATGACGCCATGCGAAGGTTTCACATAGTTTGGACTGTTTTCGAATTTTTTATGCCCGTTTTAACCAATGGTCAAAACGACGGGCATGAAGGTTCTTAGCTAGGGGTTGATCCTCGCTAAACTTGCATTGGATCTCTCATGAAAAATCATATTGTGAGTCTAAAAATGATTTTTGCCAAAAATCATGACCATCAGATCATGTACCTATAATTCAAACTGGACCCACTTCCTACCGATTCGGCAGGAATTAGTCTTTTATTTCAGGGGTGGACGGAAAGGTTTCAGATATCCTGGTTGGGACATTGTCCATGTAATGTGTTCTACTATTTTTGAAAAATGTGGTGGTACCATTCTAAAACTGCCATTTGGTGGTTGCTTCACAAAATGCCCCGTTTCTGTGCTCGGAAAATAGAAAAATGGATTTTCCGTGCGCCGAAAAGGAAAACTTCCTGCTGCAACATTGTTCACTATCCCAAGATGCACACGCGTGCACAAAATGGGAACATTATCACAAACTATGCCCTCATTCTAGCCATAACATTGGCCATTTGACTCGAAAGCCATGAAACCTCAGACATGATAGGCCATTTCTGAGAAGGTTTTTTGAGACGCAATCAATTTACCAAGTTTGGTATTTTTCCTTGGAACAATGTCACATAAAATGACGCCACGTGAAGTTTTCACATAGTTCAGACCGTTTTTTAATTTTTTTATGCTCGTTTCAAACAAAGATAATAACGGCGGGCATGATGGTTCTTAGCTATGGACTAATCCTCGCGGAACTTGTATTGGACCTCTAATGAAACATCATATTGTGAGTATAAAAATGTTTTTTGAAAAAAATCATGAACATCAGATCATGTACCTGTATTTCAAGCCGGAAGCACTTCCTACCGTTTTGGCAGGAATTTGTCCTTTTTGCCAGGGGTGGACGGAAAGGTTTGAGATATCTCGGTTGGGACATTGTCCATGTAATGTGGTCTAATATTTTTTGAAAAATGTGGTGGTAGCGTTCTAAAACTGCCATTTGGTGGTTGCTTCATAAAACGCCCAGTTTCTTGCACTCGGAAAATAGAAAATGGTTTTTCTGTGTGTCAAAAAGGAAAACTTATTCCTGCAACATTGTTCTTCATCCCAAGACACACACATGTGCACATTTCGGGCACATTATCACAAACTATGCCCTGATTCTAGCTATAACATTGGCCATTTGACCCGAAAGCCATGAAATCTCAGACTTGATAGGTCATTTCTGAGAAGGTTTTTTTGAGACACAAATCAATTTACCAAGTTTGATATTTTTCCTTGGAACTATGTCAAATAACATGACGCCACGCGAAGGTTTCACATAGTTTGGACTGTCTTTGACTTTTTATGCCTGTTTCAAACAATGGTCAAAACGGCAGACATGAAGGTTCTTAGATAGGGGCTGATCCTCGCTAAACTTTCATTGGATCTCTGATGAAACATCATATTGTGAGTCTAAAAATGATTTTTTCCAAAAATCATGAACATCAGATCATGTACCTGTAGTTCAAGCCGCGCGCACTTCCTACAGCTTCGGCAGGAATTTGTCCTTTTTGCCAGGGGTGGACGGAAAGGTTTGAGATATCTCGGTTGGGACATTGTCCATGTAATTTGGTCTAATATTTTTTTAAAATGTGGTGGTAGCATTCTAAAACTGCCATTTGGTGGTTGCTTCACAAAACGCCCTGTTCCTTTCGCTCGGAAAATGGAAAGTGTGTTTTCCGTGTGTCGAAGAGGAAAACTTCTTCATGCAACGTTGTTCTTCACATCAAGACACACACGTGTGCACATTTCGGGCACATATCACAAACTATGCCCTCATTCTAGCCATAACATTGGCCATTTGACCCGACAGCCATGAAACCTCAGACATGATAGGTCATTTCTGAGAAGGTTTTTTCGAGACACAATCAATTTACCAAGTTTCATATTTTTTCCTTGGAACTATGTCAAATAACATGATGCCACACGAAGGTTTCACAAAGTTCGGACCGTTTTTGAATTTTTTATGCTCGTTTAAAACAATGGTCATAACGACGGGCATGAAGGTTCTTAGCTAGGGACTAATCGTCGCTGAACTTGTATTGGACCTCTGCTGAAACATCATATTGTGAGGATAAAAATGTTTATTGACAAATATCATGAACATCAGATCATGTACCTGTAGTTCAAGCCGGACCCACTTCCTACCGCTTCGGCAGGAATTTGTCCTTTTTGCCAGGGGTGGACGAAATGGTTTGAGATATCTTGGTTGGAACATTTTCCATGTAATGTGGTCTCATATTTCTGAAAAATGTGGTGGTCGCATTCTAAAACTGCCATTTGGTGGTTGCTTCACAAAACGCCCCATTTTTTGTGCTCAAAAAATGGAAATGGGTTTTCCGTGTATTGAAAAGGAATACTTCGTCCTACGACATTGTTCTTCATCCCAAGACACACACACGTGTGCACATTTCGGGAACATTATCACAAACTACGCCCTGATTCTAGACATAACATTGGCCATTTGACCTGTAAGCCATGAAACCTCAGACATGATAGGTCATTTCTGAGAAGGTTTTTTCGAGACACAATCAATTTACCAAGTTTGATATTTTTGCTTGGAACTATGTCAAATAACATGACGCCACACGAAGGTTTCACATAGTTTGGACCGTCTTTGAATTTTTATGCTTGTTTCAAACAATGGTCATAATGGTGGGCATGAAGGTTCTTAGCTAGGGGCTGATCCTCGCTAAAATTTCATTGGATCTCTGATGAAACATCATATTGTGAGTCTAAAAATGATTTGAGATATCTCGGTTGGGACATTGTCCATGTAATGTGGTCTAATATTTTTTTTAAATGTGGTGGTAGCATTCTAAAACTGCCAATTGGTGCTTGCTTTAGAAAACGCCCCATTTCTTGCGCTCGGAAAATGGAAAATGGGTTTTCTATGTGTCGAAAAGGAAATCTTCTTCCCGCAACATTGTTCTTCATCCCAAGAGACACACATGTGCACATTTTGGGCACATTATCACAAACTATGCCCTGATTCTAGCCATTACATTGGCCATTTGACCCGGAAGCCATGAAACTCAGATATGATAGGTCATTTCTGAGAAGGTTTTTTCGAGACACAATCAATTTACCAAGTTTGATATTTTTCCTTGGAACTATGTCAAATAACATGACGTCACGCGAAAGTTTCACATAGTTCGGACCGTCTTTGAATTTTTATGCCCGTTTCAAACAATGGTCAAAACGGCGGACATGAAGGTTCTTAGCTAGGGGCTGATCCTCGCTAAACTTTCATTGGATCTCTGATGAAACATCATATTGTGAGTCTAAAATGATTTTTTCCAAAAATCATGAACATCAGATCCTGTACCTGTAGTTCAAGCCGGACGCACTTCCTACCACTTCGGCAGGAATTTGTCCTATTTGCCAGGGGTGGACGAAAAGGTTTGAGAAATCTCGGTTGGGACATTGTCCATGTAATGTGGTCTAATATTTTTGAAAAATGTGGTGGTAGCATTCTAAAACTGTCATTTGGTGGTTGCTTCACAAAACTCCCCGTTTCTTTTGCTCGGAAAATGGAAAACGGGTTTTCCGCTGGTTGAAAAGGAAAACTTCTTCCTGCAACATTGTTCTTCATACCAAGACACACACGTGTGCACATTTCGGGCACATTATCACAAACTATGCCCTGATTCTAGCCATAACATTGGCCATTTGAACTGAAACCATGAAACCTCAGACATGATAGGTCATTTCTGAGAAGGTTTTTTCGAGACACAATCAATTTACCAAGTTTGATATTTTTCCTTGGGACTATGTCATATTTCATGACGCCATGCGAAGGTTTCACATAGTTCGGACCGTCTTTGAATATTTATTTCCGTTTCAAACAATGGTAAAAACGACGGACATGAAGGTTCTTAGCTAGGGGCTGATCCTCGCTAAACTTTCATTGGATCTCTGATGAAACATCATATTGTGAGTCTAAAAATGATTGTTTCCAAAAATCATGAACATCAGATCATGTACCTGTAGTTCAAGCCGGACGGACATCCTACCGCTTCGGGAGGAATTTGTCCTTTTTGCCAGGGGTGGATGGAAAGGTTTGAGATATCTCGGCTGGGACATTTTCCATGTAATGTGGTCTAATATTTTTTTTAAATGTGGTGGTAGCATTCTAAAACTGCCATTTGGTGCTTGCTTCACAAAACGCCATGTTTCTTGCGCTCGTAAAATGGAAAATGGGTTTTTTGTGTGTCGAAAAGGAAAACTTCTTCCTGCAACATTGTTCTTCATCCCAAGACACACACATGTGCACATTTCAGGCACATTATCACAAACTATGCCCTGATTCTAGCCATAACATTGGCCATTTGACCCGAAAGCCATGAAACCTCAGACATGATAGGTCATTTTTGAAAAGATTTTTTCGAGACACAATCAATTTACCAAGTTTGATATTTTTCCTTGGAACTATGTCAAATAACATGATGCCACGTGAATTTTTTTTGCTCGTTTCAAACAATGGTCATAACGATGGGCATGAAGGTTCTTGGCTAGGGACTAATCCTCTGAACTTGTATTGGACCTCTGATGAAACATCATATTGTGAGGATAAAAATGTTTTTTGACGAAAATCATGAACATCAGATCATGTACCTATAGTTCAAACCGGACCCACTTCCTACCGCTTCGACAGGAATTTGTCCTTTTTGCCAGGGGTGGACAGAAAGGTTTGAGATATATCAGTTGGAACATTGTCCATGTAATGTGGTCTAATATTTATCAAAAATGTGGTGGTAGCATTCTAAAACTACCATTTGGTGGTTGCTTCACAAAACGCCCCGTTTTTTGCGCTCGGAAAATGGAAAATGGGTTTTCCGTGTGTCAAAAAGGAAAACTTCTTCCTGCAACATTGTTCTTCATCCCAAGACACACACGTGTGCACAATACGGGCATATTATCACAAACTATGCCGTGATTCTAGCCATAACATTGGCCATTTGACCCGAAAGGCATGAAACCTCAAACATGATAGGTCATTTCTGAGAAGGTTTTTTCGAGACACAATCAATTTACCAAGTTTGATATTTTTCCTTGGAACTATGTCAAATAACATGACTCCACACGAAGGTTTCACATAGTTCAGGCCGTCTTTGAATTTTTATTCCTGTTTCAAACAATGGTCAAAACAGCGGACATGAAGGTTCTTAGCTAGGGGCTGATCCTCGCTAAAATTTCATTAGATCTTTGATGAAACATCATATTGTGAGTCTAAAAATGATTTTTTCCAAAAATCATGAACATCGGATCATGTACGTGTAGTTCTAGCCAAACGCACATCCTACCGCTTCAGCAGGAATTTATCCTTTTTGCCAGGGATGGACAGAAAGGTTTGAGATATCTCGGTTGGGACATTGTCCATGTAATGTGGTCTAATATTTTTTAAAATGTGGTTGTAGCATTCTAAAACTGCCATTTGGTGCTTGCTTCACAAAACGCACTGTTTCTTGCGCTCGGAAAATGGAAAATGGGTTTTCTGTGTGTCGAAAAGGAAAACTTCTTCCTGTAACATTGTTCTTCATCCCAAGACACACACATGTGCACATTTCGGGCACATTATCACAAACTGTGCCCTGATTCTAGCCATAACATTGCCATTTGACCCGAAAGCCATGAAACCTCAGACATGATAGGTCATTTCTGAGAAGGTTTTTTCGAGACACAATCAATTTAACAAGTTTCATATTTTTCCTTGGAACTATTCCAAATAACATGACGCCGCATGAAGGTTTCACATAGTTCGGACCGTCTTTGAATTTTTATGCCCGTTTCAAACAATGGTCAAAAGGGCGTACATGAAGGTTCTTAGCTAGGGGCTGATCCTCGCTAAAGTTTCATTGGATCTATGATAAAACATCATATTGTGAGTCTAAAAATGTTTTTTTTTTCCAAAAATCATGAACATCAGATCATGTACATGTAGTTCAAGCCGGACGCACTTCCTACCGCTTCGGCAGGAATTTGTCCTTTTTGCCAAGGGTGGATGGAATGGTTTGAGATATCTCAGTTGGAACTTTGTCAATGTAATGTGGTCGAATATTTTTTGAAAAATGTGGTGGTAGCATTCTAAAACTGCCATTTCGTGGTTGCTTCACAAAACGACCCGTTTCTTGCGTTCGGAAAATGGAAAATGGGTTTTCCGTGTGTCGAAAAGGAAAACTTCTTCCTGCAACATTGTTCTTCATCCCAAGACACACACGTGTGCACATATCGGGCACATTATCACAAACTATGCCGTGATTCTAGCCATAACATTGGCCATTTGACCCGAAAGGCATGAAACCTCAAACATGATAGGTCATTTCTGAGAAGGTTTTTTCGAGACACAATCAATTTACCAAGTTTGATATTTTTCCTTGGAACTATGTCAAATAACATGACTCCACACGAAGGTTTCACATAGTTGAGGCCGTCTTTGAATTTTTATTCCTGTTTCAAACAATGGTCAAAACAGCGGACATGAAGGTTCTTAGCTAGGGGCTGATCCTCGCTAAACTTTCATTAGATCTTTGATGAAACATCATATTGTGAGTCTAAAAATGATTTTTTCCAAAAATCATGAACATCAGATCATGTACGTGTAGTTCTAGCCGAACGCACATCCTACCGCTTCAGCAGGAATTTATCCTTTTTGCCAGTGATGGACAGAAAGGTTTGAGATATCTCGGTTGGGACATTGTCCATGTAATGTGGTCTAATATTTTTTTAAATGTGGTTGTAGCATTCTAAAACTGCCATTTGGTGCTTGCTTCACAAAACGCCCCGTTTCTTGCGCTCGGAAAATGGAAAATGGGTTTTCCGTGTGTCGAAAAGGAAAACTTCTTCCTGTAACATTGTTCTTCATCCCAAGACACACACATGTGCACATTTCGGGCACATTATCACAAACTGTGCCCTGATTCTAGCCATAACATTGGCCATTTGACCTGAAAGCCATGAAACCTCATACATGATAGGTCATTTCTGAGAAGGTTTTTTCGAGACACAATCAATTTAACAAGTTTGATATTTTTCCTTGGAACTATGCCAAATAACATGACGCCGCATGAAGGTTTCACATAGTTCGGACCGTCTTTGAATTTTTATGCCCGTTTCAAACAATGGTCAAATGGGCGTACATGAAGGTTCTTAGCTAGGGGCTGATCCTCGCTAAAGTTTCATTGGATCTGTGATAAAACATCATATTGTGAGTCTAAAAATGGTTTTTTTTCCAAACATCATGAACATCAGATCATGTACATGTAGTTCAAGCCGGACGCATTTCCTACCGCTTCGGCAGGAATTTGTCCTTTTTGCCAAGGGTGGATGGAATGGTTTGAGATATCTCAGTTGGGACTTTGTCAATGTAATGTGGTCGAATATTTTTTGAAAAATGTGGTGGCAGCATTCTAAAACTGCCATTTGGTGGTTGCTTCACAAAACGACCCGTTTCTTGCGTTCGGAAAATGAAAAATGGGTTTTCCGTGTGTCGAAAAGGAAAACTTCTTCCTGCAACATTGTTCCTCATCCCAAGACACACACGTGTGCACATTTCGGGCATATTATCACAAACTATGCCCTGATTCTAGCCATAACATTGGCCATTTGAACCGAAAGCCATGAAACCTCATACATGATAGGTCATTTATGTGAAGGTTTTTTCGAGACACAATCAATTTACCAAGTTTGATATTTTTCCTTGGACCTATGTCAAATAACATGATGCCACGCGAAGGTTTCACATAGTTCGGACCATCTTTAAATTTTTATCCTCGTTTCAAACAATGGTCATAATGGCGGGCATGAAGGTTCTTAGCTAGGGGCTGATCCTCGCTAAAATTTTATTGGATCTTTGATGAAACATCATATTGTGAGTCTAAAAATGATTTTTTCCAAAAATCATGAACATCAGATCATGTACTTGTATTTCAAGCCGGACGCACTTCCTACTACTTCGGCAGGAATTTGTCCTTTTTGCAAAAGGTGGACGGAAAGGTTTGAGATATCTCGGTTGGGACATTATCCATGTAATGTGGTCTAATATTTTTTGAAAAATGTGGTGGTAGCATTATAAAACTGCCATTTCTTGGTTGCTTCACAAAACACCCCGTTTCTTGCGCTCAGAAAAAGGAAATGGGTTTTCCGTGTGTCGAAAAGGAAAAGTTCTTCCTGCAACATTGTTCTTCATCCCAAGACACACACGTGTGCACATTTCGGGCACATTATCACAAACTATGCCCTGATTCTAGCCATAATATTGGCCATTTGACCCGAATGCCATGAAACCTCAGACATGATAGGTCATTTCTGAGAAGGTTTTTTCGAGACATAATCAATTTAACAAGTTTGATATTTTTCCTTGGAACTATGTCAAATAACATGACGCCACGCGAAGGTTTCACATAGTTCGGACTGTCTTTGAATTTTTATGCCCGTTTCAAACAATGGTAAAAACGGCGGGCAAGAAGGTTCTTAGCTAGGTGCTGATCCTCGCTAAAATATCATTGGATCTCTGATGAAACATCATATTGTGAGTCTAAAAATGATTTTTTCCAATAATCATGAACATCAGATCATGTACCTGTATTTCAAGTCGTACGCACTTCCTACCGCTTCGGCAGGAATTTGTCCTTTTTGCCAGGGATAGACGGAAAGGTTTGAGATATCTCGGTTGGGACATTGTCCATGTAATGTGGTCTAATATTTTTTGAAAAATGTGGTGGTAGCATTCTAAAACTGCCATTTCGTGGTTGCTTCCCAAAACGCCCCGTTTCTTGCACTCGAAAAATGGAAAATTGGTTTTCCGTGTGTCGAAAAGGAAAACTTCTTCCTGCAACATTGTTCTTCATCCCAAGACACACACGTGTGCAAATTTCGGGCACATTATCACAAACTATGCCCTGATTCAAGCCATAACATTGGCCATTTGACCCGAAAGCCATGAAACCCCAGACACGATAGGTCATTTCTGAGAAGGTTTTTTTGAGACACAATCAATTTACCAAGTTTGATATTTTTCCTTGCACCTATGTCAAATAACATGATGCCACGCGAAGGTTTCACATAGTTCGGACCATCTTTAAGTTTTTATCCTCGTTTCAAACAATGGTCATAATGGCGGGCATGAAGGTTCTTAGCTAGGGGCTGATCCTCGCTAAAATTTCATTGGATCTTTGATGAAACATCATATTGTGAGTCTAAAAATGTTTTTTTCCAAAAATTATGAACATTAGATCATGTACCTGTATTTCAAGCCGGACGCACTTCCTACTACTTCGGCAGGAATTTGTCCTTTTTGCAAAAGGTGGACGGAAAGGTTTGAGATATCTCAGTTGGGACATTGTCCATGTAATGTGGTCTAATATTTTTTGAAAAATGTGGTGGTAGCATTATAAAACTGCCATTTCGTGGTTGCTTCACAAAACACCCCGTTTCTTGCGCTCGGAAAAAGGAAAATGGGTTTTCCGTGTGTCAAAAAGGAAAACTTCTTCCTGCAACATTGTTCTTCATCCCAAGACACACACGTGTGCACATTTCGGGCACATTATCACAAACTATGCCCTGATTCTAGCCATAATATTGGCCATTTGACCCGAAAGCCATGAAACCTCAAACATGATAGGTCATTTCTGAGAAGGTTTTTTCGAGACATAATCAATTTAACAAGTTTGATATTTTTCCTTGGAACTATGTCAAATTACATGACGCCACACGAAGGTTTCACATAGTTCGGACTGTCTTTGAATTTTTATGCCCGTTTCAAACAATGGTAAAAACGGCGGGAAAGAAGGTTCTTAGCTAGGTGCTGATCCTCGCTAAAATATTATTGGATCTCTGATGAAACATCATATTGTGAGTCTAAAAATGATTTTTTCCAAAAATCATGAACATCATGTCATGTACCTGTAGTTCAAACCGGACACACTTCCTACCGATTCGGCAGGAATATGTCCTTTTTTGCGAGGGGTGGACGGAAAGGTTTGAGATATCCCGGTTGGGACATTGTCCATTTAATGTGGTCTAATATTTTTAAAAAATGTGGTGGTACCATTCTAAAACTGCCATTTGGTGGTTGCATCACAAAACGCCCTATTTTTTGTGCTCGGAAAATAGAAAATGGATTTTCCGTGCGTCAAAAAGGAAAACTTCCTCCTACAACATCGTTAGCCATACCAAGAAGCACACGTGTGCACAATACGGGCATATTAGCACAAACTATGCCCTGATTCTAGCCATAACATTGGCCATTTGACCCAAAAGCCATGAAACCTCGGGACATGATAGGTCATTTGTGAGAAGGTTTTTTCGAAAGCAATCAATTTACCAAGTTTTATATTTTTTTATTGGAACTATGTCACATAACATGACGCCACGCGAAGGTTTCACATAGTTTGGACCGTTTTTGAATTTTTTATGCCCGTTTCAAACAATGATCAAAACGGCAGGCACGAAGTTTCGTAGCTAGTTGCTGATCCTTACTAAACTTGCATTCGATCTCTGATGAAACATCATATTGTGAGTCTAAAAATGATTTTTCCAAAAATCATGAGCATCATATCATGTACCTGTAGTTCAAACCGGACACACTTCCTACCGATTCGGCAGGAATTTTCTTTCTTCCCTGGGGTGGACGCAAAGGTTTGAGATACCATGGTTGGGATATTGTCCATGTAATGTGGTCTACTATTTTTTTTAAATGTGGTGGTACCATTCTAAACTGCCATTTGGTGGTTGTTTCGCAAAACTCCCTATTTTTGCGCTTGGAAAATGGAAAATGGATTTTCCGTGCATCGAAAAGGAAAACTTCCTCCTGCAACATTGTTCGCTATCCCAGAAAACTTCCTCCTGCACAATACAGGCACATTATCACAAACTATTCCCTGATTCTAGCCAGAACATTGGCCATTTGACCCGACAGCCATGAAACCTCATACATGATAGGTCATTTTTGAGAAAGTTTTTTGAGACGCAATCAATTTACCAAGTTTGATATTTTTCCTTGGAACTATCTCACATAACATGACGCCATGGGAAGGTTTCACATAGTTCGGACCATGTATGAATTTTTATGTCCGTTTCAAACAATGGTCAAAACCGCGGGCATGAAGGTTCTTAGCTACGGGCTGATCCTTGCTAAACTTGCATTGGATCTCTGATGAAACATCATATTGTGAGTCTAAAAATGATTTTTTCCAAAAATCATGAGCATCAGATCATGTACTTGTAGTTCAAACTGGACCCACTTCTTGCCGATTCGGTAGGAATTTGTCTTTTTTTCTAGGGATGGACAGAAAGGTTTGAGATACCCTGGTTTGGACATTGTCCAAGTAATGCGGTCTACTATTTTTGAAAAATGTGGTGGTGACATTCTAAAACATCCATTTGGTGGTTGCTTCATAAAACGCCCTGTTTTTTGCGCTCGAAAAATGGAAAATGGATTTTTTGTGCGTCAAAAAGGAAAAATTCCTCCTACAACATTGTTCGCCACCCCAAGATTCACATATGTGCACAATACATGCACATTATCACAAACTATTCCCTGATTCTAGCCATAATATTGGCCATTTGACCAGAAAGCCATGAAACCTCAGACATGATAGGCTATTCCTAAGAAGGTTTTTACGAGACGCAATGAATTTACCAAGTTCAAACTAGATCATGTACCTGTAGTTCAAACCGGACCCACTTCCTACTGATTCAGCAGGAATTTGTCTTTTTTTCCAGGGGTGGACGGAAAGGTTTGAGATACCCCGGTTGGGACATTCTTCATGTAATATGGTCTACTATTTTTGAAAAATATGGTGCTACCATTATAAAACTGCCATTTGGTGGTTGCTTCACAAAATGCCGTGTTTTTTACGCTCAGAAAATGGAAAATGGATTTTCCGTTCATCAAAAAGGAAAACTTCCTCCTGCAACATTGTTTGCCATCCCAATATGCACACGCATGCACAATACGGGAACATTATCACAAACTATGCCCTGATTCTAGCCATATCATTGGCCATTTGACCCGAAAGCCATGAATCCTCTAACATGATAGGTCATTTTTTAGAAGGTTTTTTGAGACACAATCAATTTACCAAGTTTCACATAGTTCCTTGTAACTATTTCACATAACATGACGCCACGCGAAGGTTTCACATAGTTCGGACCCTTTTTGAATTTTTTATGCCTGTTTCAAACAATGGTCAAAATGGCGGGCATGAAGGTTCTTAGCTAGGGGCTGATCCTCGCTAAACTTGCATTGGATCTCTGATGAAACATCATATTGTGAGTCTAAAAATAATTTTTTCCAAAAATCATGAGCATCAGATCATGTACTTGTAGTTCAAACCGGACCCACTTCTTGCCAATTCGGCAGGAATTTGTCTTTTTTCCAGGGGTGGACAGAAAGGTTTGAGATACCCCGGTTTGGACATTGTCCAAGTAATGTGGTCTACTATTTTGGAAAAATTTGGTGGTACCATTCTAAAACTGTGATTTGGTGGTTGCTTCACAAAACGCCCCGTTTTTTGCGGTCGAAAAATGGAAAATGGATTTTTTGTGCGTCGAAAAGGAACACTTCCTCCTGCAAGATTGTTCGCCACCCCAAGATTCACATGTGTGCACAATTCATGCACATTATCACAAACTATGCCCTGATTCTAGCCATAACATTGGCCATTTGACCAGAAAGCCATGAAACCTCAGACATGATAGGTTATTCCTGAGAAGATTTTTTCGAGACGCAATCAATTTACCAAGTTTGATATTTTTATTTGGAACTATTTTTTGTAGACGCAATCAATTTACCAACTCCCGAAGGTCTATTTAAGTAACCTGATGACCCACAAGTATAGGGGATCGCAACAGTCTTCGAGGGTAGTAAAGCACAATTTATTGATTCAACACAATGGGTGCCAAAGAATATTTATAAGCCTTAACAAATGAGTTGTCAATTCAGCTACAACAGTTTATCAGTATCAATAGTTTTGTAGTACCAATAGCAAAGTAACAGCATCAGTAAAGTAAAGGCAGTAGTAACAATAGTAGCAAACAGTAGGATTTGAGTGCGGTAGGCATAGGGATGGATGGACGGGCGTTGCACGGACAAGACTATTCATGTAATATCAAGATCTAGGGCATTTGCAGATAAATAAGGTAAAGCATCCAAGTAGTAAACAATCATAGGCATGTGTTCCTTATATAGTCATACGTGCTCGCAAGGAGCACTTGCACAACATCTTTTGTCCTGCCAGCCCATTGCAGCGGGGCCTCAAGGGAATCTACTGGCAATTAAGTTACTCCTTTTAATAGAGTACCGGAGCAAAGCATTAACACTCCATGAACACATGTGATCCTCATATCACAGCCATCCCCTCCGGTTATCCTAATTTCTGTTACTTTGGGGCCTTTGGTTTCGTATAATAATATGTGTTAACAACTTGCAGATAAGATCACAAACTATACTATCATCATGAATAAATAACATGTTAAGATCTGAAATCATGGCACTCGAGCCCTAGTGAAAAGCTGATGGCGCCCAGTACTTGTCGTGGGACGCTTCGTTGGAAACCCCAAGAGCAAGGTATGAAGTAGCACAGTAGCAAGTTTCCCTCAGTAAGAAACCGAGGTTATCGAACTAGTAGGAGGAAGGAAACGTCACACAGGTGTTGCTAGCAACGCGGAGACCTGCACAACACAAACTCAAGACTTTACCCCAACGAATCAGTGAGGTTGTCAAGCTCACCGGTTTGCTGTAACAAAGGATTAAACGTATGGTGTGGAAGATAATGGTTTGCAGCAAGTAAACAAGTAACAGTGTAAGATGTATCAATGGTAAAGATTGGACCGGGGTCCATAGTTCACTAGAGGTGCTCTCCTTAGATAAACAATATGGCATGAACGATAAACAAATTACAGCGAGACAATTGGCAGGAACTGAGCAAGGCATAACAATGCAATTACTAGCCAGAAAGATCCTATGATGTTGATTGGGCAATACAACAATATACATAGACCGCCATCCAGCTACATCTATGACTAGAAGTCCACCTTCAGGTAATCATCCGAACCCCCTCCAGTATTAAGTTGCAAACAACAGACAACTGCTTTAAGAAAAGTGTATAAGGTAAACAGTCCACATGTTCCATGAACAAGAGACCGTTGTTTTCTCCCTAGTAGCAACAACACATCTACAACTGAAGATATTTCTGTCACTTCCCTTGGAAACTAGAGGCATGAACCCACTATCGAGCATAAATACCCCCTCTTGGAGCCACTAGCAACTACTTGGCCAAGATAACCACTAGCAACGGAGAGCATGCAAGATCACAAACAACACCGACATGATAGAATCATAAAGACAAAAATATTAATCAAACCAACATAATAATCTCAATATCCATCGGATCCCCGCAAACACAACATGCATGATTACAAATAGATTATATCTTGATCATGAACAGAGCTCACAAGATCGATACATGAAAGCAGAAAGGAGGAGATACAACCATCTAGCTACTACATGGACCCATATTCCAAGGTGGAACTACTCACGCATCATACCGGAGAGAAGGCCTCCAGGATGATCTCCCTTCCGGCAGGGTGCCGGGAAGAACTTCAGACCGCCCCGATCTATGGACGATGGTGGCGGCGGCTACAGACGGTTTCGTGGATTTCTGATCGGGTACTCAGGGTTTCTGCATCAGGGGCTTCTTATAGGCGAAGGGGCGAGACCGGGAGGCGGCCAGGCCACCAAACCCTAGCCATGCGCGGGCCCACCTTCCCCCGCGCCTAGGGTGGGTCTGGCCCCCTTGGCTGGCCCCTCCGGCTATCCTCTGGACTTCTTGTTCCCCATGGAAAGTAATTGACTTTGACGTTTTTCCCGTCCAATTCCAAGAATATTTCTTTACTAACTTTTCTGAAACCAAAAACAGCAGAAAACAGGCATCTGGCACCGTTGCAACTTGTTAATAGGTTAGTACCAGAAAACATGTAAAAAGCACCTAAAAGTGTGTACAAGTAAAGAAAATTAGATACAAAAAAGCATGGAGCATCAAAATTTATAGATATGTTTCCAACGTATCAAAAGCATTAAACATAACAAGTTGCAACAATGTCAAAAAGCACTAACAATAGATACTAGGCACCATGCCCTAACAATCTTATTTGATTACATGATAAATCTCATCCAATCCCTACCATAAATAACATGGTAGGGACTAAGCATGCTACAAACTATTAGCAAGTTGGAGCTAATCATAAAAGAGCAGGAACTACTAAGCATCCAATAAATAACATACACCTTACATGAACGGACTAAGCATGCCTAGAATGATGAGTATATATACAAAAATGAAAACAAATAGAGTTCATTACTAGCCTCCTACCACACCTCGAGTTGTCATAAATCATCATTGCCTTTCACTTGTGTGGCTTGGATAATAAGATAAACCAAACTCCAAAGGAGTCACTAAGGACCTCCGAACCTACCAACGAACTTCACAAAACCAGAGAAGAACAACAAATATTTTTGGGTTTTCGATTTTTAAAGCAAGCACTGAAGGCGAAAGCAAACAAAGAAAAATCTTTTTGGATTTTTCTTATAGCAAACCAAAGCTAAAAGGCAAAGAAATAAACAAAGAGAAACAACAAAAATATTTTTGGTCTTTTTGTGTTTTGTAAAGCAGAAACAAAAACTAAAAAGAAAGCGAAACATGGATAAACAAAGTACCGACGAAACATGATATGTAGATAAGTGTGGTGTCAGTATACCTTCCCCCAAGCTTAGGATTTTGGCCTAAGTGGAGATCAATCCCAGCCTGGCCAAGGAGGGCCTCCGTAATGTGACAAAGAGGCACCTTCGTCCTGGTACGTGCTCGAGGAAGCCCCTGTGTAGTGTGCAAAGTAGTCATAACAGGGCACGTACCCCTAGTAGTTCCCGTGGAAACCAAGCACATGGAGCTGATCGTCCATCTCCTCCTTGGAGAGTGACTAAGGCCTCCCGCAAATACTGAACAAAGTAGACTGTGGCAAAGAAATTTCCCTCTCATCCCCATCAGTAAACATCACCTTGTAAACTAAAATCTCAAGGCTGGAGCTAATAGTAACAAAGTGATGCGCTTTCATGGCAGGTAGATCAAGCCTCTGCGGGGCTAGCACTTTATCATTTGGATCAACAAAGAGATCCAAAGCAGCAAATACACGTGCAGCAATAATACCCCCATAGATGGATCCTCTAGCAGCTAGGCGGGGAGCAATGAGAGAACCAAGATTATACATGGTTTCATTGTTAGGTGCAGCATCTAGAAAAGCCAAATGATAGTTGGAAATATTGCTAGTGTTCTCCCTACCAAGAATACTAGTGGCAAGATAATAAGCAAAATATCTAAGAGATGGGAGTTGAATATTTCTTATCTTCCCGCGTTGGGCTGTGCGATCATCGTCATTTGTTAGCCCATGATAGAGCTCCAACAAATCAGCGGGTCGACCTTGAATCTTCATCACCATCCCAGCCATACCAATACCTATAATGCTACAAAATCTTTCCAATGTCATGGTAAAAGTCCTACCATAGATTTTGAATGAAATATTTGAGCTGTAAGGGGTGTTAGTGAAAGTGAAACTCTCCACAAAAGTTCTGGTGAGCAAAGCATATTGCTCACTCTCATCCTGCATGTAATTGGTTAGACTAACCCTCTGAACAAGAGTTAGGAAATCATCGAGGATCCCTGCAGCTTGCAAAAAGGCAAAACAAGGGATGGTAGAAGGGTGCACATCTCCCTCATTGCTAAAGCGCGACGCAAAAATATCCTCATTGTATGATGGACTAGCTTGAGAGGCTGATCTCGAAGGCCTTGTCCTCCTAGGTGCATCTCTTCCAAACACTTCTCCAAAGGTATGATTGTCCATTCCTCTTTTTCTGAAATTTTTAGACAAACATCAAAACAAGTGATTTCTAAGTTAATAAATGATGGGGAATGATACATCGAAAACGTATCTATAATTTTTGATGCTCCATGCTTGTTTTGTATCATTTGTCTTATGTTTTGTCTACACTTTGAGGTATTTTTATACACTTTCTGGAACTAACCTATTGACAAGATACCATAGTGTCAGTTACCTGTTTTCTTCTGTTTTTGGTTCCAGAAAGGCAGAAAATCAATATTCTTGGAATTGGACGGGACAAAAGCCAAAGTCATTATTTTTCCCGGAGCAACACGGAACCACGAAGCAGAGCCGGAGGGGGTCCACAGGGTGGCCGCACCCCTAGGCGTGGGCAAGCCCTACAGGTGCCCACAGGGGGTGTGGGTCACCTGGACCCCCACCGACCTTGATTCATGCGCCTATAAGAAGCCTCCGACCCAAAAACCCTAAAGAATCCAAAAGAAATCCACGAAAACCTACGTAGCGCCGCCGCCACCGAAGGGGAGATTCAGGGGACAGAAAGTCTCTGTTCCAGCACCCTGCGGGACAGGGAAGTGCCCCCGGAGCCATCTCCATCACCATCTTCATCACCATTTCTGATTCCCATGATGAGGAGGGAGTAGTTCTTCCTCGAGGCTAAGGGCTCTACCGGTAGCTATGTGTTCATCTCTATCTCTATGCATGATCTTGTGGTCATCAACTTTGTAATCAAGTAGATCTACCTTGCTACTCAAGTGCTTTATTAGATCTATGCTCTCCCCATGTGTGTGAAAGTGATAGCGTGCACGCCATGGTGGCACTTAGGTTTGAGTCTACATAAATACTCTTTGTGCAATAATAGATCTATGGTTTTCCCCACGTGTGTGAAAGTGACAGCATGCATACCGTGTATGGCACTTTGGCTAGATTGAATATTTGTTATGAGTTATATTTGGAGTTGGATGTCTCTAAGAAATTGTGGTGTTTGTTGGAACCATCTAGCGCTCAAGGTGACAGTGTGGGGTTATCTAGATTGGGGAAGGCAGACTTTGAGGTGTGCTGTTATAGCTCTACCATGGATTAGAGTGTCCAACCGGAGAGTAGTTAAGAGTAGTATCATGAAGAGAGGATATTTATATGAGAGAGTGTTCACTAGTGAAAGTATGATCCCTAGGCTTTGTTTCTAAACATTGAAACACCGTTTGCATCTAGATCTGTTGCATGTTTGCTTGCTTTAGTCTTCCTCACCGTCAAGCTATTTTCTGGCACCGTTACCACTTGTATTTCACTATCTCTTCGCCGAACTAGTGCACCTATACACCTGACAAGTGTATTGGCTGTATTAGGGAAACAAGATACTTCTTGTATCTTGATTGCAGGATCGCTTGAGAGGGAATACCTTTGACCACTTCCTCCCTGAGTTCGATAAACCTTGGGTAATCCACTTAAGGGAAACTTGTTGTTGTTCTACAAACCTCTGCACTTGGTGGCCCAACAACTGTCTACAAGAATAGAAGTGCGTAGACATCAGGTAACTAATAAAGGAACTTGCTAGAGGGATAAACATGCATCAAAATGAATTCACTAAGCATAGAACAAGCATGCAAGCTCACATAACCTGTCACCTATAATAGCAAAATACTCAAGATACAATCAACCAATCAAAAATCTAATTGGACAAGTGAAGGAGGCACATACCGGAGAGAAACCCTCCAAAAATCAGCATCAAAGATGCGCTGAGCAAGGAGATCAAAAATCAGGAGCAAGAATATCAGGAACTAGAGCTAAGAAAAGTTTTCTGATGTTTTTCTGGAGAGAAAAAGAAGTGGAAGGAGACCAAGTGGAGGGACAGGGGTGGCCCACACTAGGGCAAGGCGTGCCCCTAGTCTGGCCGTGCCACCAGGGGGTGTGCCTGCCGGGTGGCCCCCATGGGTCACTCCAGGTACCCCTCTGCCCCTTTTTCGTGAAAAAATTTAATATGATTTTTTTGGAATTTTTCGGGAAACTTTATTTTTGGGCAATTTTCAGGTATTGAAAATATTGATTTTCTCGCAGAAAAAGTTTTTTTTAAAGAAGCAAAAGAAAACCAAAACTAAAACTACAGAAGTTCTAAGACACTCTAATAAGCAAGCAACTAGCAAAACAAAGAAGAAAAAACAAAGAGAAAAGATTGGAAAGGAGAAAGAAATGAAAGGTGGGAAGGGATAATTACGGTGAAAACATTGTTTTGTTCATTAAAATCCCTTTGTTAACAAGGTTGATCAAGTCTTATTACCAAAAAATTTATATGTAACAAAACTTTGCATTTCACTAAATGATTATGTTACCTCAATCTTGGTAGCAACAGTCCCAATCATAATAGTTTCATAATTTTCTTTAGGCATGGGACAATATATTTCTTTAACTTTTATGTCCTCAATATTTTCAATTGAGTTTAGGCAATAAGTCTTATCAATCTTCTTGGGGAAATAGACATTATGCTCCTTTTCATTAATATTAATAGTTACCTTTCCTTGATTACAATTAATGACAACACCTATTGTAACACCGCGGTTCTGAAAAGACCGTGGCTTCTATGTGACATGCCAATCCCTGGATCGGTTCATTGGCCCACAATAGAATAAGATGAATAACATAGCAAAATATCCGTGTATCATAAATAACGAAGATCCAGAGTATCATTATTACAATAAAAACTTAGCCCAAGGCTAGCTCAAAGTATTCAGGTAGCAACATAAATAAAGTAAATCCTCCATTCTTCAAATTGCCCACAAGTGAACAAGTGCCGAGTGGAGTACCGTGGCCTATATCGATTACTCAGAATCGGAATAACCTGCAACATGAAACGTAGCAGCCCCGAAGGGTCAATACATGGAATGTATGGCAAGTAGAGCTAGTAATGGAGACAATAGTACTAACATCTACATGCATATTTGGCAAGTGGAGCTGTGTCTGGCTTGCATTTGCAAATACATTTGTCCTACTTTCATAAACAGTTTTGATTTTCTTTGAAAATATCCCAATTAAGTTAACCCAACAATATTAAAACAATTATGAAATTAGAATGAGCGAGAAACATGTCATGGAATCAATATCAAGCAACTCAGATGTCCATAACCGGGGACACGGCTAATCGATTAGATTATATACCCTGCAGGGGTTAGTACACTTTACCCATGTGACTTGGCCAGCCCAGCTCGTACCATCACTCTCATTTTGAGTGGTGATAGGGATAAGTCCAAGAAGAGACTGTTCGGGAAGTAGCCCCTCAATCCCGACGCGCACCGGTCCAACCTACCAAAATTCTACATCTCTGGATACGCGGGTTCGAGTTACCACAACCTACTAAGTCCAACCAACCGCCCATTTCATTATTGGCACATGGTTGTACACGTAAGCTACACAATAAAGAAGCCAATCATTCTCTCTTGATACCTGGGTGCCTTTCCGCAATAAACCACCAAAAATTATCAATCCCATCACACCCAGGAGATTCATTGATTAAGTTGTTTTAGTTTTCACAAACCAATACTTTTAGAAACAAGTCTCAATGATGTAACCCAGCCCTCGTTCAACATAGCATGGCTAAGCATATCTACCAACGGTGGTTCATCTACAAGGAAATCCCTACCACATAATAGGACATAGCATAGCGATAGTATCATCCTACACATGCATCTACAAAATACACGACAATACATTAAAAATAGTAGGACGATATCATGAACAAAGGAGCATCTACTTACCTTGGTTGTAGCGGTCGGAAGAACAATCCACACACGAGCAAGCGTTGCACTCGTCACAATCTACACGATACAATTGCATTCATAAACAAACAATTCACAATCATATGCAACAAGGATGATGCATGAAGGTATGCAAGGCAAGTGAATTGGTGCTATAGCTGCACCACATAATCCTATTCAATAATACTACTGATTGCATGCATGGAAAATAGTTTTAGCGCTAGGAAAACTAATACGCAAAAGTAATGCTCAAAGCTAGAGCTAGAACTCAAATAATTCACTACCGGTAGTATACTGTTTGTAAAATCTTGGGAAAATTCTACCGCATAGGCATCGCTGATTAGCAACAGTACCAACTAGAATTACTCAAAAAGGAATTATAAAACTCCCGGAGTAATTAAAACACTGCAGAAAGCCACTAGACAGTTTCTGCAGAAGTTTTTACTGTAAGCCTATCTTTTTAATTCACGATGAGATTCCCCTCGATCCACTGAATCCAGGGACATATCATACGCGATTTTTGGAGCTACGGATCTTTTTCTACGAATTAATTACTCTGAAAAGGCCATTAAACTATTTGATTAAACTGTACTAAATCTTCCCGCAAAAGTCTGAACCAAAGATACAGCAAGATTCTACATGACTTACTGAACCTACACATATTTTATTTGCAATTTTTGGCCCAGCGGTTTAATTTCTACGCAATTTACAAGTTTCTACCGAAATCTGCCAACTAAATCGATTAAAGTAATTACCCAGTCAACTGTGTCTGTTGACTGGTCAACGCAGCTGCTGACTGGGCGTCTGACTAGTCAACGCCTGGGTACTGACCGGTCAACGGCTGATCTGAACCGCTGATCTGAATCTAACGGCGGCTGCGGACTCACCGGGAACGAACGACGAAACGAACGGCGGCGAGTTCCGGACGGTGGCGGCGATCGGTTCCGGCGTCGGCGTTTTTCCTGCGCGGAGGGAGACGGTCAGCGCGATGGATCAAAACGGTCACGCAACAGCGGCGGCGGCGAGCGCAATGGCGGCGTAGCGGCGCCAGGCGCGGGCGAGGCGCGGCGCGGGCGCAGGCGGGTGGCGCGGTAGGCGGCGTGAAAGGCGGCGGGGGCGAGGAGGCGGCGGGTAAGGCGGCGCGACGGGCGAAGCGATGGCGGCGCGCGTGGCGGCGAAGGCGGCGCTGCAGCACATGGGGAGAGGAGGCGGCGGCGTGGCACGCTTACCGAGGCGGGGCGGCGGCTGCGAGCGGGGATCGAGGCGGAGGTGGGGCACGGGTCCCAAGGCAGCGGCGGCTGCCTCATATGTGGGGCCCCCTCGTGGGGTCCTACGCGGATTCGGAGCGCGGTTGGATACGGACTCGGAAAAATCGGCCCGATAATCGGCCCGTTTTCTATCTTTTAATAAAACGGCCGTAACTTTTCCGTACGAGCTCCGAATCGGGCGATTCTTGCTCCTACGGTTTTGTAAAATCGAGGGGAACAATCTAGGGTCAAGGGTTGAGTGAAACCACTAGGCTACAAGGGTGGCAACACTAGTTCTTCTAATGCCTCCCGCGGGAGCCTCGTAGAAGAATAGAAAAGGGTTTTGAAAATAGCGTTTCGCCGATTCTTTTCAATCGACGGTTTTGCATGGAAAAGTATGATGCAATGATATGAATGATATGAGAACCAAATCTAAAATTTAAGATGTGACACCTATAGCATTAAGAAAAGGTCTCCCAAGAATAATAGATATATTATCATCTTCAGGCATCTCAAGCACAACAAAATCAGTTAATACCAAATAGTTATGATCCACTTGAACATGAACATCCTCACACATACCAACAGGAATAGTAGTAGACTTATCAGCCATTTGCAAAGATATATCAGTTGGTATTAATTTCTCTAGCTAAAGTCTATTGTAGAGAGAAAAAGGGATAACACTAACTCTAGCTCCCAAATCACAGAAAGCAGTTCTAACATAATTATTTTTGATAGAGAAAGGAATGGTTGGAATCCCTGGATCCCCATGTTTCTTTGGAACCTTACCATTGAAGGAATAATTAGCAAGCAAAGTAGAAATTTCCTCATTAGGAATCTTCCTTTTATTAGAGACAATATCCTTCATATACTTTGAATAAGGAGGCAACTTAATAGAATCAGTCAAAAGGAGTTTGAAAAAAATAAAGGTTTCATCCACTCACAAAACTTGTTATGGTGTTCTTCTTCCTTTGACTTGTCTTTCTAATCAGGAAAAGGCATTGGTTTTTGGACCCAAGGATCTCTTTCACTACCATGTTTACTAGAAACAAAATCTTCCTTAATGCACTTAGTGTTCTTAGTGTGCCTCTTAGGTTCTTCAATTTCTTCCTTATCAGGAGCATCATTTTTATCATTACCACTTTCAGTTTCAGCATCAAAGACAGATATACTATTAGGATCTATAGAAGATTTAGAAGATTCAACAACTTTTTTATGTTTCTTTTTTTCTCTTAGAAGAAGTGATACGTCCAACACGTATCTACTTTCCCGAACACTTTTTCTATTGTTTCTCCTCTAAACTTGTGTTATTTGGATACAACTAACACGGACTGACGCTGTTTTCAGCAGAATTACCTTGGTGTCTAGTTTTTGTGCAGAAAATGAACTATCAGGAAAAATGCCGGAAAATATGCCAAAAATTATATTTCACTAGAAGATCCATGGAGCCAGAAGACGAGACAGAGAAGGGGCCTGGGGGCCTACACCCCTGTCAGGCGCGGGCCCACCACTGGCCGTGCCTAGGGGAGGCACAGCCACCCCAGGCACCCCCTCGGCCTCCCTCTGCGCCTATAAGTTGCCTCTCGACCTAAAAACCGAGGGGGGTTCGATAGTTTTCCAGAAAGAGTTCCGCTCCGCCACCGCCACCAGAAACCAAGATTCAGATCTAGAAACTCCATTCTGGCACCTTGCCGGGACGGGGAATTTGGAGAGGATCATCGCCATCGTCATCACCAATGCATCTCCATCAACCATCCATGTTTTCCTCATCCATGAGTGAGTAATCCCCCGCTGTAGGCTTGGGGATGGTAGGGATTGGATCAGTTCTATCATGTAATCGAATAAGATTGTTAGGGCATAGTTCCTAGTATCTCTATTAGTGCTATTTGACTTTGCTGCAACTTGTTGTGCTTAATTCTTGTCACTAGGGCCCGAGTGCCATGATCTCAGATCTGAACCTATTATTGAATCATTATGATAGTATTGTTTGTGATCTTTATGCAAGTTGTGTACACATATCATTGTCCGGATCCAAAGGCCCCAAAGTGACAATAATTGGGACAACTAGAGGGGATGGTTGTGGTGTGAGGATCACATGTGTTCATGGAGTGTTAATGCTTTACTCTGGTGCTCTATTAAAAGGAGTTCCTAGAGCTCCAGCCGCCAATGCTGGCTGGAATGTAAGATGTTGTGCAAGTTCTCATAGCGAGCACGTATGACTATATTTGGAGCACATGCCTAGGATTGTTTAGTACTTGGATGCTTGTTATTATTTATCTGCAATACCCTAGATCTTGAAGCTACATGTTTAGACTCGTCCATGGAACGCCCGTCCATCCATCCCTATGCCTACCGCACTCGAATCCCACTGTTTACCGTTACTGTTACTATTGCTCTTGTTCTACTATTGCTGTTGCTTTGCTATTGCTACTAAAAACTGTTGCTACTAATAAACTTCTGTGAGCAAGAACTATTTCTAGGTGTAGCTGAATTGATAACTCAGTTGTTAAGGCTTGCAAGTATTCTTTGGCTCCCCTGGTGTCGAATCAATAAATTGGGTAATACTACCCGCGAAGACTGTTCCGATCCCCTATACTTATGGGTCATCAAGACAATTTTTTGGCGCCGTTGCCGGGGGGCATAGCTTTATTTGTAAGTTCACTTGGATCTATTATTGTTCACTGCTATTCCTTTCACCATGGGGAAGTCTCATGATGGAAAGTTTTCTATTTTACCATCCACTACAAGAAGAGGTACAATCCTAAACACCTCTGCTGCTCTTGATTCACCGTCTGTTATAAGTAAGCTTGTTACACCACCACGACATACACATGCTACACACACTGCTACTACTGTTGAGTCTGAAACTACTTTTGATACTCACGATGTTACTTCTACTGTGCTTGATGCGAGTGGTTCATTAGGTCCTTTCCTAGATGCTATTATGGCTAGTCTAGGAAATACCAAAACTCCTAGTGAAGACACTGTTACACCTGTTAGCTCACCTGAGTCTAGTGATAGTTATGATATTAATGATGGTTACATTGAGTTTACTGATGATTTTGTTGATGAGTGCCGAAAAACACATGGTACTAGTGCAATTAAGATTCTCCTTGCTAGACGTACTATTATGCCTAAACTGTCCTCAGATCCTAAGTCTGCCACCTCTCCCGTAGATATTAAAGATAATGTAACATCCCTAAAATCATGTTTCCAAAGCTTGCATATCATTCATGCATTCATAATCATTTTAGGATCTTTTGCAAAGTCATTAAAAAACAGAAGCATTTGAATGCTTATTATTTTATGTAAGCAAAGCATTGACCCAAATGCTAATCTCTAATAACAGATTATTTGTTTTAAACCAAAGATGTTTGTTCATGGGTTTGTTTGATAAATTCCAAAGCTTGGACAAAGATTTCAAAACAAAGAAACAAATTTAAACCATTTCTTTGTCTTTATTAAACAATGGGTAAAAAAATTGTTTATTTTAAAATTCCAAAGTGCCAAATTATTTTAAAGTGGACAACATTGTTCTGCAACCAAATGTGTACAATTTTCACTTTAAAAAAATCCAGAAGTGGTTTGAACTCAATCTTATTTGAAACTCATTTGAAAATGTTTCCTGAAAGTCGAAATAGAAATAGAAAAGGATAAAAGAATTAGAACTGGGCCAGGCGCCACCCTTTCGGCCCAGTAACCAAAACATCCCACCCGGGGTCTCCCTTCTCCCTCTGTTTCTCACCGCAGCAGCGCACACCCACCCGCTGACACCCTGGACCCACCTTGCCCCGTCATCGTCGTCCTCAATCACCGCGCGATGACTGCTCCGCCGTTACCACCGCGCCAGAGACGCCGCGTTTAAAACCTCGTTAAATTCCATTGATTCAGAGCGTAACTCTCGCCCCGCTCCTGGCTACTTAATCCCCTCGCCACCACGGTCGTTTCCCCCCACACAGAACCCTATCCTCGCCACCAGGCTGCCCATATTTCACCGAACTCTGCCGCAGTACCGACGAACTCCGACAGTGAATTCCGATGAGCTCTCTGTGCCCCTTGACTCCTAACTTCGCCAGTACAGTCACTGCAACTTTGCGCGTCTCCTGAAGCCATTGGTTTGTCTTCTGGTGATCCAGGTCACCATCCTCGTCCGCACCCGCAAGCGACAGAACCACCGCTCGACTCCGACGACCAATCTAGGTAAAGCCTGACCGCCCCTTGCCTTCTCTTCGATGCTATTGTGTTCGCCATGGCCTTGCGCACCTCCTGACCCATCTGATTCGTGCTAGGGCGATCCAGAGTCTCGGCAACGTCTTCATCTACAAGCACCCGACGCCGCCAGCAACTCCGACGAGGTCCTGTCGCTGAGTCCGTGCGCCCCTCGTCAAGCTACTGCCACATTGAGCTCCAGCACGTCTCTGCGAGTCTGGTGAGCCTCCCCATTCCTTTCCTCGCTTCCAGTAGATGCCGCAACGCCGTAGACCGAGCGCTCCGCCACTCACCGTCGCCGCGCGCCGCCAGTTGTTGGTCGCTTGATCAATGGCCGTAGGATCTTGATCCAGTGGCTACGATAGAACATAACCCGAAGGGGTATCTTTTGATCTGATCCGTGCGATTCACTTTAGATCCAACACACCGCATCGGCCGATCCGTGTGAAGCAGTATGGACGAATCAGGACGTGACGCCTGGCCTGTTATTCGTTTTAAAAATCTGAATTAGATCTATTAGTGATTCAAACTTGCAAAATTCATAACTTTTGATCCACACGTTCAAATTTTGCAAATTTTATATCATTGGAATCAAGAGAAAGAATTCTATCCATTTATGAAATGTTTTTAATGTTTTTCTTCTGTAAAATTGATTTTTTTGTAGAGACATTTATAGGCTTATTTTGAGTATAGAAATTATTTTGAAAAATGATTTAGAGACTAAATAAAGTTTTTTTAGTGTGTATTTGTCTTGTTTATGATTCAGTATTGTTTCACTTGTTTTGTTTGACTTAGAAAAATCATCACATAGCATTTGCATGCGTTCATATATTTTTGCTTGTATATTTTGATATGTGATTTTGGTGTCAATATTTTATGTGTAGATTTTGGTGCTAATAGTGATTGTGGTTGTGAAGATTGTTGCTACTCCCCAAACTATCAAGGCAAGTGGTGCTTCATGTGTTTATCCCAATATTTTTACCTATGCATTAGAAATATTTTGTATAGGACTTGCATGATTATTTTGCTAAGTATCTATATGCTATGCTTGGGAAATCCTAGTAGTTGTAGTAATGTTAGAATTTTCTATAAGTTAAGATACTTGCTATTGCCATGCTTTGCCTAGCTAGTAGCAACCAAGGGCGGATTATATATTCATGCTATGAGGAATATTTCTAAGTCTTTGACTTATGTTTTGCTTAATAAAACAACTAAGTGAATGAAACACCTGGGTGGAATGGAAAGAATGGTTTGTGTTGAGTGGTTACACAAGGCCCATTTCTATGGTTTACCTTGTGTACCTCACTTGTGGAAAGCCATCCAGGAACAAAGGGATTTGAGATGCCAAATGTTAAGAAGCTTCTAGTGCAGCCACATGGCATTATGGGCTCTGCCTGGATCATATAGGTTGCAACAACTTAGCCATTTGGACATTTGGTGGTAGTGGGATGATAGGTTGGAACGCGTCCATTTGGTCTAAGGGAAGGCTTCTGAAACGTCCTGTCTTGGTGAAAATCAAGTCTTGTGGGGAAAAGTGCACAACCTCTGCAGATGGAAGAATCTAAGTACTTAGCCATGTCCCTGGTATTGGACAATTTGAGCATCAATACATGGAAGCTATCAAGAATATCCTCATCCCAATTTTCTAAGTTAAAACTTGTGGTTGAACAAGGGTGAAGGTTCACCAATTTCTATTGGTGGTTCCTTGGGAAAGTTTTGTCAAAGAAAAACTTAGTGTTTTCAACTAATACGTAAAACCTATTTTGAGCAAAGCAAGCCTAAGCTACACTTAGCCAAATTCATGTAGTATCTTGATGTTAATATTCTACTAAGGTATCACTTGACAATACTATTCCAATGTATTGACCCACTGCGGCTGTAACTTGTGATGTTGCAGGTTACTCTGATGATGATTAGGGGTTATGAGTCTACACTCAACATGCTTGCCTGTGGCACATGAAGATGAAGACTTTATTTATATTTTTATGAATGAACTCTTGTATTAGGCCTATGGCCATGGAGTTGTAAAAGACTATGTTATCTCTGGAATGACGATGTAATAATGACCTTTGTTTCTGTGTACTTCATCTTAAACTGTGGATGCTAGCAATTGATCCAGGGACTAGCATTCCAATCACAGGGATCCTTACCTTTATAAGGGAGGGATCTGACAGATGGTATCCGAGCACTGTGTTGCCTGTAGGATTATAACCCTATGATTGGATTAGAAACCACTAAGGAAAAAATTTCAACAATTTCCACACTTGTCTTATTCTTTTTGTAAACTTTTCTAATCTTCTTTCTCATCTCTATCATAGACTATAGGGATGCCCTGTTAGCCAACTTGGCAAGTGAGATGGGATTGTAATGTACTACGTTAGTTGGACCACCACACTTATCGTTTTATTTCCAAATTTTTTTGTCTAAGTTATGTTGAATCTTGGATGCTTGTAATGGATTTATGTATGCCATGACTTGTGTGTTTGATTGCCAAAGATATGCATGTGATGTTTTGCCAAATCTATTGATGTTGATTCTAACTTGTCTCTACCTTATAAAATAGATGCCTAATGTTACTATCAGCACGGCTGAAGAGTTCAAGGGAACTCGTTTTGGCACTCGTGTTATTGAGCTCACTAGCGTGCTCAATCTCCCGCTCCCTAGCATCATGATGCTTCCCATCACCAAGTTTGAGAGGAAGTACCTTTGGGGATTCAAAGTTACTCAGCCAGGACGCCAGACTGAGCCAGCCATGGAGGCTATCACTTTCAAGCTAATGCATGCCGATAAGGAGAGAGGCTTAGAGGTAGTCATGCAGGATTTACTTGGGCGTCTGTTAGGGAGGCACTCTATAGAGCTTAGAGGTACTCACTTTCACGCCTTCAGAAGACGCGACGAGGAGGGTGAGGCTATTGAGTTCGAGGATGCTGCTAGAGAGACGGCATAGCCGATTCGTCTATACCTTCAGGACCTAGAGGTTCTTCTTAGGCACCTAGATACTGATAGGACCAACATCATGCTTACCAATGACGAGCTCTAGGTGCAGCTTCGTGAGAAGGACAAGCTCTTCGCGGAGCAAGACGAGATAGTCAAGGAAATGGAGGCCAAGTTTGAGAGCCAGGACAGAAAGTTCAAGAGCCAAGAGAAAAGAGTCCAAGACAGGAACAAGAGGATTCGAGAGATGAATGCAGAATTAGAGGCCAAGGACTTCGAGCTTGAGCATCAGCAGGGTGTGATTGAGAGACTTCGATCACAGAAGAGGGATCTTAAAGCCAAGGTAGAGGCCTTGACCACCAATGTCGAGGAATACAAGACCGCTATGGAGAATGCAGGTCTTACACTTGTTGATGAGGAGGTTGATGCAGAGGAGTAGTGATGACTACTCATTTATCTTTCATTTACCATGCTTATGATTATTGAGTCGCAATGATCATCCAACATGTGGATGGCTTGCTATGGTGTGTTTGCTTCTTCAAACTTGTTGTCTTTGTCGTTGAACCTTATGCTTATTTTGATGCTTGTTTGGTGATTATCTATGTAATGTATTGTGCATGTTAAGCATCTATGGGTATCTCATTCTTATCCTTATTGAAAACCACAGTTGCCTCCTCGACGTTCCAACCCCAACCCGAACAACAACAATGTCACCCCCGAGATGCAGCAGTTGATGAAAGCACAGGCACAGCTGATGCAAATGATGACCACTTTCATGCAGAATCAGAATAACAACAACAACAACAACAATCAGAACAATCCACCAGGATTTGACATGCCACCAGATTCCTATGACTGAGGCCTGCAAAGTTCTCAGGAACCACTGATCCCATGGTGGCCAATGATTGGCTACGCTCGGTGAACAAGGATTTGGTAACTGTCGGCTGTACCGACGAGGATAAAGTCAGGTTTGCAGCACACCTGTTGGAAGGACCATCAGCTACTTGGTGGGATAACTTCCAGATCACCACTCCCATTGAGGATGTGACATGGGCTATCTTTGAAGATGGTTTCCGTACATCTCACATCTCATCCGGAGTGATGAGTTTGAAGAAGAAGGAGTTTCATAACCTGAAGCAGCGCCACCGCAGTGTGGCTGAATATATTGAGGAGTTCAACAATCCAGCACGTTATGCACCGGATGAAGTTGATACCGATGCCAAGAGGAAAGAGAAGTTCGTCGAAGGACTGAACGATGAACTGAATCTGCAGTTATCTGTGGCCTATGTCCCCACCTACCAATCCATTTGTGACAAGGCTACCATCTTGGAGAACAAGATGAAGCAAGCTGAAAGCAGAAAGAGGAAGAACAACTCTGACAAGCACAACTCGGGATCGTCTCACAAGCGTTCCCATTATGATGATAATGGGAGTTCCGGATCCCACAAGCATGGAAAGTACAACAACCACAACCGCTATCATGACAACAAGCATCACCGTAGTCATGACAATGACAAGTACAATAACCACAAGGGTGGATACAAGAGCCACCATAATGGAAGTGGAAGTGGTAGTGGAAGCCAGCCTGTCAAGAAGGATCTCAGTCAGGTTGAATGCTTCAAGTCTAAGAAGATGGGGCATTATGCAAATGAGTGCCCGGAAAAGAAGGTTGAAGGTGCCAACAAGCCCAACCATTTCCAGAAGGGACAGGTGAACCACATCAATGTGGAAGAGATCTATGAGGAACCTGATGCTGTGGCTGGTAAGTTCAAACTCAATTCTGTTCCAGCACTTGTTCTTTTTGATACTGGTGCATCGCATTCATTCATATCAAGAGCATTTGTTGAAAGAAATGAACTTACAGTTGAAACTATTGGGTGTCCTATTAAAGTAAGCTCTCCTGGTGGAGAAATGATAGTGAACTCAGGATGTCATGACCTAGTCATAGAGTTTGGGAAGTATAAGTTTCCCGTTAATCTGATAATCCTAAATTCCCAAGGATTGGATGTCATTTTGGGAATGGACTGGATGACTAAGTACAAGGAAGTACTAGATTGTGCCAATCATACTGTCACACTCACAACCCCGGATAATAAAAGGATAAGATTCAAGTCCAACTTTGAATCAAAAGGGAGTAAGTTAAATTCTCTTAACGGGGTTAGCATAGACAGTGTGCCAATTGTGAGAGAATATCCGGATGTGTTTCCGGAAGAATTGCCAGGAATGCCACCAGATATAGATGTGGAATTTCTGATTGACTTACTACCAGGATCAGGACCAATAGAAAAGAGACCTTACAAGATGTCAGTTGATGAGTTGAAAGAAGTCAAGAAACAACTTGGAGAAAAGTTGTAGAATGTATTTATTCAACCAAGTTCTTCATCTTGGGGAGCGCCAGTCTTGTTTGTGGAAAAGAAAGATAGAAGTCAAAGGTTATGCATAGATTATCATTCACTCAATGAGGTGACAATCAAGAACAAATATCGTTTGCCCAAAATTAATGACTTGTTTGATCTGCTAGAAGGAGCCTGTGTGTTCTCAAAGATTGATCTCCGGTCAGATTACTTTCAGCTTAAGATAAGGGAACAAGACATACCTAAGACAGCTTTCACCACTAGGTATGGATTGTATGAGTATATATTGATGCCATTTGGTTTGACCAATGCACCAGCTTACTTCATGAATATGATGAACAAGGTGTTCATGGAGTTCCTTGACAAGTTTGTTGTCGTTTTCATCGATGACATTTTGATCTACTCCAAAAGCAAAGAGGAGCATGAAGGACATTTGCGTTTGATACTTGATAAGCTTAGAGAGCATAAGCTGTATGCCAAATTCAGCAAGTATGAATTCTGGTTGAATGAAGTTGGATTTCTTGGACACGTTGTGTCAGGAGATGGTGTAGCAGTTGATCCCGCAAAAGTGTCAGCTGTAACTGAATGGGAATCTCCTAAGTTAGTGAAGGAAGTTCGTAGTTTCCTTGGCTTGGCAGGATACTACAGAAGATTCATTGAGAATTTCTCCAAGGTAGCTAAGCCAATGAAGGAGTTAATAAAGAAAGACAAGAAATTTGCTTGGTCTGAAGGATGTGAATCATTCTAGTGACAGCACCAGTCCTATGTCTGCCGGATTTAGAGAAAGATTTCCAAGTGTATTTTGATGCATCTCATCATGGATTAGGTGCAGTTCTAATGCAAAAAGGGAAAGTTGTGGCTTATGCCTCGAGACAACTCAGAACTCATGAGGTAAATTACCCTACTCATGATTTGGAGTTAGCCTCTGTTGTCCATGCACTCAAAACATGGAGACATTATCTTTTGGGAAAGTGATGTGAAGTGTTCACAGATCACAAAATTTTGAAGTATATCTTCACTCAGAAAGAAATCAACATGAGACAAAGAAGATGGCTAGAACTCATTAAGGACTATGACTTGAGTTTGCAATACCATCCCGGTAAAGCAAATGTTGTAGCAGATGCTCTAAGCCGTAAGGTATTTGTGAATGGCCTTACTAAGGGAGAGTTGCCAGATGATCTGTGTGCCCAATTTAGAGATCTCAGATTGGAGATTGTGCCTGAAGGACATCTCATGTCATTGGATGTTCAAACCACTTTGTTGGACAAAATCAAGGAATCCCAAAAGACGGACAAGGAAATTGAAGAGATTAAGGAAAAGATTGGCAAGGGAAAAGACAAAGGATTCCATGAAGACGAACAAGGTACTTTATGGTATGGAAAACGTATATGCGTTCCGCAAGATCCGGAGCTTCGGAAACTGATTTTACAGGAAGCACACAACTCACCATATTCCATTCATCCGGGTAACACCAAAATGTACATGGATATGAAGGAAATATTTTGGTGGAATAATCTCAAGAAGGACATCGCCGAACATATTGCCTTGTGTGATGTATGTAGTAGAGTGAAAGCGGAACATCAGAAACCAGTAGGATTGCTACAACCACTACCTATTCCTGATTGGAAGTGGGACAATATTGGCATGGATTTCGTCACCGGATTGCCAAGGACCAGGTCAGGATATGATTCTATTTGGGTAGTGGTGGATCGCCTCACTAAAGTGGCTCATTTCATACCCGTGAAGACAACCTATACAAGTGCTAAGTTAGCCAAGATCTATATGAATAGGATTGTATGTCTGCATGGAGTACCCAAAAGTATTGTGTCTGATAGGGGAACTCAATTCACTTCCCATTTTTTGAGGCAACTACATGAGTCATTGGGAACGAGATTGGAATTCAGCACTGCTTTTCATCCTCAGACTGATGGACAGACAGAAAGGACCAACCAGATTCTAGAAGATATGTTGAGGGCATGTGCCCTATACTACAGAGCTAGTTGGGTTGAAAGTCTGCCTTACGCAGAATTCTCTTACAATAACAGCTATTAAGCCAGTATTGAGATGGCACCATTTGAGTTTCTCTATGGGAGAAAGTGTACTACCCCATTGCTATGGAATGGTGTGGGAGAAAGAAATTTGTTCGGACCAGAAATGATCAAAGAGGATGAAGAGAAAGTCAAGTTAGTAAAGGACAAATTGAAGATAGCACAGTCCCGACAAAAGAGCTACACTGTCACATCCCAAGATTTTCCAAATCTTGTAATGTGAAAAATAAAATAAACAGAATAAATTTTTGTTGAAAATTAGGGTGAAAAGAAACTTTTGTTTCAAAAAGGAAACTTAAAATCCCATCTTGAACAAACTTTGGTAAAAGTTTGAATCCAACAAAATCCAAATCAAGGAAATGCATTCCTCAATGAATGTATATGGAAATTTAAACACGAAATAAATCCAAACCCTAAACCCAAATGGAATAAAATCATTTCCAAGTATCTCCAAATCCATGGATTAGATCCATATAAAAATTGATCAACAAACATTCACAAAGGATCAAGAAAGACAGACAGAAATATTATAAAACCATATAAATTGGTTTCACTTAATTGGAACCATAAATAAAATCTTATGAATTTAATAAGATAAGAAATTGAATTCCCAAAGTTAATAAAGCATCTATCAAGAAACCCATACCAAATGGTGAGCAAATAACCCTAAAGATATTTAAAAGGATAAATAAATATCAAATAAGATTTCACAAATTGGAATCACCAAGTTTGGATCTCTAAATAAAAAGATATGGATTTTATAAGATAAAGAAAGAAATATTAATTAAAGAATATTTAAATACCAAACCAAATCTTGGCCTAACCCATAAACAAGTGGATTGAATTATAATCCCAATCCAAATAAAATAAAAGGATAAAGAAATTTACGAAATAAAATAAAATGACTTAAACCAAAACCTATTGAAATTAAAACAAATACCCAATCTTAAATGATTAATAAATCATATTAAAAGCTTTTCCAAATAATTAAAGATGAATTATTTGACACCCTTTTTAAGTAAACAAAACCTACTAAAAAGATTTGGAGGATTAAAATTATTATTAAATCCTATATAATTAAAAACTAGAGTCTATTTTGAATAAATAAAAGACCCCAAAATGAATAAGGTTTTATTCAAAAATTGACATCAGAATACAATACTAATCAGTATTTAAACCTACCCAAAATTTGGCAAGATTTTGAATTCAATTGAATGCTTAAATTGACCAAACAAAACCAAAACAGAATAAAAGAAAAAGAAAAGGAAAAACAGAAATAGTACAAAAAAATAAAAGAGACGACCCAACCCAGCAAGCCCAGCCCACTGGCCCAGTTAGCCACCTCTCTTTCTCTCCCGTAGAAAACGATTCGCACCCGCATTTGAACCCACAAGGCCGCTGACAGATGGACCCCATCGCACCCCTTCTCTCTCTCGCTGCCAGACGACCCCACGCCACGTCACCGTCTTCAACCCCGCGTCGACCTCGCCCCTCATTCCTCCCTGACCGTTTCTGCCGTTGAAGCCTCGAGTAAATTCGCCATAACGCTGCGATGAATCCGCTCTGCAACCGCGCCTTCTTAATCGCCAACCTTCCCTCTCTCATTCCCCTCTGTCACCCCACCCTAGCACGGCCCCAGGCCGCAGAATTTCGCCCGACACTGCCACTGCTCCGACGACCTTCCCCAGACAATTCCGGCGAAGCCAGACCGCCCCTCGCCTCTTCGAGCACGCGAGCATCTTCCCCAGACTCTGGCGCACACTCCAGTGCCTCCAGCTCCCTCTCGCTTGCCCCACAGCCTCGCCTCCGTCTACGTCTGAGCGCCACCGAAGAACCCCGCAACTCCGGTGAGCACTACTGGTGAGTCTAGACCGCCCCTTACCCCCTCTTGGATACTCACAAGATCGCAACTTCCATACAAACCTAACGGTGCCCTTTATTTGCCTTAGCACGTTGTGTATCGTTGCCCCGTCGATGTCTGACCACACCCGAGGCCCAGCTCAACTCCGGTGAGCGATTAAGGACAATCTCGTGCGCCCCTTCACCAGCCAGTACCACCTTGAGCTTCCCCAAGCTTCGGCGAACACGGTGAGCATATTCCCTTCCTTCCTCGCTTCCTGCATCGCCAGCTTTGCCGCCATCTGACCGCGCCGCCGCCAGCCCCCGTCGCTTGCGCCGCCCGTTCTTGACCAGCTGCTGCGCATCGTCAGATTTGGATCGTAGGGCCTAGACAGATTCACATAACACCGAAGAGGTATGCAACCTGTTCCGCTCGATCTAACTTGATCCAACGCACCAGAGAGCGTGATCCGAGCGAAACGGTATCTGCGAATAGGAATAGGACACGTGTCTCTGTTGATTTGTTTTAAAACAGATTTGATCTATTAGATACAAGATTTTGTAAATTCCATAACTTTCAAACCACACGTCCAAATTTTGCAAACTTTATATCAATGGATTCAGAAAAACAAGCCCTAGCGAACCATGCACTTTGTTTAGTGAAAAGCTTCTGGTAAAATGTTTGTTTTTGCAGAAACTTATGCATGCTTGTTTAGAATATAAAAATTATTCTAAAATGATTTTGGGGATAAAATCTTTGGCAAATGGTTTGTTTTGAACCTACTGACCCTAGGAAACAAATTGTGGTTTCAAAAATGTATTTTGTGAAACAAAAGAATGAACTATGGATTTAAAACCATTTCTAGTCAAATAAAGATATGGGTTAATTATTAAAAATGGTTTTGGAAGAAAACCTTTGAGAAATGTTTTGGAAATAAACTCTCTGACCCTAAACACAAAGTTTTATAGTTTGAAAACATATTTTGTGAATCCTATATATTAATGCCTTACTAAAACATTTCTACTCCACATAAAATGATACCTTGTATTAAAAAAATGGTTTATAAAGTGAAACCTTTTGCAAATGACTTTGCCACTTTATAAAGATGACCATTAGGTGTTTTCAAATGTTTGTGAACCTTTAGAAACCACTTTTACAAATAAAACAATCTTTGGCATGCTTGCATGCATTATCTTGTTTCTATGATTTTATGTGATGAATTGCTGGAATGGTAGATTGAACTTGTGCCTTTCTTGATTGAATTGTAGTGACTTGAAGAGTGTGATTGTAGCAAGGAAAAGGAGTGAACTTATACTCTACCAAAAAGGCAAGTGATGCTTCATACTTTTGTCCCATTATTTTTCACTATGCATTAGTGATATTTCTAAGTAGGACTTGCATGGAATTTTGCTACGTATAAACTATGCTATGGGAAATCCTAGTAGATGAAACCTTAGTAGAATTTCCTAAGTTAAGATTCCTACTACTATCATGCTTAGCTAATAGAAAACAAGGGTGGAATATATATTCATGCTATGGAAAAATTTCTAAGTCTGAGGACTTGTGTTTTGTTTAATAAAACAACTAAGTGAATGAATTACCTGGGTGGAAGGGAAGGAATGGTTCGTGTTGAGTGGTTACACAAGGCCTGGGGACTGGTGAACCTTGTGTATCTCACTTGTGGATGGACACCCAGGAACAAAGAGATTTGAGATGTCAAATGTTGAGAAGCTTCAAGTGCAGCCACTTGGCATTATGGGCTCTGCCTGGATCATATAGGTTGCAATAACTTAGCCAAATGTACAGTTGGTGGTAGGGGTTTGATAGGTTGGAGTGCGTCCATTTTGGTCTAAGGGAAGGCTTCTGAAAGACCTTGTCTTGGGAAACCAAGTCTTGTGGGGAAAGTGCACCACCTCTGCAGAGTGAAAAATTTAAGTACTTAGACATGTCCCTGGCAAAGGACAATTTGAGCATCAAGACATGGAAGCTATCAAGAATCTCATCATCCCAATTTCTAAGTTAAAAACTTGTGGTTGAACAAGGGTTGAAAGGATCACCAATTTCTATTGGGAGATGCCTTGGGAAAGATTTTTGTCAAACAAAAACTTAGTGTTTTCAAATGATAAGGAAAATCTATTTTGAGCAATGCAAGCCTAAGCTCCACTTAGCCAAATGCATATAGATGATAGACTCTACTATACTACCATAGTATCACTTGCCAATACAATTCAAATGTATTGACCCTTGTGGATGTAACTTGTTATGTTGCAGTTTTGATTGATATTAGTGAAGTTTAATGATTAGGATTACAAGTCTACAACAAACATGTCTGCCTGTGGCACTTTGAAGATGAAGGACCCCATGCTTATAGATATTATGCTGCAATGTAATGTAATAGCCAAATGAGCTATATAAGATGTAATAAATTATGTTATTCCTGGTTATAAAGTTGTATTATGACCTTTGTTTCTTGATATTACATCTTAACTGTGGATGCTAGCTATTGATCCAGGGACTAGCATTGTAAACAAAGGGATCTCTACCTTATTAAAGGTTGGGAACTCTACATACACAGATCCTAAGCGTAGAGAAGTCACCTATGAAGTGGGTGATAGAGCTTATCTTAGAGTGTCACCACTTCGTGGAGTGAAGAGCTTTGGAGTCAAAGGAAAATTGTTCCCAAGATATGTTGGACCATTCAAGATTCTGAGTCGTAAAGGAGAAGTAGCTTATGAGATTGAACTGCCAGAATCATTGTCTGCCGTTCACAATGTGTTTCATGTGAGTCAGCTAAAGAAATGCCATCCAGAGATGAAAGAGACTTCTTTGAAGGATACTATACCTTTAGAAGAGGTCCAATTGGAAAGTGATCTCACTTGTGAGGAAAAACCCATCAAGATTCTTGAGACTGCAGAAAGAGTTACTCAGACTAAGACTAACAAAATTCTGCAAAGTTCAATGGAACCATCATTCTGAAGAAGAAGCAACATGGGAAAGAGAAGATGATCTTCGGAAAGACCACCCTCACCTATTTGCTAGCCAATCCAAATCTCGAGGGCGAGATTCACCTTAAGGGGGTTAGATTTGTAACATCCCTAAAATCATGTTTCCAAAGCTTGCATATCATTCATGCATTCATAATCATTTTAGGATCTTTTGCAAAGTCATTACAAAAACAGAAGCATTTGAATGCTTATTATTTTATGTAAGCAAAGCATTGACCCAAATGCTACTCTCTAATAAGAGATTATTTGTTTTAAACCAAAGATGTTTGTTCGTGGGTTTGTTTGATAAATTACAAAGCTTGGAAAAAGATTTCAAAAAAAAAAGAAATAAATTTAAAACATTTCTTTGTCTTTATTAAGAAATGGGTAAAAACATTGTTTATTTTAAAATTACAAAGTGCCAAATTATTTTAAAGTGTACAACATTGTTCTGCAACCAAATGTGTACAATTTTCACTTTACAAAAATCCAGAAGTGGTTTGAATTCAATCTTATTTGAAACTCATTTGAAAATGTTTCATGAAAATCGAAATAGAAATAGAAATAGAAAAGGATAAAAGAATTAGAACTGGGACAGACGCCACCCTTTCGTCCAAGTAACCAAAACAGCCCACCCGGGGTCTCCCTTCTCCCTCTGTTTCTCACCGCAGCAGCACACACCCACCCGCTGACACCCTAGACCCAACTTGCCCCGTCATCGTCGTCCTCAATCACCCGTGATGACTGCTCCGCCGTTACCACCACGCCAGAGACGCCTCGCTTAAAACCTCGTTAAATTCCATTGATTCAGAGTGTAACTCTCGTCCCACTCCTGGCTACCTACTTAATCCCCTCGCCACCACGGTCATTTGACCCCACACAGAACCCTCTCCTCGCCACCAGGCTGCCCATATTTCACCGAACTCTGCCGAAGTACCGACGAACTCCGGCAGTGAATTCTGGTGAGCTCTCTGCGCCCCTTGACTACTAACTTCGCCAGTACAGTCACTGCAACTTTGCGCGTCTCCTGAAGCCATTGGTTTGTCTTCTGGTGATCCAGGTTGCCATCCCTGTCCGCACCAGCAAGTGACAGAACCACCGCTCGAATCCGACGTGCAATCTACGTAAAGCCCGACCGCCCCTTGCCTTCTCTTCGATTCTATCATGTTATCCATGGCCTTGCGCACCTCCTGACCCATCTGATTCGTGCCAGGGCGATCCAGAGTCTCGGCAAATTCTTCATCTGCAAGCACCCGACACCGTAAGCAACTCCGACGAGGTCCTGTCGCTGTTTCCATGCGCCCCTCGACAAGCTACTGCCACGTTGAGCTCCAGCACGTCTCTGCGAGTCTAGTGAGCCTCCCCATTCTCTTCCTTGCTTCCGTAGCCGCCGCAACGCGGTAGACCGAGCGCGCCGCCGCTCACCGTCACCGCGCGCCGCCGCTCACCGTCACCGCGCGCCGCCAGATGTTGGTCGCTTGATCAACGGTCGTAGGATCTTGATCCAGTAGCTGCGATAGAACAATACCCGAAGGGGTGTCTTTTGATCTGATCCGTGCGATTCACTTTAGATCGAACACACCGCATCGGCCGATCCGTGTGAAGCGGTATGGACGAATCAGGACGTGACGCGTGGCCAGTTATTCATTTTAAAAATCTGAATTAGATCTATTAGTGATTCAAACTTGCAAAATTCATAACTTTTGATCCGCACGTTCAAATTTTGCAAATTTTATATCATTGGAATCAGGAGAAAGAATTCTATCCATTTATGCAATGTGTTTAATGTTTTGCTTCTATAGAATTGATTATTTTTGCAGAGACATTTGTAGGCTTATTTTGAGTATAGAAATTATTTGAAAAATGATTTAGGGACTAAATAAAGTTTTTTTAGTGTGTATTTGTCTTGTTTATGATTCAGTATTGTTTCACTTGTTTTGTTTGACTTAGAAAAATCATCACATAGCATTTGCATGCATTCATATATTTTTGCTTGTATATTTTGATATATGATTTTGGTGTCAATATTTTATGTGTAGATTTTGGTGCTAATAGTGATTGTGGTTGTGAAGATTGTTGCTACTCCCCAAACTATCAAGGCAAGTGGTGCTTCATGTGTTTATCCCAATAATTTTACCTATGCATTAGAAATATTTTGTATAGGACTTGCATGATTATTTTGCTAAGTATCTATATGCTATGCTTGGGAAATCCTAGTAGTTGTAGTAATGTTAGAATTTTCTCTAAGTTAAGATACTTGCTATTGCCATGCTTTGCCTAGCTAGTAGCAACCAAGGGTGGATTATATATTCATGCTATGAGGAATATTTCTAAGTCTTTGACTTATGTTTTGCTTAATAAAACAACTAAGTGAATGAAACACATGGGTGGAATGGAAAGAATGGTTTGTGTTGAGTGGTTACACAAGGTCCATTTCTATGGTTTACCTTGTGTACCTCACTTGTGGAAAGCCACCCAGGAACAAAGGGATTTGAGATGCCAAATGTTAAGAAGCTTCTAGTGCAGCCACATGGCATTATGGGCTCTACCTGGATCATATAGGTTGCAACAACTTAGCCATTTGGACAGTTGGTGGTAGTGTGATGATAGGTTGGAACGCGTCCATTTGGTCTAAGGGAAGGCTTCTGAAAGGTCCTGTCTTGGTGAAAATCAAGTCTTGTGGGGAAAAGTGCACAACCTCTACAGATGGAAGAATCTAAGTACTTAGCCATGTCCCTGGTATTGGACAATTTGAGCATCAAGACATGGAAGCTATCAAGAATCTCCTCATCCCAATTTTCTAAGTTAAAACTTGTGGTTGAACAAGTGTGAAGGTTCACCAATTTATATTGGTGGTTCCTTGGGAAAGTTTTGTCAAAGAAAAACTTAGTGTTTTCAACTAATACGTAAAACCTATTTTGAGCAAAGCAAGCCTAAGCTACACTTGGCCAAATTCATGTAGTATCTAGATGTTAATATTCTACTAAGGTATCACTTGCCAATACTATTCCAATGTATTGACCCACTGTGGCTGTAACTTGTGATGTTGCAGGTTACTCTGATGATGATTAGGGGTTATGAGTCTACAGTCAACATGCTTGCCTGTGGCACATGAAGATGAAGACTTTATTTATATTTTTATGAATGAACTCTTGTATTAGGCCTATGGCCATGGAGTTGTAAAAGGCTATGTTATCTCTGGAATGACGATGTAATAATGACCTTTGTTTCTGTGTACTTCATCTTAAATTGTGGATGCTAGCAATTGATCCAGGGACTAGCATTGCAATCACAGGGATCCTTACCTTTATAAGGGAGGTATCTTACAGATAAAGATTATGATTTCTCTCTTGATTTATATTATTTAGATATTGTTGAGAAAGAATCTTTCTGTGGGACCGAAAATGAGAGTGATGTGGCTCATATGAATGATCTCTCTACTATGAGTGCTTTATTCTCTGATGATTTTAAGATGCGCAAGTACTTTGTTACTAAGATCTTCCCTTTTTCACTAAAAGGATAAGCTAGGGCTTGGTTTAATAGATTAGCACCTGGTTCCATTGATATCCCTAATTTCTTGATTGCTTCTTTCTTCCAGAAATATTTTCCTCCTAGTGCTAGACATGCTGATTTGCAAATAATTTTTGATTTTAAATAGGGAGAAGAAGAGAAATTGCCTGAGTCATGGACAAGGTTCTGTGCCTTGATTCATGCACGTCCTGGATGTCCATTACCTAAAAATTAGCTTCTTGATATTTATTATAATGGACTAACTGATGATTCTAGGACATACCTAGATAGCTTTGCTGATTGTGTTTTTAGGAAAAGAACTCCTATGGATGCTGAAGAATTAATGGCTAAGATAAGCAAGAATTATGATGATTGGACTTCAACTGAGCTAAATACACCTGAGCCTATTACTCCTAGACTAGTTATGAATGAACCAGTTCCAACACCAACACCAAAGAAGAGGGCAGTTATTGCATTAAATGATGAAGTGATGAAGGAATCTAAGAATTGTCTAAAGGAGAAAGGTATTAGAGTTGAAGATGTGAACAATCTACCTCCTATAGAAGAATTATGTAAGCCAATTCCCCACTCATCCACTATTGCGGTACACTCTCTCCAACACTTTGATGAAGGTGATATTCCTTATGGTAAGCCTCCTGATCAATGCTTACAGGAACTTGACATTTTTATTGTTAAGCAAGGTAATTTTAATAAACAAGTTCAGAATCATTTATTGGAAAACTCTAGTCCTATCAATGAGTTGAAAGATATTGTGGAAATAACTTCTGTGATATTATTTTGCTTTGTAAACACTTTCAAATGGTTCAAACTCAACTTGATCAACTTGCTAAGGTACAAAAGGATATGCTAGTTAATGCCTCAGGAGATAAACATGCTTATGGAATTAGAACTAGGAGTGGTATATCTACTCAAGATCCTTTATATCCTGAAGGACACCCTAAAAGAATTGTGCAGGATTCTCAACAAGGTGAGAGTAGTGGTAGTCCTCATAAGAGAAAGAAAAAGAAACATAAGATAGCCGAGGAACCACTTGAACCTGCTGTAGATCCTAATAGTATATCTGTCTCTAATGCTGAAACTGAGAGTGGTAATGATAAAAATGATGCTCCTAATAAGGAGGAAGTTGAGGAAGAACCTAAGAAGCACAGTAAGAACACTAGGTACACTAAGGAAGATTTTATTGCTAATAAACATGGTAAAGACAGAGAACCTTGGGTGCAGAAACCTATGCCTTTCCAGGTAAGAAACACAAGTAAAAGGAGGAAGAACACCAGAACAAGTTTTGTGAGTGGATGAAGCCTTTATTTTGCAAATTCCTTTGACTGATGCTATTAAGTTGCCTCCTTATTCAAAGTATATGAAGGATATTGTATCTAATAAAAGGACGATTCCTAATGAGGAGATTTCTACTCTGCTTGCTAATTACTCCTTCAATGGAAGGTTCCAAAGAAACTTGGTGATCCAGGTATACCAACTATTCCTTGCTCCATGAAGAATAATTATGTTAGAACTGCTTGATGTGATTTGGGAGCTGGAGTTAGTGTTATGCCTTTTCTCTCTCTATAAGAGACTCTAGCTAGAAAAGTTGATACCAACTAATATATCTTTGCAAATGGCTGATAAGTCAACTACTATTCATGTTGGTATATGTGAGGATGTTCCTGTTCAAGTGGCTCATAATTTCTTGGTTCTAACTGATTTTGTTGTGCTTGAAATGCCTGAAGATGATAATATGTCTATTATTCTTGGGAGACCTTTTCTTAATACTACAGGTGCTATCATCAATTGTAATCAAGGAAAAGTAACATTCAATATTAATGACAATGAGCATACTGTCTATTTCCCCAAGAAGGTTGCTAAGAGATATTGCATGAATTCCATTGGAAATATTGAGAGCATCAAGGTTGGAGAAATATATTGTCCCATTCCACAAGAAAATTTTGAAACTATTATGATTGGGACCATTGCTATCAGGTATGAGGTAACATAATCACCTTGTGGATTGCAAAGTTTTTTTTCATATAACATTTTTTGGTAACAATACTTGATCAACCTTGTTAACAAAAGGATTTTAATGAACAAAATAATGTTTTCACTGTGGTTATTCTTGCTTCCTTTTACTTTTCTCCTTCCTAGTCTTTGTCTTTGATCTTGTTAGCTAGTTGTTTGCTTGTTAGAGTGTCTTAGAGCTGCTGTACTTTGGTTTTTGTTTGCTTTTGCTTATTCTGAAAAAAATTGTTTCTACGAGAAAATCAATTTTCATACCCTGAAAATTGGCCAAAAATAAAGTTTCCGAAAAATCCCAGAAAATTCAAAATAAATTTTTCCTCGAAAAAAGGGGCAGAGGGACACCTAAAGTGACAAAGGGGGCCACCCCAGGCCACCACACCCATGGTAGGCGTGGCCTACCTGTGGGCGGCGCCTGGGAGGGTCTGGCCCACCTAGGCCTCTTCAAGGTGCCCCCTCACAGCCATCTTATTTCTCTCTCCCGAAAAACACCGGAAAACTTGCTCAAGCTCGAGTTCTTGCTGTTCTTGCTTGCGATTTTCGATCTCCTTGTTCAGCCCAACTCAAGTGCTGATTTTTGGAGGGTTTTCTCCTTGGTATGTGCCTCCTTCACTTGTCCAATTAGATTTGTGATTGGTAGATTGTATCTTGAGTATTTTGCTGTTATAGGTGTCAGGTTTTCTGAGCTTGCATGCTTGTTATATGCTTAGAAACTTTATTTTGATGCATGTGTACCCCTCTAGCAAGTTCCTATAGTAGTTGCTCATCATTTATCAACTTAGAAATCACTTGGTTTGAAGCTTGTCTAAAATTTTAGAAAAGGGAGGTCATGGACCACCACACATTTGGTGAAATATTTGAGGGTGATGCACCAAGAAGGGCAAGGCTTCCATGATCATCCACCAGTGTCAGACCCTCATACAATTAGGATATCATTACTCTGCGATTTGGTGACGAGGGAGATGAGGGGGATGTGCACCCCTCCGCCTTTCCTTGCCAAACCTTCTTGCGGGTTGCTGGAATTCTTGATGATTTTATGACCTCGGTTCGGAGGGCTGGACTAACAAGCCTTATGCAGGATGAGAGTGCGCAATATGATATGCTCACTAAAAAATTTGTGGAGAGCTTCTCCTTTACTAACAGTGTGCTCCATCCAGATGTTTCTTTCAAAGTTTATGGCAGGTCTTACCATATGACATTGAAGAAATTTTGTGGGGCTCTAGGACTTGGTACAGCTGGGTTAGCAAAGAAGATTCCATCTTAATCCGCTGATTTGTTGGAGCTCTATCGCGGAATAACCAATGATGATAACCGTAGAGCTCAATGGGGAAACATAAGAAACATTCAGCTTCCAGCCATCAAGTACTTTGCTTGCTATCTTGCCACAAGTGTTCCTGGTAGGGAGAACACTAGTAATATTTCCAGCTATCATTTGGCTTTCTTAGCTGCTGCACTCAACAATGAAACCAAGTACAATCTTGGTTCTATCATTGCTTGTCGCTTAACTGCCAAGGGACCCATTTATGGAGGAATTATTGCTACGCGCGCTACTGCTGCCTTGGACATTGCTGTTGATCCAAATGATACAGTCTTGGCTCTTGAGAGGCTTGATCTTGCTGCCATGAAGGCGCATCACTTTGTCACCACTAGCTCTACCATTGAGAACATGATTTATAGAATGATGTTTACTGACGGGGAAGAGAGAGAGATCCCTCCCCCCAAACCACTTTGTTCAGTATTTCTCAGGGATCTTTGTCATGCTCCAAGGAGGAGATGGATGACAAGCTACACTTTCTTAACTTCCATGGGCAATATCAGGAGGAAGCGCCCTCATATGGCCCCGTTGTACACTACAAAGGGGAGTCCTCGAGCTCGTACCACGATGAGGGAGCCTCCTCGTCATACTACGGAGGTGCTTCTACTTGGGCACCATGGGATTGAGCCCCACTTAGGCCAAAAGCCTAAGCTTGGGGGGAGGTATACCGACATCACACTCATATATATTATGTTTCGTCGGTTCTTTGTATATCCATTGTTTCGCTTTCTTTTTGGTTCTTATTTCTTCTTTCTCAAAAACACAAAAATACCAAAAATATTTCCGTTGTTTCTCTTAGTTTATTTCTTTGTGTTTTGCTTTGGTTTGCCATAAAAGAAAAATCCAAAATATTTTGCTTTGTTTGCTTCTTGTGTGGTTTGCTTTTTCTTTTGGTTGGTTTGTTTTTGCTTTGTTTGCTTTCTTTAAAAAATCGAAAACACCAAAAATATTTGTTGTTCTTCTTTGGTTTTGTGAGTTCTTTGCAGGGTTCAGCCGTCCTCAGTGGAGTTTGGTTTCATGTTATTATTCAAGTCAGACAAGTGAAGGGCAATAATGAAGATTAAGACAACTTGAGGTGTGGTAAGAGGCTGGTAACAAACTCTATTTGTTTTCATTTTTGTACATATACTCATCATTGTGAGCGTGCTTAGCCTATTTGTGTAAAGTGCATGTCATTATGGATGCTTAGTAGTTCTTGCTTGCTTGTGATTAGCTCCAACTTGCTAATAGTTTGTAGCATGTCATATGAATGTTTCCTGGCATTGTTTTATTCATATTTTGGTATGATATTGTAGTATCCTCCTCTAAAAGTCTCATGTGAATCGACTTGGCACATGCTAACGCATGCATATGACTAATTAATAGTCAGTAATCCTCGATGATTTATTTTGCCTCAGAGTTCTTGTATTACTTTCATGCCATAGTTAGTCCTGTTTTGTTGCAAGCATGATTATGTCAGTTATTGGTCTCTTGTTTGTCGCTCCCTCTCTATTGCTAGCCTTCACTTGCACTGAGTATGAGCTCTACCTATGGTTCTAACTCCCAAAACTAATAATGCCAACAGTGCCCACCATACCTACCTATTAGCATCATTTGCTATTTCAGTGCATATTCCATATGCCGTGTTTTCTTCCAAATAAAATGTTTGTCTGTTTTGAGAAATTTAGTGAGTAAAGCTCTCACGAACTTGATGGCACACTTTATTCCTTGCGCTTAATAATCCTGAGCCATTGTGACTTGTCCATGAAAGTTATATGCTTGCAAATTATATGCTGGGAGTCAGTAGAACTGTGCTATCACGGGGAATGCTTTCAACACTTTTTGGGTATCTCATCCAGTTGATACTTTGCTCTCTTTTTTGCGGATGTCGTTGGTGTGAAATAAAAGGGGAGGTTGTGATTTCATGGAGTCTATACATTGTGTTAGAGAAACGCCTAGGACGCTAGCCTAAGCCATGCCTAATGATGGTGGAAACTTGCAGCATCACCATAATGAGCATTTATGAAGCATCCTCAGTAAAAAGCTATGCACATAGTAAATAAAAAGATCACTGAGATGCTCATTGTTTGATTTCCTTGTCATTTTGATCACGGGATCGCTCCTGTATCATGTGCAAGGGGTACCCCGTTGGCGGTTCTCTATGATATGCATGTATTTACAATGACAAGAACTTACAGGTAACCAAAGTTGAGTAGCATGCGGTGTGGCCCTCGTACTCAAGGGACTTGGGATTTCTAGTTTAGGGTCTGTCAAGCATATGATTCAGATTGGACCTCACTTTCACCCTAACCATATAAAGATGCCTATGATAGGGGCAATGAGAGCTCAAAGCTAATGAGTACCTTCCTTTCAGCATTTGGAAGCCTTTCAAACTTTACAAAACCGTTTTCACAACCTTGTTGAGTCACCACTTATTCCATGAGCACCTTCTTGAGAGCATAGTTGTCATTCTTGTGTTTGTTCCAAAACTTGGTTCATTATGTCATGACTTTGATGCTTGTATCTCTGGTATATTTATCTCTAGTCTTCACTTGAACTTCAGAGGTGCCTTGGAATTTATATTGTGCTCTTCAAACAAAGTCAAGCGAGATACCACTCTATCATACCTTATTATGAGCATTGTTTATGTTTCTTGCTACTTATTATTATTGAGTTGGTTTCTCTTCATAGCTTGCAATGACTATTGAGTAGACTTAGTTGCATACTCTTTATTATAAATTGTATAAGCATCTACTCCTGTGCTGAGAATATTTACATCATGTGAAGCAAATGTGTTCGTGAAAGTTCTTTTATCGCACTCAGTTTTCAACTGAATTGCTTGAGGACAAGTAATAAGCTAAGCTTGGGGGAGTTGATACGTCCAAAACGTATCTACTTTCTCGAACACTTTTTCTATTGTTTCTCCTTTAAACTTGTGTGATTTGGATACAACTAACACGGACTGACATTGTTTTCAGCAGAATTACCTTGGTGTCTAGTTTTTGTGCATAAAATGAACTATCAGGAAAAATCCTGGAAAATATGCCAAAAATTATATTTCACCAGAAGATCCACGGGTCCAGAAGACGAGACAGAGAAGGGGCCTGGGGGGCCCACACCCCTGCCAGGCGCGGGACCACCACTGGCCGCGCCTAGGGGGGAGCAGCCACCCCAGGCACCCCCTCAGCCTCCCTCTACGCCTATAAGTTGCCTCTCGACCTAAAAACTAAGGGGGGTTCAATAGTTTTCCAGAAAGAGTTCCACTCCGCCGCCACCACTAGAAACCAAGATTAGGATCCAGAAACTCCGTTCTGGCACCCTGCCGGGATGGGGAATTTGGAGAGGATCATCACCATCATCATCATCAACGCATCTCCATCAACCATCCATGTTTCCCTCATCCATGAGTGAGTAATTCCCCGTTGTAGGCTTGGGGATGGTAGGGATTGGATGAGTTATATCATGTAATCGAATAAGATTGTTAGGGCATAGTGCCTAGCATGTCTATTAGTGCTATTTGACTTTGTTGTAACTTGTGCTTAATTATTGTCACTAGGGCCAGAGTGCCATGATCTCAGATCTGAACCTATTATTCAATCATTATGATAGTATTTTTCGTGATCTTATCTGGAAGTTGTGTACACATATCATTGTCCGGATCCAAAGGCCCCAAAGTGACAATAATTGGGACAACCGGAGGGGATGGCTGTGGTGTGAGGATAATGCTTTGCTCCGGTGCTCTATTAAAAGGAGCACCTTAATTGCCAGTAGTTCCCTTGAGGCCCCGCTGCCACGTGCTGGCTGGACAGAAGATGTTGTGCAAGTTCTCATTGCGAGCACGTATGACTATATTTGGAGAACATGCCTAGGATTGTTTAGTACTTGGATGCTTGTTATTATTTATCTGCAATGCCCTAGATATTGAAGTTACATGTTTAGACTCGTCTATGCAACGCCCGTCCATCCATCCCTATGCCTACCGCACTGGAATCCCACTATTTACAGTTACTGTTACTATTGCTCTTGTTCTACTATTGCTATTGCTTTGATGTTGCTACTAAAAACTATTGCTACTAATAAATTTCTGTGAGCAAGAATTATTTCCAGGTGCAGCTGAATTGACAACTCAGTTGTTAAGGCTTGCAAGTATTCTTTGGATCCCGTTGTGTCGAATCAATAAATTGGGTAATACTACCCGCGAAGACTGTTGCGATCCCCTATACTTGTGGGTCATCAAGAAGTCCCTCTATTTTCAACTTGTTTAGAATCTTGCTCAATTCTTTTAGGATGTCCCTTAGGATATAAAGGATCCTGAGTGGCAGATCCACTCCTATTTCTAATTTGATAATCATTTTTATCTCTAGAACCATTAAATAGCATATAATTTTGTACTTTAGCAAGTTGATCAATTTGAGTTAGAAACATTTGGAAATGTTTAACAAGCATTTTAACATCATTAGAAGTTCTTTCCACAATATCTTTCAACTCATTAATAGCTCTAGAGTTTTCCATTAAATGATTCTGATCTTGTCTATTAAAATTCCCTTGTTTAACAATAAAAGTATCAAGTTCCTCTAAGCATTGATCATGAGGTTTACCATAAGGAATATCACCTTCATCAAAATGTTGGAGAGAGTGTACCTCAATAGTGGATGAGTGGGAGATTGGCTTACATAATTCTTCTATAGGAGGTAAATTCTTCACATCTTCAGATTTAATACCCTTCTCCTTAAGACATTTCTTAGCTTCCTTCATCTCTTCATCATTTAGCTCAATCACTCTCCTCTTCTTGGGTGTTGGTGTTGGAGTTGGTTCAAGCACAATTGGTTCAGGTGTAGTAGGCTCAGTTGTAGTCCAATCATCATAATTCTTGCTTATTTTAGCCATTAATTCTTTAGCTTCTGCAGGAGTTCTTTTCCTAAAAACACAATCAACAAAATTGTCTAGGTATGTCCTAGATTCATCAGTTAGTCCATTATAGTATATATCAAGAATCTCACTTTTATATAATCGACATCCAGGATGTGCATGAATCAAAGCATAGAACCTTGTCCATGACTCAGGCAATTTCTCCTCTTCCCCATGTTTACAATCAAAAAAATTCTGCAAAACAGCATGTCGAGCACTAGGAGGGAAATATTTCTGAAAAAAGTAGCAATCATGAAATGAGGACTATTAATGGATCAAGGAGGTAAACTATTAAACCAAGCATTAGCTTCTCCTTTTAGTGAAAAAGGGGAAATTTTAGCAACAAAGTAGGTGCGCATCTTGATATCATCAGAAAATAAACCACTCATAGTAGAAAGCTCAGTCATATGTGCCATAGCACTTTCATTCTCAGTCCCACAAAATTGTTCTTTCTCAACAATGTTTATATAGGATAAATCAAGAGAGAAATCATAATCTTTATCTTTAATGTTTACGGGAGAAGTGGCAAACTCAGCATCAGGAAATAGTTTAGGCATAATAGTATGTTTCTCAAGAAGACTCTTAATAGCACTAGCACCACGTGTGTTTCGATATTCTTCAATAAATTCATCGGTCATATCAATGTAACCATCATTAATATCATAGCTCTCTCTAGGCTCGGGTAAGCTAACAGGTATAATAGTTTCTTCGCTAGGAGTTTCAGTGTTTCCCAATATATTTCTAGAAATAGTAGCATCTAGGAAAGGACCTAATGTACCACTCTCATCAAGCATAGTAGAAGTAACATCATGAGAATCAGAAGCAATTTTAGATTCAGCAGTAGTAGAAGTGTGTGTAGCATGTATATGTGGTGGTGGTGTAACAAGCTTACTTATAACAGATGGTGAATCAAGAGCAACAAAGGTGTTTAGAACTATACCTCTATTTCTAGTGGATGGTAAAATAGGAACTTTTCCATCACGAGTCTTACCCATGATGAATGGATAGTAGTGAACAATAGTAATCCAAATGAACTTACAAATAAAGATATGCTCTTCGGCAATGGCACAAGAAAATAGTCTTGATGACCCACAAGTATAGGGGATCGCAACAGTCTTCAAGGTTAGTAAAGCCCAATTTATTGATTCGACACAAGGGGAGCCAAAGAATATTTATAAGCCTTAACAACTGAGTTGTCAATTCAGCTGCACCTAGAAATAGTCTTGCTCACAGCAGTTTATCAATAGCAACAGTTTTGTAGTAGCAATAGCAAAGTAACAGCAGCAGTAAAGTAAAGGCAGTAGTAACAATAGTAGCAAACAGCAAGATTTGAGTGCGGTAAGCATAGGGATGGATGGAGGGCCGTTGCATGGACAAGACTGATCATGTAATATCAAGATCTAGGGAATTTTGTAGATAATAAGGTAAAGCATCCAAGTACTAAACAATCATAGGCATGTGTTCCATATATAGTCATACATGCTCGCAAGGAGAACTTGCACATCATCTTTTGTCCTGCCAGCCCGTTGTAGTGGGGCCTCAAGGGAATCTACTGGCAATTAAGGTAATCCTTTTAATAGAGTACCGGAGCAAAGCATTAACACTCCATGAACACACGTGATCCTCATATCACAGCCATCCCCTCCGGTTATCCCAATTTCTGTCACTTCAGGGCCTTTGGTTCCGGACAATAATACGTGTAAACAACTTGCAGATAAAATCACAAACAATACTATCATCATGAATCAATAACATGTTCACATCTAAGATCATGGCACTCGGACCCTAGTGACAAGCAATAAGCATAACAAGTTGCAACAATGTCAAAAATCAGTAACAATAGATACTAGGCACCATGTCCTAACAATCTTATTTGATTACATGATAGATCTCATCCAATCCCTACCATCCCCATAGCCTATAGCGGGGGATTACTCACTCATTGATAGGGGAAACATGGATGGTTTATGGAGAGTCGTCGGTGATGATGATGGCGATGATCTCCTCCAATTCCCTGTCCCAGCAGGGTGCCAGAACGGAGTTTCTGGTGGTGGCAGCACAACGGAACTCTATCTAGAAAAACATCGAACCCCCTCTGTTTTTTAGGTCAGAGGGCTTATGTAGGCGAAGGGGGAGACCGAGGGGGTGCACGAGGTGGCCTCACCACCCCATGGCGCGGCTGGCCTGGCCCATGCCACCAGGGGTGTGGGCCCCTCGTGGCCCTTCTCCGTCTCGTCTTCTGCCTCCGTGAGTCTTCTGGTAAAATATGAGTTTTGCCATATTTTCCAGGATTTTTCCTGAAAGTTGATTTTCTGCACAAAAACTAGACACCAAAGCAATTCTGCTAAAAACAACGTCAGTCCGTGTTAGTTGTATCCAAATCACACAAATTAGTGGAGAAACAATAGCAAAAGTGTTCGGGAAAGGGGATATGTTTTGGACGTATCATAACCTTACTATGCTTTGTGCTTCCCGAGGTTTCAATAAATCTAGGTCTACTAGGGAAAAGAACTATACTACACCCGTAATCCGGATCGAAGGTATCAACCCTTTTTCTGGCGCCGTTGTCGGGGAAGCATTAGTTACCCTGGTGAGGTTAGTAGAAACCTTGCTAGTTTTAATTCTTGTTTTTAATTTTGATAGTTTGCTTTCAGTCATTACTGGAAAAACCAAAAAAAATTAGTTAGTCTTTTAATTCATATTTTTACTATCATTAGTATTTGTTTAAGAAAAATACAAAAACATAGGAAATATGGCTTAAAAGAAACTTGGGGAGTTTGCAACTCCTAACAATGATTATTTGTGTACTCCTATTACACAGCTTGCAATTACTGCTGAAGATTATGAAATTAAGCCCCACTGTTTAAGTTCAGTTCAACAGAATCAATTTGGAGGCTCTGTTGTTGAGGATGCAGGTATGCACTTAAATACTTTCACTGAAATATGTGATATGATGCGTATTAAAGATGTTGACCCCGATGAGGTCAAGTTGCGCTTATTTCCTTTCTCTCTTAGAGGAAGAGCAAAAGAATGGTTGCTATCTTTCCCTAGAAATACTATTGCATCATGGGTGGAATGTACTTCTTTATTTATGACTAAATTATTTTCACCTGCAAAGATTATGGAATAAGATCTAAATATTACTGGTTTTAGACGGGAAGAGCGTGAGCCACTAGCGCTTGCATGGCAGAGAATTAAAAAATGCATGAGAAACTGTCACAGCTATGGGATGGAAGATTGTTTAATTCTCCATTTATTTTATAATTCTCTTAACCCTGTATCTAAATCTATGCTTGATACTGCAGCTAGAAGAACATTTATGGGTAAACAAATTACCGAAGGAATGCAGCTGCTAGATAATATGAAATACAACCATGCCCAATGGCATGTGGAAAGATCAAACACAAACAAGGTGAACTCCGTCACACCTCAAGAAAAATGAAGAGCTAAATTCTAAATTGGATGAGCTCATATTAGCCTTCAAAGGTAAGGAACCCCACGTAAGAGCTATCCCAGAACCAAATATCAAAGAAATAGACTTTATAGATCGTAATGATAATAACCCTACTTGGAAGAAGAATTATAATCCAAATTTTCAGAAACACAATTCTAGTCCTGCAGGTAACTCTAATAATAATTTGGCATCAAGTAATGATAGTCTCCAAGAAACTCTGAAGTATTTTATGGATTAAAAAAACGAGCAAAATAATATCCTTGTTAAAATAACGGAGAACCATGATGCTATGCTTGGTAAATTATCTAACAAAGCTGTAAATTTGAGGAATGATATGCAGACCCTCCAAGAATGAACAAGGATTGTTGAGGCACAACTTGGTAAGATAACCAAGAGTCAAACTCTCATTCTAGCTAAATTTGTAGGTAAAGCTAAGACCAATCCAATTGAAGGCCTCAAGATGATAAGAATCTAAAGGGAGTAGCCTGAAGATCTTAGCAATGCTCCTTCATCAAATTACACAGTTGAAGATCTTGTAAAAAGGATCAATGTCAAGATTCCGATAAGTGAAGGAAATTAGGAAGCCATGTATCAACACTTAGTTAATCAGGTAGCTATAAAGGTATGTGAGCATAAGGAGGAGTATAATAAAATTGCTGAAAAATTACCTGTTAAGCATGATGATATATTTGATCCTACTATTAAGATTAAAATTGGGACTAATGAAATAGCTGCACTTTGTGATTTAGGTTCAAGTGTTTCAACAATTACAAAAAAGTCTTTTTAATAAGTTAAATCTTGGCTCTTTTGAAATCACCGAGTTAAAATTACATCTAGTAGATTCTACCTACAAACAAGCAGTAGGAATTAAAGAGAATACTTTAGTATACATTAAACTCTGTCATGCTCTTATTCATTTTGTTATTGTTGACATGCCTGAATATGCTACTTCTCCTATCATATTAGGCCGTCCATTTTCAAGAACTATTAAGGCTTTGATTAATCTGGATGAAGAGAATGTGAAGCTTCAATTTCCTTCATGGGATCCTTTTATTATTCATTTTCCCAGGAAAAATAAATCCAAGCATGATGATAAGGAGGCCATCACTTTAAAGGCCAACTATTTTGGAGTGGGTGTTCCACTCATCTGGTCTAAGTGCGCAACATCAAGGTCAAGCTATTGACCATAAAAGAGCGCTGCATGGGAGGCAACCAATGTGAAATAAAGGTTTGAGTAAAGTTTTTAAGTTTTAGTTTAAGTTTCATGTTGAATAAAGAGTGCTAGAAAACTCCAGTTGAGAAGGAGAGATTCAGTGGTACTAAAATTCCTGTTTTATACATGCTAATGTTGGTCGACAATTTAGTCTGTCATTTTTTATCAAAACATGGTGTTTTGCTAAGTTTCAGTTTAAAAAATAATTCTTGAGGAAATAGAAATTTTTTGACGGCTAAAGTACCTTTAACGACCAACTATACGGCCGGAATCATAATTCCAGCCGTATAGTTCCGGTTGTATAGTTATTTGAGCTATCAATAAATTTTCTTCTCCGGATACAGAAGGTTTAACAGCCAACTATACGACAGGACCATTTTGGGCCGACCGTATAGTTTTGGCCGTATAGATACTGCCGCCAGGAAAGAAACAATAGAAACCCTAATTTTTGTCGTCAGACCAACTATATGGCGGGAACAAAACATTCTAGATGTATAGTTGCAACCGTATAGTTGCGTCCCGCCACTTAAAGGCACGGGAATGTACCCAAAACACCAAAAATGCAATCTTTTTTCTCTCTTCTCCCTCCAAACTCTCTCAAAACCTCAAGGGATCTTCATCTCTACTCAATTTCGTTCGATTTCCTCGCACACAAGTGATCTACGGTATGTTTCTCCTCCGATCCTCCAATTAATTTTTGCAAATTTTCATCTCTGATCTATTTTCATTATCAGTCTAGGGTGAGACTTATTTAGAACCAATTGCCATGTTTATCTTGCCTAGATTATTATGTTGGGGAGATTCTTTAGTGTGTTATGATGAGGAATATTATATGCTTATTATTGTTGGATCAAAAAGTTTTTTTTTCTTTCTTATTTATTTTTAGAAGATGAACACAAGGATCCAAACGCATTCTCGTGCCCCTGCGAGTTCTTCTAAGGCTACCGCTGCAACTCGGGACCGTATGGGGATATGGTTCAGGAACAAGCTCCAATGTGATTGTTTCAACAAGATCAAGAACCGAGAAGTGAAGGCAACCAAGTGGGCATGTCCCGTTATATTGCACCAACTCGGTATTTCTGATGACTTTAATTTACTTTGCAATAGGGTTGGCCTGCAACACTTTGTATTCCATCATGTGCCTACCTATCGTCGGTTAACTCTAGAATTCTTAAGTTCTCTGAAAAGCACCGTTAAAACATGGCATGGAGCGGACACGATTTATTTCCGACTTATGAACAACAATTACACATTAACACTTGATGAATGGTGCAGTTGTGTTAGTTTACCAACCAATGATGTTAATGCTTTACGCGCATATTTTGCCGACATGCATCCTTCCCCGGATAATTATTATAATGGAATGAGTTTCACTTCTAGAGTCAATAAGGGGAAGAATATTCAGCATCCTCCTATTCGCTATTTGTTCTATGTTATTACTAACACCTTAAAGGCATGAAATGAGTTTACAAGACTCAATGAGGAGGACATCTTAGTCCTCACAAAAGCTGCTTTCAACAACATTGACTTGTCACTCAACTTGGGCGCAATGCTTGTGCGCTACTTGGAGCACCAATCCTCCCAAAGCCAAGGACCCCTCACAGGTGGAGGCGTCATCACCGTGCTTGCCATGGCCCTAGGCATCGACCTAGTTGAGTTGCAACTAGTGCTAGGTGAGCGCCGTGTTGGTTTCTCTACTTTAAAAGCCTGTGGAATGCTCATGAGGAGAGGTGGTGGCTTTTACTTGCATATTGCAGGAGCTGGGTGTCTCTACCCTGCTCCTTTGTCTAATGGTCTCTTCTCTATCGAGGAGGGATATTTTCTATATGATGTGCATGTTGAACAACATCAACCCGAGGAGAAGATTCCGGATGAGGATGAGGACCAAGAAGAGGAGAAAGAAGTTCCTTATCAAGAGGAGTAGCCACCAAACCGGTTCGCTACATATCAAGACTTCCAAGAACTTGGAGCGACTATGGAAGGGATGCATAATATCGCCTTGAACCTTCGAGAAACCAAAAGTAATCTATCAACTCAATTTGTGGACTGGAGTTATAGCTTTTTCCCGCCACCTCAGTGATTTGATGGGCTTGCAAAATCCTAAGCTTGGGGAAGCTTTCTATTTATTTTTATTTGGCGTTCATTTGCTTTATTTTATTTCGAGGTTATGATTTTTTATTTGATTTATAACCACTCATGTTGGTTTCCCAACACTTTATCTTTAGTTATTTTATTTTTGAGATTTTCAACCGAAGCTTTGCCGCCAATTTTCTATTCTTTAATTCCCTCTCTCAAAAAGAACAAAAATATTTCTCCATTTATCTTTATTTTCCCTCTTTCTTTTCTTTTTGCCAGCGATTCTCATAAATTTGAAGGAAGAGTTATCGACTTCGAGTTTCCAAGAAACAAATCAAAAGGGAAGATAGAAGTGAAACCAAACATGAGAGGTACACCTTATGACTCCCCACTTTTGAAGTTTGAGAAACCCATGCTAGTTAGTAGTAATTTTAAGATATTATATTGGTGGAGTGAGTCTATATATTGTACTAACATTTTGTTTGCATGGGTATTTAGTTGAGTATGTCTTGTTCCAGCTCTTGTAGTTAACCAAGTATTGCCTAAAAATTTGCTAAACAATTGAAATAAGAAAAGGTCTCACAATTGAAGACATGGGTGTTGTAGTGTTTAGTCGTGAAAGCTTATTTCTAGAGACACTCAATACCATAGAAAATAATGATAGACTTGATAGCTCTCTTTGAAAAGATTTGTTCAATTGAATTAATGTTTAGAGGTTTTTGTGAGCATGCCAAAGTTTGACTTGTGAATCATAAGAATGATATATCTTTATCTGTGTCAAAATTTCATGGGATGCCAACAACTCCGCTAGCCTACGAACGATCTTCATGGAGGAAACTCCTAGATTTTGGCTGAGTTGATTAAACATATGTAGAAGCAATGCTATAATGGGTAAGATTCTTGCCACTCCCGGGTAGCTGTGTTCATGATGGAACCACTCCTTTGGCTGATATGATTAATCATTATGCAAAAGGAACAAAACCTTAGTGATGCCATGAGTGTCCATCACAGCCCGATAAACTAATGAAAGTTTTTGGCATGCTCTCAATTACTTAAGAACTGACATTCTTGAAGGACAATGAATAGAAAGGTAGTTCTTGAAAAGTCTTGATTTATTGATGTAGGAGAATTGAGATACTTTAGTGTATATGCTTTTCATAACAAACTCTCACACTCTCAAATATATATGATTATACTTTATTATTCAAAGGCAATCTTATAAGTTGATTGGATGACATGGAATAAAGTTTACTCATTTGAATCATCCATGCTTACAATAATTTTGTTGTGCTATATGCTTGCCATTACTCTATCTATGCTGAAGTTTTTTAGACTAATAAAGTGGAGGTAACATGAGACTACCAATCATGAGTAAGATCATCATCATCTCGTTATTTCAGTTTAAATGCTGAGTTCCTTTTTGGTTTTGATTTTCTTGCTTCGTTGACGATCAAGTTTAAGCTTGGGGAGCTTGATGGCTGTGAAAAATAGCCATCCAGACTCACATTTAAATTGGATATTATTCATATATTTGATCAAATATCTCTCTAAATCATGACACTAATGCCTAATGATCAAAGGGGTGTGCAATCCTATCTTTCTATTTTCCCTATGCAGGTAATGACGTTTGATGATGGAAATCACTACATTAAACTCAAAGATAAAATATTTCCAACAACCCAAAGAAACCTGGAGCCGTGAAGTTGAGGCAGTGCCTTTAACGACCAACTATACGGCCGGAATAAAATTCAGGCCATATAGTTCCGTCCATATAGTTCGGACCGACATAAAGAGGCTTCGGGCAATGAGAAAAACCCTCTTCTTTTCGACCTCAACTATCCCTGCCACAACAAGCTACCACGCTGAGGAATAGATCTAGATCTAATATCCAAACCCTTCACCACTGTAGCCATATTCCACCACTTGTAATAGTAGATCTCATCTCCAATTGGCAACATTGTAAGACTATTTGCTATCAATCTCATCATTTATATTACAATGTTTTTAGTTGTTGATTTCATCACTATGTGTGAGTAATTCTCCTTGGGCTAAGGGCTTTATCCTAGCCATGTTGCTTTTGTGCATGTTATTTATCATAGATGGGATCATGTATTAGTTTATATGACATGATGATTATTGTACCCTCTCTTGCCTCATTCTAAGGAGTTGTCAGGTACCCCAAGTATTGATCGAAGTAAAGGGAGTGTGAGTGATGACTAATCTGCAGGTTGGAAACCCCAGTGACAGAAGGGGTAGTATGGTTGTATGTGAGGGATTTACTTGGGATTAACGGTGACATCACTATGCATATCATTAGTTCTCTTTCTTCCATGGATGAGACTAGTAGGTTATTTCTATAAGCGGTTGCAGAGGAAATAGCAATTATGGATGCACTGCCCACATATAATTATCTTTCTCTAACAATTACATGCATACTTTATTATTATCTTTTATTCTCATCAGATGTTTTTCACAGCTACTGGTGAAACCGAAAGCCCCAGACCCTCTCTCTCTCCATCTTCAACAACAAAAGATCACAAAGTCTTGGTCCGGTGAAAACACAAAAGGAATTCTAAAACTCCTAAAGATCCGTTTAAGTAATCTTACTACGATTTCTGCTTCCCGAGGATTCAATAAACCTAGGTTTACTAGGGAAAAATAACTATACTACATCCGTAATCCGGATCGAAGGTATCATCAACCATGACGAGTATGTGACTCATGCCTCGTCGTGCGGGTTTGAATGGTCCCACCATATCCAAGCACCAAACTGCAAATGGCCAAGTGATTGGCATAGTTCTGAGTTGAGATGCCGACAAGTGTGTTTTGGCCGAGTACCATTGACAACCATTACATTTCTTCACTAATTCCTATGCCTCTTGGATTGCACTTAGCCAGTAAAAGCCATGCCGCATTTTTTGGCCACTAATGCTCTAGACGAATCATGGTGCTCACATTCCCCATGGTGGATGTCTAAGAGTATTTCTTGGCCTTGCTCTGAGCTAACACATCACTGCAGTACGCTGGTCACACTCCTTTTGTATAGCTCCTTGTTGATAATGGTGTAGGTTTTTGCCCTTCTCTCTATTTATCTTGCCAATATCTCATCACTCGGCAAGGTTCCATCCTTCAACTAGTTAAATATTGGTTGTGCCCAAATTGGTATTATTGGTGCTGGATCTGTGGGACCCCGGATTTATGGTTCAAGGATCCCCGTTATGCCTGCACTCAATGTTCCCATGATTAGTCAGACATGAGCATAACCGACAAGTATCATTACAACATCCAGAATGTTTACAAGTACCAAGCTTACATAGTTGCCATTATGGATATTACAACATGAATATCGGAATCCTTCAATCGCAGAGCCCATGTCATGCCTTAACCTACAGGCAACTGACTGGGAAGAGGGCCTGGCTCGCATAGACGTCGTCATCTCCATCTTCCCTCGTGCCTCTAAAAGTCTGGCCAGGTAAATAGCCAGGGACAATGCCAGTGAGTATTTTAATGTACTCGCAAACCACCTTAAGAAAATAATAATAAGAGGGTATGCAATATGGTTGTGGTAGTAGGAGGGATCCAACGGGGGTTATTTTCTCAAATATTTTCTCTTGTAGATGTAACATGTCTATATCTTTGTGAAAATTTTTGTAAAACATTCTAGGAAAACTATTTGATAGGTTTTAGAAAACACTAGGATTAGGTCACACATTTGCTTTTCCTCCCGGTCATTGCATGACCAAACTCCCTTCCTCCTTTTTCGACCATCCCATGGTCAAAACATTTCCAAATCCTTAGCTTTTCTGAAGTCCTTTTTGAAACCAAAACCAGCACTGCTCTATAGCAACCTTCCAAACCATCCATGATCGTGGACACGGCTATTCGAATAGATTTACACTCTGCATAGGTTGTACACTTTACCCACATCATCCGATTACATTGCCCTGATCTACACCGATCGTGGGTCGAGTAACCGATCAAGACTCTCCGGATGCCACTCTAGTATAGGCCCTACCCTATGAGTTGTTCCCCTCAACACTGGGACATATAGATTCTGACATCCTAAAAATATGAAACAATGATCATCAAACTCTAATCACAAAAATTGGGTTAACAAAAACTTTGATTAAATAAAAACAAAATGAATGCATGTGTGTATGTGATGATTTGATAAATGCATGAATAGACTTGTGTGATTCAACTAAATAGTAAGGAATGGTTCAAAGATGAAGATAACATCATCTAAAACATTTCCAATCAGAAACAAATCAAGAGAAAATAAAAAACAAATCAAATAAGGCAAATGGTCATTTTTGTCAATCTTGCTCACTAGGTCACTTTGAGTGTTTCTAGTCCAAGATTTCAATCAGAAACTTTTCCATTTCTTTTCACCCCTTGCAAGAACAAGTAAACGTGAAGCAAATCCCACCTTTCAAACTTGCAGAAACATTTGGCAACTTGATTCAAATCACATTTCAAAATTGAATCTTTAACATATCTGAAAATCACACATTTTCAAAACCCAACCAAACTAGTGGCCCTTGACCAATCCAACTAACCAGAAACTCCCTAGTATGTGCCTAGGAAACCCACCAAGTTTGAATCCAAAACTCAAATTTGAATTTCTTTCGGCCATTTCAACAACCACCTTGTGGGCACAAATCAAATTAAACAACAAACACTATAGTGAGTAGTGTTGTTCCAACCTTGTCCCCTCCCTAGCTCTCACTGCACTCTCAGTAGATCATCTAACTAGTTTAACCAGCTCTAGCTCACTGTAAACTCGACAATGCCATTAATGGTGACCATGCCGAGCCTAACTTGCCACCCACATGTCGACAGAAAGCTAGGAGAAGCACCAAGACTAGCAAGCATGTCTGGAGCACTTACCACCATCCACCGCCACCCCCTGTCCAAGCCTCGAGCACTGCCAGCCCCTAGACCACACTGCCCGAGCATGCCAAGCCTCTCTGGCGGCCAGGCGGCGTGCACCACCGTGACACACAGCCACCCTCGCTTGCAGACGTGATCACCAGCACCCCAGCACCCCGCCAGACATCCTCGTTCGCCGTCGCGCGGACCGTAGATGTTGTGCACCATTAAAATCACCGTCGGACCCACCCCACGCCTTTCCACCACGCCGTTGAGCTTCACCAGGGAGCACAGCATCGCCCCTATCATCGCCCATGCCAGTAGCACTCTGTGCCGTCGACACCGACGAGCTCCACCCGCGCCATTCAGTTCCCTTCAGCCACTATAAAAGGAGACTTCCCTCGCTCGTTTTTTTCACACACCAGTTCACTCCCCACCTCTCACTGATACCCCCCACTCACTCCCAGAGCAAGGAGAGCACCAGGTGGCCGGAATTTCACTGGAGTTCGCTGCTGTAGAGGAGGAGAGGTGCCATCGATTGGAGCCTCCCAAGAGAAGCTGCCGGTACCAAAAGAATCGTTGCCGTCGACTTCGTCGTTCGCCCCCGTCGCCGAACATCGTCTGAGCCCCTGTGAGGCTCCCACGATTCCCACTAGACGCGCTAGGGTTCTGTCTCGCCGACGCTTCCCAATGTGGACGATGAACCAGAGTCGTTCGATTAGAGTTAGATCATGCGGCCTAGATCACCTCGTACCGCTTTGACACTTGTTGTCTCACTGACGAGCGGGGTCGCTCACTTAAACAGCCTGCGTGTGCGCTGTGCATAGTGGGCCGGCCCAGTTAAACATCCCGCACGACCCATTAATTCAAATTTAGTTTTATTCATTTAGTTCAAAACTTAGTTATGTACATAGATTCAAAAATCAACCCAGCTCGATTCACTGAACCAAAATGCATGAAACTAATTTTGTTAGAGAGGTACTTGAATGCTTAATCCAAGCCCGTTGGATTAAAAATAACAAGGCATAAGCTTTTCTGCATTCAAACATTTTTCAAAATTCAACCATAAGAGCTTTTGAGTTGATTCCAACTCTCAGAAATCACATTTAACCATACCTTTCAGAATATATAAAAATATATAGGTGTACTTACAGAAATAATGATCAAGTATTAAAAGAATGCCACATAGGCATTTCTAGTCACTTTAATTAAATAAAATGAAAAGGTTAAACCTTATTAAATTGTGACACCACTTTAAATCACATTCCCATGTACTGAAATATGTGGTGATGACATGTGTGAACATGAGCCCATGTTTGAGTTGGAGAATATTAAATCTTAAGTAGTTTTTCAATGAGTAGAAATTACTTTTATCAAATAAAATAAATGGGACAAGTGCTTTAATCGTGTAATGTTAGTGATGATGCTAGATCATCTAGTATGAACCTTTGTGTGTGATGATTAGAAATAGTTAAGTATTGTTTGGTGATTGTGTACCTCGTATTTATTTATAGATGCTAGTACCGACCAAGGATACAAGGAGGAAGGAGGATACTACGAGGAAGAAGCCGAGAAGAACTTCAACCACTGCTCTGCACAAGGCAAGCTAACACTTGCAAGATACCCTACTTATGCAAGCTACTACTTGCTTGTTACTATGCCAACTATATGCCTTAAGCATATGTGATTATACCCACTTGACACACCATCCTAGTTTTACTTGCAAGCTTAGTATTTTATTTTCTTTATTAATTGCTTTCTATCAAAAGTCTCCTTCGTGACTTGTAAATTCCAAAAAGATAATTGAAGGTAGCATAAAGAGCATAAAACTTGGCCTAAGTTAGATAATCCTGATGTCATCCTGAGGCATGAGATTTTACTTAGATAAGATACACTTGTCTACTACCCCTCATTAGTCTTTACCCCTACTTGTAGATGCTAGTGCTAAGCATAAAACTTGATCAACTTTAGATGGGAATACTTGGTGAAAATGGTTATGAAAACCTTGGAATGATGAGTCATTCTACTGAAATGTTTTGACATGTGTTTCCGAACACCAAATGATTTATGATGATGAAAATGTTAAGGCATGAGCCAAGGTCTGAGCTGGAAGTGATACCATTCCAATTTTACCGTACAACCACAATACCCAAAATTTGGGTAGGGCTTAACTAGAAATTTATATACCTTAGTATGGGTTCCCTTGCGGCCAAGGTCTGAGCTGAGGTTACCTTGTGAAGATTGTCCACCTGTGCAGTACCCAAGATGACAGTTGGTCATGGTTGGGAGGCCAAACTCATAGGAGAGGTGCCTATACTAGGGCGTGTAATTGAAAGGTTAGGATTGATTATCCGCATACTGAGTATGGTGAATTCAGGATTTGTTCCTGACAAATGTATCGAATGTTGTGGTGAAAGTGTACAATCTCTGCAGAGTGTCGAACTATTCGAATAGCCGCGTTCGCGGTTATGGACAGTTGGAGTGGCCATACTGTTCCCCTGTCAGATGTTTTAAAAAGGACTTGTGAAATAATTTGTGACTTTTACTTGACCACAACAGAGTTGTGATATGAAACTCAAGTTCCAACTTAGGTGTTATAAAACATTCAACTAGCTTTCTTTGCTTTTGAACTTAGTAAAGGTAAATGTAACATTCTCAAAATCATGTTTCAAACTCATGCATATCATCCATGCATCCATGATCATTTAGGGTTTCATTTCAAAATCATTTCTAAAACAGGAGCATAGTTTGCTCATTATTTTATGTATGAACACTATAGCCTTTGGGCTACTTGCTATTCAGTAGTGTTTTGAATTAAAACATAAGTGGTTTCAAAAGCTTGAATAAAGTTTCCACACAAAGTATGAAATAAAACCAAGATTATGCCAAATATTATATCACATAATGGCTTGGTTTTATTCTAATTTTCAAATGACCCGAGTTGGTTTTTGTAAACAGAAAGGTTTGACACTTATTTGAGTACAAAATTCATTGTACAAAAGTCCAGAGAAGATTTGAAATCAAACAGATTTTAATTGGAGTTTGAAAATTCTTTTAGAAAAGCAAACAAAAAAGAAAAGGTTTAAAAGAGAAAAAAAATAAGCAAACAGTCAAATCTGGCCCAACCAGCCCAACTAGCCCAGCAACCCCTCCCGCGAACCATTTTTCTTTACTCGCAAACGAACCCACCAAGTGACTGACCGCCTGTCCCCACCTCCCCTCTGTTTCTCTCACTGACAACGCGGCCGCGCAACGGTCTTCTTCTCCACCCCGGCGACGAGTTCTTTCCCCAAATCATGTCGAGCGATCTGGTTTGGTTCGCACCATCAATTCCCGTTCACTGCTGGAGTGATTCATGCCCCCATCTCGCCTACTTAAACCCCCTCTTCCCCCTCTCAATTTTCCCCCAAACCCCGAGCACAGAGTGCCCCCAGGCTGCCGGTAATCGCCCTTACACCGCTGCAGACAGAACCCACTCCGGCGACCAATCCCGGTGAGCTCCGTGTGCCCCTTCCTCTCTAGTTCATGCAGACTGCTTCGCAACATCCTTGCGCTCCTTCTGACGTCGTTGGTTCCTCCTGTACTGCCCCAGGTCGTCGACTCCATCAAGCACCACAAGTCCCTGACGTCGTCTCCAACTCCGGCGACAAAATTCGGTGAGCCTCGTGTTTCCCTCTGTTTCTGAATCACACGAGCATGTTCGCCTGCATCTAGCGCACCTGCTGACACTTTTCGTTTGGATCCTCGCGTCCCAGAGCGTCGCCTTCGACTCCGTCAGAGAGCATCCGACGCCGCCAGCATCTCCGACGAGCTCCCACGGCCACTGCAGCGCGCCCCTTGCCAAGCCACCACCACCTTGAGCATCAGCAGCACACGGCGAGCTTGGTAAGCCCCTTCTCCCTCTCCCGCGCGACCTAGAACGCCGGTAGAAGCTCTGATAGAGACGCCGCTGCCAGTCGCCACCGCTAGCGCCGCCCGTTTGTGGTCAATTAGATTAGGGCCGTAGGATTTAGATCTAACGAGTAGGATTAGATCTGTGTCGAAGAGGTACGTGTTAGATCTGGCCGTGCATCTTCACTTAAATCGTGTGGCTCTCGTTGATCGATCCGCCCGAACCGGTACCAGCCAATAGGAACACGACGCGTGTCTGCTAGTTAGATTTAAAATCAGAATTTGAATCTCTTAGATGTTTGATTTTTTTTAATCATAACTTTTGATTTCCACGTCCAAAATTGATGAATTTTATATCAATGGAATCAGGAGAGAAAGCCCTTTCCAAATATGTAATGTGTTTAATGTTTTGTTTCTGTTAAAATGGTTTTATTTACAGAAACATGTGTAGGCCTATTATGTGTATATAAATTATTTGAGAAATGTTTAATGTTTAAATAAAGGTTGTTTGGCAAGTTTTGAACTTGTTTATGAACCAGTATTATGCACTTGTCTTGTTGAGTTTGGAAAAATCATCACATATCATATTGCATGCATCCATATATTTTTGCTTGTATTTATTTTGCATGTGATTTGTTGCTATGTATTTATGTGTAGATTTTGGTGCAAATAGTGATTGTGATTGTGAGGAGTGTAGCTACTCTCCAAACTACCAAGGCAAGTGGTGCTTCATGATATTTTTATCCCTATGTTTTTCTACTATGCATTAGAAATATTTTTGCTAGTCTTCATGGTTATATTTTGCTTATATGCTATGCTTGGGAAATCCTAGTAGTTGTAGAATTGCTAGAAATTTCTAAGTTAAGATGCTTATCTATTCCATGCTTAGCCTAGCTAGTAGCAACCTAGGGTGGTGAATTATTCATGCTATGATAAAATATTTATAAGTCTTTGGACTTGTGTTTTTACTTAATAAAAAAACTAAGTGAATGAAACACCTGGGTGGAATGGTTTATGTTGAGTGGTTACACAAGGCCCATTTCTATGGTTTACCTTGTGTATATCACTTGTGGAAAGCCACCCAGGAACAAAGGGATTTGAGAGGCCAAATGTTAAGAAACTTCTAGTGCAGCCACTTGGCAATATGGGCTCTGCCTGGATCACATAGGTTGCAATAACTTAGCCATTTGGACAATTGGTGGGTGGTATGATAGGTTAGAACGCGTCCATTTGGTCTAAGGGAAGGCTTCTGAGAGGTCCTGTCTTGGTGAAAATAAAGTCTTGTGGGGAAAGTGCACAACCTCTGCAGATGGAAGAATCTAAGTACTTAGCCATGTCCCTGGAAAAGGACAACTTGAGCATCAATACATGGAAGCTATCAAGAATCTCCTCATCCCAATTTCTAAGTAAAACTTGTGGTTGAACAAGGGTGAAGGACCCCAATGTCTATTGGTGGTTCCTTGGGAAAAGTTTTTGACAAAGAAAAACTTAGTGATTTTCAACTAATAGGCAAAACTTATTTTGAGCAAAGCAATCCTAAGATACACTTACACAAATTGCATATAGTATCTAGTCCACCAATATTCTTCTAAGGTATCACTTGCCAATGCTATTCCAATGTATTGACCCACTGTGGCTGTAACTTGTGATGTTGCAGGATATTCTGATGATGATTAGGAGTCACGAGTCTACACTCAACATGCTTGCCTGTGGCACATGTAGATGAAGACTTATTTATCTATTTACTCATTTAAACTCTTGTACTAGGCCAGTGGCCATGGAGTTGTAAAAGACTATGTTTGTCTCTGGAATGACTGTAATAATGACTTCATCTTAAACTGTGGATGCTAGCATTGATCCAGGGACTAGCATTGCAATCACAGGGATCATTTTCCTTTATAAAGGAGGGATCTTACAGTAAATTTTCCTTTTTGCAAAACAACCCTAGAGCTTAGTATATCCTATTCAAAACCACTTCACTTGTTAGTATTAGTTTGAGAGTACTTAAGAGTACTCATGGCTTTGTCCCTGGCTATTCCCGTGGCCAGACTATGAAGAGGAGTATCAGGAGGACGGACAGCAGGAAGGTTACGACAACTAGGATCATATCCCATCGTCAGCATTGCCTATGACCATGAAGATGGAGCTTCGCCCATGCTGTCGTTATTATTACGTTATTCTGCTGCTTGAATTGTATTAAGAACTGGATCATGAGATTCTTATTTGTGTAAGACCTTATGTATGGTTTGTAATGGATGATGTACTGTGATATCCAATCTGTTATGTCTCGCAAAAATGGTAATCCTAGGATTGCGATGTATGGCATAACAGGCATCTGTGATTAAAAATCCAGGTGTTGACATAGATCCATGGACCAACCGGAGTACCTACCGACTCCTCGAGAATGGGCACTTTCAATGAGGGCTCATTGTATTGCTCGTCTCCTCCTGAGGGCAGTTCGCAGTTCCTCTAGGTGACTGCCTCGCAGTTGACCCTTTATGCAAAGGAACCCCGACATTCAAGAAAAATGATCCCTTATAAGTAGTCGTGATAATTCCCATACCATAGTAGCAAACTTCAAATCCATCCCTGTCCCATTCTAGAGTAATGTAGTTGCATGGGTTAATTGTTCTGGCAAAACTGCAAAGAACCGGGTGCGTTTTTGTAAACCTTTTTCCTCCTCTTTCTTTCCTCTTTTGTAAAACCAAAACCTTTTTTCTTTCTCAAACTCACTTGGCAGGCCAAACCTAACCACGGTTTTCTCATAAATCATTTTTGTAAACTTCCCGGGGTCTTCCCATCCTATACTTTTGCTTAGGCTAAAACAGGGTCTCCAAGGGGTTATGGTGTTAAAACACCATCTAACAGACTAGGGGAAAATAGGTGTCGGCAAGGAGGTTGTACTTAGTAGTACAAAAAATGGGGGGTAATCGTTTGGAGGAGCCAAACATTCCCACCTATATAACATACTAGTAAAACCATGCAATTTATATAAATAAGTACTTAAAACACATGAGTATAAAAGGAGGACAAGGGCTTATGAGCAAGAAGGTGGCTTGCCTGTGACCAGCGAGATGTCCCATGACTTCTTTATAATACCATAATACCAATAATAATAATAATCCAATGCTTCTTTCCTCTCGGCGTCCCACAATCGCAACTATCGCCGCGAGCAAACATGCAAACAAGCAATACCTCAATCAAGACAGGGCATACAAACACCAATAAAAATCATCAAGCAACATTCACAAATTATTTACTTCACTGGGTTTTGACCAATTGGAACTAAATCAATTGATTTCTTTTTAGTTGCATTTGTGGAATTACTATTAATATTTAGAGGCAATATTACTTATTCAAGGGGTTTTAAGGCAAGACCAAGTTCTGTATATTATCATTGTATAAACATGATACCATCAGAAGGGTATTTCTAAAATGAAACCAACAAAAGTGGTTTCACTATTTTAGCAATTGCTATTGATTTATAATGCCTTTTCTAGTGAATAAAACTCTAGTTTTAGGAAATAATTCACCAGAAAATTTTTGGAGCTCCAAAATTTTTTCCTTGGTTGATTAAGTAGTGTTTTATGTAATGACTCACTTGGATCTGGAATCAATTCAAAAAATTGATAGAATGCCCTCAGAAATTTCCCAAAGGCAGAACTAGAGGATTTTTGTCTTTTTAACTGGATTAAAACTACAAGAGATTTTGAGGCGATTCCAAAGGAACAGGCTAGGTACTAGATATAACTTTCTTAAGAAATTGGAACCAACATTTTTGGATGTACAAAACTACTAGGGTAAATTTACTGGTGATATAAACATACAGAGAATAGATTAATTCACCAAAATTCAAGAATGGATAAATAAATTATGGTCTTCTGTAATTTGAGGGATATTGGCATGCATGTCCTAAGAAAGTTGGAATTAGGTCATGTCCACTATTGGGTTTTACCTAGAGAAATTCTTAAAGGCATAAACATAATGTTTTTGTTATTTTTAGTACTGGCAAATCATTGTTTACCTTGACATGGGGCCAAATCCATTGGTTCGTTATTTCAATTATCTTCCAGAGGGAATTGGGTTCACCCCATTTGGGTTTGCAAAACCCCCAGAAAGAAATAAGTAGTGAAAAAGACATGTTCTGGTATTCTTTTTACAAGAAAATAACTAAAGATTATTTGGGTACAGGACAAGTTCTGCATCTTTTTAAAAACATAAGGCTACATGGTAAAAAATATATCTAGGTTTTATCTGGGTTTTTATATTTTATTTTGGATTTAAACTGATTAGTCCCAAATGTGGGTCTGGTGAAAAAAATAAAAGGGAGCATGGCACCTGGCCAGATCTGGTGGTTAAACAGGCCACACAAAGGGATACGGCCACCTGGAGGAGCCCTGTGCACGGCAGGCGAGCGTTTAAAACCCGGGGCCGGGCCCAGTGGTCAGTGGGAGGTGGCGGCGAAGGAGTACGGGGGCTCCTAGGTCATCCGATTAGAGCGGGTCAAACAGCTCAGGGCCGTTGTCAACACTCGGATTTTTAATCCCAGATTCCTGTTATGCCTTACATCGCAATCCCAGGATTACCATTTTTGCGAGACATAACAGATTAGATATCACAGTACATCATGCATTACAAACCATACATAAGGTCTTACAACAAATAAAGGATCTCATGATCCATTCTTAATACAATCATAGCAGCGGAATAACGTAATAATAACGGTAGTGTAGGTGAGACTCCATCTTCATGGTCACAGGCAATGCTGACAGTGGGAGATGATCCTAGTTCTCGTAACCTTCCTGTTGTCCGTCCTTCTAATAGTACTCTTCATAGTCTGGCCACGGGAATATCTAGGGACAAAGCCATGAGTACTCTTTAAGTACTCGCAAACCGATCCTAACAAGTGAAGTGGTTTTTAGTAGGAGGTACTAGGCTCTAGGTTGTTTTGCAAAAAGCCAGATTTCTCTCAACTGAGTTCAGAAGCAAAGAAAGCTAGTGAAATTTTTATAACACGTAAGTGGGAACTTGAATTTCATATCCACAACCCGGTCGTGGTCAAGTCAAAGTCATGATTCATTTTACAAGTCATTTTGAAAACATCTGACGACAGAACAGTATGGCCACTCCAACTATCCATAACCGCGGACGCGGCTATTCGAATAGTTTGACACTCTATAGAGGTGGTACACTTTCACCACAACATTCGATACATCCGTCAGGAAGAATCCTGAATTCACCATATTCAGTATGCGGATAATCAATCCTAACCTTTCAATTACACGCCCTAGTATAGGCACCTCTCCTGTGAGTTTGGCCTCCCAACCATGACCAACTGTCATCTTGGGAACTGCACAGGTGGACAATCTTCACAAGGTAGCCTCAGCTCAAACCTTGGCCGCAAGGGAACCCATACTAAGGTATATAAATTTCCAGTCAAGCCCTACCCAAATTTCGAGTATTGTGGTTGTACGGTAAAATTGGAATGGTATCGCATCTAGAGAACCATCAGTTTTATAAACGGCTAAGGCTCATGCGTCAATATTTTCATCATCAAAATAATCTGGTGTTCAAGAACACATGTCAAAACATTTCATTAGAATGACTCATCATTCTAAGGTTTTCATAACCATTTTCACCAAGTATTCCCATCTAAAGTGATCAAGTTTTATGTTTAGCACTAGCATCTACAAGTGGGGGTAAATACTAATGAGGGGTGGTAAACAAGTGTATCTTATCAAAGTTCAATCTCATGCCTCAGGATGACATCAAGATTATCAAAATAAGGCCAAGTTTTATGTTCTTTATGCTACCTTCAAATATATTTATAAAATCTACAAGTAAACTCTAATAGAAAGCTTTGATAAAGAAATAAAATACTAAGCTTGCAAGTAAAACTAGGATTAGGTATCAAGTGGTGTAAACTTTCAAGTAAAACTTGCATGGTTTAGCTTAGCTTGCTAATATAGTAACTTGCTAAGATAAGTTGTAGTGTTTGTCTTGCCTTGTGCAGAGCAGTGGTTGAAGTTCTCCTCGGCTTCTTCCTCGTAGTATTCTCCTTCCTCCTCGTATCCTTGGTTGGTACTAGCGTCTATAAATAAATACGAGGTACACAATCAGCAAACAATACTTAACTACTTTTATTTATCACACCAAGGTTTTCACTAGATGATCTAGGATCATCACAAACATTACAATCATCAAAGCACTTGTCTTATTTATTTTATTTTGGAAAATTAATTTCTACTCATTGAAAAAACTACTTAAGATTTAATATTCTCCAACTCAAACATGGGATCATGTTGACACATGTCATCACCACATATTTCAGTACATGGGAGTGTGATTTAAAATGGTGTCACAATTTAATACGGTTTAACATTTTTATTTGAATTAAATAAAGTGATTAGAATTGCCTATGAGGCATTCTTTTATTACTTTCCATTATTTCTGCAAGTAAACCTAGATATTTTTATATATTCTGGAAGGTCTTGTTAAATGTGATTTTTGAGAGTTGGAATCAACTCAAAAGCTTTTGTGGTTGAATTTTGAAAAATGTTTGAATGCAGAAAACCTTCTGCCTTTTTATTTTTACTATAGGTGATCTACAAGTCTAAATGGTTTGAATCGAACGGGCTTGGATTAAGAATTCCAGTACCTTCCTAACAAAATTGGTTTCATGCAGTTTGGTTCAGTGAATCAAGCTGGGTTGATTTTTGAATCTAGGTACCGAACTAAGTTTGAAATTAAATGGAAAAAACTAAATTCAAACTACTGGGTTGCGCGGGAAGTTAAATCGGCCGACCCACGGTGAACAGCGCACGCGCGGGTGGGTTTAAGTGGCTGATCCCACTAGTCAGCAAGATAGGGGGTGCGAAGTGGGATGCGGTGATCTAGACCGCACGATCAAACTCTAATCGAACGGCTGGGACCTATCGTCTTCGTTGGGCAACATCGGCGAGACAGAACCCTAGCACGGCCAGTGGGGGTCTACGGGGGCTCACGAGGGCTCAGGCGAGGGTCGGTGATGGGGGTGAACGATGAAGTCGACGATGCGAACCTCCTGGTACCCGGGGCTTCTCCTGGGGAGGCTCCAATCGCTTGCTCGTTTCTTCCTCCTCCACTGCAGACTCCAGCCAAATTCCAGTGACTTGCTGCTCGCCTTGCTCTAGAAATGAGTGGGGGTGGTTCTGAAAGAGAGGGGAGTGAGATGGTGTGATGAGTTCGAACAGGGGTGGCCTCTATTTATAGTGCAATGAGGGGACAGAAGGGCACGGGCTGAGCTCGTCGGTGTCATCGGCACAGCAAGCTAAAGGCATGGGCGACGGTAGGGGGCGGTGCTGTGCTCCATGGCGAAGCTCAACGGCGTAATTACGCGGCGTGGGGCGGTGCGAGAAGGTCGGAACGTCGTTGTGCTCTGGGATGGTGGCGATCACACTTGCACGCAACGCGGGCGGCGCCCGGTGTGTGGGCCTGTGTCGCGTGCTGCGTGCTAGCGTGCTCTCGGCATGGCGCGGAGGCATAGGGAGCGGTGATTCTAGAGTGGTCCAGTGGCTTGCTGCTCGTTGGTGTTGGACAGGGGTGGCGGTGGATGATGGTGAGTGTCCCAGACAAGGTTGGCGAGGCTAGATATTCTCCTAGCTTGCTGTCGACAGTCGGGTGGCAAGTTGATCCCAGCATGCTCACCATTGATGGAAATGGAAAGCTCACAGTGGTTCTAGAGCTTGTTAACTAAGCTAGATGTGAAGGGAATATGCCCGAGAGGCAATAATAAAGTGGTTATTATCGTATTCCTTGTTTATGATAAATGTTTATTTTACATGCTATAATTGTATTAATATGGAAACGTTAATACATGTGTGTTTAATAAACAAACAGAAAGTTCCTAGTTATGCCTCTCTTATAAACTAGCTCGTTGATTAACAAGATGATCAAGGTTTCCTGATCATGGACAGTGGATGTTGTTAATAACAAGGTCACAACATTAGTGTAATGATGTGATGAACATTCATCCGAAGTATAGCATTACGATCAAAGTCATTGAGTTTATATCGCTATAACAACTTACGAAGTGATCCTAATCCTTAGACCATGAGATCATGTCAATCACTAACACCGGAAGAGTTTCTTGATAACATCAAACGTCACACCGTAACAGGGTGATTATAAAGATGGATTCAGAACTAATAAAGTGTTATGTTGAGGCCCATGGATCGAGAGTGGAATTTGTTCATCCCGATGACGGATAGATATGCTCTGGGCCCTCTCGGTGATATCACATTGATTAGCTTGCAAGCAAGTGATTTGATCACTAGAATGTTATATCACGGGAACGAGAAAAGAGTCCATGTCGGTAACGAGATCAAACTAGGTATGGAGATACCGATGATCGAATCTCAGACATGTAATATATCGCGAAACAAAGGGATTAAGATACTAGCATAAAAGGTTCCGACGATCACAAGAAAGTCATCGTTGAATGTGTGGGAGTCAGTATGGGTCTCCAGATCCCGCTTCTGATTATTGATCCGAGAGGGGTCTCAATCATGTCCGCATTATTCACGAACCATAGGGTGACACACTTAAGAGACACCGACATCCAATTGGAGCAAAAGTTTCATGCCGAAAAGAAAAGGAAAGCGCAGGAATTTATTTCACTAGACACCGAAACTGTTTCGGTTGAAATTGCTCAAACTGGTTCTGCATGTGAAATGGAATACTAGCAAGGGGTTTTATGTGAATGTTTGTTAATTAAAGTAATTAACAAAATTCTGAATAAATAAATAAAAGACTTTTATTTAAATGAGAGCTTGCATTAAATTTGGTGGAAATTTAATGCATGTGAGTGGATTTTTGAGTGGAGGCTTTTTAATGGGAGTGGAGGCTTTTCATTTTGAGTGGGAGATCCACCCACATGAATGTGGAAGAGGTGGGGGCAGCCCCCATGGCTGGGTGCCATGCCCCTTGGGTGCCCCCCTCTCCCCTATAAAAGGCCCCCCTTTCCTCCTCTCACAACACACCTCCTCGTGAAGGATCTCTCTCCCCCTCTAGAATTTATCCCCCATGGTCTCGGACTAGCGAGATACATGTTCCCGGTGGCTATTCGGCAAGAAATAGTTGTGCTTCCGCTGCATCGCTGGAGCGAGGAGGCGGAGGTTGCTCGGTGCCTCGAACGTGTGTGCGAGCACGGATGCGCTGCTGTTTTGCCGCGCTAGGACTTCCTCTCGATCTTGAGATCGGCAAGAGATCGTCTACATTAACCACGAGTTTGGACTCGTTAAGCTTTGTCGGTCTTCAAGGGTATGTTCTCTACGGATATACATCCGCTCGTTGTTTGTATCTAGTAGATAGATCTTGGTACATAGTTGTTCCCATCATAGGAAAATTTTTGTTTTCTATGCTGCGAACCCTACAGTGGTATCAGAGCCGGGTCTATGCGTAGATACTTTGCACGGGTAGTACACATATGAGTATGTGGGCGATGATGATCATTTTATTGCTTCTTAGTTGTAATTTGGATATTGGTGGCATAGTGGGATGAAGCGGCCCGGACAAACTTTACATGTCCTCGCACATGAGACCTGTTCCACGCTTGACATGCAACTAGTTTTGCATAAGTGGCTAGCGGGTGTCTGTCTCTCCTACTATAGTCAATATCTAATTTGCAATGAGTTGTCAACAATTTGGTTATCCTCGTTGTGGTTCATGTTCGTAGGTAAGAATTGTTCTATCTTCGAAAGCCCTAAGCCACGTAAAACTTGCAATGGATAAAATAGAGGCGTCTAGTTTAGATTGTTGCTGGGCTAGTGTTATGATATGGTGATGTTGTAAGTAGAAGTATGAGATGATACTCTTACAGCACACATAGCGTGTAAGTTCCATAGACCTTGGCCTTACACATAGAGGTATGATAGAGATCATACCACGGTGCACATGATGGAGATCATATGCGGGAACCATATCATTTCACTAATAAACATGTGATGTTTTGATTGCATCTTATATTGCTTGTTTGGCATTTTATTAGCATAATAAGATGATCCCTCATTAGATATCAAGATAAGAATGTGTTCTTCCTTAAGTATGCACCGACAATGTTTCGTCGCTTTAAGACATCACGTGATGATCGGGTGTACTTGAATCCACGAGCATATCTCGGGTGTAAAACAGTTACACACGCAAATACTAAGGTTCTTACTTGGCGAGCCTAGCATGTACAGACATGGCCTCGGAACACGGACCGAAAGGTTAAGCATGAGTCATATGTTTTGATATGATGACCATATGGATGCTCGCCTTTGAAGCTACACCGACTCACGTGATGATCGGACTTGGTGTAGTGGATTTGGTTCATGTAATAACCAAAAAGACACGAGGGATGTCGTTTTTGAGTGGGAGTTCATTTCTAATTTGGATTAGTAGAACTCAATTTATCATAAATTAAATCAAAGTGAATTTGCATAATTTGTTGTAGTCATTGGCATTCGTTCACCACCTTATGCATAGTTGTAATTGAGATAATAGAACTATAGAATTCTGGATATATACTTTACGAACTGGTATCGTATTGTGTTGAGTGTCAATCTAAAGTTTAAAGTCCTATTGCAAACTTTCAGCAAACTCTATTTACTCCGTGAAATTTAATAATTAGTATTAAATCGAGAGTAACAATTCCAGTGTTAGTATCTTAAGTATCATGTTTGCCTCCATGATTCTTGATTATTTTAATATCAAGTTTATCTAGGAGCTGAAAGAATTGTTTCAGAAACCATCATGTGTGGCAGATATAACGATATCTGAAACAATGTTTTGGTTGCAAAATGATAGAGTATAATATATGTTCTCATATTGGATGAGAATTTATGAAGGTTGGAGATGCTAGACATCCTAATCATCCAAAAGGGGTTTGGAAAGTAATGTTATACTCATGATTCGCCTTTATAAGCTACAATAGCTTGATCATGAAAGTTGTCATGATAAGGGTGAATAGAATATGTATGTAAAATGTTTACTACACTAAGAGATTACTAAAGAATGGATTTTGAAAGAATACCGATCATTTTGATGATGGTGATCTACTTCAAAGTGCAAGTCCAAAGGTATTATTATTTGAATATACACGCTTTGGACTATGTGTCATGTATATGGCGCCACTTTTGATGTTGATAGATTCTTTTAAAAAGGAAAAGGAAATGCTGAAAGAGAATCTATAAAATATATTTGGCAGAAAAGAAAAGATTGGAAATATCCAATTTAGGTATATATATGATATACATGTTATGGTTGTATTCTTTGCTTGTTAAACAATGTGGTTCTTGGGTATTGGATACCGAATTGGTTGGTATGAAATTTCATACAAAACAACGCAATTCATGAACCACAATGGCCTAAGTAACTAGCAAGAGAATATGTGATGATGTTCATCGAAAACAAACAAACCGTTGTTTGTATTTCTCGTTGACATCAAAGCTTGACTTCAAGATTTGTTTTAATAATTGTTATTTGAATCAGGTATTATGAGAACAAAGGTTGTTCAAATAATTACCGTATTCCATATAAGATGGATGATTTACAAATCTAGTTGGAGAAATCACATCCATAAAACCTAATGCTAAAATGTCGCAAGACAAATGATTGGAAGATCACTTACGAAGTGACATCACCGTTTAAATTATATTGGAAAGAAAACATGAAGAATCTCCATATTCATGGATTTTTGGAGTCTTTGATTTGATCAACTGACGCTTGTGAGACTTTCCACATGATAATTAAAACTTCGTTCAAAGGCCAAAGAAGAACGAACGACTAAATTATTGGAATTTATACATATCGATGTATGTAGTCCATTATGTATAGTCATAAGCGATGGATTTCAACTTCATATGCTTTCTCCGGAAATTTGAGTGAATATTCACTTAATGAGAAAGAAGTATGAAATATTTGAAAAACGTTTCAAAGACTTTCAAGATGAAGTGAAAATCATTGTAACAAGAAAATAAATGGTTTATGATTTTATCATAAGGGATTTATTTGAGTTACAAGTGTAACAAGAAAATAAATGAATTATGATTTTATCATAAAGGGATTTATTTGAGTTGCAAGTTTAGCAAAACACCTAGATTTACATCTCCCGAAACACCATAGGAGTATGGAGTGTTTGAGATTTGTAATGAAACCTTGTTTGACATGGTTGGATCAAAGGTGTTATTCATAAAACTTCCATTATGTTTTAAAAAATTAAAGCTTTAGAGACTACCGCTTTTACACTGAAAAGAGCTCCATCTTGATCCGTTGAAATGACACCATGGAAGTTATGGTTTGGGGTAAAACCCAAGTTGTCATTTTTTAAAATTTGGTATGCTAAACATAAGTAAGATGTTTACAACCGAAGTCGGATGAGCATGTCTTCGTAGGTTCTTTCAAATAACAATTGGTTATTCCTCCATAACACCGAGGACAAAGGGGTTTGTCGCTTGAAATATGAAGTTTCTTGAAGAAGGAATTTTTCATAAATGTTAAGTGGGAGGACAATAGAACTTTGATAAGGTTAACGAACCTTAGCTAAATGTGTTGAGTTGCGCAGCACCGGAAATCGTTCCGAAGGCTGCCATAATGCTCATAGCTTATGTGCCTCACAGGTTGTGGTCACGGAGATCTAAGTTCTTATTGAACCAAGTCGGTCAGATAAACAATCAAATACTAAGATTTGAGAGTAAATCATTATTGTTTGACAATGATGAACCGACTATATGCAAAGAAGCGATGATGGGCCCTGACTCCGTCAAATGGCTTGAAGCCATAAAATCCATGATAGTTCCATACACGAGAAATCAAGTTTTGAATTTGGAAGACCCTCCGGAAAGGTGTAAAAACCTATCGGTCGTATTTGGATCTATAAAGAAACAGACATGGATGTTTCACATCTATGAAATAGTCGACATGTCATAAAGTATTTTACGACAATGTTCAAGGAGTTGACTATGACAAGATTTGATCTTTCATAGCGATATTTAGTCTGGAGAGATTAAAGTAGCAACCACTACATATAATTTGTTATATGTCAGATGAATAAACAAAACAAAGTTCTTCTAATAGAATGGTTACCTAGGACGTGTACATGACATGATCCAAAGGGTTTTGTTAATTCAAAGGATGCTAAAAAGGGCATGCAAACTTCAATGGTTGAAGTAAGCATCGCGGAGTTGGAATCTTCACCGTGATGAAAAGGAGTTTTCATTAGGAGACGATGAAGATGCTTGCATTTGCAAGAAATTAAGTGGGAGCGCTGAGACATATTTCTAATACATTATGTGGAGGACATCTTGTTGATTAGAAATGATGTATATTTTATTGACAAAGGTTAAGAATTTCATTTCGATGAAAGACTTAGGAAAAACCCGAATATTTAGCGTGAATGTCTATAGTGGATAGACTGTGACGCCAATATGGTTGTGCCAAACGTACATATATGAGATATTGAAGGAGTTCAATATAGAAACGACAAGAAACAGTTCTTGTTGCGTGGAGAGGAATTGAATCAATATTCAAGTGTATCGACACTTGATAAGTGAAACAAGATTCAAGTGCTTTGACACTTGATGAGTGAAATCACAAGGATGTTTTGATCAATCATACCATGATATGTACACATCCAGATATGTCCTATGCTCTAAGTGTTATGAGCAAATACCAGAATGAATCATAAAATGATCATTGGACGATAGTAAGGATATTCTTATGATCTTTTGGAAGAACTAAGAATACATTTGTGTAGAGGTGACAAACAATTAAAAATAGTTCATTGTAAAGCATTACATTGATACTAGTTTTGTCACAAGATACAAATTAAGTTTATCTCAATTTAAACTATGGGTGGCACAATGAAATGGAAAGAAAGTTTCCATGATGGATTTGGAAGAGTTCCAAAGTTAAGACATTGTGACGAATACTACAACAAAAAGGCTAAGTATATGACTGCTATAGTAGCAGCAAAGGAGGGAATTTGTGTCAAGTAGTTTGTTATCAAACTAAGGTGTGGTTCGCAACGGGCTAACACTAAAGATATATTGTATGACAATAGTATCGACATGATTTAACCCCAAGGAACTAAAGGTCTCACCGAATGACCAAATTTATACAATGCCATCTCATTGGAGAATGAGTGATGCGTGAAGACGCAAAGACATGCAAATACACACGGACCTGAAGCGTCAGATCCGTAGATTATGTTAACCGCTTGCAATTGCGTATATGGAACACCAGAAAGCCATAGGTGTTCAATACGCAAAGTTTTTAAACTAGATTATTGTCTCTAGTGCAAGTGGGAGACTGAAGGGAATATGCCCGAGAGGCAATAATAAAGTGGTTATTATCGTATTCCTTGTTTATGATAAATGTTTATTTTACATGCTATAATTGTATTAATACGGAAACGTTAATACATGTGTGTTTAATAAACAAACAGAAAGTTCCTAGTTATGCCTCTCTTATAAACTAGCTCGTTGATTAACAAGATGATCAAGGTTTCCTGATCATGGACATTGGATGTTGTTAATAACGAGGTCACAACATTAGTGTAATGATGTGATGAACATTCATCCGAAGTATAGCATTACGATCAAAGTCATTGAGTTTATATTGCTATAACAACTTACGAAGTGATCCTAATCCTTATACCATGAGATCATGTCAATCACTAACACCGGAAGAGTTTCTGGATAACATCAAACGTCACACCGTAACAGGGTGATTATAAAGATGGATTCAGAACTAATAAAGTGTTATGTTGAGGCCCATGGATCGAGAGTGGAATTTGTTCATCCCGATGACGGATAGATATGCTCTGGGCCCTCTCGGTGATATCACATTGATTAGCTTGCAAGCAAGTGATTTGATCACTAGAATGTTATATCACGGGAACGAGAAAAGAGTGCATGTCGGTAACGAGATCAAACTAGGTATGGAGATACCGATGATCGAATCCCGGACATGTAATATATCGCGAAACAAAGGGATTAAGATACTAGCATAAAAGGTTCCGACGATCACAAGAAAGTCATCGTTGAATGTGTGGGAGTAGTATGGGTCTCCAGATCCCGCTTCTGATTATTGATCCGAGAGGGGTCTCGATCATGTCCGCATTATTCACGAACCGTAGGGTGACACACTTAAGAGACACCGACATCCAATTGGAGCAAAAGTTTCATGCCGAAAAGAAAAGGAAAGCGCAGGAATTTATTTCACTAGACACCGAAACTGTTTCGGTTGAAATTGCTCAAACTGGTTCTGCATGTGAAATGGAATACTAGCAAGGGGTTTTATGTGAATGTTTGTTAATTAAAGTAATTAACAAAATTCTGAATAAATAAATAAACGACTTTTATTTAAATGAGAGCTTGCATTAAATTTGGTGGAAATTTAATGCATGTGAGTGGATTTTTGAGTGGAGGCTTTTTAATGGGAGTGGAGGCTTTTCATTTTGAGTGGGAGCTCCACCCACATGAATGTGGAAGAGGTGGGGGCAGCCCCCATGGCTGGGCGCCATGCCCCTTGGGTGCCCCCCTCTCCCCTATAAAAGGCCCCCCTCTCCTCCTCTCACAACACACCTCCTCGTGAAGGATCTCTCTCCCCCTCTAGAATTTATCCCCCATGGTCTTAGACTAGCGAGATACATGTTCCCGGTGGCTATTCGGCAAGAAAGAGTTGTGCGTCCACTGCATCGCTGGAGCGAGGAGGCGGAGGTTGCTCGGTGTGCCTAAAGAGCACGGATGCGCTGCTGTTTTGTGGCGCTAGGACTTCCTCTCGATATTGAGATCGGCAAGAGATCTTCTACATCAACCACGAGTTTGGACTTGTTAAGCTTTGTCGGTCTTCAAGGGTATGTTCTCTACGGATATACATCCGCTCGTTGTTTGTATCTAGTAGATAGATCTTGGTACATAGTTGTTCCCATCGTAGGAAATTTTTTGTTTTCTATGCTGCGAACCCTACAAGATGATCTACTAAATGTCTACTATGATCTAGAGAGGGGACAAGTTAGGCAAATTCACTACTCACCATAGTGTTTGATGTTTGTTTGTTTTGTGTTTGCAAGGTGTTTGATGAAATGGTTGAAAGAGATTTGAATTTGAATTTTTGATTCATACTTTGTGGGTGTACTAGTTACATACTCAGTAGTCTCTGGTTAGTGGGAAAGGTCAAGGTAAATTGGTTTGGTTGGTTTTTGAGAATTGGGTGATCTTCCCATATTAACTAGATTCAATTTTTAATTGTCATTTGAATCAAGTTGCCAAATGTTTCTGTAAGTTTGAAAGGTGGGCTTTGGTTCACTTTTACTTGTTCTAGCAAGGGGTGAAAAGAAGTAGAATTGTTTCTGTTTGAAATCTTGGAGTAGAAACACTCAAAGTGGTCTAGTGTCAAGATTGGCAAAAGTGACCATTTGCTTGTTTTGTTTGTTTTTTATTTTATCTTGATTTGTTTCTTCTTGGAAATGTTTTAGATGATGTTGTTTTCATCTTTAAACCATTCCTTGCCATTTAGAACAATCACACAAGTCCATTCATGCATTCATATAATCATCACATTCACATATTTATTCATATTGATTTTAATTAACAAAAGTTTTTGTTAACCCTAATATTGGTGATTGGAATTTGATAATAATTGTTCAATATTTTTGGGATGTTACAAACCTTCCCTCCTTAAACAAAATCTCGTCCCGAGATTTCAGAAAGAAAAAAGAAGAAAACTAGGATTTAAAAAGATCGGGAAACTCCGTCTTGATGTAATCTTCTCGCTCCCAGGCAGCTTTTTCTTCATTGTGGTTACTCCAATAAATCTTGAGAAACTTGATGCTCCGGGTCCTGGTGGTCCTGAAAGCTTCCTCCAATAAACGGATGGGTACTTCGGGATACGTCAGGTCATCATTGATCTCTATGGTCTGGTGATCAATGTTCTTGAAAACGTCAGTCTTCTCTGGGACTTCAAGGCATTTGTGAAGCAATGATATATGGAACACATTATACGCTGTTGACATCTCCTCTGGCAGTTCCAGTTGATACGATACTTCTCCTCGATGATTTAGAATCTTGAACGGTCCGATATATCTAGGGGCTAACTTTACTTTGAGCTGGAAATGCTGCATTCCTTTCAAAGGCGACACTTTGAGATACACAAAATCTCCGATATTGAAAGCGAGATCTCGACGTCTCTTGTCGGTGTAACTCTTCTGTCTGGATTGGGAGGTCTTGAGGTGCTCATGGATCTTGTGAACTTTCTCTTTTGCTTCTCATAGGATGTCGGGTCCGAAAATCTGACTCTCTCTTACTTCCAACCAATTCAAAGGGGTACGACACTTCCTTCCATACATGAATTCAAATGGGGCCATTTGCAAACTGGCTTGATAAATGTTGTTTTACGAAAATTCTGCGAATGGCAGACAGTCTTCCCATTTAGATCCATACTCTAGCACACATGCTCTCAACATATCTTCGAGTATTTGATTTACTCGCTTCGTTTGTCCATCGGTTTGAGGGTGATAAGTTGTGCTGAAATCTAGTATAGTTCCTAGTTCTTATTGGACTTGCTTCCAAAACCTCGAGGTAAACTGAGTTCCTCGATCCGACAAGATGTTCTTGGGGACTCCATGCAAACTGACGATTCTATCGATGTACAACTCTGCTAGCTTCAAACTCTGGTAGGTGGTCTTGACTGGTAAGAAATGGGAGACTTTGGACAATCTATCAACTATGACCCAAATGGAGTCATTTCCCCTACTAGAAGTAGGCAATCCGGTGATAAAGTCCATTCCAACAGAATCCCACTTCCATTCCAGAATCTGCAGTGGTTACAGCAGTCATGTGGGTCTCTGATGTCCCGCCTTGACTCTCTGACAGATATCACACTTGGCGATATAGCTCTCGATTTCTATCTTCATCTTATGCCACCAAAATTGCTCCTTTAAATCTTGGTACATCTTTGTTCCTCCAGGGTGGATAGAATAAAGAGTATCATGGGCTTATTTCAAAATATCCTTCTTCAATTCTGAGTCCGCTGGTACACAGAGACGTCCTTTGTACCACAGAACTCCTACTTCATCCTCGGTGAAATCGGGTACTTTGCATGTACCGATACGATGTTTGATTCTGTGGATAGTAGCATTTCCTTTCTGCGCCTCCTTGATCTAACTGATCAAAGTGGGTTGAAGTTTTATGCTAGCCAAAAATCCTTCACTTACTAATTCCATTCTAAAATCTTCCATCTCCTTGTGCAAACTTGGCTGCTCCTTCAGAATCATGGAGTTCAAGCGGCACAGCAATATGTTAAGGGCATCTTCTACCACATTGGCTTTATCGGGGTGATAGTGAATGTCCAAATCATAGTCCTTGATTAGCTCTATCCATCTTCTCTGCCTCATATTCATCTCCTTCTGAGTGAATATATACTTCAGGCTCTTGTGATCCGAATAAATCTCACAATGGTTTCCCATAAGATAATGCCTCCATGTCTTTAGGGCTAGAACTACAACTACTAGTTCAAGGTCATGGGTAGGATAATTCTGTACATGCTTCTTCAGTTGTCGAGACAGATAAGATATTACTTTGCCTTCTTCCATCAACACACATCCGAGACTGATCTTGGATGCGTCACAATACACAACAAAGGGCTTTGTAATATCCATCAAGAACAAGATTGGGGCTGAAATCAATCTCCTCTTGAGTTCCTGAAAAATCGCTTCACATTTGTCCGTCCATTCAAACTTCTTGTCCTTCTTCAACAATTGGGTCATGGGTCTTGCGATACTTGAGAATCCTTCTACGAACTTGCGGTAATATCCCGCTAATCCGATAAATGCACGAACTTAGGTTTCAGTGGTTGGGGCTTGCTAATCTTCAACATCCTTCACCTTTGCAGGGTCAACGGAAATTTCTGCGGCTGATACTATATGTCCGAGAAATCCTACCTCCTGTAACCAGAATTCATATTTGCTAAACTTGGCATATAACTGATGCTCCCTAAGGGTTCGAAGGATGTTCCTTAGGTGTAGCTCATGTTCTTCTTCTGATTTGGAATAGATCAGAAAGTCATCAATGAAAACAACGACAAAATTTTCCAGGAAGTCCATAAAAATCTTATTAGTGAGGTTCGTGACATAAGCGGGGGAATTGATTAATCCAAAAGACATGACAGTATACTCATACAGTCCATATCTGGTGGTAAAGGCAGTCTTTGGAATATCCTCTGCTCGAATCTTGATTTGATGATAGCCAGTTCTAAGATCAATCTTAGAAAACACTTTAGCACCAGTCAACTGGTCAAACAGGTCTTCTATCTTTGTGTAAGATCCCTCCTTTGTAAAGGAAAGGATCCCTGTGATTGCAATGCTAGTCCCTGGATCAATGCTAGCATCCAAAGTTTAAGATGAAGTACACAGATACAAAGGTCGTTTATTACATTCATTCCAGAGATAAAACATAGTCTTTTACAACTCAGGGCCAAAGGCCTAATACAAGAGTTTATGGAATAAGTAAATAAACATAAGTCCTCATCTTCATGTGCCACAGGCAAGCATGTTGAGTGTAGACTCATGACTCCTACTCATCATCGGAGTATCCTGCAACTTCACAAGTTACAGCCACAGAGGGTCAATACTTTGGAATAGTATTGGCAAGTGATACCTTAGTAAATTTTAAGTGGACTCTATTACTATATGCATTTTGGCTAAGTGTAGCTTGGCTTGCTTTGCTCAAAAATAGATTTTTCCTATTAGTTGAAATCACTAAGTCTTTCTTTGTCAAAAAGCTTCCCAAGAAACCACCAATAAACATTGGGGTCCTTCACCCTTGTTCACCCACAAGTTTTACTTAGAAGTTGGAGTGATGAGATTCTTGTAGCTTCCATGTCTTGATGCTCATGTTGTCCATTGCCATGGACTTGGCTAAGTACTTAGATTTTCCATCTGCAGAGGTTGTACACTTTCCCCACCAGACTTGGTTTCCCAAGACAGGACCTTTCAGAAGCCTTTCCTTAGTCAAATGGACGCGTTCCAACCTATCATTCTCACTACCACCAACTGTCCAAGTGACTAAGTTCTAGCAACCTATATGATCATGGCAGAGCCCATATTGCCAAGTGGTTGCACTGTAAGCTTTCTCAACACTTGGCCTCCAAATCCCTTTGTGCCTGGGTGGCATACCACAAGTGAGATACACAAGCCAAATCCATGGCCTTGTGTAACCACTCAACCAAAAACCACCATTCAAGTCCCATTCCACCCAGGAAGTTCATTGTCTTAGTTGTTTTATTAAGAAAAGCATGAGTCCCAAAGGACTTAGAATTTTTTCACTATAGCATGTGCTTACTTTGCCAACCCTTGTTTTCTACTAGCTAGGCTAAGCATGGCATAGTATCTTAACTTAGGAAAATTCCCTAGCAATTCTACAATTCTACAACTACATAGGATTTCCCAACATAGCATTTGGCAAAAGTAGCATGCAAGATTTAGCAAAAATAATTCTAATGCTTATCCAAAATAAAGGGTGGAAAATATCATGAAGTATCACTTGCCTTGGTAATGGGGAGAGTAGCACTCTTCACAATCACAGTCACTAGCAAAATCTACACAAAAATTTGTAGCATACAATTACACACAATTTATATATACAATCAAAAATATGAATGCATGCATGCAAGAAATTACTAAGTGATGATTTTGAAAACTCTACCAAGCAAGTGCATGATACAGAAACATAACAAGTCACAAAGTTTGCTAACTAAACTTATTTAGCCCTAAAACAATTTGCTAAACAAAAACTATACTCAAAATGGACCTAAACATGTTTCTGCATACAAAGTCATTTTAACAGATACTATTTGTTAAACACATTGCAGATTCAGAAAGTCCTTGATTCACTGATTCCAACCGTATAAAGTTTGCAAAATTCTAACGTGGAAATCAAAAGTTATAGCCGATTGAAATTTGGATCTAAATCTGATTTGAATTCTGTTTTTGATTTAAACTCTAGCCACACGTCGTGTTTCTATTGGTGCGTACCGCTTCGGCTGGATCGAGCTCTGCGGGCCGTAGGATCTAAGTGAGATCTGGCGGCTCAGATGCACGCTTACCTCTTCGCCCACGTTCTAATCTACGTCGTAGGATCTACATCTGACGCTCCTAATCGTCCTGACCATACACGAGCGGCGCTAGCGTTGGCGTTGGCGGCGCGTCGACCGTGGCGGTCTTGGCGCTCTGGGATGGAAGGGAGGCGCTTACAGAACGCTGTGCGTCTTTGAAGCTCGACGTGGTGTTGGTTTGCGGAGGGGTGCGCGGAAACGGTCTCTGGAGCTCGTCGGAGTTGCGGGCGGCGTCGGTAGCTTGCAGTCGTGGTCCTTGCCAAGGTTTGGCGTCGCCCTAGCACGAACCAGTGGCATCAGGATTTGCGCAAGACAGTGGCGAACAAGCTCGCGTGAAGGAGGGGGCAAGGGGCGCTCGGGTTTTACCTTAATTGGTCGCCAGAGTTTATCGGCGGTGCAGGTGGTTTCGGTCGCGAACGGAGGCGACGACCTTGGTCACGAGCAGGCAAAAGGAAGGTATCAGCGTAAGCGCGAGATCATTCCGAACATCCTCGTTTGAACCAGAGAGAGAGGGGTGGTCGAGGCTCACCGTAATTGGCCGCCAGAGTTGTCGGTACTGCGGGGTTTCGAGGGCAATTGCACGCAGCCTGGTGGCAGAGTGAGCGAGGAGAGGGGGGGAATGCTTGCGGGGCAGAGGGGTTTAAGTAAGCCAGGTGCGACAGGAAACGCTTGCGGAATAATGGGCAATTACACCGCGCCATTACCGGCCTTGACAGCAGCAGCGACGTGGTCGCGGGCGTAGTTTGAGGAAGACGAGGGTGACGTGGACGGGGCCCGCTGGTCAGCGAAATAAACACAAGGGGCGTGGGGTCTGGCTGTCAGTGGCTGAATGGGTGTGCTCGCGCGTGAGAGAAGAAAAGAGATGCCCCGGGTGGGCTTGCTGGGCCTGCTCCGTTGCTGGGCTAAAATGGCAGCGCTCGGCCTTTTCTATTTGTTTTCTTCTTTTCTTTTTCTGAATTGGTTTTGATATGAATTCAAACTCTTTTTGAATTCAAACTTTTTCTGGGTTTTTGCAGGGTGCAGTAGTCTCCAATTTAGGCAGACAAACAGGTGGTTTGCTAAGTAAGGGCTTGGTCAAGCTTGGGGATCAAAATAACAGAGACTAGGCATTTGGTTTGAAAAAATTTGAAAAATGGTTTTTGAATCTATTTCCAATTTGAAAACCTTGGTTTAAATTCTACACTCAAATCTATCCTCATAGAAGGCAAGCAACCAAGTTTCTAAACTTTCAAATTTTCAAATGATGATGGCCATTTGAATTTAATCTGCTCACATAAAATCATAGCACCATGTGCTTCTGTTTTCTGAAATGAGTTTGAATTTTTACCTCAAATCTATATGCATGCATGAATGATATGCAAACTTTGAAATTATGATTTTAGGGATGTTACAAATCTAACCCCCTTAAGGTGAATCTCACCCTCGAGATTCGGATTGGCTAGCAAATAGGTGAGGGTGGTCTTTCCGAAGATCATCTTCTCTTTCCCATGTGGCTTCCTCTTCGGTATGATGGTTCCATTGCACTTTGCAAAATTTGATAGTCTTTGTTCTCGTGACTCTTTCTGCCGTCTCAAGAATCTTGATAGGATTTTCTTCATAAGTGAGATCACTTTCTAGTTGAACTTCTTCCAAAGGTATGGTATCCTTCAAAGAAGACTCTTCCATTTCTGGGTGACATTTCTTAAGCTGACTCACATGAAATACATTATGGATCTTGATAAAGATCTTTGGCAGTTCAATTTCATAAGCCACTTCTCCCTTGTGACTCAGGATCTTGAATGGCCCAACATATCTTGGTGCCAACTTTCCTTTGACTCCGAATCTTTTCACTCCACAGAGTGGTGATACTCTAAGGTAGGCTCTATCACCGACTTCGTAGGTGACTTCTCTATGCTTAGGATCTGCGTAGCTTTTCTGTCGGGACTGTGCTATCTTCAACCTGTCCTTAACCAATTTGACCTTCTCTTCGGCTTCTTTGATAAGATCTGGCCCAAAAAAACTTCTTTCTCCCACACCATTCCATAACAATGGGGTGGTACATTTTCTTCCGTAGAGAAACTCAAACGGTGCCATCTCAATGCTGGCTTGATAGCTGTTGTTATAGGAAAATTCTGCGTAAGGTAGACTTTCATCCCAACTTGCTCCATAATCTAGGGCACATGCCCTCAACATGTCTTCCAGAATTTGATTAGTCCTTTCAGTTTGTCCATCGGTTTGAGAATGAAAAGCAGTACTGAATTCCAACCTCGTTCCCAATGACTCATGTAGTTGTCTCCAAAAATGGGAAGTGAATTGGGTTCCCCTATCGGACACAATACTCTTAGGCACACCGTGAAGGCATACAATTCTACTCATGTAGATTTTGGCTAACTTGGCACTTGTATAAGTTGTCTTCACGGGTATGAAATGGGCCACTTTAGTTAAGCGATCCACTACTACCCATATGGAATCATATCCTGATCTGGTCCTTGGTAATCCGGTAATGAAATCCATACCAATCTTGTCCCATTTCCAATCAGGAATAGGTAGTGGTTGAAGCAAACCTGCTGGTTTCTGATGCTCTGCTTTTACTCTACTACACACATCACACAAAGCAATATGCTCGGCGATGTCTCTCTTGAGATTGTTCCACCAAAATCTTTCTTTCATGTCCATATACATTTTGGTGTTACCCGGATGAATAGAATACGGAGAGTTGTGGGCTTCTTGTAAAATCAGTTTCCGCATTTCCGGATCTTGTGGAACACAAATACGTTTCCCGTGCCATAAAGTACCTTGTTCGTCTACATGGAAATTTTTAGCTTTCCCTTGGCTAATATTTACCTTAATCTCTTCAATTTCTTTATCAGTCTTTTGAGCTTCTCGAATCTTGTCCAACAAAGTGGTTTGGACTTCTAAAGACATGAGATGTCCTTCAGGCACAATCTCCAATCTGAGTTCTTTGAATTGCTTACACAAATCATCTGTCAATTCTCCTTTGGTAAGGCCATTTACAAATACCTTACGACTTAGAGCATCCGCTACAACGTTTGCTTTACCGGGGTGGTATTGCAAACTTAAGTCGTAATCTTTGATAAGCTCTAACCATATTCTTTGTCTCATATTGATTTCCTTCTGGGTGAAGATATATTTCAAACTCTTGTGATCGGTAAACACTTCACAACGCTTTCCCAAAAGGTAATGTCTCCATGTTTTGAGTGCATGGACGACAGAGGCTAACTCCAAATCATGAGTAGGATAGTTTACTTCATGAGTTTTGAGTTGTCTTGAGGCATAGGCCACAACTTTACCGTCTTGCATAAGTACGGCTCCCAAACCTTGATGAGACGCATCACAGTATACTTGGAAATCCTTTTCCAAATCTGGCAGACATAGAACCGGTGTTGTCACAAGTCTCTTCTTCAATTCTTGAAAGCTGACCTCACAACCTTCAGACCAAACAAACTTTTTATCTTTCTTTAGTAATTCAGTCATGGGCTTAGAAACTTTTGAGAAATTCTCAATGAATCTTTTGTAGTAACCTGCTAGGCCAAGGAAACTGCGAACTTCTTTCACATTCTTGGGAGATTCCCATTCTGTCACAGCTGACACTTTAGCAGGATCAACTGCTACACCATCCTTTGTCATAACATGACCAAGAAAACCAACTTCCTCTAACCAGAACTCACACTTGCTGAATTTGGCATAAAGTTTATGTTCTCTCAACTTCTCAAGTATCGTACGCAAGTGTCCTTCATGTTCTTATTTGCTCTTAGAGTAAACTAAGATGTCATCGATGAAAACGACAACGAACTTGTCGAGAATTTCCATGAACACCTTGTTCATCATATTCATGAAGTATGCTGGAGCATTGGTTAAGCCGAATGGCATTACGGTATACTCATATAATCCATACCTTGTGGTAAATGTTGTTTTAGGTATGTCTTGCTCTCTTATCTTGAGTTGAAAATAGCCCGACCGGAGATCAATCTTCGAGAACACACAAGCTCCCTCTAGCTGATCAAACAAGTCATTGATCCTTGGCAAACAATATTTGTTCTTGATAGTTACCTCGTTGAGTGAACGGTAATCTATGCATAATCTTTGGCTTCTATCTTTCTTCTCCACGAACAATACTGGGGCTCCCCAAGATGAAGAACTTGGTTGGATAAATCCTTTCTGCAATTGTTCGCCTAGTTGCTTCTTGATCTCTTTCAGTTCATCAACTGACATTTTGTATGGTCTTTTTGCTATTGGTCCAGAACCTGGTAACAAATCTATCAGAAATTCCACATCTCTATCTGGTGGCATTCCTGGCAATTCTTCCGGAAATACATCCAGATACTCACATACAATTGGCACACTGTCCAGGCTAACCCCCTTAAGAGAATTTAGCATACTCTTCTTTGCTCCAAAGCTGGTCTTGAATCTGATCCTTTTATTATCGGGAGTTGTGAGTGAGACAGTATGGCTGGCACAATCTATCACTCCTTTGTACTTAGTCATCCAGTCCATTCCCAGAATGACATCCAAACCATGGGAGTTCAATATTATCAAGTTAACGGGAAACCTATACTTCCCGAATTCTATGACTAGGTCATGGCATCCTGAATTCACTATCATTTCTCCACCAGGAGAACTTACTTTTATAGGACACCCAATAGTTTCTACCGGTAGTTCATTTCTTTCAACAAATGCTCTTGATATGAATGAATGAGATGCACCAGTATCAAAGAGTACAAATGCTGGAATGGAATTGAGTCTGAACTTACCAGCAACAGCATCAGGCTCCTCATAGACCTCCTCCACATTGATGTGGTTAACCTGTCCTTTCTAAAAAGGATTGGGCTTGTTAGGTCCTTCAACTTTCTTCTCAGGGCACTCAATAGCATAATGCCCCAGCTTCTTGCATTTGAAGCACTCAACCTGACTGATGTCTCTTTTGGTAGGCTGACTTCCACTTCAACTAACATTCCCACTGTGGTGGCTCTTGTGTCCACTCTTGTGGTTCTTGTACTTGTCATTGTCATTACTGCGGTGATGCTTGTTGTCATGACGGTTGTGGTTGTGGTGCTTGTTGAATTTCCCATGCTTATGGGATCCCGAGATGCCACTGTCATCATAGTGAGATCGCTTGTGAGACGATCCCGAGCTGTGCTTGTCGGAGTGTTTCCTCTTCCTACTCTCGACTTGCTTCATTTTATTCTCCAAAATAGCAGCCTTGTCACATAGAGACTGATAAGTTGGAACATATGCCACAAACAACTGTAAGTTTAGCTCATCATTCAAGCCCTCCAGAAACTTTTCCTTTCCTTTCGCATCTGTGTCAACCTCATCCGGTGCATAGCGCGCCAGATTGTTGAACTCTTCTATATATTCAGCCACGCTGCGGTGGCGCTGCTTCAGGTTGTGAAACTCCTTTTTCAGGCTCATCATTCCTGATGAGATATGAGCAGTGCGAAAGCCATCTTCAAAGATAGCCCAAGTCACCTCATCTAAAGGAGTGGTGATTTGAAAGTTGTCCCACCATGTGGCGGCTAGTCCTTCCAACAGATGTGCTGCAAATCTGACTTTTTCAGCGTCAAATGCATTACGGTCACTAAGTCTTTGTTCACAGAACGTAGCCAGTCATTGGCCACCATGGGATCAGTCGTCCCCGAGAACTTAGCTGGCCTCAAACGCAGAAATCTTGTGAGCATATCAAAACCCGGAGGGTTGTTGTTGTTGTTGTTGTTGGGGTTGTTGTTGTTGTTGTTGTTGTTATTCTGGTTTTGGATGAATGTTGTCATCATCTGCATAAGCTGTGTTTGCGCGTTCATCATTTGTTGCATTTCCGGGGTGATGTTGTTGGGGTTGGGGTTTGCGCGACGGGGAGGCATCTGTGGTTTGTTCAAATAGAGATAAGAATGAGATACCCTTACATGATTCATGCACATTACATCACATAAGCAAACACATAGCATGCAACTCAAGGATAAAAGTTCAACAACAAGATAACGAAGTCTCAAAGTAAAAACACACAAGTGGCAAGCCATCCACATGTCGGATGGTCCAATAATAATTTCGCAAATAACAAGTATGATAAATAAAAGATAACCGAGTAGTCAAGTCTACTCATCAGCATCAATCTCCTCCTCGACAAAAGTAAGACCTGCGTTCTCCATCGCGGTCTTGTTCTCCTCAATGGTAGTGGTCAAGGACTCGATCTTGCTCTTGAGAGCCCTCTTGGGAGAAAGCCTCTCAATCACCATCTGCTGCTGCTCTAGCTCGAAATCCTTGGACTTCAGTTCCTCGGTCATGTCCCGGATCCTCTTGTTCCTATCCTGGACGCGTTTCTCCTGACTCTTGAACTTGCGGTCCTGGGTCTCGAACTTCGCCTCCATATCCTTGACTATCTCGTCCTGCTGTGCAAAAAGCTTGTCCTTCTCGCGAAGCTGCACCTGGAGCTCGTCATTGTTGAGCATGACGTTGGTCTTGTCCGTGTCCACGTGCCTAATAAGAGACTCTAAGTCCTGGAGATAGAGACGTATCGGCTCTGCTGCGTCCCTCGAGTCGTCCTCAAAGTCGATGGACTCTCCATCGTCATCACGTCTTCCGAAGACGTGGAAGTGGGAGCCCCTAACCTGTCGGGAGTGACGGCCTAACAGCCGTCCTATCAGGTCCTGCATGACGACCTCCACGCCTCTCTCCCTGTCATCGTGCATAAGCTTGAAGACGATGGCCTCTGTAGTAGGCTCCGTCTAGCGTCGGGGCTGGTTCACCTTGAAGCCCCAGAGGTCCTTCCTCTCGAACTTGGTGAGTGGGTGCACCATAATGGTGGGAAGAGGGAGATTGAGTAAAGTAGTAAGCTCAACGATACGCGGACCAAAACGGGTACCCTGGAACTCCTCAATAGTGCTGATGGTAATAGGCATCTATTTATAAGATAGAAAAGTTAGGACAACACATTTTAAGATAAAACAAGACAAACATTTCATACATATCCTTGGAACACAAAATCACACAAGTCATGCATACATAATTCCATTACATCCATCAAGGTCCAAACTTATTTAAGGTATCATTTTGGAAAATAAGGTGATAGGTGGTGGTCCAACTAACGAAGTGTGTTTACAATCCTATCTCACTGGATCTGTTGGCTAACACAATGTTCCTAGAGGCAACCCACCTATCTTGTTCACATGATTCCATCACTAGGTCTATAATATCTCCCCTTAAAGTTTGGTTGGTGGCTTCCAACTCTTGGGTAAGTTCCTTCTCTTTCTCTAAGTCTTTTTGGAGGTTGAGCATTCTGCACTTGACTCTTGCACTTAGTTCTTTGATAGTCCTCCAAGCTGCTTCTCTGGCTGACTCAAAGAATGTGGTGTGCATTACAGTGTTGGTGTACATGCAAAAGCCTCTTTCTTTGTGGTTGTCTTCCTTGTTTTTGTACAAGTGAAGTTGCACCCACCAATACTCCACTCCTTCATCCATCACTGGAAAGCCCTTATACACAGCTGCACCATGTGCTTCCATTGCCACCATGAGGTCCTTGAGAATTTTGGGAAACTCAGTTTCACACTCCAAGGTCATGGTCATGAGTGGTCCTTTCTTCACGGCTTCGTTGATGGAGTTCATCTACAAATAGATATGAGAATGAGAAGATTAGAAAAGTTTACGAGAAGAATAGACAAGTGTAGAAGTAGTTAAAAAAATTCCTTAGTGGTTTCCAATCCTAGGGTCATAATCCTACAGCAAACAAAGGCTCGATACCATCTGTAAGATCCCTCCTTTGTAAAGGAAAGGATCCCTGTGATTGCAATGCTAGTCCCTGGATCAATGCTAGCATCCACAGTTTAAGATGAAGTACGCAAATACAAAGGTCGTTTATTACATTCATTCCAGAGATAAAACATAGTCTTTTACAACTCAGGGCCAAAGGCCTAATACAAGAGTTTATGGAATAAGTAAATAAACATAAGTCCTCATCTTCATGTGCCATAGGCAAGCATGTTGAGTGTAGACTCATGACTCCTACTCATCATCGGAGTATCCTGCAACATCACAAGTTACAGCCACAGAGGGTCAATACTTTGGAATAGTATTGGCAAGTGATACCTTAGTAAATTTTAAGTGTACTCAATTACTATATGCATTTTGGCTAAGTGTAGCTTGGCTTGCTTTGCTCAAAAATAGATTTTTCCTATTAGTTGAAATCACTAAGTTTTTCTTTGTCAAAAAGCTTCCCAAGAAACCACCAATAGACATTGGGGTCCTTCACCCTTGTTAACCCACAAGTTTTACTTAGAAGTTGGAGTGATGAGATTCTTGTAGCTTCCATGTCTTGATGCTCATGTTGTCCATTGCCATGGACTTGGCTAAGTACTTAGATTTTCCATCTGCAGAGGTTGTGCACTTTCCCCACCAGACTTGGTTTCCCAAGACAGGACCTTTCAGAAGCCTTTCCTTAGTCAAATGGTCGCGTTCCAACCTATCATTCCCACTACCACCAACTATCCAAGTGACTAAGTTCTAGCAACCTATATGATCATGGCAGAGCCCATATTGCCAAGTGGTTGCACTGTAAGCTTTCTCAACACTTGGCCTCCAAATCCCTTTGTGCCTGGGTGGCATACCACAAGTGAGATACACAAGCCAAATCCATGGCCTTGTGTAACCACTCAACCAAAAACCACCATTCATGTCCCATTCCACCCAGGAAGTTCATTGTCTTAGTTGTTTTATTAAGAAAAGCATGAGTCCCAAAGGACTTAGAATTTTTTCACCATAGCATGTGCTTACTTTGCCAACCCTTGTTTTCTACTAGCTAGGCTAAGCATGGCATAGTATCTTAACTTAGGAAAATTCCCTAGCAATTCTACAATTCTACAACTACATAGGATTTCCCAACATAGCATTTGGCAAAAGTAGCATGCAAGATTTAGCAAAAATAATTCTAATGCTTATCCAAAATAAAGGGTGGAAAATATCATGAAGTATCACTTGCCTTGGTAATGGGGAGAGTAGCACTCTTCACAATCACAGTCACTAGCAAAATCTACACAAAAATTTGTAGCATACAATTACACACAATTTATATATACAATCAAAAATATGAATGCATGCATGCAAGAAATTACTAAGTGATGATTTTGAAAACTCTACCAAGCAAGTGCATGATACAGAAACATAACAAGTCACAAAGTTTGCTAACTAAACTTATTTAGCCCTAAAACAATTTGCTAAACAAAAACTATACTCAAAATGGACCTAAACATGTTTCTGCATACAAAGTCATTTTAACAGATACTATTAGTTAAACACATTACAGATTCAGAAAGGCCTTGATTCACTGATTCCAACGGTATAAAGTTTGGAAAATTCTAACGTGGCAATCAAAAGTTATAGCCGATTGAAATTTGGATCTAAATTTGATTTGAATTCTGTTTTTGATTTAAACTCTAGCCACGCGTCGTGTTTCTATTGGCGCTGCATCGCTTCGCTGGATCGAGCTCAAGGGCCGTAGGGATCTAAGTGAGATCTGGCGGCTCGAGATGGCCGCTACCTCTTCGCCACGTCTAATCTACGCCAGAGATCTACATCGACGCCCTAATCGCCCCGACCATACACGAAGCGCGCGAAGCGCGTTGATCGGGCGGCGCGTGTCGATCGCAAGGTGCCGGGCGCCTAGGTCGCTCGAAGGAAGGGAGGCGCTACAACTGGCGTGCTGAAGCTCGACGTGGTGTTGGTTTGCGGAGGGGTGCGCGGAAACGGTCTCTGGAGCTCGTCGGAGTTGCGGGCGGCGTCGGTAGCTTGCAGTCGTGGTCCTTGCCGAGGTTTGGCGTCGCCCTAGCACGAACCAGTGGCATCAGGATTTGCGCAAGACATAGGCGAACAAGCTCGCGTGAAGGAGGGGGCAAGGGGCGATCGGGTTTTACCTTAATTGGTCGCCGGAGTTTATCGGCGGTGCAGGTGGTTTCGGTCGCGAACGGAGGCGACGACCTTGGTCACGAGCAGGCAAAAGGAAGGTATCAGCGTAAGCGCGAGATCATTCCAAACATCCTCGTTTGAACCAGAGAGAGAGGGATGGTCGAGGCTCACCGTAATTGGCCGCCGGAGTTGTCGGTACTGCGGGGTTTCGAGGGCAATTGCGCGCAGCCTAGTGGCGGAGTGAGCGAGGAGAGGGGCGGGGCAGAGGGGTTTAAGTAAGCCTAGGTGCGACAGGAAACGCTTGCGGAATAATGGGCAATTACACCGCGCCATTACCGGCCTTGACAGCAGCAGCGACGTGGTCGCGGGCGTGGTTTGAGGAAGACGAGGGTGACGTGGACGGGGCCCGGTCAGCAAATAAATGTAGGCGGGGTCCAGGGCTGGCTGAATGGGTGTGCTCGCTGCGAGAGAAGAAAAGAGATGCCCGGTGGGCTTCTTGGGCCTGCCCGTTGCTAGGCTAAAATGGCGCCGCCTTTTCTATTTGTTTGCTTTTTCTTTTCAAAACGATTTTCTGAATTGGTTTTGATATGAATTCAAACTCTTTTTGAATTCAAACTTTTTCTGGGTTTTTGCAGGGTGCAGTAGTCTCCAATTTAGGCACACAAACAGGTGGTTTGCTAAGTAAGGGCTTGGTCAAGCTTGGGGATCAAAATAACAGAGACTAGGCATTTGGTTTGCAAAAATTTGAAAAATGGTTTTTGAATCTATTTCCAATTTGAAAACCTTGGTTTAAATTCTACACTCAAATCTATCCTCATAGAAGGCAAGCAACCAAGTTTCTAAACTTTCAAATTTCAAATGATGATGGCCATTTGAATTTAATCTGCTCACATAAAATCATAGCACCATGTGCTTCTGTTTTCTGAAATGAGTTTGAATTTTTACCTCAAATCTATATGCATGCATGAATGATATGCAAACTTTGAAATTATGATTTTAGGGATGTTACACTTTGGCAGTGGGTACTTGTTCTTGATGGTGACATCATTTAACTTCCGATAATCCGTACACAAACGGTTACCTCCATCCTTCTTGTCCACAAACAAGACAGTTGATCTCCATGGCGACGCACTTGGTTGGATCAATCCTATCTCCAGCATAGCATCCAGTTGCTTCTTCAGCTCCACTAATTCATACGGGTTCATACTATATGGTCTCTGGGCTATGAGTCCGGTTTTAGGGATTAGTTCAATGATAAACTCGATATCCTGATCTGGGGGCATACCGGGCAAAACATCTGGAAATACATAAGGGGTATTCACAGACTATTCTGACTTGGTCAATGGTTGGTTAGGCTATACTCTTGTTGCATTTGAATTGGCGGGGAAAGGTTTCAGATACATGCTCGACTGATATTCCGGCTGTACTCTTCATGGTTATGGCTTTCTTGGCACAGTCGATTAATCCTTTATGTTTGGACATCCAATCCATTCCTATTACTACTTCCAAACCTTTAGTTCTGAATACTATTAGATTAGCATAAAAATCTATGCCATGGATTCGGATAGGTACGGCCTTGCAAATTTGTCTAGCTTTGGTGGTTGAACCAGGTATTTGAACTATCATAACATGCTTCAATTTGGTGGGTTGAATCTTACTAGTGCATGCAAATTCTTCGATAACGATCAAGTGCGATGCTCCATAATCAAACAACACTCTTGCAAGTACTGAGTTAACAGAGAACATACCCAGCACAACATCTGGCGCTTCTTGGGCTTCTTTAGCATGCATGAGAAAGCGACGGCCGTTGCGGTTCAGCGAGTTCCCTGGGGCAAACCTTCTTCCAGGCTGAACACGACGCTGCTGCTGAGCTAGGGCATTTGCATTGGGGGCTGCGGCAATATTCTTGGGGCACTCATTGGACTAGTGACCCTTGGTTCCACATTCATAACAAGTAACCTGAGACTTGTCCTTTGCTGCAACAAGCACATCATTGCTTCCAGTCCTTGGGGTAGTGTTGATGTTGGTGGCAACATTATTGTTGTTGAACTTAGGTGGTGCATGGTTGAAATTGCTGGGGTTGCCGGGGTTGTTGTGATTTCCTCCGAGCCTTGGGTTTCCACGGTTGGGATAGGTTGGACGGTTCATCGGGGGTCTATTGGTTCTTGGGGCAAATCCTAGAGATGGGTTGGGGCTATACTTTGGTGTATGGTGGGTTCCTGGTTGATCCATCATGCGATGCTTGCGGTTCTCATTAGCTTGGTTGATCTTGCCTTCCATCTAAATGGAAGAGTCCACTAAGGCTTCAATATCAGCAAATGGGATATTGACTAACATTGTCTGCATCTCATTGTGCAGACCATTCAGGAATCTCTCCTTCTTCTTGGCTTCAGTGTCTATCTCATCACGTGCATACCTAGCCAATGACAAAAATTTGTCACGGTAATCAACTACTATCATTCTCCCTTGCTTCAGTTCTCTGAATTCATCTCTCATCCTTTTGATCAAACCCAGTGGCACATGGGTTCTGCTAAACTTGACTTTGAATTCATCCCAAGTCATCATTTGACCTCCATTCATGGCACAAATGTTGTTCCACCATGCTCTTGCATCTCCGGCCAGGTAGTGGGTGACAAACAGTACCTTCTCGTTGGCTTCCACTCCGGCAACTTCTAGGTTGTTCTCCATGGTTTGCAGCCAATCATCGGCATCTAGGGGCTCTTCAGATTTAGTGAAAATGGGTGGATTGGTGTTCTGAAAATTCTTGATCTTGGATCCATGGTTGTCCTGATTTCCATGGCCTTGATTGTTGTTGGCCATCTGAGCGATGTGCTGAAGGGTGGCTAAGTTGGATTGACGTTCGTCTCTTTCAGCTTCGCGGTCAGAAACCAACATTTGCAAGATTTGCAACATCGGGTCCGGGAATGAATTGCTTCCTCCGCAAGGCATTTGAAGATTGAGGTAGATGATGAGAAAAGAGAGAAATTTCTAAGGTTTAGGGTTTTTGTTTTGGGCAAAGTTTTTGAAGTTTGACTCAGATTTTTTAGCAACTTGCTTTTCATTCATAGAACAAAATACAAACACACACCAAAACAAAGGAAAATAGATGGTTTTAAGAACCATTTTGGGAAACTACGATACAGTGGGACCAGATACAACTCACTAACGCTAGTGCTCAAGTTCTACTACTCCTCGGAGTCGGTGGCTTCATCCTCACCATCCTCATCCCCATCATCAATGAAGTCAAAGTCATCCTCATCGGTGAAAGTCCATTGCCTGATCCTCTAGAAAGTCATCATCGTCACTAAGATAGGAGTAGGGGTCTCCACGAAGGTCTTCCCCTACATTCTCTCTCTCCTCAAGCTGCATGTCTCTCTCATGGATGGTCTCCTCCAAGTCTGTGATCCGGTGATGAAGACGAGCAATGATGCGCTCCTCCTTGTCGAGCTGACGGCGATGAGACTGGCGATCCTTCACTAGTATGGCAATAGTCTGATCCTTCTTGGCTGCCATGGCATATTTGTGGTTGGCGTAGGAGCGGGCATTGTCTAACTCCTTCTGATGGTCATACATCATGAAGTTAAGGTGGTCCAATTGACTCTTCAGCTCATGGTGATATGGTGCCTCCAGTGGCTGTCTCATAACATCATGCCTTGGATAGAACTCAAAGTGGGTAACCTTGATCTGATTGATACTCTGCCCACACAGACGGGCAAGAGCTTCCTGCATGGCCCTGGCAAGTCCATCTAGCCAGTTTTTCTCTCTCAAGGTGAACTAAATTCCCTCTAAAGTGGGGTCTACAATCTTTCCTCTGAGACTTGCAACAACCAGCCATTGCAATTCCTCTCCTTCCTGATCGTTGAGCTGAGCTACGAAGAACTCAGGATGCGGACGCTCCAGCATTTCTGATAGCTGGTCCAAGTCACGCTCAAAGATGAGGTCTCCTCCATTACCAAACTTATAGAACTTGCTATACTTCACGTCCATCTATTGAATATAGGATGAGTAAGTTAGTAGAGTGATCAAGTGTGTCAAATTTTATGTAAGTTTGCAAGAATTTTTGAGGAACATAAATTTTCATGAAAGAATCCAAGTGATAAGAATGAGAATAGGTTTTCATAAATACTCACTTCCTTGGTTTTGAAACTAAGTTTCTGTTCAAACGTCCATTCTAAACTAGGGTCTCCTATGGTTAGGATGGCTCTGATATCAACTTGTCAACACCCGATTTTTAATCCCTGATGCCTGTTATGCCATACATCGCAATCCCAGGATTACAATTTTTGCGAGACATAACAGATTGGATATCATAGTACATCATCCATTACAAACCATACATAAGGTCTTACAACTAATAAAGGATATCAGGATCCAGTCTTAATACAATCATAGCAGCGGAATAACGTAATAATAATCATAGCGTAGGCGAGACTCCATCTTCATGGTCACAGGCAATGCTGATGATGGGAGATGATCCTAGTTGTCGTAACCTTCCTGCGGTCCATACTCCTGATAGTCCTCTTCATTGTCTGGCTACGGGAATAGCCAGGGAGAAAGCCATGAGTACTCTTTAAGTACTCGCAAACTAAAACAAACAAGTGGAGTGGTTTGGAATAGGAAGTACTAGGCTCTAAGTTATTATGCCAGATTTATCTCTACTGAGTTCAGAAGCAAAGAAAGCTAGTTGAAAGTTTTACAACTCCTAAGTGGGAATTTGAGTTTCATATCACAACTGTGTTGTGGTCAAGTAAAAATCATGATTCATTTCACAAGTCATTTTGAAAACATCTGACGACGGAACAGTATGGCCACTTCAACTGTCCATAACCATGGACACAGCTATTCGAATAGTTTGACACTCTGCAGAGGTGGTACACTTTCACCACAACATTCGATACATCCATCGGGAACAATCCTGAATTCACCATACTTAGTATGTGGATAATCAATCCTAACCTTTCAATTACACACCCTAGTATAGGCACCTCTCCTGTGAGTTTGGCCTCCCAACCATGACCAACCGTCATCTTGGGAACTGCACAGGTGGACAATCTTCACAAGGTAGCCTCAGCTCAAACCTTGGCCGCAAGGGAATCGATACTAAGTTATATAAATTTCCAGTCAAGCCCTACCCAAATTTCGGGTATTATGGTTGTACGGTAAAATTGGCAGGGTATCGCATCTAGACAACCATCAGTTTTATAAAGGGCTAAGGCTCATGCCCCAACATTTTCATCATCAAAATCATCTGGTGTTCAAGAACACATGTCAAAACATTTCATTAGAATGACTCATCATTCTAAGGTTTTCATAACCATTTTCACCAAGTATTCCCATCTAAAGTGATCAAGTTTTATGTTTAGCACTAGCATCTACAAGTGGGGGTAAATACTAATGAGGGGTGGTAAACAAGTGTATCTTATCTAAGTTCAATCTCATGCCTCAGGATGACATCAAGATTATCAAAATAAGGCCAAGTTTTATGCTCTTTATGCTACCTTCAAATATCTTTCTAAAATCTACAAGTCACTAAGTAAACTCTAATAGAAAGCTTTGATAAAGAAATAAAATACTAAGCTTGCAAGTAAAACTAGGATTAGGTATCAAGTGGTGTAAACTTGCAAGTAAAACTTGCATGGTTTAGCTTAGCTCGCTAATATAGTAGCTTGCTAAGATAACTTCTGTGTTTGGCTTGCCTTGTGCAGAGCAGTGGTTGAACTTCTCCTCGGCTTCTTCCTCGTAGTATTCTCCTTCCTCCTCGTATCCTTGGTCGGTACTAGCGTTTATAAATAAATACGAGGTACACAATCACCAAACAATACTTAACTACTTTTATTTATCACACCAAGGTTTTCACTAGATGATCTAGGATCATCACAAACATTACAATCATTAAAGAAGTTGTCTTATTTATTTTATTTTGGAAAAGTAATTTCTACTCATTGAAAACTACTTAAGATTTAATATTATCCAACTCAAACATGGGATCATGTTGACACATGTCATCACCACATATTTCAGTACATGGGAATGTGATTTAAAGTGGTGTCACAATTTAATAAGGTTTAACCTTTTTATTTGAATTAAATAAAGTGATTAGAATTGACTATGAGGCATTCATTTATTACTTGTCCATTATTTCTGTAAGTAAACCTGGATATTTTTATATATTCTGAAAGGTCTTGTTAAATGTGATTTTTGAGAGTTGGAATCAACTCAAAAGCTTTTGTGGTTGAATTTAGAAAAAATTTGAATGCAGAAAAGCTTCTGCCTTGTTATTTTTACTATAGGTGATCTACAAGTCTAAATGGTTTGAATCGAATGGGCTTGGATTAAGAATTCCAGTACCTTCCTAACAAAACTAGTTTCATGCAATTTGGTTCGGTGAATCGAGCTGGGTTGATTTTTTAATCTAGCTACCGAACTAAGTTTGAAATTAAATGGAAAAACCTAAATTCAAACTATTGGGTTGCGCGAGAAGTTAAATGGGCCAGCCCACGGTGCACAACGCACATGCGGGTGGGTTTAACTAGCTGACCCCACCAGTTAGCGAGACAGGGGGTACGAAGCAGTATGTGGTGATCTAGACCGCACGATCAAACTCTAATCGAACGGTTGGGACCTATCGTCTCCATCGGGCAACTCCGGCGAGACAGAACCCTAGCACGGCCAGTGCGGGTCTACGGGGGCTCACCGGGGCTCATGCGAGGGTCGGCGATGGGGGCGAACGAAGAAGTCGACGATAGCGAATCTCCTGGTATCGGTGGCTTCTCCTGGGGCGGCTCAAATTGCTGGCTCCTTTCTTCCTCCTCCGTGGCAGACTCCGGCCAAATTCCGGCGACTTGCTGCTCGCCTTGCTCTAGGAATGAGTCGGGGTGGTTCTGATAGAGAGGGGAGTGTGATGTTGTGCTGAGTTCGAATGGGGGTGGTCTCTATTTATAGTGCAATGAGGGGACCGAAGGGTGCGGGCTGAGCTCGTCGCTATCGTCAGCACATCGAGCTAAAGGCATGGGCGACGGTAGGGGGCGGTGCTATGATCCCTAGTGAAGCTCAACGGCGTGGTTACACGACGTGGGGTGGTACGAGATGGTCGAAACGTCGCGGTGCTCTAGGCGGGTCCAACGGAAAGTTTTATGGCGCACCGCGGATACAGGTCGCGTGGCGGCAAACGGGGTTGTCTGGTGGTCTCCTAGGATGGTGGCGATCATGCTTGCACGCGGCAAGGGCGGCACGCGGTCTGTGTGCGTGTGTCGCGTGAGGCGCACTGGCGTGCTCTCGGCATGGCGCAGAGGCATAGGGCACGGCGATTCTAGAGTGGTCCAGTGGCTTGCTTCTCGTTGGCATTGGACAGGGGGTGGCGATGGACGGTGGTGAGTTTCCCAGACAAGGTTGGTGAGGCTAGAGCTTCTCCTTTCTTGCTGTCGACAGTGGGGTGGCAAGTTGAGCTCAGCATGCTCACCATTGATGGCAATGGCAAGCTCACAATGGTGATAGAGCTTGTTAACTAAGCTAGATGATCTACTAAATGTCTACTGTGAGCTAGAGAGGGAACACGTTAGGCCAATTCACTGCTCACAATAGTGTTTGATGTTTGTTTGTTTTATGTTTGCAAGGTGTTTGATGAAATGGATGAAAGAGATTCGAATTTGAATTTTTGATTCAAACTTTGTGGGTGTACTAGTTACATACTCAGTAGTCTCTGGTTAGTGGGAAAGGTCAATGGAAATTGGTTTGGTTGGTTTTTGAGAATTGGGTGATCTTCCCATATGAACTAGATTCAATTTTGAATTGTCATTTGAATCAAGTTGTCAAATGTTTCTGTAAGTTTGAAAGGTGGGCTTTGGTTCACTTTTACTTGGTATAGCAAGGGGTGGAAAGAAATAGCATTGTTTCTGTTGAAATCTTGGACTAGAAACACTCAAAGTGGTCTAGTGAGCAAGATTGGCAAAAGTGACCATTTGCTTGTTTTGTTTGTTTTTGATTTTCTCTTGATTTGTTTTTGATTGGAAATGTTTTAGATGATGTTGTTTTCATCTTTAAACCATTCCTTGATATTTAGAATAATCACACAAGTCCATTCATGCATTCATACAATCATCACATTCACATATGCATTCATATTGATTTTCATTAACAAAAGTTTTTGTTAACCGTAATTTTGGCGATTGGAATTTGATAATCATTGTTCAATATCTTTGGGATGTTACAGCCATCTTCTAGCTTGTGACATGGCAGCGGAGACCGAACCCTAGGCGAGATGAGGGTAGGGTAGGGAGGCTCACTAGGGCTTCGAGGAGCGTCAGGGAGGGTCGGAGGTGACACGGTCGACAACTGCAGTCAGAATGAGGGGCGACCCGGTGGGGTTTCGCCGCCGGGAAGGATCTCGCACGATGTCTGCCGAGAGAGGTCTTCGAGGGATCGTCGAAGCTGTTGCCGCGCTCATATCCAGGGTAGATGATTTAAACTTAATTTATCCATCATTTCCAACATGGTTTTTGAAGAATTAAGGTGAAAATGGAAGAAACTAGATTTGGGGGAATCTAGGGTTTTGATATTTTTATGCCACCTAAACATGGTTAGATTAGTGAGCTTAGACCTCACCTTGGAGCAAGAAAAAGATGGATAGCTAGACCAATCTATGTATATGATCATGGAAGCAAGGTTTTCGCTTGGTTGCAAATGAGGTGATCTGGGAGTGATGGCAAACTTTGTTGAAATTAGGGGTGCCATAACAGATGTGCCATGATGCCTCATAAACTAGGTGGGTTTAAGAAGCACAGAGCTCCAATGGAAACAATTAAAGTGTGGATTTATATACCATGAATATTAGATCAAAATCATGAAAAGATTTGATCAAGGGGAGGTAGCATATGGATATGAGCTTCTGCCAAAGTAGGCATGATGATGTGATTTGTAGAAAAGATTATTTTGTTGACTATAAAACCATCATGGATGTTTAGCCAGGGTAAAGAGTATGCTTTGGTAGTACAAATGATGTACTACAAGATGGTTCAAGTACATTTTCAAGAATGCACATAGATTAGAGTGGGTGGAGTCTCAAAGATTGTATCTAGATAAGGATTTCAGACAGCCAAATTTGGCAGATTTGTGGATTTGGACAAGTATGAGAGAAGGAAACATTTGGAGAGGGTGAAAAGGTTTATACTTATCATCAAGTGGATGCTATTGCGGCATAGAGTAATTATAAGAGATTCATTCTTGTATTTGGTCTTTGATGAGGTGGATGCTAATGCAAGGGATTTGCTCAGGATTGATCTGGGTAAAAGATTAAGGATTCACTTGAGTGACTTAAGATAGATTTAGTTTCGCGATGATCTCAGCTATTGGTGTTATCCATAAGGATGAGCTCCTAGATTGGCTTAGGCTACTTCCTAAGCAAACAAGGCAATCAGCATATCAAGGCAATTTATTAGATAGCAGATCAAGGCAATTCATTTGATCAACTTATCCAACTATTACTAAGGTTAGCATCAAGACTAGCTTGAGGTAAGAATGGGTGTTTTGAAGAGGTTGTGATTTTGAATTATGATAAGGCCCTCTTGGTAGTTCTACCAAGATTAGAATGAAAAGGTTTGGAAAACCTAGAGATAAGAGTTGTTGAAAGTTTTGTCTTGAAAGCATAACGAGATTATATATAGGTCTCCATAGTTTTGGCAATAGAAACTAGTAAAATATTTTATTGTGTAAAAATCATCTTTGCTCAAGATTGAAATGCCAGAATATTTGAGAATATGAAAGATGAGCCAAGGCATCTCTTTTGGAGAAAATAGTTTTTGACAACTAAGTTGAGGTAGGAGTATATCACCTAATACACAATTAGTGGCATGAACACAAGCAAACAAGTAAGCAAACATTGCAACACTTAATAAGAAAAAGTTTTGTTCCCCCTAATTGACAAAAGACCAGGGTTGCTGAAATTGGGATGTTACAGAGCTTTCCCCTTAAAATAATCTCGTCCCACGATTAGGGAGGGGTAGGGTTGGGTGATAACATCTTCTTAACAATTTCAGTGGTGGAATTATTAGACGCTAACAGGTTTTACAAAAAACAGGCATGGTCAGCTACGGGTCAGAGCTGAGTGGTTTTGGATTGAGCTGTTTAGATTAAACAAATGGAAAATACGCATTTTTCCCCCTTAGGACGATTCTAGGTAGGTTTAGCGCTGATAGGGTCCTTCCTTCTTGAGACGAGACGGCGAGTTGAGCCTTCTTCAATCTCCCCTTGTTGAGATTAGCTAATCTTCCTCCTTGGTTTTGGAAAACACCTAGGTGTTTGGCTGGATGGTCAACTCTGTGATGGAGAACTTTCCCAAAGTATCTTCTGACTCTGGAGAAGTGGTGATTATTATCCTTCATGCAGGGGTCCATGATTCTGGTTTATAAGGTGGTTATTACCTAATAGTGACTAGGGTTCCACTTCAGGATTTTATCATGTTTTCGGCGGGAAAGACGTAGTATTTCCCTCTTAGAGCGACAATGGGGATGCTTGGTGGAATCACAGACTTTCTTTATTGGAGTCATATGTTGATAATGGGGGGATGGCGCTGCACTTTTCATCCGGAGGTGGTTTTTATTCTGCTGACATTATAGAAGCCGCTTCATGAGAGATACCGATACCTCCTCTTGGGGTATTAGTTGTAGAGGGAAGGGTGTTTAACTAGCTTTTTGGTATTCAATCCTAGGCTTGTTAGGGGTCCGATAGGTTGGATAATGGCGTTTGCAATTGATGGCCTGAGAGGCGGTCTTATAGGACGAGGTTATTCCGGGTTGAGTCTGACGCAACGTCATGGGTAAAACACGCAAAGAAGGGAATCATACATGCATAACCTCAAACAAGGTTGATCTAGAATTTAGCAAATTTGCGCCGGACAACGGCAAGGGTACTTGACGCCTTACTGAACAGGTTTCGAGATGATCCATCTCTTACTATAGGTTGGAAGAGTGAGTTGGTAGGGTACGAAGGCTACTCCATGAGTACTTCTTGAGTAATGTCTCCGTCCTTGGGTGTTGTACTAGCTTTGGGTACTGCAGTTCCTCAGGGGTATGAGGGGTATTCCGCTCTTCAGCAGTAGAGAGTGAGGGTTATGCCTTCTCCGATGTTTGCTTCGACGAGTGGATCTTCCGGGGGTGGTGACGAGAAGATTGGTTGATAATCATAGAAGTACCGGTCTTAGTTTTTCAGTCTCGGGGTTTGGGGGTCCTTTATGAGGGTCTTTAGCAAAGGTAGCAGAGAAGGGGCTTCGCGACAACTTCACAGAATCTCGATTCTTTGGGATGCTTTCTACCCTGTCAACACCCGGATTTTTAATCCCAGATGCCTATTATGCCATACATCACAATCCTAGGATTACCATTTTTTCGAGACATAACAAATTGGTCCCATAGTTCATCATCCATTACAAACCATAATAAAGGTCTTACAAATAAAGGATGCCATGATACAGTCTTAATACAGTCAACGCAGCGGAATAATAATAAGGGTAGCATGGTCGAAGCTCCATATTCAGAGTCACAGGCAATGCTGACGATGGGATATGATCCTAGTTGTCATGGACTTCTTGCTGTCCATCATCCTGGTAGTCCTCCTCATAGTCTGGCCATAGGAATAGCCAGGGATAAAGCCATGAGTACCCTTTAAGTACTCGCAAACTAATACTAACAAGTAAGTAGTTTGAGTAGGAATCCTAAGCTCTAGGTTTATTTGAAAAAAGCTAGGTTTATCTCTAACTGAGTTTAGAAGTAAAGAAAACTAGTTTAATGTTCTACAACACCTAAGTGGGAACTTAGTTTTCATATCACAACCCTATTGTGGTTAAGCCAAAGTCATGATTCATTTCACAAGTAGTTTTGAAAACATATGACGACAGAACAGTACGACCACTCCGACTGTCCATAACCATGGACGCGGCTATTTGAATAGTTTGACACTCTACAGAGGTGGTATACTTTCACCACAACATTTGATACATCTGTTAGGAACAATCCTGAATCACCATACTCAGTATGCGGATAATCAATCCTAACCTTTCAATTACACACCCTAGTATAGGCACCTCCCCTATGAGTTTGGCCTCCCAACCATGACCATCTATCATCTTGGGAACTGCACAGGTGGACAATTATCACGAGGTAGCCTCAGCTCAAACCTCTACCGCAAGGGAACCCATACTAAGATATATAAACTTCCAGTCAAGCCCTACCCAAATTCAGGTATTGTGTTTGTACGGTAAAATTGGAATGGTATCGCATCCGAACCCAACCATCAGTTTTATAAAGGGCTAAGGCTCATGCCCCAACGTTTTCATCATTAAATCATCTGGTGTTCATAACACATGTCAAAACATTTCATTAGAATGACTCATCATTCTAAGGTTTTCATAATCATTTTCACCAAGTATTCCCATCTAAAGTGATCAAGTTTTATGCTTAGCACTAGCCACTAAAGTTGAGGGTAATCACTAATGAGTGTTGCTAATTAAGTGTGACATAACCAAATCTAGATCTCATGCCTCAATATGACATCTAGTTCTATCTAACTTAGGCCAAGTTTTATGCTCTTTATGCTACCTATAATATCTTTCCAAAATTCACAAGTCACCAAGTAAAAGCAAATAAACAAATTTTGATAAAGAAATAAAATACTCCCTCCGACCAATATTAGTTGACTCAAATTTTTCTAGATTTGGATGAATCTAGACACTATTTAGTATATAGGTTCATCCAAATTTTGACAAATCCATGTCAAGTAATATGGGTCGAAGGGAGTAATAAAGCTTGCAAGTAAAACTGGGATTTGGTATAATCAAGTGGTATAATCAATTATGCCTAAACCCTCTAGTTTGCATAGTTATCATGCAATTGGTAGCTTGCATAGTGTAGCTTGCCTTAAGTAGTGCAGTGATTGAAGTTCTCTTCTCCTTCTTCCTCATATTAGTACTCCTCCTCTTCGTATCCTTGGTCGGTACTAGCGTCTATAAATAAATACGAGATACACAATCACCAAACAATAATTTACTACCTCTATTTGGAACACAAGGGTTCACACTAGATGATCTAGTATCATCCCAATAATCACATGAAATAAAGACTTAGTCTTATTTATTTTATTTTAGAAAGTAATTTCTATTCATTGAAGACTACTTAAGATTTAATGTTCTCCAATTAAAATATGGGATCATGTTGACACATGCCATCACCACATATTTTAATACTTGGAACTGTGATTTAAAGTGGTGTCACAATTTAATAAGTTTTAACATTATTATTTTAATTAATTAAAGTGACTAGAAATGCCTATGGGGCATTCTTTTAATACTTGTCCATTATTACTGCAAGTAAACCTAGATCTTTTTACATATTCAGAAATATCTTGTCAAATGTAATTTTTGAGAGTTAGAATCAACTCAAAAGCATTTATGGTTGATTTTTGAAAAATGTTTGAATGCAGAAAAGTCTCTGCCTTGTTATTTTTACTATAGGTGATATATAACTTCAAATGGTTTGAATCCAACGGGCTTGGATTAATAATTTGAATACCTTTCTAAAAAAATTGGTTTCATGAAATTTGGTTTAGTGAATCTCTCTAAATCGATTTTTGAATCCACTAACAGAACTAGGTTTGAACTAAATTGGAAAATCTATATTTGAATTACTGGGTTGCGCGGGAGAGCTAAATGGGTCGGCCCAGCCTCACAGTGCATGCAACGGGCTACTTACAGAGCGGTCCCACGTGTCAGTGGCTCTAGCTACGCGAAGCGGTAAGTTTCAACCTGGGTCGTGCGATTATCTTAGATCCTACAGCTAGGGTGTGTCGTCTCCATCGGGCATCGCCGACGAGACTAAACCCTAATGCGGCGGTGGGGGTCATGTGGGGCTCACCAGGGCTCCAACTAGGGTCGGCGTTGGGGGTGAACGACGTTGTCGACGACAGCGGTTTGAACGATGGTCGCGGCAGCTCCTAGGGTGGCTCCAATCAACGGCTCCTCTTCTCCTCCGCAGCAGACTCCGGTGAAATTCCGGCGACCTGTTGCTCGCCTTGTTCCAGGGAGAGGTCAGTGGTGCTCTATGAGAGGTGGGGAGTGAGATGGTGTGGCGAATTGGTGATGTGGTGGCCTCCTTTTATAGCCGAGCGAGAGAAGAAGTGCGGCATGGGTAGAACTCGACGGGGTCGATGGCACAGCGAGATAACGGCATGGCGGAGGGTGTAGGTCGGTGCGTGGTCTCCTGGCGATGCTCAAGGACTTAATGGCGCGGCAAGGGGCGGTCGAGGTTGGTTGGAACAGGCTGGTGCTTTGAGTGGCACCGATGGAAATTTTGACGATGCACAGTGGCTACGGGTCGCGTTGCGGCGAACGGGGATGTCTGGGGGGTTGCTGGTGTCGCGGTGATTCCAGGCACGGGCAGCAAAGGTCAGGCGCAACGTGTATGTGTGTGTCGGGCGCAGCGCTCTAGCATGCTCTTGGCATGGCGCAGAGACAGTGGGAGGTCCTGGCTGCGTGCGAGGACTGGATAGGGTGTGTCGGTGGACGGTCAGCTGCCTCCTGGACATGGTGAACAGGCGCGGAGCTGCCTCCTGCTAGCTAGCCATGGTCGGCTGGCAAGGGGGGTTCGGGTGGCATGGCACTGGTACAAGGGTAGGGGTGATAGGTTGATCAATGCACTGGTTGTCACTGGGGGAGAAAAGGGTCAGAATTGGAGACAAGAATTGGACAAAGCTTTAATCACAAACAATAGAAGTTAGGCAGTGTTTACTATGTTCACCAACTGTTTGATGAAATGGCCGAACGAAATTTAGTTTGAAATTATTTAATGAAATTTGGTGGGTGTACTGGTCACACACTTGATAGTATCTGGTTTCTTGGGTTTGGCAAGGTGAACTGGTTTGAGTGGTTTTTGAGAAATGGTGATCTTAGTACCTACACTTGATTCATTTTTGAATTGTCATTTGAATAGATTTGAAATCTGTTTCTGTTGGTTTGCAAAGTGGGCTTGGGTTCACTTGTACTTGTTCTAGCAAGGGGTGAAAAGAATTGGATTTGTTTCTGTTAGAAAACTCTGACTAGAAACACGCAAAGTGGTCTAGTGAACAAGTTTGGAAAACATGACCATTTTCTTATATTGTTTACTTTGGATTTTCTCTTCATTTTATTCTGCTTGGAAATGATCTAGATGATGTTGTTTTCATCTTTAAACCAATCCTTGCCATTCATAGCAATCAAACAAGTCATTGCAAGCATTCATGCATTCATCACACACACACATGCATTCATCACACACACACACACATGCATTCATATTGATTTTAATAACAAAAGTTTTTGTTAACCCTAAACTTGGGTGATTAGAACTTGATAATCTTGATTAATATTTTTGGGATGTTACATACCCTTTGGACAGTAGTATTGGCAGTGTCGGGTAGTCTTGTCCTCTTAATTCTGTGTGTCGCGGGTATTGGGAGGATCGAGCAGACTTCCAAAGATTGTTGATGAGGCCTATTTTTCTATTCCTCTAATGACTCTCAAGGGGGTGCTTGGGGAAGGTTCTTGGATTGGAGATCTTCCTGGATTATCTTCTCGTAGGTGATCTTATGGATTTGAGTGGAAAGATGCAGCCTTTCCACCTTAAAGCTTTACTTAGGGTTGTCGAGACTGGGGTAGATCCTTCATCTTGGAGCATTGGCGTGACACTTGAATTGAGATCTTCGAGTGACACCTTATTACGACTACCATGGTACGGTACTTACCTAACAAAGTCGTTAGGGTTAATTCGGGTAGTTTTAGCGGTTAGCGACGCTTCTTCTTAATCCTTAGTAGAGGTGGAGACATTTTAGCTTCAGATGGATTGTCTTAGCTTGAACTCTTTGCGTTGCTTTGGTTCGATGACGGAGTAGACTCATTGTCTTCAGGCCATATGATCTTCATGATTCTTGGGGCGTTTTGTAGGGATTCGTAGCATGGAAAACAAAAAATTTCTATCGCATACAAACAAACAAGCCAAGATCTATCTACTAGATTGTAGCAACGAGTCGATGGAATAACTCACCCTCGAAGATTCCAAAGTGTTTAACGAGAGAGGATTCTCGTGGGTGATGTAGCCGTACTCTTGCTGATCTCAAGATCGCGTAGACGATCCTTCCGGCGCTGCGTTCCGGCAGGGCTCCCGTAGTCGGTCACACGTTCGGTACTCGATGAAGACCTTCCTCTCCCTTGTTCCAGCAGGAAGCGGAGGTTGTAGCACTCTCCTCGCGATTCCGGCAGCACGACGGCGTGGTACCAGAAGTAGAGGGGAGATCTCGCAGGGCTTCGCCTTAAGCCGGAGCGAGTATGGTGGACTATGAGAGAGGCCTCGGTGATCTAGGGTTTATACACACCAAGGATAGGGAGCTAGGCCGGCGGCTAGGGCTTGGGGAAGCCCAAGTCGGCGTCTAGGGTTTGCCCTAGGCGGCGGCAGCAAGAGGTGGCGGCGCCGGCGGCTTGGAGCTAGGGTTTGCAGGGTGCAAGGTGTGTAGTTCTAGGAGGGGCAGCCCTGCCCCTCCTTATATAGGTGGGAGGGCGCGGCCAAGGGGAGGGGAGTCCCTCCCCAACTCGGCCTCCTTGGCCGGCGGTGGAGGGAGAGGGACTTCCTCCCCAAGTAGGTTTCCTACTCTCCCTCCACCAAACAAAATAGCCGTTTGACTTTTCAAATTGGCGTTTGACTTTTCAAACTAGGATTTGATTTATCCCTTTATTTTGTTCAGCGATGACACCTAGTACATGATGCAACCATTCAAAATTGTTATGACACATTCATGTACCCTTCCCCTCCGGAGTGCCGGACATTCCGGAACCATCTAGAACATTCCCGATGAAAACACCCGAACCATTCTCCAACCCTGAAACAGGACTTTCCTTATATGAATCTTATTCTCCGGACCATTCCGGATATCCTCATGATATCCCGGATCCCATCCGAGACTCCGAACAACATTCGGTCATCTCTTACTCATCATTCCATAACTACTCAACAACATCGAATCCTTAAGTGTGTCTCCCTACAGTTCGTGAATTATGCAGACATGATCGAGACACCTCTCTGATCAATAACCAATAGAGGAATATGGAAATTCATATGGTTCCCACATATTTCTATGATTACTTTGCGATCGAATGAACCACTTACATACGATACCAATTTCCCTTTGTCTCACGATAGTTTACTTATTCGAGGTTTTGATCGTCGGTATCTCTGCATACCTAGTTCAACCTCGTTACTGATAAGTACTATTTTCTCGTTCCCGTGGTATGTGATCCCTTGTGAGCCAGTCACATGCTTGCAAGCTAATCGGATGACATTCCACCGAGAGGGCCCAGAGTAGATCTATCTGTCATATGGATGGACAAATCCCTCTCTTGATCCATGTGTCTCAACCCATACTTTCTGAACACTCAATGCCACCTTTATAGCCACCTAGTTACGGTGTGGTGTTTGATGTCATCAAAGCATCCTTCCGGTGATGGTGATAAGCATGATCTCATGGTCAAAGGAATTAGGTTACTATGTATCAGAAAGCATATAGCAATTGAACTATTAAAATGACTTGATCTTTATGCCACGCTTATCTATAGGAGTATGTCCATCATATCATTCTCCTAACGATATGACCTTATTGTTAATAACATCTCAATGTTCATGATAGGGAAACCACAATCATTTATTAACCAACAAGCTAGTATTATAAAGAGTCTTTACTAGGGACTCTAATTTAGTTTACAAATCACACAAGTATTAATGTTTCCTTGTTAATACTATTATAGCATGAATGTAAACATTTACCATAAACACAAATATATAATAATAACTATATTTATTATTGCCTCTAGGGAATATCTCCAACAGTCTCCCACTTGCACTAGAGTCAACTAATCTAGATTACATGGTAATATACCGAACACCCATGGCAGTTTGGTGTTGGTCATGTTTTGCCCTCGGGAGAGGTTTAGTCAACAGATCCGCCACATTCAGATCTGTGTGTACTTTGCAAATCTTTATGTCACCATCTTGGACATGTTCTCGAATAGCGTGAAAACGTAGCTTGATGTGCTTCAGCTTCTTGTGTGACCTTTGTTCTTGCGCATTGGCTATGGCGCCCATGTTATCACAATAGATAGACATTGGGTCCAGCGCACTTGGAACCACACCGAGCTCTGTAATGAACTCATTCATCCATATCGCTTCTTGTGAAGCCTCTGAAGCAGCTATGTATTCCGATTCAGTTGAAGATCTCGCCACAACGCTCTGCTTTGCACTCCTCTAGCTAACTGCTACACCATTCAAAGTAAATACGTATCCGTATTGTGATTTAGAATCATCCAGATCGTTGTTCCAACTAGCATCGGTGTAACCATTAACAACGAGCTGTTCATCACCTCCATAAGAAAGAACCATATCCTTAGTTCTTCTTAAGTACTTAAGGATGTTTTTGACCGCTGTCCAATGATCCACTCCTGGATCACTTTGATATCTGCTAGTTAAACTAACAGCATATGCAATGTCGGGTCTAGTACATAGCATGGCATACATTAGAGATCCTATGGCTGAGGCATAGGGAGTCTTACTCATCCTTTCTGTATCTTCTGCCGTTGCTGGACTTTGAGTTTTACTCAAGGTCGTATTGGGCAACATGGGCAAGAACCCTTTCTTGCTATCTTCCATTCCAAACCTCTTTAGAACTTTGTCCAAATATGTACTTTGTGACAATGATATTAGGCATCTCAATCTATCTCTATAAATATTTATGCCTAATATGTAAGCTGCTTCGCCAAGATCTTTCATTGAAAAACTATTATTCAAATATTCCTTGACACTATTAAGAAGGTCTACATCATTTCCAATCAACAATATGTCATCTACATATAGTATTAAGGATGCTACAGAGCTCCCACTCACTTTCTTGTAAATACAAGCTTCTCCATAAGTTCGTATAAAACCAAAACTTTTGATCACCTTATCAAAATGTTGATTCCAACTTCGGGATGCTAGCTTCAATCAATATATGGACCTTTGAAGTTTGCACACCTTGTTAGCATCTTTAGGATCGACAAAACCTTGAGGAACGCTGTTTTGACATCCATCTGCCATATCTCATAATCGTAATGTGCAACTCTTCATCAATGTCTCCATTGAGGAACGCTGTTTTGACATCCAGCTGCCATATCTCATAATCGTAATATGCAGCGATTGCTAACATAATCCTCACAGACTTTAGCTTCGCTACTGGTGAGAAAGTCTCATCGTAGTCAACTCCTTGAATTTGTCGAAACCCTTTTGCGACAAGTCAAGCTTTATAGACAGTAACATTACCATCAGCATCTGTTTTCTTCTTGAAAATCCATTTGTTCTTGACAGCCTTCCGGCCATCGGTAAGTCCACCAAAGTCCATACTTGGTTTTCGTACATGGATCCAATCTCGGATTTCATGGCTTCTTGCCATTTATTGGAATCTGGGCTCATCATTGCTTCCTCATATGTCGCAGGGTCATCGGTGTTGTCCACCAACATGACACTCATAACGGGATGATACCAATCAGGAGTGGTACGAGTTCTCGTTGACCTGCGAGGCTCTGCAGCAACTTCAACCGAAGTTTCATGATCATCATCATTAGCTTCCTCTCTTACTGGTGTAGGCGCCACAGGAACTACTTCCGGTGCTGTGCTACTCGCAAGTTCGAGGAAGGTTCAACAACCTCGTCGAGTTCTACTTTCCTTCCAGTCACTTCTTTCGAGAGAAATTCCTTCTCTAGAAAGGATCCATTCTTGGCATAAAAGATTTTGCCTTCGGATCTATGATAGAAGGTATACCCAATAGTTTCCTTTGGGTATCCTATGAAGACGCATTTTTCCGCTTTGGGTTCAAGCTTGTCCGGCTGTAACTTCTTTACATAGGCTTCACAACCCCAAACTTTAAGGAACAACAATTTAGGTTTCTTCCCAAACCATAATTCATACGGTGTCGTTTCAACGGGTTTAGATGGTGCCCTATTTAAAGTGAATGCGGCTGTTTCTAATGCATAACCCCAAAACGATAGCGGTAAATCTGTAAGTGACATCATAGAACGAACCATATCTAAGAGAGTCCGATTACGATGTTCGGACACACCATTACGCTGTGGTGTTCCTGGCGGTGTCAATTGTGAAAGTATCCCGCATTTCTTCAAATGCTCGCCAAACTCGTAACTTAGATATTCACCTCCACGATCAGAACGTAGAAATTTAATCTTCTTGTTACGTTGATTCTCCACCTCACTTTGAAATTCCTTAAACTTCTCGAAAGTTTCGGACTTATGTTTCATGAAATAGATATACCCATATCTACTCAAGTCATCCGTGAAGGTAAGAACATAACGATAACCAACGCGATGCTACACTCATTGGACCACATACATCGGTATGTATGATTTCCAATAAGTCCATAGCTCGCTCCATCATACCAGAAAATGGAGTCTTAGTCATTTTACCCATCAGACATGCTTCGCATCTTTCAAGTGATTCAAAATCAAGGGATTCAAGAAGTCCATCGGAATGGAGTTTCTTCATACGCTTCACTCTAATGTGACCAAGACGACAGTGCCACATATAGGTCGAGTTATCGCTTAATTTCAAACGTTTAGCTTCAATGTTATTAATATGTGTATTTCCACTATCAAGATTCAATAAGAATAGACCACCTATCAAAGGTGCATGTGAATAAAACATATTACTCATATAAATCGAATAACCATTATTCTCTGACTTAAAGAAGTAACCTTCTCGCAATAAACAAGATCCCGATATAATGTTCATGCTTAACGCAGGCACCAAATAACAATTATTTAAGTATAAAACTAATCCCGATGGTAGATGAAGAGGTAGCGTGCCGACCGCGATCACATCAACCTTTGATCCATTTCCTACGTGCATCGTCACCTCGTTCTTCGCTAGCTTCCGTTTATTCTGCAGCACCTGTTTCGAGTTACAAATATGAGCAACCGAACCAGTATCAAATACCTGCACTACTATTTAGTACTAGTGAGATACACATCAATAACATGTATATCGGATATACCTTTGTTCTTGATGTTGCCGTTCTTCAAATCCGCCAAGTACTTTGGGCAATTCCGCTTCCAGTGACCTTCTCCCTTGCAGTAAAAGCACTCAGTGTCAGGCTTAGGTCCAGCCTTGGTATTCTTCGTCGGTGCGGTAACTTTCTTACCACCCTTCTTGAAGTGTCCCTTTTGCTTAGACTTGCCTTTCTTGAATTTGGTGGTCTTATTGACCATAAACACTTGGTGCTCTTTCTTGATCTCCACTTCTGTAGACTTCCACATGGAGAAGAGTTCTGGCAACGTCTTATCCATGTTTTGCATATTGTAGTTCATCACAAAGTTCTTGTAACTTGGTGGTAGTTATTGGAGGACACGATGTATCCCCAAAGAAATTGGGAATCACTATACCCAAACTTTGGAGTTTGTTTGCGTGCCCAGACATCTTAAGCACATGCTCACTGACGGAGCTGCCCTCTTCCATCTTGCAGTTAAAGAACTTTTTAGAAGCTTCATAACTCTCAACTGTCGCGTGAGCCTCAAATATCATTTTGAGTTCACGGACAATATCATGTGTGTCTGAATTCTCAAACCTTTTCTGAAGCTCCGATTCCAAACCATACAACATAGCACACTGAACTGTGGAGTACTGATTCTTCTGAGTGAGGTAAACATTCTTTACTTCATCGGTAGCATCAGCTGCAGGCGGGTCACCCAGCGGTGCATCCAGCACATAGGTCAAATTACCAGCATTGAGGACAATCCTCAAATTGCGGAACCAATCCACGAAGTTGCTTCCATTGTTTTTCAACTTTTCTTTCTCTAGGAACGCATTAAAATTGATGGTAGGGGCCGCCATTGATCTATAACATATTTGCAATAATTTAGACTAAGTTTATGACAAATTGAGTTGTAATTAATAGTTAAATTAATCTAGGTGAACTCCCACTCAAAACAATATCCCTCACATTGTTTTAGTGATCACACGAACCAAATCCACCACATCAAAACCGATCATCACGAGAGTTGATGTAGCTTCAATGGCGAACAATCGACATGTTCATCATATCTACTATATGATTCATGCTTTACCTTTCGGCAATCCGTGTTCCGAGACCATGTCTGTACATGCTAGGCTCGTCAAGATCAAACCTTAGTTTCCGCATGAGCAAATCTGGCTTGCTCACGTTGTATACACTTGCAGAATCTAACACACCCGATCATCACGTGGTGCTTCGAAACAACAAGCTTTAGCAACGGTGCTTACTAAGGATGAACACTTTAGAACTTGAAATTTATGTGCATGAGGGATCATCTTATAATGCTACCGTCGTTAACTAAGCAATACAAGATGCATAAAGGATTAACATCACATGCAATTCATAATATGTGATATGATATGGCCTTTCTTCTTTGTGCTTCCGATCTCCATCTTCAAGCACGAACATGATCTCCATCATCACCGGCATTGCATCAAGGTCAATGACGCTGCTCCATGGTTGTCGTCCACCAGCTTCAACTATTACAACTACTTTGAATAGACACGTGGGTCTTAACATAAATTAAAGACAACCATATGGCTCCTGCCGGTTGCCAACTTACAATAAGGAACATTGCATACATCAAGTATAGTCACAATCATCGCCATATCACATCACAGCACACCCCTGCAAAACAAAGTTAGACGCCTCTACTTTCTTTGCATATTTTACGTGGTTTGGGGATTTCAGTAAGTGTAGATCTAACTTACGAACAAGAACCACAATGTTGATGTTTGAACTATCAAGTGCCTGTTGTAAATTGGATCTATACTATAATTGGAGAGACAGACACGCGCAAAGCCACTTATTCAATATAAGTTGCATGTTGAGCGTGGAGCAAGTCTCATGAACGATGTCATGTAAGGTTAGCCCGGGCCGCTTCATCCCATCATACCGCAAGATGCAAAGTACACAAGAAGCAATTGATAATAAAAGCACCACCGCCCACAATGACCATTGTGTTCTACTCGTGCAACAGATCTACATATAGACACGGCTCTGATACCACTGTAGGGTTCGTAGCATGGAAAACAAAAAAATTCTATCGCATACAAACAAACAAGACAAGATCTATCTACTAGATTGTAGCAACGAGTCGATGGAATAACTCACCCTCGAAGATTCCAAAGTGTTTAACAAGAGCGGATTCTCGTGGGTGATGTAGTCGTACTCTTGCCGATCTCAAGATCGCGTAGACGATCCTTCCGGCGCTGCGTTAAAGGTTCTCCATGATCACCGTACTTCGATGAAGACCTTCCTCTCCCTTGTTCCAGCAGGCAGTAGAGGTTGTAGCACTCTCCTCGCGATTCCGGCAGCATGATGGCATGGTACCGGAAGTAGAGGGGAGATCTCGCAGGGCTTCGCCTTAAGCTGGAGCGAGTATGGTGGACTATGAGAGAGGCCTCGGTGATCTAGGGTTTAGACACACCAAGGATAGGGAGCTAGGCCGGCAGCTAGGGCTTGGGGAAGCCCAAGTCGGCGGCTAGGGTTTGCCCTAGGCGGCGGCAGCAGGAGGTTGCAGCGCCGGTGGCTTGGAGCTAGGGATTGCAGGGTGCAAGGGGTGTGTAGTTCTAGGAGGGGCAGCCCTGCCCCTCCTTATATAGGTGGGAGGGCGCGGCCAAGGGGAGGGGAGTCCCTCCCCAACTTGGCCTCCTTGGCCGGCGGTGGAGGGAGAGGGACTTCCTCCCCAAGTAGGTTTCCTACTCTCCCTCCACCAAACAAAATAGCCGTTTGGCTTTTCAAATTGGCGTTTGACTTTTCAAACTAGGATTTGATTTATCCCTTTATTTTGTTCAGCGATGACACCTAGTACATGATGCAACCATTCCAACTTGTTATGACACATTCATGTACCCTTCCCCTCCGGAGTGCCGGACATTCCGGAACCTTCTAGAACATTCCCGATGAAAACACCGGAACCATTCTCCAACCCCGAAACAGGACTTTCCTTATATGAATCTTATTCTCCGGACCATTCCGGATCTCCTCGTGATATCCCGGATCCCATCCGAGACTCCGAACAAAATTCGGTCTCTTACTCATCATTCCATAACTACTCAACAACATCGAATCCTTAAGTGTGTCTCCCTATGGTTCGTGAATTATGCAGACATGATCGAGACACCTCTCCGATCAATAACCAATAGAGGAATCTGGAAATTCATATGGTTCCCACATATTTCTACGATTACTTTGCGATCGAATGAACCACTTACATACGATATCAATTTCCCTTTGTCTCACGATAGTTTACTTATCCGAGGTTTTGATCGTCGGTATCTCTGCATACCTAGTTCAACCTCGTTACTGATAAGTACTCTTTTATCGTTCCCGTGGTATGTGATCCCTTGTGAGCCAGTCACATGCTTGCAAGCTAATCGGATGACATTCCACCGAGAGGGCCCAGAGTATATCTATCCGTCATATGGATGGACAAATCCCACTCTTGATCCATGTGTCTCAACCCATACTTTCCGAACACTCAATGCCACCTTTATAGCCACCCAGTTACGGTGTGGTGTTTGATGTCATCAAAGCATCCTTCCGGTGATGGTGATAAGCATGATCTCATGGTCGAAGGAATTAGGTTACTATGTATCAGAAAGCATATAGCAATTGAACTATTAAAATGACTTGATCTTTATGCCACGCTTATCTATAGGAGTATGTCCATCATATCATTCTCCTAACGATATGACCTTGTTGTTAATAACATCTCAATGTTCATGATAGGGAAACCACAATCATTTATTAACCAACAAGCTAGTATTATAAAGAGGCTTTACTAGGGACTCTAATTTAGTTTACAAATCACACAAGTATTAATGTTTCCTTGTTAATACTATTATAGCATGAATGTAAACATTTATCATAAACACAAACATATAATAATAACTATATTTATTATTGCCTCTAGGGAATATCTCCAACACGTTTGTGTTATGGAGAGGACTTCCCGTTGATTCGGCAGAGGCTTGAAAAGGGTCTTTGCCCTTTGGGGGCGATTAGAACTAAAGCACGAATAGGGGTTGTCGGGGATTTCTTTATGTGGCCATCCTGCTAATGAGAGGTTTCCAGCTACCGGGATTTCTTTGAGGGCGATGGGAGGACTCCATTGGTAGGGTGATCTTGTAGTTTCTTTCGTTGTTGGTAGCTCCTTTGGTTTGCTTCTCTTTCCTTCTCTTCATCTCGTGATCTCCGTATTCCGGGTTTCGAAGTCGGGCTTGTTTTTTAAAACGGAACATTTGAAAGTAGACGAGATATAGAGTAATCCTTTTTAGAAAATTTAAGTCAGAGAAGATAAGATAAGAAATCTTTCCAAAAGCTTTTGAGAAAGTAGTTTTCGAAAGTCGGTGTTTTCGGAAGTAAGGGTTGTCCTATCTAACGTCCATGCTAACTAAGGTCTCCTACAGTCAAGATGGCTTTGATACCAAGTCTATGGGACCTCGGATTTATGGTCCGAGAATCCCCGTTATGCTTGCACTTCATGTTCCCATGATCAGTGAGACGTGAGCATAACCGACAAGTATCATTACAACATCCAGAACGTTTACAAGTACCAAGCTTACATAGTTGCCATTACGGCGATCACAACATGAATAGTAGAAGTCTTCAATCGCGGAGCCCATGTCATGCCTTCACCTACAGGCGACTGACTGGGAAGACGGCCTAGCTCACATAGACGTCGTCATCTCGATCTTTCCTCGTTGCTCTGAAAGTCTGGCCAAGTAAATAGCCAGGGACAATGCCGGTGAGTACTTTGAATGTACTCCCAAACCACCTTAAGAAAATAATAACAAGAGGGTATGCAATATGGCTGTGGTAGTAGGAGGTCTCCAATAGGGGTTCTTTCTCAAATAGTTTCTCTTGTAGATATAGCATGTCTATATCTTTGTGAAAACTTTTGTAAAACATTTTGGGAATTTTTTTGATATGTTTTAGAAAATACTAGGATTGGGTCACCCATTTGATTTTCCTCCCAGTTATCGCATGACCAAACTCCCTTCCTCCTTTTTTCCGACCATCCCATGGTCAAAAAATTTCCAAAGCCTTTGCTTTTCCGAAGTCCTTTTTGAAATCAAAACCAGCACCGCACTACAGCAACCTTACCAACCATCCATGACTATGGACATGGCTATTCGAATAGATTTACACTCTATACAGGTTGTATACTTTACCCACATCATCCATTTACACTGCCCTGATCTACACCGATTGTGGGTCGAGTAACCGGTCAAGACTCTCCGGATGCCACTCAAGTATAGGCCCTACCCTATGAGTTGTTCCCCTCAAAACCAGGACGTCTAGATCCACGGACCAACCGGAGTGCCTACTGACTCCTCGAGAAGGGGCATTTTCAATGAGGAGCTCATAGTATCGCCCGGCTGCTCCCGAGGGTAGTTCGTAATTCCTCCAGGTGACTGCCTCGCAGTTGACCCTTTATGTAAAGGAACCCCGACATTCATGGGCGATGATCCCTTAAAAGTAGGCATGAGAATTCCCATACCAGAGTAGCAAACTTCAAATCCACACCTGTCCCATTCCATAGTAATGTAGTTGCATGGGTTAATTGTTCTGGCAAAACTGCAAAGAACCGGGTGCGTTTTCGTAAACCTTTCTCCTCCTCTTTCTTTCCTCTTTTGTAAAACCAAAACCTTTTTCTCTCTCAAACTCACTTGGCAGGCCAAACCTAACCACGGTTTTCTCATAAATCATTTTTGTAAACTTCCCGGGGTCTTCCCATCCTATACTTTTGCTTAGGCTAAAACAGGGTCTCCAAGGGGATATGGTGTTAAATCACCATCTACCAGACTAGGGGCAAATAGGTGTCAGCAAGGAGGTTGTACTTAGTAGAACAAAAAAGACGGTAATGGTTTGGAGGAGCCAAATATTCCCACCTATATAACATACTAGTAAAACCAAGCAATTTATATAAATAAGTACTTAAAACATGCATGAGTATAAAAGGAGGACAAGGGCTTATGAGCAAGAAGATGGCTTGCCTGTGACCAGCGAGATGTCCCGTGACTTCTTTAGAATACCAGAATACCAATAATAATAATTATCCAATGCTTCCTTCCTCTTGGCGTCCCACAATCGAACTATCGCCGTTATCAAGCAAACATGCAAACAAGCAACACCTTAATCAAGATAGGGCATACAAACACCAATACAAATCATCAAGAAAGATTCACACATTATTTACTTTAGTGGGTTTTGACCAATCGGAAATAAAGCAATTGATTTCTTTTTAGTTGCATTTGTGGAATTACTATTAAGATTTAGAGGCAATATTACTTATTGAAGGGGTTTTAAGGCAAGTCCAAGTTTTGTATGTTATCATTGTATAAAAATGATACCATCATAAGGGTATTGATAAAATGAAACCAACAAAAGTGGTTTCACTATTTTAGCAATTGCTATTGATTTATAATGCCTTTTCTAGTGAATAAAACTCTAGTTTTAGGAAATAATTCACTAGAAAATTGCTGGAGCTCCAAAACTTATTTCCTTGGATTATTAAGTAGTGTTGGTTGGATTGATTCACTGGGAGTTGGAATCACTTCAAAAACAATTAACAGAATGCCCTCAGGAATTTCCCAAAGGCAGAACTGGAGGGGTTTTGTCTTTTTAACTAGATTAAAACTACAAGAGATTTTGAGGGTATTCCAAAGGCACGACCTAGGTAATAGATATACCTTTCTGTAGAAATTGTAACCAACATTTTTTATGGACATAACTAGTGGTGTGGATTTATTGGTGATATATACATACACAAAATAGTTTATTTCAAGGCTAAATAAATTATGGTCTTATGGAATTTGAGGGATATTGGTACGCATGTTCTCTGACAGTTGGAATTAGGTCAAATCTACTATTGATTTGACCTCGAGAAATTCTTAAAGGCATAAACATAATGTTTTTGTTATTTTTAGTACTGGCAAATCATTGTTCACCTTGACATGGGGCCAAATCCATTGGTTGGGTATTTCAATTATCATCCAGAGGGAATTGGTTTCACCCCATTTGGTTTGGCCAAACTCCCTGAAAGAAATAAGTGTGAAAAAGACATGTTCTGGTATTCTTTTTACTAGAAAATAAATGTACAGGACAAGTTCTGCATGTTTTTCAAAACATAAGGCTACATGGTAAGAATTAGATCTGGGTTTTATAAGGGGTTTTATATTTTATTTTGGATTTAAAATTATTAGTTCCAAATGTGGGTCTGGTGAAAAAAAAGGGAGCATGGCACCTGTGCTAGATCTGGTGGTTAAATGGGCTGCACAAGGGGATTCGGCCCACCCGAAGGCGCCATACATGTGGGAGGCTAGGGTTTAAAACACGGGACCAGGTCCAGCAGTCAGTAGGAGGAGGCGGCGAAGGGTACGGAGGCTCCTGGGCCATACGATTAGAGTGGATCTGACGGCTCAGGGCCGTCTTCTAGCTCGCGATGCGACGGCGGAGACCAAACCCTAGGCGAGACGAGGGTGGGGCAGGGAGGCTCACCAAGGCTCCGAGGAGCGTCGGGGAGGGTGGGAGGTGACATGGTCGATGACGGTGAGAATGAGTGGCGGCACGGCGGGGTTTCGCCACCGGGAAGGATCTCTCGCGATGCCATCCGAGAGAGGTCTTTGGGGGCTCACTGGAGTTGTTGCTGGGCTCGTTCCTGAGCGAGGCAAACAACATGGGAGGGTCAGAGGGGGTAGGATATGACTGGAGGGCGACATGTAGAAGGGGAGACGTAGAGGGGAGAGATCTAAGCTCATCTTTTGAGCAATGTCCGAGAGGGCCTTTCTTCTCCTCTCCTGGGCAGTATAGAGCAAGGGGAGCTAGTGGGAGAGGTAGGTGAAGGAGGGGAGAGTGAATGAGGCCAGGGACAAGTGGAAGGAGTGGATGTAGCCTTTTATCCTGAGCTAGATGGGTTCATGGTGAGCCAAGCTCATGGAGGGCATAGGGCTGGTCCAGGACTCACTCATTGGTGGCCATAGACGGTGGAGAGGTGGGATGGGGCCCTGGTTCGTGCAGGTAGAGAGGAGAGGGACTGGTGGGGCTGCTGACTTAGTTTACAAGGTTTGCATAAAGAGGACATGTCTCTCCCTTTTCATTTCCAAGCACTAAATACAAGATGAACAGTTGTAACATCCCAAAATTATTAATCAAGGATATCAAGTTCTAATCCCAAGTTTAGGGTTAACAAAAACTTTTGCTAATTAAAATCAATATGAATGCATGTGTGTATGTGATGAATACATGAATGCTTGCAACGACTTGTTTGATTGTTATGAATGGCAAGTATTGGTTTAAATATGAAAAAAACCTCATCTAAATCATTTCCAAGCAAAATCAATTGAAGAGAAAATCAAAAATAAACAATATAACCAAATGGTCATTTTTGCCAAACATGTTCAGTAGACCACTTTGAGTGTTTCTAGTACAAGTTTTCTAACAGAAACAAATCCAATTCTTTCCCCCCTTGCTAGAACAAGTACAAGTGAACCAAAGCCCACCTTGCAAACCCACAGAAACATTTTGCAAATCTATTCAAATGAAAATTCAAAACGGAATCAAGTGTTGGTACTAAGATCACCATTTCTCAAAAACCACTCAAACCAGTTCACCTTGACAAACCCAAGCAACCAGATACTACCAAGTATGTGACCAGTGCACTCACCAAAATTCATCCAAAAATTTCAAACTAAATTTCTTTTGGTCATTTTGTCAAACACTTGGTGAGAACAGTAAAACCTGCCTAACTATCATTGTTTTTGATCAATGCTTTGTTCCCTCGTTTTACCCTACTATCACCCCTTGTCTCCCCCAGTGACCACACTGCATTGACACAAGCTATAACCCTACCATTTGCACCATGTTGTGCCACCCGAAGCCACCCCTTGCCAGCCGACCATGGCTAGCTAGCAGGAACAACCGCCATGCCTAGCCACCATGTCCAGGAGGCAGCTGACCATCCACCGACACCCCCTTTCCAGCCCTCGCACACAGCCAGGCACTGGACCACAGAGAACGCGCCGCGCCCATTGTCTCTGCGCCATGCCTAGTGCACGCTAGAGCTCTGCGCCTGACACATTCGCACATGCCACGCCTTGCCTTCGCCGCTCGTGCCTGCAATCAACACGGTCCCAGGAACCTCCTAGACATACTTGTTCGCCGCCGTGCAACCCGTAGCACCCATGCGTTGTCAAAACCACTATCGGTGCCGCGCAGAGCGTCGACCGTTCCCGACCAACCTCGACCACCCCTTGTCGTTCCATCAAGTCCTTGAGCATCGCCAGGAGACTGCGCATCGTCCTAGCCTCCGAGACATGCCGTTAGCTCACTGCACCATCGTTACCGACGAGCTCTGCCCATGCCGCACTGCCTCCCTCACTCGGCTATAAAAGGAGGCCCCCAGCCTCAATTTTCCACACCATTCCAATCCCCACCTCTCATAGAGAACCACTGACCCTTCACCGGAGCAAGGCGAGACCAGGTCGTCGGAATTTCACCGGAGTCTGCCGCGGAGGAGGAGGAGAAGAGGAGCCGTTGATTGGAGCTGCCCTAGGAGCTGCCGCAGCCACCGTTCAAACCGCCATCGTCGACAACATCGTTCAACCCCAACGCTGACCCTAGCTGGATCCCTAGTGAGCCTCACACGACCCCCACCACCGAGTTAGGGTTTAGTCTCGCCGGTGTTGCCCGACGGAGACGACACACCCCATCCGTTAGATCGGGTACTAATCGTAGGGCTCAGATTGAAGCGTACCGTTTCAGTTGGAATGAGCCGCTGATGCGTGGGACACCCATGTCAGCAGCCCGCCGCGGGCGGCGCTGTGTGTAGTGGGCCGGCCCAGTTAGTTCCCACGTGACCCCGCTAATTCAAATATAGATTTTTCAATTTTGTTCAAACTGTAGTTCTGTCTGTTGATTCAAAAATCAATTCAGAGAGTTTTACCAAACCAAATTGCATGAAACCAATTTTGTTAGAAAGGTATTGAAATTATTAATCCAAGCCCGTTGGATTCAAACTATTTGAAGTTATATATCATCTATAGTAAAAATAACAAGGCAGAGACTTTTCTACATTCAAACATTTTTCAAAAATCAACCATAAATGATTTTGAATTGATTCCAACTCTCAAAAATCACATTTGACAAACCTTTCTAAATATATAAATATATCTAGGTTTACTAGTAGTAATAACGACCTAGTATTAAAAGAATGCCCCATAGGCATTTCTAGTCACTTTAATTAATTAAAATAATAATGTTAAACCTTATTAAATTGTGACACCACTTTAAATCACATTCCCAAGCATTAAAATATGTGGTGATGACATGGTCAACATGATCCCATATTTTAATTGGAGAATATTAAATCTTAAGTAGTTTTCAATGAGTAGAAATTACTTTTCCAAAATAAAATAATTAAGACTAGGTCTTTAATTCTTGTGATGATTGTGATGATGCTAGATCATCTAGTGTGAACCTTTGTGTGCCAAATAGAAATAGTTAAGTATTGTTTGGTGATTGTGTACCTCGTATTTATTTATAGACGCTAGTACCGACCAAGGATATGAAGAGGAAGGAGACTACTACGAGGAAGAAGGAGAAGAGAACTTCAACCACTACACTACTCACGGCAAGCTATCTAATGCAAGCCATCCTATCAAGCTAACACTTGCAACTTTGCAAGCAAGATAACCTATGCAATGCATTAGGCATGCTTTGGTTATGCAACCTTAATTATACCAAATCCCAGTTTTACTTGCAAGCTTTATTCTTTTATTTCATTATCAAAGTTCTTATTACTTTTAGTTAGTATTTTGTGAGTTTTGGAAAGATAGTATAGATAGCATAAAGAGCATAAAACTTGGCCTAAGTTAGATAAAACTAGATGTCATACTAAGGCATGAGATTAGACTTAGATAAGTCACACTTGCGTATCACCCCTCATTAGTGATTACCCCCAACTTTAGTGGCTAGTGCTAAGCATAAAACTTGATCACTTTAGATGGGAATACTGGGAGAAAATGATTATGAAAACCATAGAATGATGAGTCATTCTAATGAAATGTTTTGACATGTGTCATGAACACCAGATGTGGACTATATGAGTACACGGTCATGTCTTTTGGATTAACCAATGCCCCCCGCTTATTTCATGAACCTCATGAATTAGATTTTTATGAACTTCCTGGTTAAGTTTGTCATTGTTTTCATTGATGACATTCTGATCTATTCCAAATCAGAAGAAGAACATGAGCTACACCTAAGGACCATCCTGGAAACCCTTAGGGAGCATCAGTTTTATGCCAAGTTTAGCAAATATGAGTTCTGGTTAAAGGAAGTAGGATTCCTTGGACATATCGTGTCCGCGGGAGGAATTGCTGTCGACTCCGCCAGGGTTAAGGATGTGGAAGAATGTCAAGCCCCAACCACTCAAACCCAAGTTCATATATTTCTCGATTTAGCGGGATATTACCGCAAGTTAATAGAAGGATTTTCGAGCATCGCAAGACCCATGACCCAATTGTTGAAGAAAGATAAGAAGTTTGAATGGACGGACAAATGTGAAGCAAGTTTTCAAGAGCTTAAGAAGAGATTAATTTCATCCCTAATCTTGATTATGCCGGATATCACGAAGCCTTTTGATGTGTTTTGTGACGCATCCAAGATCGGTCTCGGATGTGTGTTGATGCAAGAAGGAAAAGTCATATCCTATCTATCCCGACAACTGAAACAACATGAGCAGAATTACCCTACCCATGACATAGAACTAGCTGTCGTAGTTTTAGCCTTGAAGACATGGCGACATTACCTCATGGGTAACCGTTGTGAAATTTATTCGGGTCACAAGAGCCTGAAGTATATTTTCACCGAGAAGGAGCTGAATATGAGGAAAAGGAGATGGATAGAGCTAATCAAGGACTATGACCTTGACATTCAGTATCACCCCGGCAAAGCCAATGTTTTAGAAGATGCTCTTAGCAAATTGCCGTGTCGATTGAACACCATGATTCTGAAGGAGCAACCAAGTTTGCACAAGGAGTTGGAAGATTTCAGAATGGAACTAGTAAGTGAAGGATTTTTGGCTAGCATAGAACTTCAACCCACTTTGATCAGTCAGATCAAGGAGGCACAGAAAGGAAATGTTAGTATCGATGGAATCAAACATCGTATCGATAAAGGGAAAGTACCCGGATTCACCAAGGATAAAGAAGTAGTTTTTTGTACAAAGGACACATCCGTGTGCCAGCAGATTCAGAGTTGAAACAATCTATTTTGAAAGAAACCCATGATACTCTTTATTCTATCCACCCCGGAGGAACAAAGATGTATCAGGATTTGAAGGAGCAATTTTGGTGGCATAAGATGAAGAGAGAAATCGGAAGCTACATAGCCAAGTGTGATGTCTATTAGAGAGTCAATGCGGGACATTAGAGACCCGCAGGACTTTTGCAACCATTACAGATTCTGGAATGGAAATGGGATTCGGTCAGAATTGATTTTATCACCGGTTTGCCAACATCTAGTAGGGGAAATGACTCTATTTGGGTCATAGTGGATAGACTGTCCAAAGTCGACCATTTCTTACCAGTCAAGACCACTTATCAGAGTTCGAAGCTAGAAGAGTTGTACATTGCTAGAATAGTCAGTTTGCATGGACTCCCCAAGAACAGCGTGTCGGATCTAGGAACTCGGTTTACCTCGAGATTTTGGAAGAAAGTCCAAGAAGGACTAGGAACAAGACTAGATTTCAGCACAGCTTATCACCCTCAAACTGATGGACAAACAAAGCGAGTAAACCAGATACTCGAAGATATGTTGAGAGCTTGTGTGTTAGAATATGGATCTAAATAGGAAGACTGTTTGCCTTTCATAGAGTTTTCATACAACAATAGTTATCAAGCCAGTCTACAAATGGCCCCATTTGAGTTCATGTATGGAAGAAAGTGTCTTACCCCTTTGAATTGGTCGGAAGTAGGAGAGATTTAAATTTTCGGACCCGGCATCCTACGAGAAGCCGAAGAGAAAGTTCACAAGATCCGTGAGCACCTTAAGACCGCCTAATCCAGGCAGAAGAGTTATGCCGACAACATATGTAACATCCCAAAAATCATGTTTCAAAACTCATTCATATCATTCTTGCATCATTCATTCATATAGGGTTTTTCTCAAAATCATTTAGATGCATAAACTTAGGCTATGATTTCATGTGTGCAAATTCAACTCAATTGGCCATCACCCTTTGAGATTTGAATGCTTAGGTACTTGTTTGCTTGCCTCCATTGATGGAAAAACTAGGTGAAGCTTTTAACCCAAGATTCCAAATTTAGAAATATTTTCTAAACCCTATTTCAAACTAGAGACAAAGAGACAAAGTCTCTGTTTATTTCAAAGATCCAAGCTTGACCAAGCCTTGCAAGGTAATCACATGGTTATTTGACTGTTTTTGAACCCACAAGAACCCTGCAAAAATTCCCAAAACAGTTTGAATTCAAAAGGATTTGAATTCATATCAAAAATCAATTCAGAAAATGGAATTAGAAAAAGAAAAGGCATAGGCAAAGGAAAAAGGCCGAGCGCCAGGATTCTGGCCCAGCAGTGGATCAAGCCCATCAAGCCCACCCGGGGATTTTCTGTTCTTCTCTCACGCGCGAGCGCACGCGTTAAGTCGCTGACAGACAGACCCCACCGCCACCTCGCACTCTTCGCTGACGAGCGGGCCCGGTCCACGTCGCCCTCGTCTTCCCCAGACCGCGCCTGCGACCACGTCGCTGCAGCAGTGATGGCCGGTAATGGCGCGGCGTAATTGAGCATTTAACCATGGCGTTTCTGCCGATTCCCGGCTATAAGATCCTCTCTGCCTTGCGATCTTTTTCCCCCAAACACCTCGCTCACTCCGCCACCAGGCTGTCCTCAATCAGCTTTGCACCGCCGCAGACAGAGCCTCTCCGGCATCGATTCCGGTGAGCCTAGTGTTCCCCTCTGCCTCTCGTTCTTACAATCTGACTCAGCGTGTCTTTGCGCACCTCCTGACCTCACTAGTCCGTCCTGTACTGCCCCAGGTCGCCGGTTCCACTTGACACCGCAAGCACCGACGGCGACATCAACTCCGACGAGTTTTTCCGGTAAGTACAGACCGCCCCTCGCCTTCCCGTTCATGCACACGACTTCGCCTTGACCCTGTGAACCTAACCGCGTCGTTGTTTTGCCTTGGGGTGATCCACAGCTCCATCCTCGACGAGCACCAGGACCACCCGACGCCATACGAACTCCGGTGAGGAATTGCCACAGACCCCGAGCGCCCCTTGACCAACCACGAGTACCTTGAGCTTCGCCGTGACCCCCTGAGCCCGGTGAGCAACTCCTTTTTCTCCCTCTCCTCCTGCATCGTCGGCAGCGATCGCCGACCCGCCGCCTCCGCCGCCAGTTCTAGGTCATTAGATTAGGACCGTTGGATCTCGATCCTGAGGCTTAGATAGAATCACTTATGTGCGAAGAGGTATGCAATCTGACCCGTGCGATGTAACTTAAATCCAACGGCTGTCGTTGGTGATCCACACCGAACCGGTACCGACCAATCCCGAAGTGACGTGTGTCTAGGGTTAGAACTAAAAACAGAATTTAAACTAGATTTTGATCCAGATTTCAAATGCCTATAACTTTTGAATGCCATGTTGGAATTTTACAAATTTTATACCGTTGGATTCAGAAAAACAAGACCTTTCTGCCTATCCTTTTTGTTTAGCAAATAGTAACCATTAGTTTGGCTTAAATTGCAGAAACGTGTTTGAGGCCTTTTGAGTATAGATTTAGTTTAGTATTTTGTTTTAGGGTTAAGTAAATTGTCTTGGCTATTTTTGTGACTTGTTTAGTTTCTGTATTCATGCACTTGCTTGGTTGAGTTTTCAAAAATCACCACTTAGTAGATTCATGCATGCATGCATAATATTTTTGTTTCTATATATTTGTGTGTAATTGTGTGCTATAACTTTGTGTGTAGATTTTGCTAGTGATTGTGATTGTGACGAGTGCTACTCTCCACACTACCAAGGCAAGTGATATCTCCATGAATATTCCATTCCTATATTTTATACATGCATTAGATATATTTTGTTAGGACTTGCATGCTACTTTTGTCAATTGATGATGGGAAATCCTATTTAGAATAGAATGCTAGAGTTGCTAGGAAAATTCCCTAAGGATAAGTTGCCATGCCATGCTTAGCCTAGCTACTAGAAAACAAGGGTGGTTTATATATACACTATGGAAAAATTATTCTAAGTCTAAGGACTTGAGTTTTATTTAACAAAACAACAAAGTTAATGAATCTCCTGGGTGGAATGGGACTTGCTTGGTGGTTTTTGGTTGAGTGGTTCACAAGGCCCATGTTTATGGTTTACCTTAGTGTATCTCACTTGTGGATGGCCACCAGAAACAAAGAGATTTGAGATGTCAAATGTTGAGAAGCTTCAAGTGCAACCACTTGGCATTATGGGCTCTGCCATGATCTTAGGTTGCTAGAACTTAGTCTCTTGGACAGTTGGTGGTAGAGGAATGATAGGTTGGAGCGTCCATTTGACTAAGGAAAGGCTTCTGAAGGATCTTGTCTTGGGAAACCAAGTCTTGTGGGGAAAGTGCACCACCTCTGCAGAGTGTAAAACCTAAGTACTTAGCCATGTCCCTGGTAAAGGACAATTTGAGCATCAAGACATGGAAACTTCAAGAATCTCATCACTCCAATTTCTAAATAAAACTTGTGGGTGAACAAGGGTTAAAGGATCTTTAGTCCTTGATTGGTAGATGCCACAGTGGATCTTCAGTCTTTGATTGGTAGATGCCTTGGGTGTTTTGTGCCAAGCAAAAACTTAGTGTTTTCAAAAGATAAGGAAAAATATATTTTGAGCAATGCAAGCCTAAGCTCCACCAGCCAAATGCATATAGTATTATAGTCCACCTAAAATATACTAAGGTATCACTTGCCAATACTATTCCAAAGTATTGACCCTCTGTGGCTGTAACTTGTAATGTTGCAGGTTATTCCGATGATGATTAGGAGTCATGAGTCTACACTCAACATGCTTGCCTGTGGCACATGAAGATGAAGACTTATGTTTATTTACTTATTCCATAAACTCTTGTATTAGGCCTTTGGCCCTGAGTTGTAAAAGACTATGTTTTATCTCTGGAATGACTGTAATAAACGACCTTTGTATCTGTGTACTTCATCTTAAACTATGGATGCTAGCATTGATCCAGGGACTAGCATTGCAATCACAGGGATCTTTTCCTTTAATAAGGAGGGATCTTACAGATGGTATCAGAGCACTGTGTTGCCTATAGGATTATGACCCTAGGATTGGAAACCACTAAGGAAAAAAAATTACTTCTTCTACACTTGTCTATTCTTCTCGTAAGCTTTTCTAATCTTTTCATTCTCATCTCTATTTGTAGATGAACTCCATCAACGAAGCCGTAAAGAGAGGACCACTCATGACCATGACCTTGGAGTGTGAGACTGAGTTTCCCAAGATTCTCAAGGACCTCATGGAGACCATGGGAGTACATGGTGCAGCAGTGTACAAGGGATTTCCAGTGATGGAGGATGGAGTGGAGTATTGGTGGGTGCAACTTCACTTGTACAAAAACAAGGAAGACAACCACAAAGAAAAAGGCTTCTGCATGTACACCAACACTTTTATGCACACCACATTCTTTGAGTCAGCAAAAGAAGCAGCTTGGAAGACTATCAAGGAACTAAGTGCTAGAATCAAGTGCAGGATGCTCAACCTCCAAAAAGACTTAGAGAAAGAGAAGGGACATACTCAAGAGTTGGAAGTCACCAACCAATCCTTAAGAGGAGATATTATAGACTTAGTGATAGAAGCATGTGAACAATATAGGGTGATTGCCTCTAGGAACATTGTGTTTGCCACCAGGTCCAGTGAGATAGGATTGTAAGCGCACTTCGTTAGTTGGACCACCACCTATCACCTTATCTTCCAAAATGATACCTTAAATAAGTTTGAACCTTGGTTGATGTAATGAATTTATGTATGCATGACTTGAGTGATTTGTGTGTTCCAAGAATGTGTTTGAATGTTGACTTGATTATCTTAAATTGTGTTGTTCTAACTTTTTCAATCTTATAAATAGATGCCTATTGCCATCAGCCTTTGTTGAGGAGTTCAGGCTACTGTTTTGGTCCTCGTATCGTAGAGCTTACTACTTTACTCGATCTCCCTCTTCCTATCATTACGGTGCACCCACTCACCAAGTTTGAGAGGAAGGACCTTTGGGGCTTCAAGGTGAACCAGCGGGGCGCTGAATGAGCCTACTACGGAGGCCATCGTCTTCAAGCTTATGCGATGGCGGGGAGAGAGGCATGGAGGTTGTCATGCGAGGATCGATGGGGACTGTTAGGCCGTCACTCCCGACAGGTTAGGCACTCACTTCCACGCCGGAAGGCGTGATGGCGACGGAGAGTCCATCGACTTTGAGGACGACTCGAGGTCACAGTGAGCCGATCGCTGTACCTCCAGGACTTAGATACTCTTATTAGGCACATGGATACCGATAGGACCAATGTCATGCTTAGTAATGACGAGCTCCAGGTGCAGCTTCGCGAGAAGGACAAGCTCTTCACGCAGCAGGACGAGATAGTCAAGGAGATGGAGGCAAAGTTCGAGACCCAAGACCGTAAATTCAAGAGTCAAGAGAAGCGTGTCCAGGATAGGAACAAGAGGATTCGTGATATGACCGAGGAACTGCAGTCCAGGGACTTCGAGTTAGAGCAGCAGCAGATAGTGATTGAGAGGCTTCGTTCCCAGAAGAGGGCTCTCAAGGCCAAGATCGACTCTTTGACCACTACCATCGAGGAGAACAAGACCGCAATGGAGAACGCAGGTCTTACCTTTGTCGAGGAGGAGATTGATGCCGACGAGTAGACTTGGCTACTCAGATATCTTTACTTACCGTATTGGTTATTTGTGAACTTATTGTTGGACCATCCGACATGTGGATGGCTTGCCACTTGTGTGTTTTTACTTTGAGACTTTTGTTATCATGTTGTTAAGTTTTTATCCTTGTGTTGCTTGCCATGTGTTGTTTGTGTAATGTATTGTGCATAAATCATGTAAGGGTATCTCATTCTTATCTCTATATGAACAAACCACAGATGCCTCCCCGTCGCGCAAACACCAACCCCAACCCCAACATTACCCCGGAAATGCAACAGATGATGAATGCACAGACACAACTTATGCAAATGATGACGACATTCATCCAAAACCAGAACAACAACAACCCCAATAAAAACAACCCCAATAATAACAACAACAACAACCCTCCAGGTTTTGATATGCTTACCAGATTTCTGCGTCTGAGGCCAGCTAAGTTTTCAGGAACGACTGATCCCATGGTGGCCAATGATTGGCTATGTTCTGTGTACAAAGACTTAGTGACCGTGGGATGCACAGATGCTGAAAAGGTCAGGTTCGCAGCACATTTGTTGGAAGGACCAGCCGCCGCATGGTGGGACAATTTCCAGATCACCACACCTATTGATGAGGTGACTTGGGCTATCTTTGAAGATGGCTTTCGTACCACTCATATCTCACCAGGTATGATGAGCTTGAAAAAGAAGGAATTCCACAACTGAAAACGCCACCACGGTGTGGCTGAATATATTGAAGAGTTCAACAATCTGCGCTATGCAGGATGAGGTTGACACGATGCCAAAAGAAAGGAAAAGTTTGGAGAAGGCTTGAATGATGAGCTGAATCTGCAGCTGTCTGTGGCATATGTTCCAACTTATCAGTCGTTGTGTGACAAAGCTGTTATTGTGGAAAATAAAATGAAGCAAGTCGAGAGTAGGAAGAGGAAACACTCCGACAAGCACAGCTCGGGAACGTCTCATAAACGATCTCACTATGATGATAGTGTCAGCTCAGGTTCCCACAAGCATGGGAAGTTTAACAAGCACCACAACCACAACCGTCATGACAACAAGCATCATCGCAGTCATGACAATGATAAGTATAAGAATCACAAGAGTGGACATAAGAACCACCACAGTGGAGGTGGAAGTGGAAGTCAGCCTAAAAGGGACATCAGTCAGGTTGAATGCTTCAAATGCAAGAAGCTGGGGCATTATGCTAATGAGTGCCCTGAGAAGAACGTTGAAGGACCTAACAAGCCCAATCCTTTTCAGAAAGGACAGGTTAACCACATCAATGTGGAGGAGGTCTATGAAGAGCCTGATGCCGTTGCTGGTAAGTTCAGACTCAATTCTATCTCAGCATTTGTACTCTTTGATACTGGTGCATCTCATTCATTCATATCAAAAGCATTCGTCGAAAGAAATGAACTACCGGTAGAAACCATTGGATGTCCTATAAGAGTAAGTTCTCCTGGTGGAGAAATGATAGTAAACTCAGGATGTCATGATTTAGTCATAGAGTTTGTAAAACATAAGTTTCCAGCGAACTAAATAATCCTGAATTCCCAAGGATTGGATGTGATTTTGGGAATGGATTGGATGGCTAAGTATGAGGGAGTACTAGATTGTGCAAATCGTACAGTTTCACTCACAACCCCTGAAGGTAAGAGGATAAAATTTAAGTCCAATTTTAAATCTAAAGGGAGTAAGCTGAATTCTCTTAAGGGGGTTAGCATGGACAGTGTGCCAATTGTGTGTGAGTATCCGGATGTGTTCCCAGAAGAGTTACCGGGAATGCCACCAGATAGAGATGTGGAATTTATAATAGATTTGGTACCAGGTTCTGGACCAAGGGCAAAGAGGCCTTATAAAATGTCAGTTGACGAACTTAAGGAACTCAAGAAACAACTTGGAGAACAATTGCAGAAAGGATTCATCCAGCCAAGTTCTTCATCTTGGGGAGCTCCAGTTTTGTTCGTAGAAAAGAGAGATAGAACTCAAAGATTATGCATAGATTACCGTTCTCTCAACGAGGTAACCACCAAGAACAAATATCCTTTGCCAAGAATCAATGATTTGTTTGATAAGCTAGAAGGAGCTTGTGTGTTCTCGAAGATTGACCTTCGGTCAGGCTATTTTCAACTCAAGATAAGAGAGCAAGACATACCTAAAACAGCATTCACCACAAGGTATGGATTGTATGAGTACACTGTGATGCCTTTCGGTTTAACCAACGCTCCAGCATACTTCATGAATATGATGAACAAAGTGTTCATGGATTTTCTCGACAAGTTCGTTGTCGTTTTCATCGATGACATCTTAGTCTACTCCAAGAGCAAGGAAGAGCATGAAAGCCATTTACGCTTGATACTTGAGAAACTGAGGGAACATAAGCTTTATGCCAAATTTAGCAAGTGTGAGTTTTGGTTAGAGGAAGTTGGATTTCTTGGTCATGTTATGACAAAGGATGGAGTGGCAGTTGATCCCGCTAAAGTTTGGCTGTGACAGAATGGGAATCCCTAAGAGCGTAAAGAGGTTCGTAGTTTCCTTGGTTTAGCAGGTTACTCTGAGAAGGTTCATTGAAAATTTTCTAAGGTTGCTAAACCAATGACAATTGTTAAAGAAAGATAAGAAATTTGCTTGGTGCGAAGGATGTGAACTCAGCTTTCAAGAATTAAAGAAAAGACTTGTGTCAACACCGATTCTGTGCCTACCAGTTAGAAAATGATTTCCAAGTGTATTGTGATGCTTCGCATCAAGGATTAGTCGTACTTATGCAAGGCGGAAAAGTTGTGGCTTATACCTCGAGACAACTCAAAACTCATGAAGTAAATTATCCTACCCATGATTTAGAGTTAGCCGCTATTGTCCATGCACTCAAAACATGGAGACATTACCTTTTGGGAAAACGTTGTGAAGTATTCACCGATCATAAGAGTTTGAAATATATCTTCACCCAAAAAGAAATCAATATGAGACAAAGGAGATGGCTAGAACTTATCAAAGATTATGACTTGAGTTTATAGTACCATCCTGGTAAAGCAAATGTAGTAGCAGATGCTCTAAGTCGTAAGGCGTTTGTAAATGGTCTTACCAAAGGTGAATTGCCAGATGACTTGTGTAAGCAATTCAAGGAACTTAGGTTGGAGATTGTGCCGGAAGGACATCTTATGTCTTTGGATGTTCAACCCACTCTGTTGGATAAGATTAAAGAAGCCCAAAAGACGGATAAGTAAATCGAAGAGATTAGGGAAAGGATTAGCCAAGGGAAAGCTAAAAGTTTCCATATGGACGAACAAGGTACTTTATGGCACGGGAAACGTATTTGTGTTCCACAAGATCCGGAATTGCGGAAACTGATTCTACAAGAAGCTCATAACTCTCCATATTCTATTCACCCGGGAAACACCAAAGTGTACATGGATATGAAAGAAAGATTTTGGTGGAACAATCTCAAAAGGGACATCGTCGAACACATTGCTTTGTGTGATGTGTGTAGTAGAGTGAAAGCGGAGCATCAGAAACCAGCAGGTTTGCTTCAACCAATGCCTATTCCTGAATGGAAGTGGGAAAATATTGGTATGGATTTCATTACCGGATTACCAAGGACCAGGTCAGGGTATGATTCCATATGGGTAGTAGTGGATCGCCTAACTAAAGTGGCTCATTTTATACCCGTAAAGACAACTTATACCAGTGCCAAGTTAGCCAAAATCTACATGAGCAGAATTGTATGCCTTCACGGTGTACCTAAGAGTATTGTGTCTGATAGAGGAACTCAGTTCACTTCTCACTTTTGGAGACAGCTTCATGAATCTTTAGGAACGAGGTTGGAATTCAACGCTTTTCATCCTCAAGCGATGGACAAACAGAAAGGACTAATCAAATTCTTGAAGACATGTTGAGGGCATGTGCCCTAGACTATGGAGCAAGTTGGGATGAAAGTCTGCCTTACGCAGAGTTCTCTTACAACAACAGTCACCAATCTAGTATTGGGATGGCACCATTTGAGTTTCTCTATGGAAGGAAGTGTACCACCCCATTGCTATGGAATGGTGTGGGAGAAAGAAGTTTGTTTGGACCAGATCTTATTAAAGACGCCGAAGAAAAAGTCAAATTGGTTAGGGACAGGTTGAAGATAGCACAGTCTCGACAGAAAAGCTACGCAGATGCTAAGCGTAGAGAAGTCACTTACGAAGTTGGGGATAGAGCTTATCTTAGAGTATCACCACTTCGTGGAGTGAAAAGATTTGGAGTCAAAGGAAAGTTAGCACCAAGATATGTTGGACCATTCAACATTCTAAGTCGCAAGGGAGAAGCTGCATATGAAATCGAACTTCCAGCATCTTTATTAGCAGTCCATAATGTTTTTCATGTGAGCCAGCTCAAGAAATGTCACCCAGAAATGGAAGAAACATCTTTAAAAGATACCATAACTTTGGAAGAAGTTCAACTAGAAAGTGATCTCACCTATGAAGAAAAGCCTGTCAAGATACTTGAGACCGCAGAAAGAGTCACAAGGACAAAGACCATCAAGTTTTGCAAAGTACAATGGAACCATCATTCCGAAGAAGAAGCAACATGGGAAAGAGAAGATCATCTTCGGAAAGACCACCCTCACCTATTTGCTAGCCAATCCGAATCTCGAGGGCGAGATTCATTTTAAGGGGGTTAGATTTGTAACATCCCAAAAATCATGTTTCAAAACTCATTCATATCATTCTTGCATCATTCATTCATATAGGGTTTTTCTCAAAATCATTTAGATGCATAAACTTAGGCTATGATTTCATGTGTACAAATTCAACTCAATTGGCCATCACCCTTTGAGATTTGAATGCTTAGGTACTTGTTTGCTTGCCTCCATTGATGGAAAAACTAGGTGAAGCTTTTAACCCAAGATTCCAAATTTAGAAATATTTTCTAAACCCTATTTCAAACTACAGACAAAGAGATAAAGTCTCTGTTTATTTCAAAGATCCAAGCTTGACCAAGCCTTGCAAGGTAATCACATGGTTATTTGACTGTTTTTGAACCCACAAGAACCTGCAAAATTCCCAAAACAGTTTGAATTCAAAAGGATTTGAATTCATATCAAAAATCAATTCAGAAAATGGAATTAGAAAAAGAAAAGGCATAGGCAAAGGAAAAAGGCCGGCGCGCCGAGATTACCCAGCAGTGGATCAAGCCCATCAAGCCCACCCGATTTTCTGTTCTTCTCTCACGCTGGCCTTTCGTTAAGTCGACAGCAGACCCACCGCCACCTCGCACTCTTCACGACGGCGGGCCTGGTCCACGTCGCCTCGTCTTCCCCAGACGCGCTGCGACCACGTCGCTGCAGTGATGATGGCCGGTAATGGCGGCGTAATTGAGCATTTAACGCGGCGTTTCTGTCGATTCCCGGCTATAAGATCCTCTACGCCTTGCGATCTTTTCCCCAAACACCTCGCTCACTCGCCACCAGGCTGTCCTCAATCAGCTTTGCACCGCCCATGAGCAGAGCCTCTCCGTGATCGATTCCGGTGAGCCTATTGTTCCCTCGCCTCTCGTTCTTACAATCTGACTCAGCGTGTCTTTGCGCACCTCGACCTCACTAGTCCGTCTGTCTGCTTGCCCAGTCGCGGTTCCACTTGACACCGCAAGCACCGTGGCGACATCAACTCCGACGAGTTTTTCCGGTAGTACAGACCGCCCTCGCCTTCCCGTTCATGCACCGACTTCGCCTTGACCACGTGAACCTAACTGCGTCGTTGTTTTGCCTTGGGTGATCCACAGCTCCATCCTCGGCGAGCACCGGACCACCGACGCCGCCACGAACTCCGGTGAGGAATTGCCATGAACCCGGCGCCCTTGACCAACCACGAGTACCTTGAGCTTCGCGTGACCCCGAGCCCGGTGAGCAACTCCTTTTCTCCTCTCCTCCTGCATCGCCAAGCAACATCGTCGACTGCCGGTAGCCACCGCTCCGCCGCCAGTTCTAGGTCATTAGATTAGGACCGTTGGATCTCGATCCTGAGGCTTAGATAGAATCACTTATGTGCGAAGAGGTATGCAATCTGACCCGTGCGATGTAACTTAAATCCAACGGCTGTCGTTGGTGATCCACACGGAACCGGTACCGACCAATCCCGAAGTGACGCGTGGCTAGGGTTAGAACTAAAAACAGAATTTAAACCAGATTTTGATCCAGATTTCAAATGCCTATAACTTTTGAATGCCACGTTGGAATTTTACAAATTTTATACCGTTGGATTCAGAAAAACAAGACCTTTCTTCCTATCCTTTTTGTTTAGCAAATAGTAACCATTAGTTTGGCTTAAATTGCAGAAACTTGTTTGAGGCCTTTTGAGTATAGATTTAGTTTAGTATTTTGTTTTAGGGTTAAGTAAATTGTCTTGGCTATTTTTGTGACTTGTTTAGTTTCTGTATTCATGCACTTGCTTGGTTGAGTTTTCAAAAATCACCACTTAGTAGATTCATGCATGCATGCATAATATTTTTGTTTCTATATATTTGTGTGTAATTGTGTGCTATAACTTTGTGTGTAGATTTTGCTAGTGATTGTGATTGTGATGAGTGCTACTCTCCACACTACCAAGGCAAGTGATATCTCCATGAATATTCCATTCCTATATTTTATACATGCATTAGATATATTTTGTTAGGACTTGCATGCTACTTTTGTCAATTGATGATGGGAAATCCTATTTAGAATAGAATGCTAGAGTTGCTAGGAAAATTTCCTAAGGATAAGTTGCCATGCCATGCTTAGCCTAGCTACTAGAAAACAAGGGTGGTTTATATATACACTATGGAAAAATTATTCTAAGTCTAAGGACTTGAGTTTTATTTAACAAAACAACAAAGTTAATGAATCTCCTGGGTGGAATGGGACTTGCTTGGTGGTTTTTGGTTGAGTGGTTCACAAGGCCCATGTTTATGGTTTACCTTAGTGTATCTCACTTGTGGATGGCCACCCAGGAAACAAAGAGATTTGAGATGTCAAATGTTGAGAAGCTTCAAGTGCAACCACTTGGCATTATGGGCTCTGCCATGATCTTAGGTTGCTAGAACTTAGTCTCTTGGACAGTTGGTGGTAGAGGAATGATAGGTTGGAGCAGCGTCCATTTGACTAAGGAAAGGCTTCAAGGATCTTGTCTTGGGAAACCAAGTCTTGTGGGGAAAGTGCACCACCTCTGCAGTGTAAAACCTAAGTACTTAGCCATGTCCACAGTAAAGGACAATTTGAGCATCAAGACATGGAAACTTCAAGAATCTCATCACTCCAATTTCTAAATAAAACTTGTGGGTGAACAAGGGTTAAAAGGATCTTCAGTCCTTGATTGGTAGATGCCACAGTGGATCTTCAGTCTTTGATTGGTAGATGCCTTGGGTGTTTTGTGCCAAGCAAAAACTTAGTGTTTTCAAAAGATAAGGAAAAATCTATTTTGAGCAATGCAAGCCTAAGCTCCACCAGCCAAATGCATATAGTATTATAGTCCACCTAAAATATACTAAGGTATCACTTGCCAATACTATTCCAAAGTATTGACCCTCTGTCAGAACTTGTAATGTTGCAGTTATTAGATGATGATTAGGAGTCATGAGTCTACACTCAACATGCTTGCCTGTGGCACATGAAGATGAAGACTTATGTTTATTTACTTATTCCATAAACTCTTGTATTAGGCCTTTGGCCCTGAGTTGTAAAAGACTATGTTTTATCTCTGGAATGACTGTAATAAACGACCTTTGTATCTGTGTACTTCATCTTAAACTGTGGATGCTAGCATTGATCCAGGGACTAGCATTGCAATCACAGGGATCTTTTCCTTTAATAAGGAGGGATCTTACAACATACGTCGAGACCTAGACTTAAATATCGGAGATTTTTTCTATATCAAAGTATCACCCTTGAAAGGAATGCAATGTTTCCAACTCAAAGGCAAGTTAGCCCCCAGATATATCGGACCCTTCAAGATTTTGAATCGCCAAGGAGAAGTCTCATATCAACTGGAACTACCGAAGGGAATGTCAGCCGTGCATAATTTGTTTCATATCTCATTACTTCGCAAATGACTAGAAGTCCCGGAGAATACCAAAGTTTTAAAGAATATTGATCACGGAACCATAGAGATCAACGATGATGTGGCACCCTGGATTTACGGTCCGAGCATACCTGTTATGCATACAATTCACGTTCCCATGATCAGTGAGCCGTGAGCATAACCGACTAGTATCATTACAACATACATAAAGTAACGAGTACAAAAACTTACAAAGAGGCCATTATGGCAGTTACAACACAAGTAGCAGAAATTTTCGAGCGTAGAGCCCATGTCATGCCTTAACCTACAGACAACTGACTAGGAAGACGACCTAGCTCGCATAGGTGTCAGCACCTTCGTCACTTCTTAACATCTGCAATCTGGCCAAGTAAATAGCCAGGGACAATGTCGGTGAGTACTTTGAATGTACTCGCAAACCACCAAGACAAGGTAATAAGATAATGCATATTTGGTTGTGGCGAGATAGCTCTACACTATAGTTGTTTTCTAAAAAGGTGTCTAACAATGGAATCTCTATATCTTTGTTGAAAAGGAGTTTTTGGAAAATATGCCTCCTTTAAAAAAATCTGTACATCTCCACATCCTTGTTTAAAACTTTGAAGACAGTTTTTATATAAAAACCCTTTTTAACATCTTCGACCATTTCTGGTCATAACCAAACTCGTTTTTATCTTCCTCGTGACCAAGTCACATCCTCTTATTCATCTCAACATATCCGAAGGGTCCTCCTAGCACTTGCCATTCCAACCGTCATTGATCGTGGACACGGCTATTCAAATAGATTAGACTCTGCGGAGTTTGCGCACTTTACCCACAAGAATCAATACATCCGTCGGGATTACAACCAGGACGCGCTACACATGGTAACGGGGTTCGGATAATCAAACCTAGCTTTTCATTTTTCCATCCCTAGCAAAGGCGGCTTTTCCTTTTGGGTTTGTTCTCCCCGGCACGAGTATGCGGCACGACGGCCTTAGTCCTCCCTGCAGCACTTCCGTATACCCAAACCTGCAGCTTGGCAATATACAATTGTTGACTCCACTTCCTTCCCTACTCCTAAAACATACCGTCCGCGGGAGACCCAATTGTTGCACCGACACTTCCGCCGTAGCGGGCGATGGGGGGCCCAGATCCGTAGATCTGTGGGAGAGTCCACTCGGGCTTCCAGGGATTGCTCCCGTTAAGCATGTACAAGCAGCCCCGGCTAAGGACAACAACTACGAGCTAAGCCCCAGTATCTGGGGTTATGTGGTTGCACGGATAAGTTGTTCCAGACATTGGCGTAGAACATCCCTTCTCTTTCTCTTGCTTGAATTTATCCTCATCCTCCTCATATCTTCTAAAGTAAAACTTCCACTCGAAAATGATGCCTCTTTCCAAGGGTTTTATTTTGAAAACTTTGTAGTAGGGTAAAACACAAATAGTTTTATCATTGAAAATCCGGGGGTTCCAAGAGGGAAAATGCTGAGCATCTTAGCCTCGAACTAAAGTGGTAAAATGGGTGTCAATGGGGTAGGTGCCCTAATGGACACTCATCCATAACTTGGGGGAGCCAAGTTACCCACGCATTCTCTTTGAAACAAACCATGCATTTAGTCATGAGATTCATAAACAAGATATAAAACAATTGCTAAAAAGGAGTAGGTTAATATAGGAGTTCAGGAATGGTGGCTTGCCTGTCACCAGCGAGATGCCCCTTGACTTCCTTATAATACCAGAATACCAATAACAGCAATAATAGAATAACCCGATGCTTCCTTCTTCTCGGTGTCTCACAAGCGCAACTATCGCCGTTATCGAGCATACATGCAAACAAACAACACCGCAATCAATCCAAGCCATACAAGCATCAAATCATACAGCAAGCAAAGGATAATTACATGATATACATCAGTATGGTGTTGGATGGTTGGTGGATAAGATCATCAAAAAGATTTGGAGGCATTATGGAAAAGATCCCATTAGATTTCTAGTCTTGGAACTACCTAAGAGAGGGGTTTTCGACCAAGGACTTGATCTGTATGATTCCATTGTATAAAAATGATACCATCGGATAGGTATTGATAAAATGAACCCAACAAAAGTGGTTTCACCATTTTATCAATTTTCCTTGATTTATAATGGATTTTATAGTGATTAAAGATCTAGATTTAGAAAATAATTCACCAGAAATGTTCTGGAGTTCTAGAAAATATTTACTTGGGTGATTTGGTACTATTTGGTGGAGTGATTTAGGAGGAGTTGGTTTCACTTCAAAAAAAATACCAGAATGCCCTTGATGAATTTCCAATGACAGTACTGGCTGGAATTTGTCTTTTTCATCAGATTTAATTTACAGAAGTTTTTTAGGTGATTCCAAGGACACATGTTAGGTACTGAGAATACCTTTCTATAGAAATTGGAATCAACCTTTTTGGAGTAACAAAGCTACTGTAATGTTTTTATTAGTGAATAAGCCATGCACGGAATAGTTTAATTCACTAAAATTCAGTAGATTCTCAATAAATTTTGGTCTCCTGGGATTTGATATGTAGGGTGGAATAGAGGTACTGAGAATTGGAATTAGGTCATTACCTCCTTTGGTTGACCTAAGGATTTTTCTATAGGAAGAAAGGCCCTGTTTTTGTTATTTTATTACCAGCAATCTAAGAAGCAACTGGGTGTGGGGCCAGTGGGGCATGGAAGGTATGGATTATACCTTCCAGTATCAACTAGATTTACTCTTTTTGGAGATACCAAACTCTCTGGAGAAAATCTTTAGTGAACTGGACAGATCTTGGTAGATGATTAATCATCTTTATTCCAAACATTGTTTTGGTACAGAACTAGTTCTGCATGTTAGGTGAAATATATAGGTACTTGAGAAATTTTAGATCTGAATATTTTGAAGAATTTTACATTTTTATTTGGACTTAAACCAAACTGCTATTTTCCAGATCTGGAAGAAAAAGGAAAAAGAGGCAGGCACTGGGCCGGATCCAAACAGGGGAGTGGGACGTAGAGGCCTTCCGGCCCACCCGGGGCTACGTCCGGCGTGGGGGACACGGGTTTCGAACTCCGGCGTGGGGGCCCGCCCATTAGCGAGACCCTGACGCTGAAGGGGTATCCGCGGCCCTCAGCCGTTGGATCAGGAGGGGATCTACGACCAGGAGTTTCTTCCTCTCAGAGAAGCCTCGCCGGCGACGGAACCCTAGGTGTGGCGATAGAACGGCGGGGAAGCTCACCTAGGGCTCGAGAGGCGATGGGGATGCAACGGGAAGACGCGGTCAGCGATGACGACTCCGGGGATGGGCGGCGCGGCTCCGTTTTCTTCTAGAACGAGGTTCGCACAAAGGGTGGCCAAGGAGGACTCACCGGAGCTCGTTGGGGAGGACACCTGCGGTCGTTCCTGCACCATAAAAGGGGTGGGTCAGAGGCAGAAAAGAGAGGTGAACTCGAGGGGGTGACATGCAGGAAGGGGTGGTGCGAGGAGGAGAGGCCTTGCTCGAGTTTGTGAGGGGGCCGGGAAAGGCAGAGCAAGGGAGAGGGAGAGGAGCTCTGGGGAGGTGAGTGGATAGGAGAGGGGGCAAATGAGGGCGAAGGGGAGAGCTGGGGTGGACTGGGGGCTTTTAACCCGAGCTAGATGGGTCCATGGTGCACTATGTGCATGGTGAGCTTGGGAGGAGGTGGTGGCCAAGCATTGGGGGAGAGGGACAGTGTTGGGTGGTGTGTGGGTCTAGCATCTCGACCAGGCAAGTATGGAGGGTAGATATTTTGTTGGGAAAAGGCTTGTGGCCACACATATTTATTTCCTCTCTCTAGAGCACATGGGACAAGGGGAGGGGAGCTACAGTAGCTAGGGCTATAGTGCATGACCAGGAGGGAGGGGAGTAGTGCTGTGTGTCATTGTATTGCCGACGGGTACTCCCAGTGCGTGTTTAGAGACGTGGGGGAAGGCAGGCGGTTGATGGGTACGAGGTAACACAACTTACCTAGGTTCAGATCCCACGACGGTGGCGGAATCCTACTCCTGCTATAAATCACTATAAGGGCAATATGCCGAGTTACAGGGATTGGTTCGCTGTGCGAGGTATGAGTTGATTGGTAAGGTTGTGCCCTAAACGCTCCCATAGGCCCGACTTATATAGTCACCAGGTCCTAGGTTTACAGGGAAGAGTCCTAGCTGGACAGGTTACAGAGTCCTACACTGCTTACAACTAGTCTAGCATGTCTTGCACTCCAAGGCTTCGGGTACGTCGGTGACTGCTCCGTAGCCTTCCTTTATCCGGCATGGGCCTCCCTTCTGGATCCATCTAACTGGGACGCCCAGCAGGCCATGGGCCATGCTACCAACTGTGGGCCACCCGGGTTATCCGGATAGGAGACATGCTATGAGGATACCCATATAGCATATCCCCAATAGTAGCCCCCGGAGAACTCCGAGATCTTGTGCCGTCTTGCCTCTTCACGTTGAATGCTCCATCTAGATGGATGTCGGCAAATCGTCAAGCAATATCTTGTAGTCCTCCCAAAGAACCCTGCAAGCTTTTCTCCATTCTCAATTTTTAAGTCGGAGAATTGCTGAATCTTCTATCGTACTCTTCCGTAGCCGGACTGGATCCGTGCATGCTGGAATCTCCCGATGGGATGGTTCATCTGTCAGTGATAGCTAGGGCGACGTAGACGTAGGTCAGCAACGCCTCGTAACAGACACATGCAGAGAATGCAATCATGTTCATTTTTCCCGCGCGAGCGATACGAACCATTGGCGGCGACGGTTGGCAACGTGGCGAAATTTCCACGCACGTTTCCGCACACGTAGCCCACGCGTTAACCTTTCGATCGTTTTGCACGAATCTTGACGCCAGAGGTTATATATTGTAACAGCGATGGAAATTTTACTTTTTACCTCATTCTCCTCCAACATCGTCTTCTTCCTCCAGCGAGCGCCTCCTCGAGCTCCCTGCGCGATTGCGAAAAACCATAGCCTTTCAACCTTTATCAGTCACCACCTTAACCTCTCCAATGTCCAGCAGCAGTTCCGCCCCCTCCATGGCAGCGTCAGGCGATGCCGCGGCGAAGCCGGCGAGCACCGTCCCCGTGCCCCAGAGGGCCTGGTGATCCCCAAATCCGCGATGGTCGAATCCACCGGCGGCAACCATAATCCAGTGGTGATGGAGCTGCTAGAGGAGGAAAACAACTCCCACAAGGGGGACTGGCGCAGTTCGGACATCACTGACCGCGACATCAAGGAGCTGATCATCGAGGGCTACCTTCCTGCGATGGAGGGGCTCGCCTAGTGGGCGGCACCGACCGGCGAGGTCTCCCCTTCTCCCCAAGCCGGAGAGAAGGTGTACCTCAAATCCCAAATGGTACGCGGCGTCTCCCTGCCCATCTCTAATTTCTTCCTAGCTGTCCTCAACCATTACCGAGTATAGCCTCAGAACCTCTCCCCCAATAGCATCCTCGCGCTTAGCAACTACGCGGCGCTTTGCGAGGGTTACTTAGGGATTAGGCCTAGGCTAGATCTCGTTATCTACTTTTTCACCGTCAAGCGGGAAGCCGGAGCCGGCAAGGACGAGCTCAGTAACTGTGGCACGATTAGTTTTAAGATCCGGCCTGGCCGAAGGTTCCCCGACATCCTCGGCCATGAATCTTGTAAAAACTGGCAACTGACGTACTTCTATGGCCCAGATATCCCTCTGGCTGGCCGAGAAGTGACGTATCCAGACTTTGTCGATGTATCTGCCGCCGAAGCCTCAATGTAAGATCCCTCCTTATTAAAGGAAAAGATCCCTGTGATTGCAATGCTAGTCCCTGGATCATTGCTAGCATCCACAGTTTAAGATGAAGTACACATATATAAAGGTCGTTTATTACAGTCATTCCAGAGATAAAACATAGTCTTTACAACTCATGGCCAAAGGCCTAGTACAAGAGTTTATGGAATAAGTAAATAAACATAAGTCTTCATCTTCATGTGCCACAGGCAAGCATGTTGAGTGTAGACTCATGACTCCTAATCATCATTAGAGTAACCTGCAACATCATAAGTTACAGCCACAAGGGTCAATACTTTGGAATAGTATTGGCAAGTGATACCTTAGTATAATATAAGTGGACTATAATACTATATGCTTTTGGCTGGTGGAGCTTAGGCTTGCATTGCTCAAAATAGATTTTTCCTTAACTTTTGAAAATACTAAGTTTTTGTTTGGCAAAAACTTTCCAAGACATCTTCAATCCAAGGAAGATCCACTCAAGGCATCTACTAATCAAGGACTGAAGATTTACTTGGCAAAAACACCCAAGGCATCTATCAAACAAAGACTCTAGATCCACTCAGGGCATCTAGCAATCAATGACTGAAGATCCTTTTATCCCTTTGTTCACCCACAAGTTTTATTTAGAAATTGGAGTGATGAGATTCTTGAAGTTTCCATGTCTTGATGCTCAAATTGTCCTTTACCAGGGACATGGCTAAGTACTTAGGTTTTACACTCTGTAGAGGTGGTGCACTTTCCCCACAAGCCTTGGTTTCCCAAGGATGATCCTTCAGTAGCCTTTCCTTAGTCAAATGGACGTTCCAACCTATCATCCATCTACCACCCACTTGTCCAAAAAGACTAAGTTCCAGCATCCTAAGATCATGGCAGAGCCCATAATGCCAAGTGGTTGCACTTGAAGCTTCTCAACATTAGACATCTCAAATCTCTTTGTTTCCTGGGTGGCCATCCACAAGTGAGATACACAAGCCAGTCCCTGGCCTTGTGAACCACTCAACATAAGCCATTCCTTCCATTCCACCCAGGTGGTTCATTAACTTAGTTGTTTTATTTTACAAAAACATAAGTCCTTAGACTTAGAAATTTTTCCATAGTGAATATATAAACCACCCTTGTTTTCTAGTAGCTAGGCTAAGCATGATAGTAGTAGGAAACTGGACTTAGGAAATTTTCACTAAGGCTTTACCTAATAGGTTTTCCCAAAGCATAGCTTGTTCTTGGCAAATAACCATGCAAGTCCTATACTTAGAAAAATATTACTAATGCATAAATAAAATATAGGAATGGAATATTCATGATTATATCACTTGCCTTGGTAGTGTGGAGAGTAGCACTCGTCACAATCACAATCACTAGCAAAATCTACACACAAAGTTGTAGCACACAATTACACACAAATATATACAAACAAGAAATAGTATGAATGCATGCATGCATGAATCTACCAAGTGATGATTTTTGAAAACTCCACCAAGCAAGTGCATGAATACAGAAACTAAACAAGTCACAAAATAGCCAAGACAACTTAAATAACCCTAAAACAAAATACTAAACTAAATCTATACTCAAAAAGGCCTCAAATAAGTCTCTGCAATTTTAGCACATCTAATGGCTACTATTTGCTAAACAAAAAGGATAGTCAGAAAGGTCTTGTTTTTCTGAATCCAACGGTATAAAGTTTGCAAAATTCTAACGTGGGATTCAAAAGATATAGGCATTTGAAATCTGGATCAAAATCTGTTTTAAATTCTATTTTCAGATCAGCTCCTAGCCACGCGTCATGTTTTTATTCGCCCGTACCGGTTCGTCTGGATCGAGCGATACAGACCGCTGGATCTAAAGGGGCAGGTGCGGCTCAGATCGCGTACCGCTTCGGGTTAAGTGGATCTATCCTAGCGCTACGATGCAGATCTAACGGCTACTACTGCCTGGCCACAGATGGGCGGCGCTGCGCGGTGGCTACCGGCGGCTTGCAGGAGGTAAGTGAGAGCGAGGAGTAGCTCACCGGGCTCAGGAGGTCACGGCGAAGCTCGTCGTACTTGCGGTTGGTCAAGGGGCGCTCGGACAAGGTTGCGATTGCTCGCCGGAGTTGCTGTGGGCGGCGGTTGCGTCGGGTGGTCGTCGGGGACGTCACTGTGAATCACCCCAAGGCAAGATAATGACACGGTTAGGTTCACAGGGTCAAGGCAGAGTAGTGAGCATGAACGGGAAGGCGAGGGGCGGTCTGTACCTACCGGGAAAACTCGTCGGAGTTGATGTCGCCGTCGGTGCTCGCGGTGTCAGGTGGAACCGGCGACCTGGGGCAGTACAGGACAGACTAGAGAGGTCAGGAGATGCGCAAAGACATGCTGAGTCAGATTGTAAGAACGAGAGGCAGAGGGGGACACTAGGCTCACCGGAATCGATCGCCGGAGAGGCTCTGTCCGCGGCGGTGCAAAGTGGATTGAGGACAGCCTGGTGGCGGAGCGAGCGAGGTGTTTGGTGGAAAATGATCGCGAGTGGAGGGGTCTTATAGCGGATGCTCGACAGAAACGCCCGTCGATTAATGCCCAATTACTCCGGCATCACTGCGGCACGGTCCAGCGGAGATCGATGCGGAGACAGGGGAAGACGATGCTGACGTGGAGAAGGCCCGCCTGTCAGCGAGGAGCGCGGAGTGCAGGTGGGGTCGGGCTGTCAGCGTCTGTTCGCGTGTGCTCGCGCGTGTGAGAAGAAAAAGGAGATCCCCGGGTGGGCTTGCTGGGCTTCATCCGCTGCTGGGCCAGATTCTGGCCGCGCGGCCTTTTTCTTTTCTTTAAGCTTTTTCTTTTTCTAATTCTATTTTCTGGATAGAATTTGATATGAATTCAAATCCTTTTGAATTCAAACTTCTTTGGGGATTTTTGCAGGGTTCTGTAGGTTCAAAAACGAGTCAGATGACCATGTGGTTACTAGCAAGGCTTGGTCAAGCTTGGGTCTTTGAAATAAACAGAGACTTTGTCTCTTTGTCTCTAGTTTGAAATAGGTTTTAGAAAATATTTCTAAATTGAAGTCTTGGGTTTAAATGTTACTCCTAACCTTTCCAACCATGGAGGCGAGCAAACAAGGTCATGGACAAACAAATCCCAAAGGGTGGTGGCCAATTGAGACAATTTGCCCACATGAAATCATAGCCAAAGTTTGTGTTTCTAAATGATTTTGAGAAAAACCCTAAATGGATGAATGATGCAAAGATGATATGAATGAGTTTTGAAACATGATTTTTAGGGATGTTACACTCAACATGGAGATCCCAGGCCTCCCTTCCCTCCGACATCGATGCTTCCCGCACTATAAGGCGGATAGAGTGGTTTGTAGAGACGGGTTTGACCGGATTGGACCTGGCCATGTGATGGTTCGTCGGGCGGATCTAGCCTCTGCAGCACCACTCGAAGCTGATGCATGAGTACACCAAGGATAGGAAGGATAGCCTCCGCATCTCTGAGGAAAATTTCTCGAGTGACTCCGTCATGCTTCGCCTCAATGACATCGTCAAGGTGAAGGATAGGAAGCACGGCTTCACCATCACCTATGATATATTCGTTGATGGCACGTGCCCAAAGGTATAATTTTTATTTTCCGTATATGACATATACTCCAGTTCTTCCGTCTAGCCATTATCATCTCATCTAACACTTGTGGTATTTCACTTAACAGCTTAGCAGTCTAGAGGAGGATAGCATGGCTGTCCAAATCTATGACCCAAAGATGAAGGAAGTCATCGTCGTGTCCGACGATGATGTCCCGTTGGTGCGAAAGCGGAAGAGCTCCACCTCTGACGCTGCCGACGGAGGCAAGAAGAAGAAGACGGAGGGTGGAGGGTGGAGCCTCCAAGAAGACTACCGCCGCCCTGGAGGCGGAGAAAATAAAGATTACTGGGATCCCCTTTGCCAAAGCACCCCCTCTTGTGTAAGTTTCTTTCTCTCCGACATTGTCCATTTCTTGTCTTATTCCTGTACTTATACTTTTTGCATGTTTCAGGAAGAAGGCCACTACCAGTTTGAAGAAGACCTCCAAAAATTTGGGAGCTTCTAGAAACATTAAGGATATGTTGCATCATGACGTGTCTCCCCACGCATCTCCCGCCATCGCCCCTGTTACTCCCAGCGTCCAGCCTACGCCTGCTCCGACAAGCTCTCAAGCCAAAGATGCATCTGGCGCTTCCACCATAGAAGTGGACTCAGGATCCTCCTTGGAGCTTGCCATTGTCGGCGAACAGGCAACGCAAGAAAGTACCACAACCCAAATGGCTAAATCTCTGGCTAAGGATGCCATCGGTACCGGTAAGACGGTGGTGGAGAGTGGTACGTCTACCGAAGGCGGCGCCTCCGCATCCAAGAAAACCATAGAGTTCCCGAAGCTAGTCTACCCGGTACTTATGCCGGGTAGCGTCGCTTTGGTTCCTAGTGTGACACCAACATATTCGACATGCGGTCTTGAGGAGCTTCTCCGGCAAGCAGAAATCTTGCAAGGAAACAGTTTATCCTTCGGCAAGTTGCTTGCTGAGAGTTCTACAAACCTCAAGATCATCACACTTGTAAGTTTGATTTGTCTTTTGTATTTCATATGACTATCCCACTGTAGCTCCCGAGGATTTAGACAGAAAACCATAGGTCTTTGCATCTAAATGCTCTAAGAGTGACTAAGCTAGAAAACTTCTCACTGTAGCCCCCAAGCATATAGTTTGAATGAAATATTCCGACTAGATGCTTTCAGAGTAGCATACACAATGTTGATAAATTTCAATATTGTAGCCCCCAAGGTCCTAGCTGTAACTGAATTAGTTCTGACTAGGTGATTAAAGATAAACTAAGCATATCACTGAGTTAAACATTGCTACTATAGCCCCCAAGCTTCTAGTTGAAACTGAATCAGTTCCGACTAGATGCTTAAAGAAAGACCAAGCATATTGCTAAGTTAAAAACTCTCACTGTACCCCAAGCCTCTAGGTGGATATTTATCCGGCTAGATGCTCCAAGTAGACTAAACAGCGTTAAATTTTTACTTTCCATAGAATGAGAATGCTCGGAGGGGCATGGCCAACGAGAAGTAACAGAAGATGCGCGCGGACTTGGAAGTCGAAAAGGGTAAAACTGCCTTCTTGAAGGAACAAATCACCAAGAGCAAGCGTCTGTTTTTCCTTTCGTTTTCGTATTCTGACTTGGTCTTGTGCCAACAGTCTCCGAGTACTCACTGTGCACTGTTCTTTCTACGACTTGCAGACTCCATTTCCAAGGCTAAGGATATTGTTGAGCAATCCAAGCATATTCAGCAGCTAGATAGCAAAAACAAAATCCTTAAGCAGGAGAGAAAGGATATGCTGAAGATGCATGAGGACTCCATGAAAGTCCTGCAAGACTCCACCAACGAGGAGATGAACCGCTTGAAGGAGGAAATCGTGATCCTGAAAGAGAAGAAGAAAGCTACCGATGAGCAAAATCAGCGCCATCTTGAAGCATACAGGATCCTCCGACAAGAACGGGACTCCATGGCGGAAACTCTCCAGCACGCTGAGATTAGCATCTTTAGTAAGTGATTCTCCACCTTATACTTCTGTAATCTAGATACTCTGAACTTTTGTGTTATTGAACTCATGTGTTCCTTTGTCAGAAATTTGTAGCTCCTATTGGGTTGACCTAGTCGCCTCCTCCGCCAAAACAATGCATGGTCCTTGCCGGAAACTTTATCAATACCGCCATCACGCAGGCCAAGGAGATAGCCAAACACCTCCAGATCAACATCAAAGCGGTGGATTCCGTGGAGATGTTCTCGGAGATCTTGCGCCGATCCCCCGAGCGTATTGCAAGCTGGAAAGCTTAATGTACACGGGCTGGCGCGAGGATGACATTGTCAATGGTCAAGGCTTACGAAGACGCCGACATCGACACGGTGACCTCCGGTATCCTCGACGTAGACGACGATGGCCAAAAGATAGATCATGAGGCTATCTTGGTGTTGCTCACGGGTTTTGACACCAGCGTCGCCGAGTTGGTCGACCCTAACGTCTTTGTGCCCATGAAAACCATTGACGGCGGCAACCAAAGCTCCTCCGAGTCCCTTAACACTACCGACTTCGAGGAGGATGGCTCTCCTGCTGCTGATGACGCTTTGTCCAAGTTGCCTGCGCCAGAGGAAAGAAAAACAATATGTAATATTTGTTTCCTCTATAATTTGTATTCGGAAAAAACTACTTGTTAACTTAAGGCGGAAAAGAATGGTTGTTATTTCCTGCTACTCAAGAACTGGTTCCAGCATGTATATATTTTTTAAGCAAGTGTTGGCTTATCCATTACTTTGGTTTTTATGCTTGACTTTTCATGAGTCGGAATACTCGTTGTCGAAACTATGCGCTCAGGCGATGATGCCCAATGGCAACGTCAAGAACCTAAGCAAAAAATCGCCGACAATATGTGCCAAAAGTCACTACTCCAGAATCCGCATAAAAACAACAAAGAACGTGTAGACCAGAAAACTTAAGCTAACGCCCGTAGGCGGAATTTTCACAAGTGCAATCGCAAATCTTGTGCATAAAGGTTTTATACGATCCAAAAATGAACACTAAAGGAGGTAAAAGACTCAGAAAATATGAGTGAACCAGAGAGCTTTATTTCATTGATCATATAAGGGGTACACAATAGATAAAAAATGCTAAGTGTAGAAAGGACGTAGTTGTGCTATGTTCCATGGCCGATCAAGCTCCGGGTAGTCATCATCCGGGTCACGTCGCTTACGCTTATGATCCTTGTTGGGTCTATCCTTCAGTTCATGATTGTCAACGACGTAGTAAGACCCATTGAGCAGTGCCTTGCTTATGATGAACGGTCCTTCCCATGGCAGGGATAATTTGTGTGACTTCTTCTGCTTAGGTCGGAGCACCAGATCCCCCTCTTTAAACAAGCGATGCCGAACGCGGCGGCTATGCTAGTTGCATAGCTTCTGCTGGTAGATGGCGGATCTTTGGCATGCTAATACACGCTCCTCCTCGAGAAGGTCCACATCTAGGCGTCTGGATTCTTCAGCGTCATCTTCGTCATAGGCGGCAACTCTTGGTGCGTCGTGAAGGACGTCGGAAGGCAGGATGGCTTCTGCTCCATATACCATGAAGTAAGGGGTGTAGCCGGTGGATCTGTTGGGTGTAGTTCGTAAACTCCGCAATACAGATGGCAATTCTTCCGCCCAGGCTCCAACTGCTCTATGTAGTAGTGCTTCAAGACGTGGCTTGGTTCCCTGCAGAATTAATCCATTGGCTCGCTCAATCTGACCATTGGACTGTGGATGTGCCATAGATGCAAGGTCAAGTCGGATGCCTTTGTCCGAACAGTAAGCCTCCACTTCTCTGAGTGACAAGTTGTTGACGTTGTTGGTGATTATGCTATGTGGGAGACCAAATCTCACCACTAGATCCCCGACAAACCTAAGGCCAGTTGCCCCATCGAGCTTTCTAATGGGTTTAGCTTCTATCCTTTTGGTGAATTTATCAACTGCTACTAGCAGATGCGTAAATCCACATGGCGTCATCTGCAACGGACCAACCATGTCCAGCCCCCAGACTACAAACGGCCAAGTTATTGGTATTGTTCGCAATTCTTCAGCAGGAACATGTGGTTGTCGGGCATAGTACTGGCATCCCATGCATGTCTCAACCAGCTTGTTGGCGTCCGCCTTCGCGGTCAGCCAGTAGAATGCATGCCGGAAAGCTTTAGCGACCAACGATCGGGGAGCGGCGTGATGCCCGCAATCTCCGAGGTGGATTTCGCGTAGGATTTCAATACTTTCTTACTGGGAAACACACTTAAGGTATACACCAGTAGTGCTTCTTTTGTAGAGCTGTCTATTTATTATGGTATAGCCCTTTGCTCGACGTACTATTTGCCGTCTTTCGATCTCGTCGTCGGGCAAAGTTCTGTGTTCGAGATACTCCATGAACTGTTTTGTCCAAGCCGGAGGGACCTTTGTCACCATGTGAACAAAAGAGTCAACTCTATTCGGGTTGACGATGTTTGCTCCCTTCACGGATGGTGTTCGTAGATGCTCCAGGAAAACTCCAGGCGGAATTCATTTGCGCCGTAATCCAAGCTTAGACAGCAGATCAGCCGGCTCGTTTTGCTCCCTAGGTACATACTTGACCTCATAGCCCAAGAAGCTCTTGGCTATCTCATCCACTTCGTCTCGATATGCCGCCATCATAGGGTTCCGCGCATTCCAGGTGCCAGCCACCAGCTGGGCAACCAAGTCGGAATCTCCATAGCAAACTATGCGCTTGATGCCAATATCCTTGGCTACGCGTAGTCCATGAATGAGTGCTTCATACTCCGCCATGTTGTTCGTAGCCTCGAAGTGGATCTGCAGAACGTAGTGTAACTTGTCCCCAGTTGGTGACTGTAGTAGCACAACAGCCCCCGAGCCGTTGAGTAGCTTTGATCTGTCAAAGTGCATCACCCAGTATTCTGGCTCCGTCATTGGGGTAGCTTATGGCATCTCCGTCCAATGTGCGATAAAATCCGCCAAGGCTTGTGACTTGATAGCGTCACGTCTCTTGTAGGTGATCTCGAAGGCGGCAAGTTCAATGCCCCACTTCGCGACCCTTCCTGTAGCGTCACTGTTGTTGATAATGTCGGACAGTGGAGTCTTGCTCACCACTGTGATAGGGTGCTCCTGGAAATAGTGCCTCATCTTCCGAGAAGCAAGGAATACTCCATAAGCTATATTTTAGTAGTGCGGGTAACGCTGCTTGGACTCTGTCAAGACCTCGCTTACGTAGTAAACTAGTCGTTGAACTCTATACTCATGCCCTGGTTCCTTCCACTCTACCACGACGACGATGCTGATTACCCGGTTGGTGGCCGCCATGTAAATTAACATGGGCGCTCCACGTTCGGGTGCTGCAAGGATAGGCGCGGAGGAAAGAATCTCCTTGAGATGCTTCAATGCTGCATCTGCTTCGTCCATCCATGTGAATTTGTCCGCCTTCTTCAGCAACTTGTATAGCGGCAGAGCCCGGCTGACGAACCGACTAACTGCTGCAACACAACATGTTAGTCATTGTATGTCCTTTACGCATGTAGGACGGTTTATGTTTAAAATGGCCTTGATATTCTCTGGGTTGACCTCGATTCCACGCTGGGAAACGATGAAGCCCAACAATTTGCCGGCTGGAACCCCGAAGATGCGCTTCTTAGAGTTAAGCATCATGTCGGAGATTAAGTCGTTCAATTTTTTAGACATCACCGCTATATCGTTCACATAGGCGTGAATGTTCCGACCAATTTGATCGTGTAGGCAACGTTGCATCATCCGCTGGTACGTAGCACCTGCGTTTTTCAGCCCAAAGGGCACCGTGACTTAGCAAAACGTGTCATAGGGTGTAGTGAATGAAGTGGCCAATTGGTCCGACTTCCTCATATTGATCTATTGGTATCCTGAGTATGCATCGAGAAAACACAAAAAGCTCTGAGCCAGCCGTCGAGTCAATGACTTGGTCAATGCGAGGCAAAGAAAACGGATCTTTGGGACATGCCTTGTTCAAGCCGGTGTAATCAACGCACATTCTTAATTCTTTGGTTCCCTTTTTAGGGACAAGTACAGGATTTTCCACCCATCGGGTGTGAAGGACTTCTTGGATAAAACTATCCTTAAGTAACCTAGATATCTCTTTGCCTATAGCGCGTCTCTTCTCATCTTCAAAGCGTCGTAGAGGTTGTTTCACTGGTTTACATTTTGGATCAATATTCAAGCTGTGCTCGGCAAGTTCCCTAGGTACACCTTTCATGTTGGCAGGTTGCCAGGCAAAGATGTCCCTATTCTCACGGAGGAACTCGACGAGCGCGCTTTCCTATTTAGGGTCCAGGTTCGTCCCAATGGAGGTGGTCCTGGAGGCATCTCCTACCACAAGTTCCACCGGCTTGGTCTCGACGGCGGCCTTGAATGCTGGGGCGGAGTCAGAAATCTCCTTCTTCGACGCGGGCATCTCCGAGGCATCGACCTTTCTCTGGATCTCCTTGAATTCTTCACTGTAGAGGACAGCTTCTGCGTAGGCTGCTTCTCCAATCTCGCAGTCCCTTGCTTTGGTAAAGCTTCCGGATACGGCGATGACACCGTTTGGTCCGGGTATCTTGAGTTTGTTGTAGACGAAGCATGGATTGGCCATGAAGGTGTGGAATATGTCGCGGCCGAATATGATGTGGTACACGCTCTTGAAGGGGACCACCTCAAAGGTCATGCGTTCTTGGCGGTAATTATTAACATCACCAAAAGCGACCTGAAGTGTAATGCACCCAAGGGACCGAGCGTCCCGACCAGGTACTATGCCGTGGAAGATGGTGTTGGTCCGCCTTAGGTTTTCCTCCGTCAAGTTCATCTTCTGCAGTGTATCTAGGTACATGATGTTGATGCTGCTTCCACTATCCACCATACATTTGGTGAACTCGTTGCCGTCAATCAGGGGGTTGATGACCATGGCATATTGGTTCTCCGTAGGGATGAGGTCTGGGTGATCCTTCCTGTCCCAAGTAATTGGAATCTCCGACCAGTGCAGGAACTGGGGAACTGGTGGTAGGGTAGCAATAAGTATCCTCATGGAGGTCTTCTGTTGTTGGACGGTGGGGGTGCCAAGGAAAGTGTGGAAAACTGCCGCCTTCTTCTCGTAGGGGTTCTTGCCTTTTCCGTCTCTCTTGGCGGCGTGCTTGGGGTCAATGTCCTCGTCCATATCACTTGAATCCTTGGACTCCTCCTCCTTCTTCCCCTTGTGTCACATCCCAAGATTTTCCAAATCTTGTAATGTGAAAAATAAATGAATAAAATAAAACTTTGTTGATTTTCAGGGTGAGAAGAAACTTTTGAATCCAATTGGAAACTTCCAAAACCCATTTGGATCAAATAAAATCCTAAAGGGATTTAAAGAAGTTAAATAAACAATAAAGCTAAAAATATTTGGAAATACTATTTTGGATCTTTTAATAAAAAGATTTAACCTTCAAATGAAAAGGAAGAAATTTAAATAAGGATTATTTTATAAGCCAAATTAAAACTTGGCCAAGCCTTTGAAATAAAATATTTTTATTTGATAAAAATTAGTAAAGGATTATTTAAAATAAAATAATAAGGATTTAGTATCCAAGTTTATTAAAAATAAGGGTTTTACTATTTTAATTAAACATCAAAACTTATTTATTTATTTTAAACAAGTTTTCCAAGTATTCTTTATTTTCAAATAAAACCTACTGATTTGGTTTTGAAAATATTTAGATTTCAAATGGAGGTTTTAAATAAATTAAAACCCATTTGATTTAATAACTAATGTCCATTTTATTTAATTATAAATGGTCCCTAAAATAAAATTACTAATTTATTTTGGTTTTTGGACTTTGGTTTATGTTGTTAAACAGAACCAAATTCAATTGCAATGTTTGGTGAATGTTTGAACTAATTTGAATGTTTGAATTGTTGTTTGAATTTCAAAACAGAAAATAGAAATAGAAAAAGAAAACACATTTGAAAGAAAAAAAATAGAGTCAGACCTGACCCAACTGAGCCTGGCCCAACTTAAGCCCAATTAGCCCACTCCCTCTCTTCACGAAGAAAACGTTTCGCACCTGTCAACTGATCCGCAGAGCGACTGACCGGTGGCCCTCTTTTCCCTCTCACTGCCTCACTAACAGCAAGGCCCCATAGCACTGTTCATCGTCTTCAATTCGCGCCGATTACTCCCTGCCGTTGCAGCCATTACTCCGGCGATCAATACACGTTGGTTCATGATCACATTTCGCCGTGACTGCGCCCTATTAACCGCCCTGGCCTCCTCTCCATTTCCCCTTACGCGCCTCCCTCTCTCTGCCCCCAGGCCGGACGAATTTCTCCGCGCACCCTCACTGCTCCGACCACCGTCCCCAGCCAATTCCGGCGACTCTGCGCCACCCCTTGCCTCATTGACCAAGCACACACACTCCCCAGCCTCTGACGCTTCTCTCTGTGCCATCCGTTCAACCGCGGGCGCCCTTGAGCGTCGACTTCGACAACCACTGACCGCGCCGCCGCGTCTGCCTCTCTCCAGTGAAGTTCCCTGGTAAGAATCGACCACCCCGCACCCTCTCCTTCAGGCACGCAGCTTCACCTTGATCTTGCGCATCTAACCGTATCCTCGTTTTGCTTCGGGGTGAACCACAGCGTCGCCTCCGACCACAACCAGAGCCGCCTGACGCCGTCCTTGACTCCGGTGAGGAATTCCGACGGATCCTGAGCGCCCCTCGCCTCCTCGCAACTACGTTGAGCTCCCCCACGGTACTACGATCATGGTGAGCCATTCCTTCCTTCCCCTAGCATCCTCTAGCGCCAGCTTGCTATTTAACGTCGCCACAGCCTGCCGAGCGCCGCCAGATATTGGTCAAGGTGACGATAGCCGTTAGATGAACATCCAAAGGATGCGATTAGATCACTTAACAGCGAAAGGGTACGTAGTCTGAGCCGTGCGATCTGCTTAGATCCAACGCACCAGAGAGGCTGATCCGCACGAAGCGGTACCGCCCACTAAGAACGCGACGCGTGGCACCAGTTTGTTTAAAACAGAATTTTGAAATCATATTTAGATGCAAAATTGAAACCCTTGTAACTTTTGATCCACACGTCCAAAATTTACAAACTTTATATCAATGGAATCAGTGGAACAAGCCCTAGACAACCATGCAATTTGTTTAGTAAAAAGTTTCTGTTAGTTTGTTTGTTTTTGCAGAAACATTTGTATGCTTATTTAGATTATAAAAATTGTTCCAAAATGATTTTGAGGTTGAAACCTTTGCAAATTGGTTTGTTGTGAACCTACTGACCCTAGGAAGCAACCCATGGTTTTAAAAATGGATTTTGTGAAGATTAGGAATAAAAACTTGAATTAGCCCATTTCTAGTCAAATAAAAATATTGATTTTGTTATGAAAATGATTTTGGAGTAAAAACCTTGGGAAAATGTTTTGATTCAAACCTACTGACCCAAAACACCAAGTTCGGTGAACTAACAACTTGTTTGGTGAAGAACATAAAGTTGTTGCTTTGATAAAAACATTTTCCACCACATAAAATAATGATTGGATTTAAAAATGGTTTATAGATAAAACCCTTTTGCAAATGACTTTGCCACTTTAGAAAATGACCACCTTGGACTTTACATAGTTTAGAGCCTAGTAGAAACCATCTTTGCAAATAAAACTATCTTTGCATGCTTGCATGCATGACTTAGTTCCTATTATTTTATGTGTGTTTTGTTTGTTTGATTTTGGTTGGAATGCTAGTTGATATTGTGTTTGCTTGATTGATTGTAGTGAAGTTAGAAAAGTGTGAGACTAGCAAGATTAAGGAGTGAACCAACATTCCCTACCAAAAGAAAGGCAAGTGACACTATCATCTAAAGTCCTACTATTTTCATTATACTTAGTGGATTTTGAAACATGCATGAAAAGAATTTCTATACTTATGCTATGCTAAATCCTAATAGGATTCCCCTATACATTACTTAGTGAAAACAATGTAGTTGTAAAATGCTTAACCATGCTACATATTTTTGAGAAGAGATACATGTTGAGATTTTTATGAAGTTGAGAAAAGACTTATGTTTTTTATAATAAAACAAGGACTCAATGAACCACCTGGGTGGACAAGGATACTTCTAGTTTTGGAGAAGGTGGCAACAAAAGGAACCATGTCTATGGCAATCTCTTTGTGTTGTGCACCAAAAGAAAACTACCCAGGAACTTAGAGATTGAACATGTTTCTCCAATTGTGGCTTTCGTGTACAGCCACATGCTACTTATGGCTCTGGCTTAGTCAACTACATTGGGAAGACCCATGCATTGTCTTCAGGTTACTGAAAATGAGGGAACTTGGAATCCCACATGGGTACTGAAGACAAGCTAGCAATGGTGTATGGGAGGACCCTCTGGAAAGACTTCGTCACATTCTCAATCTGCCAGTACTCCATCTTGGTGAGTACCAATCCAGCGGCCACTGGTGGCAACAAGATGAGAGTGTGTCATGTGGGTAAAGTGTACAACTTCTGCAGAAGAAAATAAAATCTAAGTACTTAGCCGTGTCCCCGATTATGGACAATACTGAGCAACTAAAGCTTGAATATATGGGAAATCTCGACACTCCAATTTCTAAAAGAAATTTTTTTAAAGAGACAACAAAGACTTGCAGCACTTGGGGGTACCAAGGAGCTCAAGAGATTTGGATAAAAACTTGCAGCACTTGGGGTTACCAAGGAGCTCAAGAGATTTTTGATAAAAACTTGAAGCACTTGGGGATTTACCAAGGAGCTCAAGAGATTTTGACCAAGACTTGAACACTTGGGGATTTACCAAGGAGTTCAGAAAGATTTGACAAAAGATCAAAACCATTTTGAAAAGATAGGATAAACTATTGCTTTCTGCAAGTGAGCCTTAAACCCTACTTAGCCAAAAATGCATGTAATGATAGGATCCACTTATATTCAACATAGTAGTGAAACTTGCCAATACAATTCAAATGTATTGACCCTTGTGGCTGTAACTTGTAATGTTGCAGGTTTGATTGTTTTAGTGAAGATTGATTGATTAGGATTACAAAGTCTACAACCAACATGTCTGCCTGTGGCACTTTGAAGATGAAGGACCCCAAGCTTATAGATATCCTGCTGCAATGTAATGTAATAGCCAAATGAGCTATGTAAGATGTAATAAAATTATGTTATTCCTGGTTATAAAGTTATATTATGACCTTTGTTTCTTGATATTACATCTTAACTGTGGATGCTAGCTATTGATCCAGGGACTAGCATTGTAAACACAGGGGACTCTACCTTATTTAAAGGTTGGGAACCTTACACCTTGCCCTTTCCTCACGGTCTGTTCTTCCGACTTCGCTTGTAGCCGGACTCCGGGTCCTCCTTGAGGTCGTTGACGAACTTGAAGTGGCGATTGGTGTGGGTGGCCTTACCGTTGGCGCCGTGGTGTACGAGGCACGGCATATCACGGTACTCCTTGTAGGTTTGGGAACGTAGAGCGTTGTCGAGGTAGTTTCACTGCCTCGCTGCTACCCACGACCAGTTCCCCCCCCCCCCTCGGCCACGTTGTCCGCCATCACCTTGTCCTACAAAAGTTATAGCAACCATGTTGGGGGTTTAATTTTCTTCTGGTGCGGACTTCCGCTTTGTGTTGTTGTTCCTACGAGCTTGAGTTGGAACGGCCGTTGCCGGCAAAGAGCCGTGAGCATCGTCGTCGGCAGCCGCGAACTCACTGGCCAGCTGAATCATCTGGTTCAAGTCTAGCTGGTGATTGTCCTGCAGGCGCTTCAGCAACGTGCCCCTTTCCAACCCATTGATGAAGGCGGGAATGGCAGTCTGGGCATGCACTCATGCGCAGGAATTCTTCATATCCAGCCAGCGGGAGAGGTAGGCGCAAGATGTCTCGTCTTTCTCTTGCACGCACCTCTGTAGATTGCCAACAGTGCAGGGACGTTTTTACGTACCCTCGAAGTTCTTGGTGAACTCTTCTTGCATGTCCAACCAATTGCAGATGGATCTTTATGGAAACTCATCAATCCATTGACGGGCCATGCCCGCCAACATCAATGGGAGGTACTTGACGGCAACGTTGGGGTTACCCTCGGAGATATCCACCGCATTGCCATAGTCCTGCAACCATGTGGCTGGCTAGGTGGTGCCGTCATAGGGCTTGATGGTCTTGTCAATCCGGAAACCTTTGGGGTAAGTTGCAGACCGTATTACAGGTCCAAAGCAACATGGTCCCAGGTATGGTCCTTCCCGGGCCTCGTGGATCTTTTCTAGACACGAACATGCATCGTATGGCTCCAGGCTTCTTTTCTTCTTCTTGCCATCAGGGGATCGGCTGTGTGAACGACGCGGGCCTCCTCCACCATGGTGGCTGCTAGGTGGCGACGGAGGCTGAGGTGGCGGTGGGTTAGCCTTCTTGTTGTTACCCTCCTGCGACACCTCACACTTGTAGCGGTTGCTTGTCGGACACAGAGGGTCATGGCGCGACCTGCTCTTGTGTCCTTGGTGGTGCTCTCCGTCATGAAGGGTCTGCTCCGCGTTGTTGCGAATGACGATGCTGCTCTGCCTTGTCGGAGTCATATCCGTACGACGGTGAGCCTTGGTTTCTTCATGATGTTGGGGGGAGCGGGGCGGTGGCGATGGGCGACGAGGTTGGGCCTTACCTCCATGGTCGGAGGATATGGGGATACAATCCTTCCTGTTGCGCGCATCCCTCCGCCTTTGTTCTGACGAACCCGTCTGAGACCCAACATCAAGAGGAGATTTGTCCCTTGGCGGCTTGTGCTGGCTAGATTGGCAAAACGCTGGGTCAGACTCGAGCCTCTGAGAGGTGGCCTTTTCGTGTTGTTTCACCGCCTTGGCCACTAGGTCATAGACCTAGTACATCGCTTCGGGTGACCTATGCTGCTCCAGAAGGGTCTTGGAGACGGTGAGGTTGAGGAGAGGAGTGGGCATCACCTGCCTGCCTTCACTGTCAATGTATGGCTTAGCTTGTGCCGGCTTTTGGGGAGCCCATCCTAGGTTTCGCCGCACACCAGGATCATTGATGACGCGAGCCGGAGCTTTTTTGGCCTTATGCTGCTGCAGCAGAGTCTTGTACTCGGCCTCCATTGCTCTAGCTTTCTCTATGACTTCTGCGCGTTGGCCAGATCTCGATCTAGCTTTGCGCCTTGCTCCGATGGCCTTGCTGCACTTTGGCACTTCTCGTCAAGCTGGACTACATTGCGAATATGAGCCACGGTCATAGGCTCGACGAGGATATTGCCGTACATCACTCTATCAGCTGGAGTAACTTGGGCAGCAGCAGACGTAGACGCTGGAGGCGGCGGGTTTGTGGTGTTGTTGTTGCTCGGTCCGGTGCCCAGTTCCTGCGGCTATTTCACTGGGTTAGGTGGAGGGGTAATGTCCCTTACGCGATCATTGTCGGCAGCCACCGGAGGCCCCTTCCCCTTATCCAGCGCTGTAGGCGGAGCTCTTGGTGAAGAACACCTCTCGGGACGTGACGGTGTTGTTGGCCTGCTCGTCGCGCTTGTAATCCTCCTCCATCTCCTGCATGTCAGAGTCTAGCTCCTCTGGACTAAAATCTATCTCCTCTGAATCTACACTGAAGTCGGCATAGAGCGCGTCAATCACAGAGTCAGACGGTGCCGGGGATTCCTCGATGACGGGGGGTGGAGGTGCAATAGCAGCGACGGTGACTGGAGGCAGTGGTGCAGCTACGGCGATGGCGGCGGGAGGCGGTGGCTGAATCGGAGGGGCTCTGTCAATGAGCGCAAGGGATGTCTGAGCTGCCTCCTCGGCCTTCGCGTAGTTGTTGACGGTGTTCACGATGATTTCGAAGGTGAGACGTCCTGAAGCCTGCCGTCTTAGGGAATGCCGGAGAAGCGTACCCTGGTCCAGCCTGTCACGGCCCAGGATCAGGGCTAGACAAATACCAGATCCTCATCTGATACAAGCCTAACCTAAATTCCGAAACACCCTGGGAGAGATCGGTAACATTACAGAACATACACACCATACATTAATAAGGTAAACTCTTAAGAGAGTTACAAACTAGTCATACAAGCCAGGGGTCACAGACCCATCATTACATCAAACAACGGAAGCAAACAAGTTGTTCTAAACAACAAACTTGGCAAGGGTCCTAAGAGGCCATAACAGAAGTAGCGACCCTTACATAGATCCTAGGCTGCTGCCCGGGAACCTCAACTACTCGTCGACTTCGACGTAGAAACCACCTTCAGTTGGAGTAGCATCATCTGTGGAAAAACATCAACGAAGCAAGGCTGAGTACAGGGTGTACTCCGCAAGACTTATGGCTAGTGGAGTTATTTTGCATAAAGCCATCTTTTGTTTTCAAAACAAGAGGGAGAAGAAACTCGTCTAGTCAGATCATTTTCAAAAGGGGATAAGAAGACTTCAACTCTAGCTCTTAAAATCATATTTGATATCCACCAAGAACCATCATCAACAGATCCTCTCTTCCCGGACTACCCCCTCAAACAACCCTGAGGAAGTACTCCAGATATCACATTAGTTGACAAGTTTTAACATTCGGTTATAGTTCTCTATGATCTTCACATCCGTTCCCAAGTCGTCCATAACCATGGACACGGCTTTTCAAAAAGATTAATAACCCTGTAGGGGTGCACAACTTTACCCATACGTACCAACCGATTCTTAATGCCTAATTTTTAGCCCTCTTCCTTGGAAGGCCGGCAGAGAGTGGTTGACCATGACCTTTACCTTGCTTTCGCCAAGACCATGAGTCACGCACTAACGAGATGCCGCCGTAACGGGTCAAGTCCTAAAGTCGGTCCCTAGCGATGTGAACAGGGTTTGAGATTACTGATGCCGGGCATCTCCCATTCCCTGCCACGCTTACCTACCTGTATGAATGCACCTCCTTCACCTCCATTCAAGAATGACCAAGATGCGTATGTTGAATGGAAAGCCCGAACTATGTGACTTATGGAATCTACTAGGCAAGTTAGTTGGTCAAGGGGGTTTCCATGACCCCGTGTGGTTGTACGCTCATCTTGGTTCAAGAGGCAAGAACATCGGGTACTAGGTGTGGCAAGTATGGGACTATAAAAACCACATCCCACGTGGCCTCCCATACAAGCCTTAGCATGTTTATCATCCATCTCTGATCACATCACCACATCCTACCATACAGGATTCATTCGCATCTCCAGTGCATCACCTGAATGATCAACATCAGAACACTAAGCATCGCTAATCTGGACTGAACTTGTGGCACTAGCGACGCTCATAAGCCAAACCCTAGTTATGCTAGGAGCAGTGGGTCAGGTAGTATAGTTCGCAAAGGAAAACATGCACCAGATAGGATTACTCTATCTACTGATCAAAGACTGTTGAACCAAATGCGTATGTCGAGAATTGAATACTTTGTAAACATAAGATTCATATGTATGGGTGGGGCTTCGCTTTCCTTGTCCGTTGTTGGACTGATACTTCTCTTCGGTGTCGTTGACTTCAGCTTCGGGTTCGGTTCCTATTGACGAGAACCAATCACCGGAAAAGAGAAAGAAACACTCAACACATGGCATGTGCAATGCTCATACAATATGGGTGATATGACAAGTTAAGTAGTGTTGAAATAAGACCTATAACATGCTTAATCATTTTAAACGGGGTCCGAAAGTTCCAAACCCTAGAACAGGGGGATCTTCGGAATCACCTATGGGGTTCAATTAGTTCTTCTAATTAAACTTGCTATCAAAGTTGATTAACAATGTATGATTATAGCTTAGTTAGATAGGTTTCATTTTTCTGAACATTTTGGTATATTATTTGTATTTTTCTGATTTAAAATGAATTAGTTATGAATTTCCCAAATTATAATTCATTTTAAATCATTTTTGGAATATTTGAAATAATTTCCAAACTTGGGCCCACATGTCAGACTTTTATTAATTTCAAAAAACATTTACAGAAATGATTAAAACTCTTACAGGTATGGCCCACCTGTCAGGGATTTTCTATTTACAGAAATAATTAAAAGAAAAGAAAAAGAGATATGACATCGGCATGACATCATGTTGATGTCATCAATGGAGTTGCTCCCAGGTCGAGCTTGAATCCAGCGATTCTGAGCGCGCCTGGATGCGAGGTTGGGGGCGTTGGATGCAGACGACGATGGGGAGTCGTTTGGTGGTGGCGCTGCCTATTCTTGGTCACCGGAGACGGTGGTGCAACGACGGCGAGCGGCGGCGGCGTCGGGCACATGCGGGCAGAGCGAATCAGGGGGAGATGGAGGAAACGGAGGGCACTGCGAGGATCATAAGATCACCGTGAGCAAGAAGGGCTTGACGGCGAGGCGAGCTCGGGGTCGGTGGGGATCGACAATGACCGACGGCGGCCGGAGCTTCCGATTCGCTCAAATGAAGTCGCGTGCGAGACGGAAAGGAGGCTAGGGAGAGAGAGTCTAGCACGGCGGTTCCAGCGGTGGCGTCGGCTTGAGCTGGGGCCGCCAAAAACGGCGAGGCCAATGGCGACTAGTGGCTAGGGTTCTTCGGCCATGGCGCTGCCGCGAGGGAGAGGAAGAGGGGAAGTGAAATGGGTACTAGGAGGAAGAGGAGGTTGCGGCGGTTCTTATCCGCGGCTCTAGGGGCGGCGGCGGGCATCGTGACACGCAGGAGATCGACGGCGGGCGCGCTGCCAGGCAGCTGCTTGCCGGCGACGAGAAAGAATATAGGGAAGAAGGCCAAAGGGGTACCGGGCCATGCTGGGCCGGCATTGGCCCCGGGTGGGTTGGCTGCTTGCGGCAGAAAGAGAGAGAGCGAGGTTGGGCTCGGCCCAGTTAGAGTAGATAGTTGTTTTTATTTCCAGAAATGTTTTTCTATTTCTATTTTCTGATTTCCCTTTTGTATTTTGAAATCAAATCTGTTTTGAATCATTTCAAATCACAGAAACTTTTATAATATAACTGAAAACACTAAGGGGCCCTTGGTACTGATTGGGCTCCATGCAATTTGAGAATTTTCAAAAAATGGAAACCATTTGAATTGATTCAGAGAGAAAGGGGAAGCTATTAGGGTTTAGGGTTTTGTTTGTTCTTCTTTGGTTGAATCAAAGTGCAAGTGTTATGCATGCATGCAATGCTCAAACATAACTTTATTTATATTACACACAAGGGTGGTATGTGAAGGGAATATGCCCTGAGAGGCAATAATAAAATGTTTATTATGTGTATTCCAAATATATGATAGATGTTTATTTTGCATGCTATAATTGTATTAATACGGAAACGTTAATACATGTGTGTTTAATAAACAAACAGAAAGTTCCTAGTTATGCCTCTCTCATAAACTAGTTCGTTGGTTAACAAGATGATCATAGTTTCCTGATCATAGACATTGGATGTTGTTAATAACGAGATCACAACATTAGTGTAATGGTGTGATGAACATTCATCCGAAGTATAGAATTACGATCAAAGTCATTGAGTTTATATTGCTATAAACAAACTATGAAGTAATCCTAATCCTTAGACCATGAGATCATGCCAATCACTAACACCGGAAGAGTTTCTTGTTGACATCAAACGTCACTCCGTAACTGGGTGATTATAAAGATGGCTTGAAATCTACTAAAGTGTTATGTTGAGAATCATGGATCAAGAGTGGAATTTGTTCATCCCGATGACGGATAGATATGCTCTGGGCCCTCTCGGTGATATCAGATTGGTTAGCTTGCAAGCAAGTGATTTGATCACTAGAATGTTATATCACGGGAACGAGAAAAGAGTGCATGTCAGTAACGAGATCAAACTAGGTATGGAGATACCGATGATCGAATCTCGGACATGTAATATATCATGAAACAAAGGGATTAAGATACAAGCATAAAAGGTTCCGACAATCACAGGAAAAGTCATCGTTGAATGTGTGGGAGTCAGTATGGATCTCCAGGTCCCGCTACTGATTATTGATCGGAGAAGGGTCTCGATCATGTCCGCATTATTCACGAACCATAGGGTTACACACTTAAGGGACACTGGCATCCAGTTGGAGCAAATGTTTCATGCCGAAAGAATAAACAAGCGCAGGAATTTATTTCACTAGATACCGAAACAGGTTTCGGGTGAAATTGCATAAAGTGGTTATGCATGTGAAATGGAATTCTATCAAGGGGTTATTTGTGAATGTTTGTCATTAAAGTAATTGACAAAATTCTGAATAAAATAAAATAGTTTTATTTAATGAGAGTTTGCATTAAATTTGGTGGAAATTTAATGGGAATTTGAGTGGATTTTTGAGTGGAGAAAATTGAAGGGCCATTTTGTGAGTGGAGTGTCCACCCACATTAATGAAGGAGGGGAGGGGGCAGCCCCCATGGCCGGCGGCCACCCCCTTGGGTTCCCCCCTCCTCCTATAAAAGGAGCCCCTCCTCTCACTTGTCTCTCACACCTCCTCGTGAAGGATCTCTCTCCCCCTCTAGAATTTATTCCCGATGGTCTCGGACTAGCGAGATACATGTTCCCGGTGGCTATTCGGCAAGAAAGGGTTGTGCTTCCGCTGCATCGCTGGAGCGAGGAGGCGGAGGTTGCCCGGTGTCTTGTACGTGTGTGCGAGCACGGATGCGCTGCTGCTTTGCGGCGCTAGGACTTCCACTCGATCTTGAGATCGGCAAGAGATCGTCTACATCAACCACGAGTTGAACTCGTTAAGCTTTGTCGGTTTTCAAGGTATGTTCTCTATGGATATACATCCGCCCGTTGTTTGTATCTAGTAGATAGATCTTGGTACATAGTTCCCATCATAGGAAAACTTTTGTTTTCTATGCTGCGAACCCTACAGTGGTATCAGAGCCGGATCTATGCGTAGATGCTTTACACGGGTAGTACACATATGTGGGCGATGATGATCATGTTGTTTCTCCTTAGTTGTAATTTTGGATATTGGTGGCATAGTGGGATGAAGCGGCCCGGACAAACTTTACATGTCCTCGCACATGAGACCTGTTCCACGCTTGACATGCAACTAGTTTGCATAAGTGGCTAGCGGGTGTCTGTCTCTCCTACTATAGTCAATATCTATTTTACAACGAGTTGTCAAAAATTTGGTTACCCTCGTTGTGGTTCATGTTCGTAGGTAAGAACGGTTCTATCTCGAAAGCCCTAAGCCACGTAAAAATTGCAATTGATAAATTAGAGGCGTCTAGTTTAGATTGTTGCTGGGCTAGTGTTATGATATGGTGATGTTGTAAGTAGAATATGCGATGATACTCTTACAACATACATAACGTGTAATCTCCATAGACCTTGGACTTACACATATAGGTATGATAGTGATCATACCACGATGCATATGATAGAGATCATATGCGGGAACCATATCATTTCACTAATAAACATGTGATGTTTGATTGCATCTTATATTGCTTGTTTAGCGCTTTGTTAGCATAATAAGATGATCCCTCTTTTAAATATCAAGATAAGAATGTGTTCTTCCTTTAGTATGCACCGATTATGTTTTCGTCGCTGCAAGACATCACGTGATGATCGGGTGTTCTTGGATCCACGACCATATTTCGGGTATAAAACAGTTACACACGCGAATACTAAGGTTCTAACTTGGCGATCCTAGCATGTACAGACATGGTCTCGGAACACGGACCGAAAGGTTAAGCATGAGTCATATAGTAGATATGATGCCCATTTGATGCTCGCCTTTGAAGCTACACCGACTCACGTGATGATCAGACTTGGTGTAGTGGATTTGGTTCATGTAATCACCAAAAAGGCATGAGGGATGTCGTTTTTGAGTGGGAGTTCATTCGTAATATGGATTAGTTGAACTCAATCTATCATATACTTAGTCTAAACTTTACAAATTCTGTTGTAGATGGCACCACCTGCTTTTAATTTCAATGTGTTCATGGAGAAAGAGAAACTTGCAACGAACGGTAGCAACTTTACCGAGTGGGCCATGAATTTGAGGATTCTCCTCTCTGCTGCACAAAAGCAATATGTGCTAGAAGCGCCGTTAGGCCCCCCACCTTTTGAGGATGCCCCTTACGAGGAGAAGAATGTCTATCAGACTCGTCAGGAGGACCACAACTTAGTTCATTGCGGCATATTGTATGGGCTAGAGCCGGAACTTCGAAAGCGTTTCGAAAACGGCAATGCTTTTGATACAATGGGTGAGTTGAAAATGATTTTCGACACACATGCTGCGGTAGAGAGCTACAATGCTTCAGAAAAGTTCGTTAGCTGCATGATGGAAGAGCACAACTCCGTTAGTGAGCATGTACTCAAGATGTCGGGTTACGCCGATAAGCTTGTGTCCTTGGGAATAACGATTCCCATTGACTTAGGCATCCATCGTTCTTCGGTCTACGCCACCTAGCTATAAGAGCTTCGTGATGAACTATAATATGCAAGGCATGAAGAAGTCTCTCGAGCTTACATCAATGCTTAAAACTGCAGAAGTGGAGATCAAAAAGGAACATCAAGTGTTGATGATCAATAGGAACACTGGTTTCAAGAAAGACAAGAAGGGAAAACGGAAGGGAAGTAAGGGCGGCAAGCCTATTGCCGTGCCGGAAAAGAAACCCCGAGTTGGACCTAAGTCTGATACCGAGTGCTACTATTGTAAGGGATCGCCATCGAAGAATCGCCCCAAGTATTTGGCAGACAAGAAAGCCGGCAAGGCAAACAAAGGTATATATGATATACATGTTATTGATGTGTACTTGACTAGTGCTCGCAGTAGCACCTGGGTATTTGATACCGGTTCAGTTGCTAATATTTGTAACTCGAATCAGGAGCTGCGAAACAAGCGACCGCTAGCAAGGGGTGAGGTCCAGATGCGTGTCGGCAATGGATCAAGCGTTGATGTGATCACCGTCGGAACGCTGCCTCTCCACTTTCCGTTGGGATTAGTAATAAACTTGCATAATTGTTATCTGGTGCCTGCACTGAGCATGAACATTGTATCTGGATCGTGTTTGATGCGAAGTAGTTATTCATTTAAATCCGAGAACAATGGTTGTTCCATTTATATGAATGAAATCTTTTATGGTCATGCACCGATGATGAATGGTTTATTTCTTTTGGATCTCGATAATAATGTTACACATATTCATAATGTTGATGCTAAAAGGATTAAACTTAATGATGATATATCCGCATATATGTGGCACTGCCGTCTAGGTCATATTGGCGTTAAACGCATGAAGAAGCTCCATTCGGATGGACTTTTGGAATCACTTGATTATGAATCATTTGATACATGTGATCCATGATTTATGGGCAAGATGACTAGAATGCCGTTTTCCGGTTCAATGGAATGGGCGACAGATTTATTGGAAATCATACATTCTGATGTATGTGGTCCAATGAGTGTGTCGACGCGAGGTGGATATCGTTATTTTGTTACTTTCACGGATGATTTGAGTAGATACGGTTATATCTACTTGATGAAACACAAGTCTGAAACCTTTGAAAGGTTCAAGGAATTTCAGAATGAAGTGGAAAATCATCGTAATAGAAAGATCAAATTTCTACGGTCCGACGGTGGAGGTGAGTATCTAAGTTACGAGTTTAGCACTCACATGAAAGAGTGTGGAATTGTTTCACAACTCACACCTGCCGGAACACCACAGTGAAACGGTGTGTCGGAACGTCGTAATCGTACTTTATTAGATATGGTTCGATCTATGATGTCTCTGACGGACTTTGCCATTGTCATTTTGGGTCTATGCACTAGAAACTGCTGCATTCACTTTAAATCGGGCACCATCTAAATCCGTTGAAAAGACACCGTATGAATTGTGGTTTGCAAATAAACCTAAGTTGTCATTTCTTAAAGTTTGGGGATGCGATGTTTATGTGAAGAAACTTAACCCGGATAAACTCGAACCCAAAGCGGAAAAATGCGTCTTCATAGGTTACCCTAAGGAAACTATTGGGTATTCCTTCTATCACAGATCCGAGGGCAAGGTTTTTGTTGCCAAGAATGGATCCTTTCTAGAGAAAGAGTTTCCCGCGAAAGGTGTGAGTAGTCGGAAGGTAGAACTCGAAGAGGTTATTGAACCTTCTCTTCAAAGTATGGCGAGTAGCGCAGCGCCGGAAGTTGTTCCGGAGTTGGCTTCACCTGTTGAAGAGGGAACTAATTATAATGATCATGAAACTCCAAAAGAGAGTACTACCGAACCTCGCAGGTCTAGCAGGACGCGTGCAGCTCCCGAGCTGTACGGAAATCCTGTCATGAATTTCATGGTTGATGAAAATGATGACCCTGCGACATATGAAGAAGCGATGATGAGCCCGGATTCCAACAAATGGTTAGAAGCCATGAAATCCGAGATGGAATCCATGTATGAAAATTAATTTTGGAACTTGGTGGACTTACCTCACGACCGAAAGGTCGTGGAGAACAAATGGATTTTCAAAAGGAAAACTGATGCTGTTGGTAATATAACCGTCTATAAAGCTCGACTTGTAGCAAAGGGGTTTCGACAAATTCAAGGAGTTGACTACGATGAGACATTCCCTCCCGTAGCGATGTTAAAGTCAGTTAGGATTATGTTAGCAATTGCTGCATATTTCGATTATGAGATATGGCAGATGGATGTCAAAACCGCGTTTCTCAATGGTAATATTGAAGAAGAGTTGTATATGATACAACCAAAGGGTTTTGTTGATCCTAAGGATGCTAACAAGGTGTGCAAGCTTCAGCGATCCATCTATGGATTGAAGCAAGCATCACGAAGTTGGAATCTCCGCTTTGATGAGGTGATCAAAGAGTTTGGATTTGTCCAAACTTATGGAGAAGCTTGTATTTACAAGAAAGTGAGTGGGAGCAATGTGGCATTTCTGATATTATATGTGGATGACATATTATTGATCAGAAATGATATAGATCTTTTAAACAGTGTTAAAAGTTATCTAAACAGCAAATTTTCAATGAAGGACCTAGGTGAAGCGTCATACATATTAGGCATAAAGATCTATAGAGATGGATCTAGGCGCCTAATAGGGCTATCGCAAAGTACATACCTTGATAAGATTTTAAAGAAGTTTAAAATGGGAGATAGTAAGAAGGGGTTCTTACCTATGACACAAGGCACGACATTGAGTAAGACTCAAAGTCCAGCTACGGCGGAAGAAAGAGAGATAATGGACAAGGTCCCCTATGCTTCAGCCATAGGCTCTATAATGTACGCCATGCTATGTACAAGACCAGATGTGGCACATGCTATTAGTTTGACTAGCAGGTACCAATCGGATCCAGGTTCAGAACACTGGAAAGCGGCCAAGAATATCCTTAAATACTTACGAAGAACTAAGGATATGTTTCTTGTATACGGAGGTGAAGAAGATCTCGTCGCTAAGTGTTATGTTGACGCTAGCTTTGACACCGATCCGTATGACTCTAAGTCTCAATCCGGATACGTATTTCTCATGAATGGTGGAGCGGTTAGTTGGAGGAGCTGCCAACAACCTATGGTGGCGGGATCAACAACGGAGGCCGAATATGTTGCTGCTTCAGAAGCGGCTCAGGAAGCAGTTTGGATGAAGGAGTTCATATCCGAACTAGGTGTGGTTGCAAACGTGTTGGACCCAATGGTGATCTATTGTGACAACAATGGTACCATTGCCAATGCCAAAGAGCCAAGGTCTCACAAGCATTCCAAGCATATTAAGCGCCGGTTTCACTCCATCCGCGAGCATTTCAAGGATGGAGATATAAAGATTTGTAAAGTACATACGGATCTCAATGTAGCAGATCCATTGACTAAAACTCTCCCTAGAGCAAAACATGATCTACACCAGAAATCCATGGGTGTTAGATACATCACAATGTAACTAGATTATTTTCTCTAGTGCAAGTGGGAGACTGAAGGGAATATGCCCTGAGAGGCAATAATAAAATGTTTATTATGTGTATTCCAAATATATGACAGATGTTTATTTTGCATGCTATAATTGTATTAATACGGAAACGTTAATACATGTGTGTTTAATAAACAAACAGAAAGTTCCTGGTTATACCTCTCTCATAAACTAGTTCGTTGATTAACAAGATGATCATAGTTTCCTAATCATAGACATTGGATGTTGTTAATAACGAGATGACAACATTAGTGTAATGGTGTGATGAACATTCATCCTAAGTATAGCATTACGATCAAAGTCATTGAGTTTATATTGCTATAAACAAACTACGAAGTAATCCTAATCCTTAGACCATGAGATCATGCCAATCACTAATACCGGAAGAGTTTCTTGTTGACATCAAATGTCACTCTATAACTGGGTGATTATAAAGATGGCTTCAAAGCTACTAAAGTGTTATGTTGAGAATCATGGATCAAGAGTGGAATTTGTTCATCCCGATGACGGATAGATATGCTTTGGGCCCTCTCGGTGATATCACATTGGTTAGCTTGCAAGCAAGTGATTTGATCACTAGAATGTTATATCACGGGAACGAGAAAAGAGTGCATGTCAGTAACGAGATCAAACTAGGTATGGAGATACCGATGATCGAATCTCGGACATGTAATATATCGTGAAACAAAGGGATTAAGATACAAGCGTAAAAGGTTTCGACGATCACAGGAAAAGTCATCGTTGAATGTGTGGGAGTCAGTATGGATCTCCAGGTCCCGCTACTGATTATTGATCGGAGAAGGTCTCGATCATGTCCGCATTATTCGCGAACCGTAGGGTGACACACTTAAGGTACACTGGCATCCAGTTGGAGCAAATGTTTCATGCCGAAAGAATAAACAAGCGCAGGAATTTATTTCACTAGATACCGAAACAGGTTTTCGGGTGAAATTGCATAAAGTGGTTATGCATGTGAAATGGAATTCTATCAAGGGGTTATTTGTGAATGTTTGTCATTAAAGTAATTGACAAAATTCTGAATAAAATAAAAGAGTTTTATTTAATGAGAGTTTGCATTAAATTTGGTGGAAATTTAATGTGAATTTGAGTGGATTTTTGATTGGAGAAAATTGAAGGGCCATTTTGTGAGTGGAGTGTCCACCCACATGAATGAAGGAGGGGAGGGGGCTGTCCCCATGGCCGGCGGCCACCCCCTTGGGTTCCCCCCTCCTCCTATAAAAGGATCCCCTCCTCTCACTTGTCTCTCACACCTCCTCGTGAAGGATCTCTCTCCCCCTCTAGAATGTATTCCCCATGGTCTCGGACTAGCGAGATACATGTTTCCGGTGGCTATTCGGCAAGAAAGGGTTGTGCTTCCGCTGCATCATTGGAGCGAGGAGGCGGAGGTTGCCCGGTGTCTTGTACGTGTGTGCGACCACGGATGCGCTGCTGCTTTGTGGCGCTAGGACTTCCTCTCGATCTTGAGATCGGCAAGAGATCGTCTACATCAACCACGAGTTGAACTCGTTAAGCTTTGTCGGTCTTCAAGGGTATGTTCTCTACGGATATACATCCGCATGTTGTTTGTATCTAGTAGATAGATCTTGGTACATAGTTCCCATCGTAGGAAAATTTTTGTTTTCTTTGCTGGGAACCCTACAGTATGTTACAGCTCTACCCCACTTACAAGAATCTCGACCCGAGATTCCTTTGTTTTAGAAAAGAAGTCAGGGTACTCAGATAGAAGACGATCTTCGTGTTCCCAGGTTGCTTCTGACTCAGGGTGATGAGACCATTGAACTTTCAGGAACTTGATGGTTTGACGACGAGTCTTGCGCTTGGTTTCATCAAGAATACGAACAGGGTATTCTCGGTAGGTTAGATCATCTTGGAGATCCAAAGTTTCATGGTCCACACCACGAATGGGATCTTTGAAACAACGCTTGAGTTGAGAAACATGGAAAACATCATGTACCTCTGGAAAAGATGAAGTTAGATCCAATTTGTAGGCAAGCTCACCCCGCTTGGAGAGAATGCGAAAGGGACCAACATAGCGAGGAGCCAATTTGCCTTGGATACCAAATCGATGGACACCCTTCAGAGGAGTGACCCGGAGATAAACTTGATCACCAACTTCATAATGAACATCAAGATGATGACGATCATAGTTGGTCTTTTGACGAGATTGAGCAGCCTTCAGACGCTCTCGAATTACGTGAACTTGATCTTCTGCTTCTTGGATCATGTCCGGACCAAAGAATTGTCTTTCGCCGGTTTCTGTCCAGTTCAGCAGTGTTTGTCATGTTCTCCCATACAGGAATTGGAAAGGTGCCATGCCCAGACTGGATTGGAAACTGTTGTTATAGGAGAACTCCGTAAAAGGAAGACATTTCTCCCAGTTCTTTCGAAAGGATACGACAAACGCTCTGAGCATGTCTTCAAGAATTTGATTCACTCTTTCAGTTTGACCACCGGTTTTAGGATGATAAGCTGTGCTGAAGGAGACATGAGTTCCCATTGCTTCTTGGAAACTTTGCCAGAATTTGGAAGTAAACAAACTTCCACGATCAGAGATGATCTTCTTGGGAACACCATGAAGAACGACGATCCGAGAGATGTATAGATTAGCCATTTGACTAGCACGGATAGTTTCTCGAACTGGAAGGAAATGAGCAACTTTGGATAACCGATCAACTATTACCCATATGGCATCATTTCCTGCTTGTGTCCTTGGGAGTCCAATGATAAAATCCATACCAATTTCATCCCATTTCCACTCATGAATTTTCAACGGCTGCAGAAGTCTAGCAGGCCTTTGGTGTTCAGCCTTTACACGACGGCAAACGTCGCACTCTACAACAAAGCGAGCGATTTCTGGTTTCATTCCACTCCACCAGAATATTGACGGAGATCTCGGTACATCTTGGTACCACCAGGATGGATAGACAGAGGGGATTCATGAGCTTCCAAAAGGATTAGATCTTTGATTTTCCGACTGTTTGGAACCACCAGCCGGTTGCCAAAATAGAGAGTACCTTGATCATTGATGGAGAAACATTTAGCTTCACCACTTGCCACATGTTCTTTGATCTCGGTGATCTCACCATCTTGTTTTTGAGCTTCCTTGATTTGGCCTCGAGAGAAGATTTTATTTCAAGGTTAGCCAGGAATCCACAAGGAACTACTTCAAGATTAAGATGCTTGATTTCCTCGTAGAGAACAGGTTGGGCTTGTAAAAGCATCAGATTGTTGCAATAAAACATCCGACTTAGCGCATCAGCTACGACATTGGGTTTGCCGGGTTAATAGTTGAGACCCAAATCATAATCTTTGATGAGTTCCAACCATCGTCTTTGCCTGAGATTCAAATTTGGCTGGGTAAAGAGGTACTTTAGGCTTTGATGATCCGAGTAAAGTTCGCAACGGTTATCGATGAGGTAATGTCGCCATTGCTTAAGAGCATGAACAAGAGCAGCGAGCTCGAGATCATGGGTTGGATAATTGTTCTCATGTGGCTTCAACTGCCGAGAAACATAGGCCACTACATGACCATATTACATCAACACACAACTGAGCCCTTGGAGAGAAGCATCACAATAGATGACGAAGTCCTTGCTTGTGTCTGGCAGGACAAGCACAGGAGGGGTTGTTAACTTAGTTTTCAAAGCTTGAAAGCTTTCTTCACCTTTTCTGACCATTCCAACTTCTTATCTTTCTTAAGAATATCAGTCATAGGCTTGGCTATCTTGGAGAAGTTCTCGATGAATCGGCGGTAATATCCAGCCATTCCAAGAAAACTTCAGACTTCCTTGACTGAAGTAGGTGACTTCCATTCCAGAATGGTCTGAACCTTATCTGGTATGACAGCGACACCACTTGCAGACACAACATGACCAAGGAAGATGAGCTCTTGTAACCAAAACTCACATTTCGAAAACTTAGCATAGAGGCGATGTTCACGAAGTTTAGTCAGTACCAAAAGTAAATGTTCGGCATGCTCTTCTTCGGTCTTGGAGTAGATTAGAATGTCATCAATGTATACCATGACGAACTTGTTGAGATATTCCATGAAGACGGAGTTCATGAGCCTCATAAATGCGGCAGGGGCATTGGTTAACCCGAAGGACATCACTGTATACTCGTAAAGACCATAACGAGTTGTGAATGTTGTCTTTGGGATATCCTCCTTTCTCATCTTGATTTGATGATACCCTGATCTTAAGTCCATTTTGGAGAAAATAGTGGCACCACTTAGTTGATCAAAAAGGTCACTTATCCGGGGAAGTGGGTGCTTATTCTTGATTGTCACCGTGTTGAGTGGACGGTAATCAACAACCAATCTTGGAACATTTGTATCCCACTTCTTGACAAATATGGTAGGGCAACCCCAAGAGGATGTGCTAGGTTGGATGTATCCTTGACCCTCTAGTTCTTCAAGTTTCTTATTTAACTCAACCAACTCATGAGGAGGCATACGATAAGGTCTTTTGGAGATAGGAGGACTTCCAGGAACTAGCTCTATGACAAACTCCACACTTCGATCAGGTGGCATGCCAGGCAACTCTTCAGGAAAGACATCCGGGAAATCACAGACTACATGGACATCTTGAACTTGGAGAGTAGGTAGGACATCCATGGCATAAAACTCTGAGAAAGGTTTAAGGATTGCTGACGGAGACTTTGAACCATCAGTCCAATACTTGATAGTTATGCCAGCAGGGGAGATCACAGAAACTGTTCTGAGTGCACAGTCAATGACGGTTTGATACTTGGTTAACCAGTCCATGCCCAGAATGACATCAATGTCACATGACTTGAGTGCAACTAAAGAAGTGGGGAACTTCTGGTAGGCTATGTCAATCTCATTACCGTGACTAACCATAGTGGTGAACCAGCTAGAACCCGGGGAATGGATGGTCAAAGGGGTGGACAGGGGTTCAAAATTTATCCCATGCTCTTGAGCAAACAAATTTTATATGAATGTATGTGATGCTCCATAATCAAACAAGACTGTTGCGAGAATTGAATTGACACGGAGCATACCCAGAATGACGCGTGGATCTTCCTGAGCTTCCTCAACAGTGACATGGGTCAGACGACCATGTCCAGCACCTTGAGATTTATCATTCTTCTTTGCCTGTTGATCATTGTGTCCGGCAGCCCTTTGGGAACACTCCCTTGAGTAGTGACCAGGCTGACCACAGGAGTAACAAGTAACTCCAGTGTGAGAACCAGCAGGAGGGTGATAGTTTGCTCCACCAGTATTTGACTGTGGCTGACGAGAAGCATTGCTAGAGGACTTGGGTGCATAAGGAGCACGAGGCACAGCACTGTATGGATCAAAGACACAGCGCTTCTTGTTACCAGAGGAAGAAGAACAAGAATTTCCTCCTTCACGCTTCTGAGATACTTCCATATCCTTCCTTCCATGATCTAAGGTAAGAGCCTGATTGTGCAAGTCCTGGAAAGACTAGAACTTGAAAGGCTGCAACTCGTAGCGAAGTGCAGGGTTATGTCCCTTACGGAACAGCTCTTGCTTATCTTTATCATTGGTCACATCACTGGTTGCATAACAAGCCAGGAGAGTAAACTCACGCCCATAGGTCTCCATATCCTTGCGCCCCTGAGTCAAATGTAGAAACTCCCTCCTTTTGAGTTCCATGATGGGCTTGGGGATATAAGAGGCACGAAATGCTGCAACAAACTCCTCCCAGGTAACAACATGTCCCTGAGCTTGCATATTCGGAAAACCTTCCCACAAAACACCAGCCTCACCTTCTAGTTGATAGGTGGCGAAGTTGACACGGTTGGCGGGACGGACACGAAGAGCACTGAACTTGTGATCTATGGTGCGGAGCCAATCATCAGCTTCAAGGGGCTCCTTGGAGTGGGTGAAGATTGGAGGAAAATAGCGGATGAAATCTCCAAGTGTGACACAGTCGTCAGGACGACGTTCAGTGTTCTGCGCCACACGCTCCAGAAGGCGTTCATTCCGCAGACCGTTGGTCTCAATGTTGTTGAGAACCTCGACCATTGTGGGAGGTGGAGGAAGTTCCTGATCAGCATTGTTGTTTCCTCGACGGCCAACAGAACCACGAGTACCAGCCGGCATCCCGAGGAGAAAACAGAAACCATGAGAATGGATTCACCAAAAAGGTACAACAAAGGATGGCAAAACCATATCAAGAGATCATGGTAGAGGTGAACATGTGGATTAAAATTATACCAATGCATTAAGTATGGCAGTATAACAAGCATACAAAATGTATACGCTACCAACTTAGGTACAATCCATAACAATGGAATGCAAGCATGATATGATACTAACGAGTCACAAAAGAATTGAGAGCGGGGTTGGAGGCATCCTTAGCAAAGTTGAAAAACAATGCTTCAGTTGCACAGACATATCTTAGAAACTCTGAGTCTTGCAACCAAGTACGGAGTACTTATGGAAAAACAACCCAAACCCGTATATACTAGAAGGTTGAAATGATAGACGAGAAGTGAAAACCTTTGCAAAGCAAACAAGGTAACATAACTCAGCAATAGAACAACCTTGGATAAGAAGTAAAAAGAGTCCTATTCAGAGTTTTGCAAATTGTTTTTGGCTTTCAAATAGTTTTCTCAAACTCTAGACTCAACATCGACCAGCTAGAAGGGTTTCCTACAGGCAGTCTTGCTTTGATACCAAAATCTGTCATGACCTGGGATCAGGACTAGACAAATACCAGATCCTCATCTGATATAAGCCTAACCTAAATTACGGAATGCACAAGGAGAGATTGGTAACATTATAGAACATACAAACCATACATTAATAAGGTAAACTCTTAAGAGAGTTACAAACCAGTCATACAAGCCAGGGGTCACAGACCCATCATTACATCAAACAACGGAAGAAAACAAGTTGTTCTAAAAACAAACTTGTCAAGGGGCCTAAGAGGCCATAACAGAAGTAGCGACCCTTCCATAGATCCTAGGATGCTTCCCGGGAACCCCAACTACTCGTCGACTTCGACGTAGAAACCACCTTCAGTTGGAGTAGCATCATCTGTGGAAAAACATCAACGAAGCAAGGCTGAGTACAGGGTGTACTCCACAAGACTGATGGCTAGTGGAGTTATTTTGCATAAAGCCATCTTTTGTTTTCAAAACAAGAGGGAGAAGAAACTCGTCTATTCAGACCATTTTCAAAAGGGTATAAGAAGACATCAACTCTAGCTCTTAAAATCATCTTTGATATCCACCAAGAACCATCATCAACAGATCCTCTCATCCCGGACTACCCCCTTAAACAACCCTGAGGAAGTACTCCAGATCTCACATTAGTTTACAAGTTTTAACATTCGGTTATAGTTCTCTATGATCTTCACGTCCATTCCCAAGTCGTCCATAACCATGGACACGACTTTTCGAAAAGATTAATAACCCTGCAGGGGTGCACAACTTTACCCACATGTACCAACCGATTCTTAATGCCTAATTTTTAGCCCTCTTCCTTGGAAGGCCGGCAGAGAGTGGTTGACCACGACCTTTACCTTGCTTTCGCCGAGACCATGAGTCACGCACTAAGGAGATGCCGCCATAACGGGTCGAGTCCCGAAGTCGGTCCCTAGCAATGTGAATAGGGTTTGAGATTATGGATGCCGGGCATCTCCCATTCCCTGCCATGCTTACCTACCTGTATGAATGCACCTCCTTCACCTCCATTCAAGAACGACCAAGATGCATATGTCTAATGGAAAGCTCAAACTATGTGACTCATGGAATCTACTAGGCAAGTTAGTTGGTCGAGGGGGTTTCTAGGCCCCCGTGTGGTTGTACGCTCATCTTGGTTCAAGAGGAAAGAACATCGGGTCCTAGGTCTGTCAAGTATGGGACTATAAAAACCACAACCCACGTGGCCTCCCATACAAGCCTTAGCATGTTTATCATCCATCTCTGATCACATCACCACATCCTACCATACAAGATTCATTCGCATCTCTGGTGCATCACCTGAATGATCAGCATCGGAACACTAAGCATGGCTAAGCTTGATTGAACTTGTGGCACTAGAGACGCTCATAAGCTAATCCCTAGTTATCCTAGGAGCAGTGGGTCAGGTAGTATAGTTCGCAAAGGAAAACATGCATCAGATAGGATTACTCTATCTACTGATAAAATACTGTTGAACCGAATGCGTATGTCGAGAATTGAATACTTTGTAAACATAGTATTCATATGTATGAGTGGGTCTTCGCTTGCCTTGTCCGTTGTTGGACTGATACTTCTCTTCGGTGGCGTTGACTTTAGCTTCGGGTTCGGTTCCTATTCATGAGAACCAATCACCGGAAAAGAGAAAGCAACACTCAACACATGGCATGTGAAATCCTCATACAATATGGATGATATGACAAGTTAAGTAGTGTTGAAATAAACCATATAACATGCTTAATCATTTAAAAGAGGGTCCGAAAGGTCCAAACCCTAGACCAGGGGGATCTTTGGAATCACTTGTGGGGTTCAATTAGTTCTTCTAATTAAACTTTCTATCAAAGTTGATTAACAATGTATGATTATAGCTTAGTTATATAGGTTTCATTTTTCTGAACATTTTGGTATATTATTTGTATTTTTCTGATTTAAAATGAATTAGTTATGAATTTCCCAAATTTTAATTCGTTTTAAATAATTTTTTGAATATTTGAAATAATTTCCAAACTTGGGCCCACATGTCAGACTTTTATTAATTTCAGAAAACATTTACAGAAATGATTAAAACTCTTACATGTATGGCCCACCTGTTAGGGATTTTCTATTTACATAAATAATTAAAAAAGGAGATATGACATCGGCATGACATCATGCTGATGTCATCAGTGGAGTTGCTCCCAGGTCGAGCTCGAATCCAGCGATTCCGAGCGCGCCTAGATGCGAGGTTGGGGGCGTTGGACGCAGACAACGATGGGGAGTCGTTTGGTGGTGGCGCCGCCTATTCTTGGTCACCGGAGATGGCGGTGCAACGACGGCGAGCGGCGGTGGCGTCGGGCACATGCGGGGAGAGCGAATCAGGGGGAGATGGAGGAAACGGAGGGCACTGCGAGGATCAGAAGCTCACCGTGAGCAAGACGGGCTTGACGGCGAGGTGAGACGAGCTCGGGGTCGGCGGGGATCGACAATGACCGACTGCAGCCGGAGCTTTCGATTCGCTCAAACGAGGTCGCGCGCGAGAGGGAAATGAGGCTAGGGAGAGAGATTCGAGCACGGCGGTTCAAGCGGTGCCGTCGTCTTGAGCTGGGGCGGCCAGAAACGGCGAGGCTGACGGCGACTGGCGGATAGGGTTCTTCGGCCATGGCGCTGCCACGAGGGAGAGGAAGAGGGGAAGTGAAATGGTTACTGGGAGGGAGAGGAGGTTGCGGAGGTTCTTATCCGCGGCTCCAGGGGCGGCGGCGGGCATCGTGACGCGCAGGAGATCGACGGCGGGCGCGCTGCCAGGCAGCTGCTTGCCGGCGACGAGAAAGAAGACGGGGAAGAAGGCCGAAGGGGTATCGGGCCAGGCTGGGCCGGCTTGGGCCCCGGGTGGGATGGATGCTGGCGGCAGAAAGAGAGAGAGGGAGGTTGGGCTCGGCCCAGTTAGAGTAGACAGTTGTTTTTATTTCCAGAAATGTTTTTCTATTTCTATTTTCTGATTTCCCTATTGTATTTTGAATTCAAATCTGTTTTGAATAATTTCAAATCATAGAAACTTTTATAATATAACTGAAAACACTAAGGGGCCCTTGGTATTTAATGGGCTCCATGCATTTTGAGAATTTTCAAAAATATAGAAACCATTTGAATTGATTCGGAGAGAAAGGGGAAGCTATTAGGGTTTAGGGTTTTGTTTGTTCTTATTTGGTTGAATCAAAGTGCAAGTGTTATGCATGCATGCAATGCTCAAACATAACTTTATTTATATTACACAAAAGGGTGGTATGTTACAGACACCCTTCAGAGGAGTGACCCAAAGATAGACTTGATCACCAACTTCATAATGAACATCAAGATGATGACGATCATAGTTAGTCTTCTCACGAGATTGAGCGGCCTTCAGACGCTCTCGGATTATGCGTACTTGATCTTCTGCTTCTTGGATAATTTCCGGACCAAAGAATTGTCTTTCGCCGGTTTCTGTCTAGTTCAGCGGTGTTCGACATGTTCTCCCATACAGGAATTGGAAAGGTGCCATGTCCAAACTGGATTGAAAACTATTGTTATAGGAGAACTCCGCAAAAGGAAGACATTTCTCCTAGTTCTTTCCAAAGGAAATGACACACGCTCGGAGCATGTCTTCAAGAATTTGATTCACTCTTTCAGTCTGACCACCGGTTTTAGGATGATAAGCTGTACTGAAGGAAACTTGAGTTCCCATTTCTTGTTGGATACTAGCCCAGAATTTGGAAGTGAACAAGCTTCCACGATCAGAGATGATCTTCTTGGGAACACCATGAAGAACGACGATCCGGGATACATATAGCTCTGCCAACTGGCTTGCAGTTGTGCTTTCCCGAACAACGAGGAAGTGAGCAACTTTGGATAGTCGATCAATAACTACCCATATGGCATCATGTCCAGATTGTGTCTTTGGGAGTCCAGTAATGAAATCCATACCAATTTCATCCCATTTCCACTCAGGAATTTTCAACGGCTGCAAAAGTCCAGCGGGCCTTTGGTGTTCAGCCTTCACACGACGGCAAACGTCACACTCTGCAACAAAGCGAGCAATTTCTGGTTTCATTCCACTCCACCAAAATCTTTGACGGAGATCTCGGTACATCTTGCTACCACCAGGATGGATAGACAGAGGGGATTCATGAGCTTCTAGTAGGATTAGATCTTTGATTTTCCGACTGTTTGGAACCACTAGCCGGTTACTGAAGTATAGAATACCTTGATCATTGACGGAAAAACATTTAGCTTCACCGCTTGCAACACATTCTTTGATCTTGGTAACTTCATCATCTTGCTTTTGAGCTTCCTTGATTTGGTCCTCGAGAGAAGATTTTATTTCAAGGTTAGCAAGGAATCCACAAGGAACCACTTCAAGGTTAAGACACTTGATTTCCTCGTAGAGAGTAGGTTGGGCTTGTGAAGTCATCAGATTGTTACAATAAGACTTCCGACTTAGCGCATCAGCGACGACATTGGCTTTGTCGGGTTGATAGTTGAGACCCAAATCATAATCTTTGATGAGTTCCAACCATCATCTTTGCCTGAGATTCAGATCTGGCTGGGTAAAGAGCTACTTTAGGATTTGATGATCCGAAAGTAAAGTTCGCAACGATTACCGATGAGGTAATGTCACCATTGCTTAAGAGCATGAACAACAGCAGTGAGTTCGAGATCATGGGTTGTATAATTGTTCTCATGTGGCTTCAATTGCTGAGAAGCATAGGCCACTACATGACCATATTGCATCAACACACAACCTAGCCCTTGAAGAGAAGCATCACAATAGATGACGAAGTCCTTGCTTGTGTCCGGAAGGACAAGCACATGGGCGGTGGTTAGCTTAGTTTTCAAAGCTTGGAAGCTTTCTTCTGCCTTTTCTGACCATTCCTATTTCTTATCTTTCTTAAGAAGATCAGTCATAGGCTTGGCTATCTTGGAGAAGTTCTCGATGAATAGGCGGTAATATCCAGCCATTCCAAGAAAACTTCAGACTTCCTTGACTGAAGTAGGTGACTTCCATTCCAGAATGGTCTGAACCTTATCCGGTATGATGGCAACACCACTTGCAGACACAACATGACCAAGGAAGATGAGCTCTTGTAACCAGAACTCACATTTGGAAAACTTGGCGTAGAGATGATGTTCACGAAATTTAGTTAATACCAAACGTAAATGTTTGGCATGCTCTTCTTCGGTCTTGGAGTAGATTAGAATGTCATCAATGTATACCACGACGAACTTGTCGAGATATTCCATGAAGACGGAGTTCATGAGCCTCATGAATGTGGCAGGAGCATTGGTTAACCCGAAGGACATCACTGTATACTCGTAAAGACCATAACGAGTTGTGAATGCTGTCTTTGGGATATCTTCCTTTCTGATCTTGATTTGATGATACCCTGATCTTAAGTCCATTTTGGAGAAGACAGTGGCACCACTTAATTGATCAAAGAGATCATTTATCCGAGGAAGTGGGTACTTATTCTTGATTGTCACCGCTTTGAGTGGACGGTAATCAACCACCAATCTTGGAATATTTGTATCCCGCTTCTTGACAAAGATGGTGGGGCAACCCCAAGAGGATGTGCTAGGTTGGATGTATCCTAGACCCTCTAACTCTTCAAGTTGCTTCTTCAACTCAACCAACTCATGAGCAGGCATGCGATAAGGTCTTTTGGAGATAGGAGCAGTTCCAGGAACTAGCTCTATGACAAACTCCACACTTCGATCAGGTGGCATGCTAGGCAACTCTTCAGGAAAGACATTCGGGAAATCACAGACTACATGGACATCTTGAACTTGGAGAGTAGGGAGGACATCCATGGCATAAAACTCCGAGAAAGGTTTAAGGATTGTTGACGGAGACTTTGAACCATCAGTCCAATACTTGACAGTTATGGCAGCAGGGGAGATCACAGAAACTGTTCTGAGTGCACAGTCAATGACGGCTTGATACTTGGTTAACTAGTCCATGCCCAGAATGATATCAATGTCACGTGACTTGAGTGCAACTAAAGAAGTGGGGAACTTCTGGTAGGCTATGTCAATCTCATTCCCGTGACTAACCATAGTGGTGAACCAGCTAGAACCCGGGGAATGGATGGTCAAAGGGGTGGACAGGGGTTCAAAATTTATCCTATGCTCTTGAGCAAAAAAATTTGATATGAATGTATGCGATGCTCCATAATCAAACAAGACTGTTGCGAGAATTGAATTGACACGGAGTGTACCCAGAATGACGCGTGGATCTTCCTGAGCTTCCTCAACAGTGACATGGGTCAGACGACCATGTCCAGGACCTTGAGATTTATCATTCTTCTTTGCCTGTTGATCAATGCGTCCGACAGCCCTTTGGGAACACTCCCTTGAGTAGTGACCAGGCTGACCACAGAAGTTAGAAGTAACTCCAGTGTGAGAACCAGCTGGAGGGTGATAGTTTGCTCCACCAGTATTTGACTGTGGCTGACGAGAAGCATTGCCAGAGGACTTGGGTGCATAAGGAGCACGAGGCACATCCCTATATGGAACAAAGACGCGGCGCTTCTTGTTACCAGAGGAAGAAGCACAAGAATTTCCTTCTTCACGCTTCTGAGATACTTCCATATCCTTCCTTCCATGCTCTAAGGTAAGAACCTGATTTTGCAAGTCCTGGAAAGACTGGAACTTGAAAGGCAGCAACTCATAGCGAAGTGCAGGGTTATGTCCCTTACGGAACAGCTCTTGCTTATCTTCATCATTGGTCACATCCCTGGTTGCATAACGAGCCAGGCGAGTAAACTCACGCCCATAGGTTTCCATATCCTTGCGCCCCTGAGTCAAATCTAGAAACTCCCTCCTTTTGAGGTCCATGATGGGCTTGGGGATATAAGAGGCACGAAATGCTGCAACAAACTGCTCCCAGGTAACAACATGTCCCTGATCTTGCAGATTCGGAAAACCTTCCCACAAAACACCAGCCTCACCTTCCAGTTGATAGGTGGCGAAGTTGACACGGTCAGCGGGACGGACACGAAGAGCATTGAACTTGTGATCTATGGCGCGGAGCCAATCATCAGCTTCAAGGGGCTCCTTAGAGTGGGTGAAGATTGGATGAAAAGAGCGGATGAAATCTCCAAGTGTGACACAGTCGTCAGGACGACGTTTAGTGTTCTGCGCCACACGCTCCAGAAGGCGTTCATTCCGCAGACGGTTGGTCTCAATGTTGTTGAGAACCTCAGCCATTGTGGGAGGTGGAGGAAGTTCCTGATCAACATTATTGTTTCCTCGATGGCCAACAGAACCATGAGTACCAGCCGGCATCCTGAGGAGAAAACAGAAACCATGAGAATGGATCCACCAAAAAGGGTACAACAAAGGATGGCAAAACCATATCAAAAGATCATGGTAGAGGTGAACATGTGGATGGAAATTATATCAATGCATTAAGTATGGCAGTAGAACAAGCATACGAAATGTATACTCTACGAACTTACATACAAACCATAACAATGGAATGCAAGCATGATATGATACCAACAAGTCATACAAGAATTGAGAGCAGGATTAGAGGCATCCTTAACAAAGTTGAAAAACAATGCTTCAGTTGCACAGATATATCTTGGAAACTCTGAGCCTTGCAACCAAGTACAGAGTACTTAGGGGAAAACAACCCAAACCCGTATATCCTAAAAATTTGAAATGATAGACGAGAAGTGAAAGCTTTGCAAAACAAACGAGGTGAGATAACTCAGCAATAGAACAACCTTGGATAAGGAGTAAAAAGAGTCCTATTCAGAGTTTTGCAAATGGTTTTTAGCTTTCAAATAGTTTTCTCAAACTCTAGACTCAACATCGACCAGCTGGAAGGGTTTCCTGCAGGCAGTCCTGCTCTGTACCACAATCTGTCACGACCCGGGATCAGGGCTAGACAAATACCAGATCCTCATCTGATACAAGCCTAACCTAAATTCCGAAACGCGCAGGGAGAGATCGGTAACATTACAGAACATACAAACCATACATTAATAAGGTAAACTCTTAAGAGAGTTACAAACCAGTCATACAAGCCAGGGATCACAGACCCATCATTACATCAAACAACGGAAGCAAACAAGTTATTCTAAACAACAAACTTAGCAAAGGGCCTAAGAGGCCATAACAGAAGTGGCGACCCTTCCATAGATCCTAGGCTGCTTCCCGGGAACCCCGACTACTCGTCGACTTCGACGTAGAAACCACCTTCAGTTGGGGTAGCATCATCCGTAGAAAAACATCAATGAAGCAAGGTTGAGTACAGGGTGTACTCCGCAAGACTTATGGCTAGTGGAGTTATTTTGCATAAAGCCATATTTTGTTTTCAAAACAAGAGGGAGAAGAAACTCGTCTAGTCAGATCATTTTCAAAAGGGGATAAGAAGATTTCAACTCTAGCTCTTAAAAATCATGTTTGATATCCACCAAGTATCATCATCAACTGGACCTCTCTTCCCGGACTACCCCCTCAACAACCCCGAGGAAGTATTCCGGATCTCAGTTTAGTTGACAAGTTTTATCATTCGATTATAGTTTTCTATGATCACATAATCCGTTCCCAAGTCGTCCATAACCATGGACAATGCTTTTCAAAAATATTAATAACCCTGCAGGGGTGCACAACTTCACCCACACGTACCAACCAATTCTTAATGCCTAATTTTTAGCCCTCTTCCTTGGAAGGCCGATAGAGAGTGGTTGACCATGACCTTTACCTTGCTTTTGCCGAGACCATGAGTCACGCACTAACGAGATGCCGCCATAACGGGTTGAGTCCCGAAGTCGGTCCCTAGCGATGTGAACAGGGTTTGAGATTACGGATGCCGGGCATCTCTCATTACCTGCCACGCTTACCTACCTATATGAATGCACCTCCTTCACCTCCATTCAAGAACAACCAATATGCGTATGTCGAATGGAAATCCCGAACTATGTGACTCATGGAATCTACTAGGCAAGTTAGTGAGTCAAGGGGGTTTCCAGGCCCCCTTGTGGTTGTACGCTCATCTTGGTTCAAGAGGCGAGAACATCAGGTCCTAAGGGTGGCAAGTATGGGACTACAAAAACTACATCCCACATGGCCTCCCATACAAGCCTTAGAATGTTTATCATCCATCTCTGATCACATCACCTCATCCTACCATATAGGATTCATTCGCATTTCTGGTGCATCACCTGATTAATCAACATCGGATCACTAAGCATGGCTAAGCTTGACTGAACTGTGGCACTAGCGATGCTCATAAGCCAAACCCTAGTTATGCTAGGAGCGGTGGATCAGGTAATATAGTTCACAAAGGAAAACATGCATTAGATAGGACCACTCTATCTACTGATAAAAAACTGTTGAACCGAATGCATATGACGTGAATGAAATACTTTGTAATCATAGGATTCATATGTATGAGTGGGGCTTCGCTTGCCTTGTCCGTTATTGGACTGATACTGCTCTTCGGTGGCGTTGACTTCAGCTTCGGTTTCAGTAACTATTCGCGTGAACCAATCACCAAAAAGAGAAAGCAACAGTCAACACATGGCATGTGCAATGCTCATACAATATGGATGATATGACAAGTTGAATAGTGTTGAATTGAACCCTAAAGCATGCTTGGTCACTTTAAAGGGGGTCCGAGATGTGCGAACCCTAAAACGGGGGGATCATCGGAATCACCTATGGGGTTCAATTGGTTATTCTAATTAAAATTACCATGAAAGTTGATTAACAATGTATGATTACATCTTAGTTAGATAGATTTCATTTTTTTGATCATTTTGATATATTATTTGTATTTTTCTAATTTAAAATGAATTAGTTATGAATTTCCCAAATTTTAATTCATTTTAAATCATTTTTGGAATAATTGAAATAATTTCCAAACTTGGGCCCACATGTCAGACTTTTAATCATTTCAGAAAATATTTACAGAAAATAATAAAATCCTGACAGGTATGGCCCACCTGTCATACATTTTCCATTTCAGAAATAATTACAAAAAAAGAAAAGGAGAAATGACATCATCATGACATCATGCTAATGTCATATGGGGCTTGATCCTCAGATCGATGCTCCATCTGTCGATCAAGCGCGTGCGATGGTGCGGGGCTGAGTGCACTGGACTCAGCGCATCGCGCTGAGCTAGAAAGTGGCGGCCCGACGTGCAGGGGGTTGCCGGAGTGGCGGGAGCGACGATGGCCGACAGTGGAAGCTGCAGGTGGTCGACGGGGAGGGGGTAGAGGGCGAGAGAGAGGAAACAGAGTGGTCTGCGAGGACCAGAGGCTCACCCTGATCACGATGGAGGTGGTGGAAATGGGAGGCGAGCACGGGAGACGCCGGAATCAAAGAAGAACGCGGCGGCCAGAGCTCGGAGAGGTGAGGTCGAGGGCGACGATTCCGAGCTCCCGCGTCCGATTCCTTCGGGGAGAAGCACCAGGGCGAAGAGGTGGAGCTCAAGGCGGGTTCGACGGGGCACGAGGAGGCTTCAATCGTCGGCGGTATGAAGCTCTGGCCGGACTAGGATTCGGCCATGGAGCGGGAGAGCTAGGGAGAGGAGAAAGTGGCGGTTTAGGGTTAGTCGTTGGTGTCCAGCAGATCTTGTAGACGCTCGGGGTGGCGGCACGAATCGCGGCGCCGGCGAGCATCGCAACGCCGGCGAGCGGCGGAGGGAGCGACACTGAGCTGCTTCTGTCGCGAGGAAGACGACAAGCGAAGGGGTACGGGCCTGGCTGGGCCGTCTTGTGCCCTGGGTGGGCTGGCTGATGGCGGCAGAAAGAGAGAGAGGGAGGTGGGCTTGGCCCAGTAGCTAGGTTAGACAGATTTTTTTCTAGGAATTTGTTTTCTATTTCTATTTCCTGATTTCTTTTGTACTTTGAATTCAAATTTTTTTTTGAATAAATTTCAAATTACAGGAACTTTTATGAAGTATATAAAATAATGTGGAACCCTTTTATTCACTTTGGGTTCCATTCATTTTGATAGTTTTTTTTTCAAATATAAAACCCATTTGAATGGTTTCAAATAGAGGGGGAGGTTATTAGGGTTTTATTTGTTCTTACTTGTTTAAACAAAAGTGCAGATGTTATGAATGCATGCAATGCTCAAACATGTCTTTATTTATATTACACAAAAGGGTGGTATGTTACACAGCCCTTCCACAAAGTGATACATGGCATCATCATTGGGGCAATGCGCCAGATCGGCCCGTATACGGAGCCACTTGGCGAGGTAATCGCGGGGGTTTCCGCCCTCTCTCTAAATGCAACATGCCAGATCAAAGATGGTAACCACGTCGACGAACTTGGATCCCTGTTGTCCAGACGCGCGGACGAAGCCGGCGGACTTGCAGCGATCTTCCACCGTTATGTCCTACACAGGGGCGGTTTGGGTGGGCCTTCAATTTTTCTGATCTTTGCAGGCAAACTCCAAGGAGAGATCCGACATCGATCCTTCCGCGAACGCATCATGCCCGTAGCCGGTCCGTGCGGGTCTTGATGCTCCTCCGACTCCCAGGGAACTAGTTCCCGAGTCGGTTTCGCCGATGAAGAGGTGGATATCTCCGATTTGGACCTCAAGCACCGCGTAGGGTTCGTCTTCGCTAGGATCCAGAACTCGACGGGAGGGACGATCAGAACGTTGTCGGAGAAGATAACACAACCGATGGTTATGGTTTCGCCAATTCCCGTGAAGATCTTGGTCTTCGCCCGCTGAAGAGCCTGAAGCGCCTCTTGGCCGATGGTGGGTGCCAACTGTCGTGGTATTGCCGACGAGTATGCCATGGAGGGGTTCGCGCAGTGCGTGTTTAGAGACGTGGGGGAAGGCGGACGGTTGACAGGTACGAGGTAACATAGCTTACCCAGGTTTATATCCCACGATGGTGGCAGAATCCTACTCCTTCTATAAATCACTATAAGGGCAATACGCCGAGTTACAAGGATTTTTTCGCTGTGCGAGGTATGAGTTGATTGGTTAGGTTGTGCCCTAAAGGCTCCCATAGGCCCGACTTATATAATCGCCGGGTCCTAGGTTTACAGGGAAAAGTTCTACCGGACAGGTTACAGAGTCCTACACTGCTTACAACTAGTCTAGCGTGCCTTTTACTCCAAGACTTCGGGTATGTCGGTGACTCCTCCGTAGTCTTCCTTTATCCGGTATGGGCCTCCCTTCTGGATCCATCTAACTAGGCCGCCCAGCAGGCCATGGGCCATTCTACCAACTATGGGCCACCCGGGTTATCCGGATAGGATACATGCTATGAGGATACCCATATAGCATATCCCCAACATTGTGCAAGCTTGGCTTGACCTTTGGAGATGGTTTGGTTTTCATTTAGTTCGAGTTGGATTGGTTTGCAAATTTTGATCAAATGGATTCTTGTGAAGGAATTTGGGAAATTTGCATATGGCAAGGTGTGGAAAGTGGATATAGGAGGTCAAATAATCTCCTTAGGATTTAAATGGGATTTTTCTAACGATTATAATCCCATTTAAATGCACTTATTCAAAAAGTGCAAAAATAGATTATGGAAGCTAAGATGATATTTTTACATTGGAAAATCTTGGTTTTTTATGTGATATGGTCCTAAATACCATAACATACATTGGAGAATTTTATTGGGATTTATTGAGGAGGAAATGTTTTTTTATGGAATTATTTCTTGTTTCTACCATTTAAGAAAAAGGGCAAAAACAAATAATAAAGAATCTCAAAAATATTTATTTTTGAGTTGGAAAGATGGGATATGATAAATAGGCATCAAATGTGCCTTGATTTGGCAAGGTGATTTGGATAAAAACAAACTTGCCTTTATAGACAAAGATTTTAAGAATTTGGTAGTAAAGGAAATCAAATAGTTTAATAATCCAAATAATTATGGGAATTATTTCGGGATGCTTTTATCCAAGGTATATGATGTAAACTTTATGTATGCATCAAAGTCAACCTTGAGTTTTGAAGAAAGGTGGTGAAAGGGATGGAAACTAGATTTGGGAGGATCTAGGGTTTGGTTATTTTGATGCCACCTAAACAGGGTTGGATTAGGGAGCTCATAGCTCACCTTGGTGCAAGGGGTATATGGATGGATAGACCATGTCATATAGATGATCATGGAAGCAAGATTTGTGCTTTGTTGCATTTGGGGTGATCTAGAAGAGATGGCAAACTTTGTTGAAAATAAGACTGCCATAGCAGATACATCAGGTACCCTCTTAAACCATGTGGGTTCAAGAAGCACAAGGCCCCAATGGAAACAAGTTAAGTTGGGGTTGATAGGCCATGATTAGTAGTTCACAACCAAGAAAAGAGTTGGTCAAGGGGAGATAGCATATAGATGTGGGATTCTGCCAAAGTAGGCAAGAAGATAAGATTTGCAGAAAAGATTATTATCTTGACTACAAAACCATCTTTCCAACTAAGATTATCAGGTACCCTCTTAAGAATGCACATAGGTTGTCCAGATAAGAAATCCAGACTTAGCCATTTTGGCAGATTTACGGTTTTACACTAGAGTGCAAGTGTAGAGGCTTTTGAGAGGATGTTATGTTCCAAACTCATGATCAAGGAGATTATGTTGAGGTAATAACTAAGTAGATAGTATTCATGCTTAGATTGGGTCTTCACTGGGTTGGAAACTAGCATAAGGGATTATCCCTGGATTGAGCTGATTTGGGGATGAGAGGGTCACTTGAGTGGCTTAGGATAGATCCAGACTTGGATGCTTGATAGGGGCTTGATGATCAAAGCAAGGATTAGGTACTAAGGGATGAGCTACTATATTATCTCACTCTAGTTCCTAAGCAACAAGGCAATCAGCAGATCAAGGCAATTCATCAACCAGCAGATCAAGGTAATTCATCTTATTACTTATCTAACTACTAGTAGGGTTACCATCAAGCCTATCTTGAGGTAAGGAGGAGTATTTTGAGTTGGGTGTGCCTTGGAGGGAGATAAGTATCATCTTGGTATTCCCTACCAAGATAGGAATGAAAAGGTTTTAATAAAGGTTTTGGGAAACCTAGGTATAAGAGTAGTTGAAGGTTCTATCTTGAAAACATAAGGAGATAATATATAGATCTCCATATTTTTGTTAATAGAAACTAGGAAAGTATTTTGTTGTTTCAAAGTCATCTTGGCTCAGGTTTTGAAATCCCAGAACATTTGAGAATATGAAAGTTGAGCCAAGACATCTCTTTTGTAAAATAGCTTTTTGTAAACTAGTGTTGAGATGAGGAGTACACAATAGTACCCAAAAAGTTGCATAAGCACAAGCAAACAGTTAAGAAAACATTATAATAAATTTTTTTGTTCCCCCTGATTTTTGCCTTTTGGACATTAAATCAGGGTTGCTGAAATTGGGATGTTACAGATGACCTAACATATCCCGAAGTACCCATTCGTATCTTGGAAGAAGACTTTATAACCACCAGAACCCGGAGTATCAAGTTTCTCAGGATCCAGTGGAGTAACCATACTGAAGAAGAAGCTACCTTGGAGCGAGAAGACTATGTTAGGACTTTGTTTCCAGATCTCTTTAAATCCTATTTTTCCTTTTCCTTAAATCTCGGGACGAGATTTTGTTTAAGGGGGAAGGTTTGTAACATCCCAAAAATATTAATCAAGGTTATCAAGTTCTAATCTCCCATGTTTAGGGTTAACAAAAACTTTTGTTAATTAAAATCAATATGAATGCATGTGTGTATGTGATAAATGCATGAATGCTTGCAATGACTTGTTTGATTGTTATGAATGGCAAGGATTGGTTTAAAGATGAAAACAACCTCATCTAAATCATTTCCAAGAAAAATCAATTGAAGAGAAAATCAAAAATAAACAATATAAGCAAATGGTCATTTTTGCCAAACTTGTTCACTAGACCACTTTGAGTGTTTCCAGTCCAAGTTTTCTAACAGAAACAAATCCAATTCTTTTCACCCCTTGCTAGAACAAGTACAAGTGAACCCAAGCCCACCTTGCAAACCCACAGAAACATTTTGCAAATCTATTCAAATGACAATTCAAAACTGAATCAAGTGTAGGTACTAAGATCACCATTTCTCAAAAACCACTCAAACCAGTTCACCTTGACAAACCCAAGAAACAAGATACTACCAAGTATGTGACCAGTGCACTCACCAAAATTCATCCAAAAATTTCAAATTCAATTTCTTTCGGCCATTTTGCCAAACACTTGGTGAGCATAGTAAAACCTGCCTAACTATCACTATTTTTGATCAATGCTTTGTTCCCTCTTTGCACCCTACTCTCACCCCTTGTCTCCCCAGTGACCACACTGCATTGGCACAAGCTATAACCCTACCCTTTGCACCATGTCATGCTACCCGAAGCCACCCCTTGCCAGCCGACCATGGCTAGCTAGCAAGAGAAACTGCCACGCTTAGCCACCATGTCCAGGAGGCAGCTGACCGTCCACCGCCACTCCCTTTCCAGCCCTCGCACGCAGCCAGGAACTGGACCACAGAGAACGCACCGCGCCCATTGTCTCTGTGCCATGCCGAGAGCACGCCAGAGAGCCGCGCCCGACACACTCGCACACGCTGCGCCTCGCCTTCGCCGCCCGTGCCTGCAATCAACATGACCCCAGGAACCTCCAAGACATCCCCGTTCACCGTCACGCGACCCGTAGCACTCGTGCGTCGTCAAAACCACCATCGGTGTCGCGTAGAGCGTCGACCGTTCCTGACCAACCTCGACTGCCCCTTGCCGCGCCATCAAGTCCTTGAGCATCGCCAGGATACCACGCACCGTCCTAGCCTCCGAGCTATGCCGTTAGCTCACTGCACCGTCGTCACCGTCAAGCTCTACCCATGCTGCACTGCCTCTCTTGCTCGGCTATAAAAGGAGGCCTTCCCGGCCTGAATTCGCCACACCATTCCACTCCCCACCTCTAATAGAGCACCATTGACCCTTCCTCGGAGACCTTTATGGCACCATCCTCGATCCAAAACGGTTTAGGAAATTCATCGGTAGAAGAGGGAAGGTCAAGAGACACCTTAAATCTAGACGCAAGACATGGCGCAGCTAGGACACATGGAAGACGGGATGAACAGTTGAGCCGGACGGTAGTAGCACTCGATAGGCAATAGAACCAACCCTCAAGGTGAGCACCAGGTCGCCGGAATTTCACCGAAGTCTGCCACAGAGGAGGAGAAGAGGAGCCATTGATTGGAGCCGCCCTAGGAGCTGAGCAGCCACCGTTCGAACCGCCGTCGTCAACAATGTCATTCGCCCCTAATGCCGACCCTATATGGAGCCCTAGTGAGCCTCACATGACCCCCACCGCCATGTTAGGGTTCAGTCTCGCCAGCGCTGCCTGACGGAGACGACACACCCGAGTCGTTAGATTAGGTTCTAATCGTAGGGCTCAGATTGAAGCGTAACGCTTCGGTTGGAATGAGTCGCTAACGCATGGGACACCCATGTCAAAAGCCAGACGCGCACTGCGCTGTGAGCAGTGGGCTGGCCCAGTTAGTTCCCGCGCGACTCAGCTAATGCAAATATAGATTTTTCAATTTTGTTCAAACTCTAGTACTGTCTGTTGATTCAAAAATCAATTCAGAGAGTTTTACTGAACCAAATTGCATGAAACCAATTTTGTTAGAAAGGTATTGAAATTATTAATCCAAGCCCGTGATTCAAACCATTTGAAATTATAGATCATCTATAGTAAAAATAACAAGGCAGAGTCTTTTCTGCATTCAAACATTTTTCAAAAATCAACCATAAATGATTTTGAGTTGATTCCAACTCTCAAAAATGAAATTTTACAAGACCTTTCTGAATATATTAAAATACCTAGGTTTACTTAAAGTTATAATGAACTAGTATTAAAAGAATGCACCATAGGCATTTCTAGTCACTTTAATTAATTAAATTAATAAGGTTAAACCTTATTAAATTGTGACACCACTTTAAATCATATTCCCAAGAATTAAAATATGTGGTGATGACATGGTCAACATGATCCCATATTTTACTTGGAGAATATTAAAACTTAAGTTGTTTTCAATGAGTAGAAATTACTTTTCCAAAATAAAATAATTAAGACTAGGTCTTTAATTCTTGTGATTATTGTGATGATGCTAGATCATCTAGTGTGAACCTTTGTGTGCCAAATAGAAGTAGTTAAGTATTGTTTGGTGATTGTGTACCTCGTATTTATTTATAGACGCTAGTACCGACCAAGAATATGAAGAGGAAGGAGACGACGAAGAAGAAGAAGGAGAAGAGAACTTCAACCACTACACTACTCAAGGCAAGCTACCACTGGCAAGCTATCTAATGCAAGCCATCCTAGCAAGCTAACACTTGCAACTTTGCAAGCAAGATAACCTATGCAATGCATTAGGCATGATTTTGTTATGCAACCTTAATATACCAAATCCCATTTTTACTTGCAAGCTTTATTCTTTTATTTCTTTATCAAAGTTCTTTATTACTTTTAGTTAGTATTTTGTGAGTTTTGGAAATATAGTATAGATAGCATAAAGAGCACAAAACTTGGCGTAAGTTAGATAAAATTAGATGTCATACTAAGGCATGAGATTAGACTTAGATAAGTCACACTTGAGTAGCACCCCTCATTAGTGATTACCCCCAACTTTAGTGGCTAGTGCTAAGCATAAAACTTGATCACTTTAGATGGGAATACTGGGTGAAAATGATTATGAAAACCTTAGAATGATGAGTCATTCTAATGAAATGTTTTGACATGTGTTATGAAAACCAGATGCTTTGATGATGAAAATATTGAAGCATGAGCCTTGGCCCCTTTATAAAATTGATGGTTGTGTTCGGATGATATACCATTCCAATTTTACCGTACAACCACAATACCCGAATTTGGGTAGGGCTTCACTGGAAGTTTATATATCTTAGTATGGGTTCCCTTGCGGAATAGGTTTGAGGTGAGGATACCTAGTTATGATTGTCCACCTGTGCAGTTCCCAAGATGACAGATGGTCATGGTTGGGAGGCCAAACTCATAGGGGAGGTGCCTATACTAGGGTGTGTAATTGAAAGGTTAGGATTGATTATCCGCATACTAAGTATGGTGATTCAGGATTGTTCCTAACGGATGTATTGAATGTTGTGGTGAAAGTATACCACCTCTGCAGAGTTTCAAACTATTCGAATAGCCGTGTCTGTGGTTATGGATAGTTGGAGTGGCTATACTGTTTCGTCGTCAGATGTTTTCAAAATGACTTGTGAAATGAATCATGACTTTGACTTGACCACAACAGGGTTGTGAACATGAAAATTAAGTTCCCACTTAGGTGTTGTAAAACATTAAGTTAGTTTTCTTTACTTCTAAACTCAGTTAGATATAAATATTGATTTTTGAAAAATAACCTAGAGCTTAGGATTCCTACTTGAACCACTTTACTTGTTAGTGATAGTTTGTGAGTACTTAAAGAGTACTCACGGCTTCGTCCCTGGCTATTCCTATGGCCAGACTATGAGAAGGATTACCAGGATGATGGATAGTAGGAAGTCTATGACAACTAGGATCGTCTCCCGTCGTCAGCATTGCCTGTGACCCTGAAGATGGAGCTTCGACCAAGCTACCCTTATTATTATTCTGTTGCATTGATTGTATTAAGACTGGATCATGAGATCCTTTATTTGTAGGACCTTTATTATGGTTTGTAATGGATGATTAACTATGGTACCAATCTGTTATGTCTCGCAAAAATGGTAATCCTGGGATTGTGATGTATGGCATAACAGGCATCTGGGATTAAAAATCCGGGAGTTGACAACAGTGCCCTGCTACAGCGGTGTCGACCAGAGAGGGGTGTGCTACTAGGTATAAGTGCTTGATAAGTTTGGAGTGAAAAGGGTGTGATTTTGTTCAATGATGTTGCTCATAGTCATTTTTGGTCATGGTAGTTATTATGAAGAAATTCTTGAATCTTGATCTTGGCAATGTGGAAAAAAGGTACTGGTAGTTAGATATGATCAAGATACTTCCATATGATTTATTTGGGATTTTTTAGATGATTTTTGGTACACTTAAATCATTTATTCAAAAAGTGCAGAATTATTTTATAGAAGCTAATGTAATATTTTTACATTAGTCCAGGTGGGTTTTGGTGTGAGATTGTACTAAATACCTTATCACACATTGGGTAATTTTCTTGGAATTTATTTGCATAGAAAAGTATTTTTAAGTTACTATTTCTTGTTTCATCCATTTAAGAAAAAGGGCAAAAATAAATAATAAAGGATCTCAAAAATATTCATTTTTTATTTTGGAATATGGGATATGATATATAGGAATCAAATGTGAATTGATTTGGCAAAGTGATTTGGAGAAAAAAAACTTGCCTTAATACACAAAGATTCTAGGGTTTTGCCAAAAGTGGAATTTAAATATTTTTGGATCCAAATAATTATGGGAATTATTTGGGGAATTATCATAGCCAAGGTAGATGATGTAAACTTAATTTATCGATCATTGTCAACTTGGGTTTTAAATAATTAAGGTGAAAATGGAAGAAACTAGATTTGGGGGAATCTAAGGTTTTGATATTTTTATGCCACCTAAACATGGTTAGATTAGTGAGCTCAGAGCTCACCTTGGATGAAGGGATACAAGGATAGCTATATCAAGCTATCTATATGATCATGTAAGCGATATTTGGGCTTGGTTGCAAGTGAGGTGATCTAGGAGTGATGGCAAACTTTGTTGAAATTAGGGATGCCATAACAGATGTGCCATGATGCCACATAACCAGGTGGGTTTAAGAAGCACAGAGCTCTAACAGAAACAAGTGAAGTGTGGATTGATAGACCATGATTAGTAGATAATAATCATGCAAAGGGTTGATCAAGGGGAGGTAGTATATGGATGTGACCTTCTGTCAAAGTAGGCATGATGATGTGATTTGCAGAAAAGATTATTTTCTTGATTAGAAAACCATCATGGATGAGTGGGTATAAGAATGGTTTAGCCAGGGGAGAGAGTAGTGTTTGGTAGTAAAAATAATTTACTACAATATGGTTCAAGTACATTTTCTAGAATGCATGCAAATTAGAGTGGCTGGAGTCTCAAATATTGAATCCAGATAAGGATTTCAAACTTGGCCAAATTTGGAAGATTTGTGGATTTGGACAAGTATGAGAGAAGGAAACATTTGGAGAGGGTGCAAAGGTTTATACTTATCATCAAGTGGATGATATTGAGGTATATAGTAAATAGAATAGATTCATGCTTATATTTGGTCTTTGATGATGTGGATGCTAATGCAAGGAATTTGCTCAGGATTGATATGGGTAAAAGATTAAGGATTCACTTCAATGACATAAGATAGATTTAGTTTGGGGATAGTTGGTTGGATATTGTTGATCTCAGCTATTGGTTTGATCCCTAAGGATGATATCCTAGATTGGCTCAGGCTACTTCCCAAGCAAACAAGGCCATCAACATATCAAGGCAATTTATCAGACAACAGATCAAGGCAATTCATCTTATCAACTTATCCAACTATTACTAAGGTTACCATCAAGCCTATCTTGAGGTAAGCATGGGTGTTTTGAAGAGGTTGTGATTTTGAATTAAGATAAGGCCCTCTTGGTAGTTCTACCAAGATTAGAATGAAAAGGTTTTGGAACACCTAGAGATAAGAGTAATTGAAAGTTCTGTCTTGAAAGCATAAGGAGATTATATATAGGTTTCCATAGTTTTGGCAATAGAAACTAGTAAAATATTTTATTATGTAAAAAATCATCTTGGCTCAAGTTTGAAATGCCAAAACATTTGAGAATATGAAAGATGAGCCAAGACATCTCTTTTGGAGAAAATAGTTTTTGACAACTAGGTTGAGGTAAGGAGTATATTACCTAATACACAATCAGTTGCATGAACACAAGCAAACAAGTAAGAAAACATTGCAACACTTAATAATAAAAAGTTTTTGTTCCCCCTGATATTTTCCTTGTTGACAAAAGATCAGGGTTGCTAAAATTGGTATGTTATAGGTTCAGCCTTGTAACATCCCAATTGCAGCAACCCTGATTTAGTGTCCAAAAAGGGAAAATCAGGGGGAACAAAAACTTTTTCTTGATAAGTGTGCAATGATTGCTTACTATTTGATTGTGCCCATGCAACTGTTTGTGTATTAGTTGTGTACTCCTCATCTCAACCCTAGTTTACAAAAAGCTATTTTACAAAAGAGATGTCTTGGCTCATCTTTCATATTCTCAAATGTTCTGGCATTTCAAACTTGAGCCAAGATGATTTTGATAAAACAAAATACTTTACTAATTTCTATTAACAAAACTATGGAGACCTATATATAATCTCCTTATGTTTTCAAGACAGAACTCCCATCTACTCTTATCCCTAGGTTTTCCAAAACCTTTAGTAAAACGTTTTCATCCCAATCTTGGTAGGAATGCCAATATAATCCTTATCTCCCTTCAAAGCACATCCAACTCAAAATACCCATCCTTACCTCAAGCTAGGCTTGATGGTACCCCTAGTGGTAGTTGTATAAGCGATAAGATGAATTGCCTTGATCTGTTGTTTGATGAATTGCCTTGATCTGTTGATTGCCTTGTTTTCTTAGGAACTATAGTGAGCTAATCTAGTACCTCATCCCTTAGGACCCAATCTTGGATTGTGATCAACAATCTCAAACTAAGCATCCAAATCTGGACCAACCTAAGCCCCTTGAGTAACCATCTCATCTCCTAATTAGATTAATCCAGGGATAATCACTCCTGATAGTTTCCAACTCAGTGGAGACCCAATCCAAGCATGGATCCCCTCTATTCAATCCATACCTCAATATACTACCTTTTATCATGAAATTGGAACCTAGCATCCTCTCAAAATCATCTACACTTGGACTCTAGTCTAAAACCCTAAATTTGCCAAGAATGGATGTCTGGATTTCTTATCTAGATTCAATCCTTGGAGCTCTACCTTTTACAACCTATGTGCAATATTGAGAATGTACTTGAACCATATTGTAGTACATATTTAGTACTAACAAATCCCACTCCTTACTTTGGCTAAGCCATTCTAATTCTCACTCATCCATGATGGTTTTGTAGTCAAGATAATAATCTTTTATGCAAATCTTATCATCCTGCCTACTTTGGCAGAAGCTCACATCTAAATGCTACCTCCCCTTGACCAACTCTTTGCATGGTTATGATATACTAATCATGTCCTATGAACCCCCAATTCACTTGTTCCCATTAGAGCCTTGTCCTCCCTAAACCCACATGGTTTAGGAGGGTACCTAATGTATCTGCTATGGCAGCCTTCTTTTCAACAAAGTTTCCCATCTCTTATAGATCACCTCAAATGCAACCAAGTCTAACCCTTGCTTCCATGATCATCTATATGACTTGGTATATCTATCCATATATCCCTTGTACAAGTTGAACTCTGAGCTCCCTAATCCAACCCTGTTTAGGTGGCATAAAAATAACCAAACCCTAGATCCTCCAAAATCTAGTTTCCATCCTTTTTACCCCCTTTCTTCAAAACTCAAGGTTGAACATGATTCATACATCAATTTTACATCATCTACCTTGAATATAATCATTTTCCAAATAATTTCCATAATTATTTGGAGCCTAAAACTATTTAAATTCATTATCCTACAAAATCCTCAAAACCCTCTTTATAAAGGCAAGTTTGTTTTTGTCCAAATCACCTTGCCAACTCCAGGAACATTTGATGCCTATCTATCATATCCCATCTTTCCAACTCAAAAATAAATATTTTTGACACTCTTTATTATTTCTTTTTGCCCTTTTTCTTAAATGCCAAAAACAAGAAATAATTCCCTAAAAATACTTTCCCACCTCCATAAATTCAAATAAAATTCTCCAATGTGTAATATGGTATTTAGAACCATATCACATCAAAAACCAACCTTGCCCAATGTAAAAATATCATCTTAGATTCCATTTTGTACTTCTGCACTTTTTGAATAAGTGCCTTCAAATGGGGTTATAATCTCTAGAAAAATCCCATTTAAATCTTGAAGAGATTATTTGACATCCTCTACCTCCCAGTACCTTCCACTCATCTTTATCAATGGGGAATTTTCAACTTCCCTCACAAGCACCAAATTGATCAACTTTTTGCAAAGCAATCAAACTTGAGCTAAATCAAAACCAAACCATCTCCAAACCTGTCAAGCACCCCTCCTTAGCAGCACACACCCCTATGGTCGACCACCTACTGTAGCCCTAACTACTGTGGCCCCCCTTCCCCTTCTTGTCCCATGTGCTCTAGAGAGAGGAAATAAATATGTGTGGCCACAAGCCTTTGCCCAGCAAACTATCTACACTCCAGCACTCTCTGGTCAAGCTAATGGCCCCACACGACCACTCCACCACCCCAAAGAGCCAATCCCTGGCCATATCTCCCTCCAAGCTCCCCATGGACATCGTCCATCAAACACCACTCCCTCCTCGGGTTAAATAACCCAGGCCACCCCCAGCGCCTTCATTTGTCTCTCATTTTCCCCCAACAACCCCCACTCACACCCCAGAGCTCCCTCTCCCCCTCCCCAGCTCTGCCCAGCCTGTCAGAAGAAGAACAAGGAGATTCGTCCTCCTCCCTCTTTGCAAGCACAACTCCTCTCCCTCGATCTCATCTCCCTCTGTATGTCACTCTCCTGCCCTCCTCTACTCTCTCTGACTCTCTCCCGTTGTTTTCCTGTGCGCAGGAAGGTCCTAGGAAGCCCCACCGGCGAGCTCCGACGAGCTTGGCTCGGTACCCGACGCGCGGGTGCTTCCCCGACATCAAAACCATCATTGTCGCCCATCCCCGGTTGTGGCGTGGCGCGCCGAGTCTCCCTTGACACCTCCCTGTCGCGCTCAAGCCACTGATGAGATCCCCTAACCCTCCCCGTCGCTGCCTAGGGTTTCCCCTCTCCGCTTCCTAGCCAGAGGAAGAGGATGAACAGTAACCGTCGGATCTGCCTCTAATCCGACGGCCAGGGTTGATCCATACCCCTTTGATGCCCTCATCGGCTGACCACCGGGCCTTGCCCTCTCGGGTTTGAGCGCGGTCCCGCCCATGGCCGTGATGCTGGTTGGGCCGACCAAGTGGCATCCCGCTAGGACCAGCCCAGTTTTGGCCAGCTCTTTCCTTTTTTTTCTTTTCTAATATTCCAGATCTCAAAAAGGCATGTCACTTTAAATCCTTTTAAAAATGAAACAGGCCTAATAAAATTTTATCTAAATTTTCTCAGATACCTAAGTCTTCGCTCTAACCTGCAGTCTCCTTAGTTGACTCAAATAACCTCCAGAATAAATATGATAAATCAACTAATAGGATATGTCCAGTTCACTAATAATTATCTCTAGAGAGTTTTACTAATCCAAATGACCTAAAACCAATTTGTACTCGAAGGTATAATCCAAATGACCTAAGTCCAACTCCTTTTACACATATATATCAACATCTTCTATAATCCAGCAGCCCATAATTTTATGAGCCCTTATTGAATTTTGGGGAATTAAACTGTTCTTTTTTTGGTTTATTCACCAATAAATTCATAACAGTAGCTTTGTAACTCCAAAAAGGTTGATTACAATTTATAAACAAAGCTATTCTCAGTACCTACCAGGTGTCCTCTGAATCAACTAAAAAGATTCTGCAAATGAAATATTATGAAAAATACAAATCCCAGCCAGTACTGCCTTTGGGAATTCCTCAAGGGCATTATGGTAATTGTTTTGAGGTGATTCCAACTCCTCTTGAATCATTCCATCAAATACTACCTAAGCACACAAGGAAATAATTTTTGGAGCTCCAGATTATGTCTAGTGAATTATTTCCTAAAACTATAGTTTTGACCACTATAAAAATCATTATAAATCATGGAAACTGATAAAATAGTGAAACCACTTTTGTTGGATTCTTTTTATCAATGCCTATCTGATGGTATCATTTTTATAAAATGGTATCATACAGATCAAGCCCTTGGTCAAAAATCCTCTATTAGGTAGTTCATAGAATTTAAATCCAAAGGGATACCTTTTCCCATTGCCTCCAAATCTTCTCCCAATCCAAGCAAATTAAACCTCCAACACCCTACTGATGTATATCATGTAGTTATCCTTTGCTTGCGGTATGGTTGGATACTTGTATGCCTTGTATTGATTGTCGGTTGTTTGTTTGCATGTATACTCGATAAGGGCGATAGCTGCGTTTGTAAGACGCCGAGAAGAAGGAAGTATCGGGTTTCTCTTATTATTAATTGTATTGGTATTCTGGTATTATAAGGAAGTCAAGGGACATCTCGCTGGTCACAGGCAAGCCACCATTCTTGAACTCCTCTGTTAACCTATTCCTTTTTATAAATTGTTTTATATCTCGTTTATGAATCTCATGATTACATGCATGGTTATTTTCAAATAAAAGGCGTTAGTACCTTGGCTCCTACAAGTTATGATGGGGTGTCAATTCGGAAACTTACCCTCGTTGACCCCCACTTTTACCCTTTAGATTGAGGCTAAGATGATTAGCATCTTCCCTCTTAGAACCCACGGATTTTCAAGTATAAAACTATTTCGGGTTTTACCCTACTACAAAGTTTTAAAAATAAAATCCTTGGAAAGAGGCATCGTTTCCGTGGAAGTTTTACTAAAGAAGATATGATGAGGATGAAGAGAAAGTCAAGTAAGAGAAAGAGAAGGGATGTTCTACGCCAATGTGCGGAACAATTTATCTGTGCAACCACATTACCCCAAACGCTAGGGCTTAGCTCATAGTTGTTGTCCTTAGATGGGGCTTCTTGTAATTTCTTAACGGGAGCAATCTCTGAAAGCCCGAGTGGACTCTACCACAGATCTACGGATCTGGGGCCCATCGCCCGCTACGGTGGAAGTGTCGCTGCAACAACTGGGTCTTCCATTGTCAATACCCGGATTTTTAATCACAGATGCATGTTATGTCATACATCACAATCCCAGGATTACCATTTTTGCGAGACATAACAGATTGGATATCAAAGTACATCATCCATTACAAACCATACATAAGGTCTTACACAAATAAGGATCTCATGATCCAGTTCTTAATACAATTAAAGCAGCAGAATAACATAATAGTAACGATAGCATAGGCGAAGCTCCATCTTCAGGGTCACAGGCAATGTTGACGATGGGATATGATCCTAGTTGTCATAACCTTCCTGTTGTCCATCTTCCTGATACTCCTCTTCATATTCTCGCCACGGGAATAGCCAGGGACAAAGCCATGAGTACTCTTTAAGTACTCACAAACTAATACTAACAAGTAAAGTGGTTTTGAATAGGATATACTAAGCTCTAGGGTTGTTTTGCAAAAAGCCAGATTTACCTCTACTAAGTTCAGAAGCAAACAAAGCTAGTTGAAATTTTTATAACACCTAAGTGGGAACTTGAATTTCATGTCACAACTCTGTTGTGGTCAATTTCAAAGTCACAAATCATTTCACAAGTCCTTTTTGAAAACATCTGACGATAGAACTATATGTCCACTCCAGTCCATAACCGCAGACGCGGCTATTCGAATAGTTTGACACTCTGCAGAGATTGTACACTTTCACCACAACATTCCATACATTCATGAGGAACAATCCTGAATTCACCATACTTAGTATGCGGATAATCAATCCTAACCTTTTAATTACATGCCCTAGTATAGGCACCTCTCCTGTGAGTTTGGCCTCCCAACCATGACCAACCATCATCTTGGGTACTGCACAGCTGGACAATCTTCACAAGGTAGCCTCAGCTCAGACCTTGGCCGCAAGGGAACCCATACAAAGGTATATAAATTTTCAGTCAAGCCCTACCCAAATTTCGGGTATTGTGGTTGTACGGTAAAATTGGAATGGTATCGCATCCAGACAACCATCAGTTTTATAAAGGGATAAGGCTCATGCCTTAACATTTTCATCATTATAAATCATTTGGTGTTCGGAAACACATGTCAAAACATTTCAGTAGAATGACTCATCATTCTAAGGTTTTCATAACCATTTTCACCAAGTATTCCTGATCAAGCTTTATGCTTAGCACTAGCATCTACAAGTGGGGGTAAATACTAATGAGGGATGGTAAACAAGTGTATCTTATCTAAGCAAAATCTCATGCCTTGGGATGACATCAATATTATCTAACTTAGGCCAAGTTTTATGCTCTTTATGCTACCTTCAATTATCTTTCTAGAATCTACAAGTCAGTAAGTAAAATTTTGATAGAAAGCTTTTAATAAAGAAAATAAAATACTAAGCTTGCAAGTAAAACTAGGGTGGTGTGTCAAGTGGGTATAATCATAAATGCTTAAGGCATATAGTTGGCATAGTAACTAGCAAGTAGTAGCTTGCATAAGTAGGGTATCTTGCAAGTGTTAGCTTGTTTGATGAGTAGCTTGCAAGTATTGGCTTGCTAGGATATTAGTATAAGCTTGCCTTGTGCAGAGCAGTGGTTGAAGTTCTCCTTGGCTTCTTCCTCGTAGTATCCTCCTTCCTCCTCGTATCCTTAGTCGGTACTAGCGTCTATAAATAAATACGAGGTACACAATCACCAAACAATACTTAACTATTTCTAATCATCACACAAAGGTTCACACTAGATGATCTAGCATCATCACTAAAATTACAAGATTAAAGCACTTGTCGCATTTATTTTATTTGAGAAAATAATTTCTACTCATTGAAAAACTACTTAAGATTTAATATTCGCCAACTCAAACATGGGATCATGTTGACACATGTCATCACCACATATTTACATCGGAATGTGATTTAAAGTGGTGTCACAATTTAATAAGGTTTAACCTTTTTATTTTATTTAATTAAAGTGACTAGAAATGCCTATGTGGCATTCTTTTATTACTTGATCATTATTTCTGTAAGTAAACCTATATATTTTTATATATTCTGAAAGGTATGGTTAAATGTGATTTTTGAGAGTTGGAATCAACTCAAAAGCTCTTATGGTTGAATTTTGAAAAATGTTTGAATGCAGAAAACCTTCTGCCTTCTTATTTTTACCATGGATGGTGTACATTTCTAAATGGTTTGAATCCAACGGGCTTGGATTAAGCATTTCATTACACTTCTAACAAAATTGGTTTCATGCATTTTGGTCCAGTGAATCGAGTTGGGTTGATTTTTAAATCTAGGTAGAGAACTAAGTTTAGAACTAAATGAATAAAACTAAATTTGAATTGTTGGGTCGCGCGGGATGTTTAACTTGGCCGGCCCACTATGCACAGCGCACGCGCGAACTGAGTAAGTGGCTGTCCCCACTCGTCAGTGAGACAGTGAGTGACAAAGCGGTACGGGGTGATCTAGGCCGCACAATCTAACTCTAATTGAACGGCTCTGGTTCATCGTCCATGTCGGGCAGCACCGGTAAGACAGAACCCTAGCGCGGCCGGTGGGGGGTCGTGGGAGGCTCGTCGGGGCTCAGGCGATGGTCGGCGATGGGGGCTAACGACGAAGTCAACGACGGAGATTCTCCTGGTACCGGCAGATTCTCCTGGGGCGGGTCTAATCGATGGCGCCTCTCCTCCTCTGCAGCGGCGAACTCCGGTGAAATTCCGGCCACCTGGTGCTCTCCTTGCTCCGGGAGTGAGTGGGTGCGATTAGTGAGAGGTGGGGAGTGAACTGGTGCGAAGAAAACGAGCGGGGGAGGCCTCCTTTTATAGTGGCTGAAGGGGACCGGCAGTTCGGTGTGTCGATTTTACGAGTGCTACTAGCATGGGCGATGATAGGGGGAAGTGCGGTGCTCCCTGGCGAAGCTCAATGGCATGGTGGCGAGGCGTGGGGCGGTGCTGAACGGTCGGAACACATCGACGCTCTAGGCGGCTCCGACGGAAGTCTTAATGGCGCACAAGCTCTCCTGGTCGCATGGCTGTGAACGAGCATGTCTGGGCGGTTCCTGGTGCGATGTTGATCATGTTTGCAAGCGGCGAGGGCGGCGTGTGGTTTGTGCGAGCGTGTTGAGCGCGGTGCTCTGGCGCGATCTCGGCATGGTCGCAGAGAGAATGGCCGCACGCATTCTGGGTGGTCCAGTGGCTAGCAGGGTTCGAGCGTTGGACAGGGGGTGGCGGTGGATGGTGGAGTGCCTGCTAGAAAAGGTTGGCGAGGCTAGTTAGGCTTGTAGCTTGTTGTCGACATTGGGGTTGGCAATTGGGCTCGGCATGGTCACCATTGATGTCATTGTCGAGTTTACAGTGAGCTAGAGCTGGTTAAACTAGTTAGATGATCTACTGAGAGTGTAGTGAGAGCTAGGGAGGGGACAAGGTTGGCACAACACTGCTCACTATAGTGTTTGTTGTTTAATTTGATTTGTGCCCAGAAGGTGTTTGATGAAATGGCCGAAAGAAATTCAAATTTTAATTTTAGATTCAAACTTGGTGTGTTTGCTAGGTACATACTAGGGAGTATCTGGTTAGTTGGATTGGTCAAGGGGAACTGGTTTGGTTCGGTTTTGAAAATGTGTGATCTTCACATATGTTAAAGATTCAATTTTGAATTGTCATTTGAATGGGGTTGCTAAATGTTTCTGCAAGTTTCAAAGGTGGGATTTGATTCACTTTTACTTGGTCTAGCAAGGGGTGAAAAGAATTGGAAAAGTTTCTGTTTAGAATCTTGGACTAGAAACACTCAAAGTGACCTAATGAGCAAGATTGGCAAAAATGACCATTTTCTTTATTTGTTTTGTTTTTGATTTTCTCTTTATTTTTTTCTTCTTGGAAATGTTTTAGATGATGTTATATTCATCTTTGAACCATTCCTTACTATCTGGTTGAATCACACAAGTCCATTCATGCATTTATCAAATCATCACATACATACATGCATCCATTATGATATTTTCAGTCCACCTACTATTGAGGACAAAATTAATTATGATTACAATATGCCTCCTACATTTTATGATTATGGTGATGAGAATAACAATGATAGCTATTTTGTTGAATTTGCTCCCACTATAAATAATAAGAATGACTATGCTTATGTGGAGAGTAATAATTATTATATGCATGAAGCTCATGATAAGAATGTTTTATGTGATAGTTATATTGTTAATTTTATTCATGATGTTACTGAAAGTTATTATGAGAGAGGGAAACATGGTTTTATGCATCTCAACAATATTAAGTTTCCCCTCTTTATGTGGAAAATTTTGAAGTTGCACTTGTTTTGCTTTCCTATGCTTGTTTCTTTGTGCTTTCATGAATTGTTTCTTTACAAGATTCCTATGCATAGTAAGTGGGTTAGACTTAAATTTGTTTTGAATTTGCTTCTTGATGCTCTCTTTTAATTCAATTCATATTTCTTTTGTGAGCATCTTCTCAAACTATCAAGCCTAACTTAAAAGCGTTAAAGAAAAGTACTTGTTAGGAGATAACCCAAGAGTTTTCTTGAGTCTTGGAAGTTATTACTTCAGTAATGACCTCTCCTTATCCTTTTTGTTTGCTTTTTGTTCCAAGAAAGACTTCTAATGAGTGGGAAGTAAGATTTGGGGAGTTGTTGTCCCGAAACAGATTTTTGTGCTCCACCGTAAAAATTCGTGAGGCATCGCTATAAGTCGGATTGAGCTGATATTATACGAATAAATCCCCCAGTATGTTATCTAACTTTATTTAGTTCAACACTTTTTTATTTGAGGAACAGAAGGTCTTCGAAAAAATCGGTTTCTACCTGTTGGTCTCTTTTGACAGATTTCTGCCATTATTTATATTTGCTTCTTATTGATTCCTTTTTGGGTTCTTTTTGGGAAATTGATATTTTTGAGGGAATTGCTACAGTATCTTGTGTTTTTAGTGAAATTTTTTTTGTTCTAAAACTAAACCCCAAAGGTCTATTATCTTTTGAATACACTAATGTTGCTAATGAAGATTGTGTGAAGTTTTGTATGAAGGAAAAATTTTAGGTGTAGAGAGAGAATGATGTAATGAGATGAAGAATGGAAAAAAGCTCAAGCTTGGGGATGCCACTCCATGTCACCTCAATAAATATTCAAGGGGTACAAGCATCAAAGCTTGGGGATGCCAAAGGCATCCCCTTCTTCATCAATAAAAAGCTCAGGTCTTTCTAGACTCTTCGTTTTTATTGCTTCATGCACTACTGTGTTGTTCTTGGAGCATCTTTGTTTTTGTTTTTATTTTTGTTTGCTTAGTTTTCTTGAATAAGTTGGTTGATCACAACACACTTTTTTGGAGAGAGACACACTATGTTTTTATTGTTTAGAACACTCTAGTTTTCACTCTTATTGTTCTGTGAGTGTTCACTTTTGCTAGCACTGTGTTTACCCTTAGTTTTCTTGTGCTTTCAGCTTAGTGGATTTTTGAGACTTGATCACTGATATTTATTGATTATTATCTTTGTGATTTGTTTCAAATAAGTCGATTCGTGTTGGAGAGGAGTAGAAAGTTCATGCTTGAGTAGTACAAGAGGAGCTTGTTTTGACTATGACTCAGACTTTATGATGTCATGCTAGATGTTGTTTTGACCTTATGATTAGTGATTATTGATGTAGCATGACTTTTTCCAAACAATTAGGATTGATATGTCTTGAGAGAATCATGCATTGTTTTAGCATACAAAAGCATAATATTGTGGTATTCTCCTTTGATGCTTTGTTTGGGTTGACTTGGCACATGCTCACACCATGTTATGACTATGAACCAGTCACCTTAGCCTCTATGATCATTTAGTTTTTTACTTGTTATACCACTTTATGCTTTGATTGATAATGTTTTGTCGCTCTGCATGATTATGGCCATTATTGCTATCTTAGTTGGTCGCTCCCAGTCTTTTTCTAGCCTCCACTTGTATTGAGTAAGCTCTACTCATGTATCCAACTCCCAAGAAACCAAGTTATTCCAAAGTGTCCACTATAAATTCCTATGCATGGTGTGTTACACCATTCCAAGTATATTCTTGTTTTCATCTATCTTCGAATTAAAAAGTCTCTTTGTTATGTGAAAACTTAGTGATTAAAGCTCTCACGAACTTGATGGCACACTTTATTTTTCTTGCCCGTAATAAACTTGAACCATTGTGTCATCTATGTTGTATATGCTTGCACTTATACGTTGGAATTAGCAGAACCATGCTGTCATGGGGAACGCTTTCAACATTGCACTTGTACTTTGTACACAGTTGATATCATGCTCTTTTGTCTATGGATGTCATTGGTGTGAAATGAAAAGGGAGCTTGTAAGTCCATGGAGTTATGTATTTTGTGTTAGAGAAATGCCTGAGACGCTAGCCTAAGCCATGCCTAATCATGTTGGAATCTTGCAGCATCACCATATTGAGCAACCTATCAAGCTTTCTTCTTATATAAAAAGGAGACATGTTGAAAAGAGGAAAGAGAGAAAAAAGCATCATATTCCCATGGTAAATAAGAAGATTGCTGAGATGATCATTGTCTGATTGCCTTGTCATTTTGATTATGGGATAGCTCCTGTATCATGTGCAAGGGGTACCCCATTGGCGGTTCTCTATGATACACATGTACTTACTATGACAAGAAATTTCAAGTAACTAAACTTGAGTAGCATGAGGAGAGGCCCTCGTATTCAAGGTACATGAGATTGCCAACTTATACTTTGTCAAGCATATACTCTATAGTTTGTTCACTTTAACCTTAATCACTTCAAGATGCTTATGATAGGGGCAATGAGAGCTGAAAGCTAACAAGTACCATAATTTTTGGAAGCTCTTTATGAAACTTCAAATCCCTACTTCCCTTTATGAAGGGACTTTCTTACACCATTATATTGAGTCTCCACCTTCTATCCTTAGGCACCAGTTAAGAGAGCATAGTTGTCATTCTTAGTTCTATGTGCATTGTCCCAAAACTTATTGATTGATTCATATTGTTGATATTGCTTGCTCTTGAACTATTTGTATCTAGTCACCCTTATGAACTTTGAAGGTGTCCTATGCATCTATTTTCTACTCCCTGAGGGACAAGCTGAATGCCACTATGCTATGTTTTCTATATGTGAAACAAACAAAAGTTTTTCAATGCATGTTATTCATGATCTTTATTTGTATCCTTTCATGTTGCATGCATAGTTACTGAAGGGAATATGCCCTGAGAGGCAATAATAAAGTGTTTATTATGTGTATTCCAAGTATATGATAGATGTTTATTTTGCATGCTATAATTGTATTAATACGGAAACGTTAATACATGTGTGTTTAATAAACAAACAGAAAGTTCCTAGTTATGCCTCTCTCATAAACTAGCTCGTTGATTAACAAGATGATCAAGGTTTCCTGATCATGGACATTGGATGTTGTTAATAACGGGATCACAACATTAGTGTAATGGTGTGATGAACATTCATCCGAAGTATAGCATTACGATCAAAGTCATTGAGTTTATATTGCTATAACAACTTACGAAGTGATCCTAATCCTTAGACCATGAGATCATGTCAATCACTAAACACCGGAAGAGTTTCTTGATAACATCAAACGTCACACCATAACAGGGTGATTATAAAGATGGATTCAGAACTAATAAAGTGTTATGTTGAGGCTCATGGATCGAGAGTGGAATTTGTTCATCCCGATGACGGATAGATATACTCTGGGCCCTCTCGGTGATATCACATTGATTAGCTTGCAAGCAAGTGATTTGATCACTAGAATGTTATATCACAGAACGAGAAAGAGTGCATGTCAGAATCTAGATCAAACTAGGTATGGAGATACCGATGATCGAATCTCGACATGTAATATATCGTGAAACAAAGGGATTAAGATACTAGCGTAAAGGTTCCGACGATCACAAGAAAGTCATCGTTGAATGTGTGGGAGTCAGTATGGGTCTCCAGATCCCGCTTCTGATTATTGATCCGAGAGGGGTCTCTATCATGTCCGCATTATTCACGAACCGTAGGGTGACACACTTAAGAGACACTGACATCCAATTGGAGCAGAAGTTTCATGCCGAAAGAATGAACAAGCGCAAGAATTTATTTCACTAGATACCGAAACAGGTTTTCGGGTGAAATTGCATAAAGTGGTTATGCATGTGAAATGGAATTCTAGCAAGGGGTTATTTGTGAATGTTTGTCATTAAAGTAATTGACAAAATTCTGAATAAAATAAAAGAGTTTTATTTAATGAGAGTTTGCATTAAATTTGGTGGAAATTTAATGGGAATTTGAGTGGACTTTTGAGTGGAGGAAATTTAAAGGGCATTTTGTGAGTGGAGTGTCCACCCACATGAATTAAGGAGGGGAGGGGGCAGCCCCCATGGCCGGCGGCCAACCCCTTGGGTGCCCCCTCCTCCTATAAAAGGATCCCCCCTCCTCACTTGTCTCTCACACCTCCTCGTGAAGGATCTCTCTCCTCTAGAATTTATCCCCATGGTCTCGGACTAGCGAGATACATGTTCCCGTGGCTATTCGGCAAGAAAGAGTTGTGCTTCCGCTGCATCACCGAGCGAGGAGGCGAAGGTTGCTCGGTGCCTCGAACGTGTGTGTAGCACGGATGCGCTGCTGATTTGCGGCGCTTAGGACTTCCTCTCGATCTTGAGATCGCAAGAGATCGTTTACATCAACCACGAGTTGAACTCAAGCTTTGTCGGTCTTCAAGGGTATGTTCTCTACGGATATACATCCGCCCATTGTTTGTATCTAGTAGATAGATCTTGGTACATAGTTCCCATCGTAGGAAATTTTTGTTTTCTATGCGAACCCTACAAAGGGTATCGAGCCGGATCTATGCGTAGATACTTTACACGCAGTAGTACACATATGAGTATGTGGGCGATGATGATCATGTTGTTGCTCCTTTGTTGTAATTTTGGATATTGGTGGAATAGTGGGATGAAGCCCGGACAAACTTTACATGTCCTCGAGACATGAGACCTGCTCCACGCTTGACATGCAACTAGTTTGCATAAGTGGCTAGCGGTGTCTGCTCTCCTACTATAGTCAATATCTATTTTGCAAGCGAAGTTGTCAACAATTTGATTATCCTCGCTGTGGTTCATGTTCGTAGGTAAGAACGGTTCTATCTCGAAAGCCCTAAGCCACGTAAAACTTGCAATGGATAAATTAGAGGCGCCTAGTTTAGATTGTTGCGGGCTAATGTTATGATATGGTAGTGTTGTAAGTAGAAGTATGAGATGATACTCTTATAACACACATAGCGTAAAATCCATAGACCTTGGATTTACACATATAGGTATGATAGTGATCATACCACGATGCACATGATAGAGATCATCTGCGGGAACCATATCATTTCACTAATAAACATATGATGTTTGATAGCATCTTATATTGCTTGTTTAGCGCTTTGTTAGCATAATAAGATGATCCTCATTTAAATATCAAGATAAGAATGTGTTCTTCCTTTAGTATGCACCGATTATGTTTTCGTCGCTCCAAGACATCACGTGATGATCGGGTGTTCTTGGATCCACGACCATATTTCGGGTGTAAAACAGTTACACACGCGAATACTAAGGTTCTAACTTGGCGCAGAGCATGTATGAGACATGGCCTCGAACACGGACCGAAAGGTTAAGAATGAGTCATATAGTTGATATGATGCCCATTTGATGCTCGCCTTTGAAGCTATACCGACTCACGTGATGATCGGACTTGGTGTAGTGGATTTGGTTCATGTAATCACCAAAAAGGCACGAGGGATGTCGTTTTGAGTGGGAGTGCATTCGTAATATAGATTAGTTGAACTCAATCTATCATACACTTAGTTTAAACTTTACAAATTCTGTAGATGGCACCACCTACTTTTAATTTCAATGTGTTCATGGAGAAAGAGAAACTAGCAACGAACGGTAGCAACTTTACCGAATGGGCCATGAATTTGAGGATTCTCCTCTCTGCTGCACAAAAGCAATACATGCTAGAAGCGCAAGTAGGCCCCCCACCTTTTGATGATGCCCCGACGAGGAGAAGAATGTCTATCGACTCGTGGAGGACCACAACTTAGTTCATTGCGGCATATTGTATGGGCTAGAGACAGAACTTCGAAAGCGTTTCGAAAACGGCAATGCATTTGATACAATGGGTGAGTTGAAAATGATTTTCGACACACATGCTGCTCTAGAGAGCTACAACGCCGTAAAAAGTTCTTTAGCTGCATGATGGAAGAGCACAGCTCCGTTAGTGAGCATGTACTCAAGATGTCGGGTTACGCCGATAAGCTTGTGTCCTTGGGAATATCGATTCCCATTGACTTAGGCATCCATCGTGTTCTGCAGTCTCTGCCACCTAGCTATAAGAGCTTCGTGATGAACTATAATATGCAAGGCATGAAGAAGTCTTCCCCGAGCTTCACAATGCTTAAAACTGCAGTATGGAGATCAAAAGGAACATCAAGTGTTGATGATCAATAGGAACACCGGTTTCAAGAAAGACAAGAAGGGAAAACGGAAGGAAGTAAGGGCGGCAAGCCTGTTGCAGCGCTGAAAAGAAACCCGAGTTGGACCTAAGTCTGATTCGAGTGCTACTATTGTAAGGGATCGCCATCGAAGCCCAACCGCCCCAAGTATCTGCGCATAAGAAGGCCGGCAAGGCAAACAAAGGTATATATGATATACATGTTATTGATGTGTACTTGACTAGTGCTCGCAGTAGCACCTAGGTATTTGATACCGGTTCAGTTGCTAATATTTGTAACTCGAATCAGGGGCTGCGGAACAAGCGACCGCTAGCAAGGGGTGAGGTCAAGATGCGTGTCGGCAATGGATGAAGCGTTGATGTGATCGCCGTCGGAACGCTGCCTCTCCACTTGCCGTCGGGGTTAGTTATAAACTTGAATAAATGTTATCTGGTGCCTGCACTGAGCATGAACATTGTATCTAGATCGTGTTTGATGCGAAGTGGTTATTCATTTAAATCCAAGAACAATGGTTCTTCCATTTATATGAATGAAATCTTTTATGGTCATGCACCGATGATGAATGGTTTATTTCTATTAGATCTCGATGATAATGTTACACATATTCATAATGTTGATGCTAAAAGGATTAAACTTAATGATGATATATCCGCATATATGTGGCAATCGCCGTAGGTCATATTACGTTAAACGCATGAAGAAGCTCCATTCGGATGGACTTTTGGAATCACTTGATTATGAATCATTTGATACATGTGAGCCATGCCTTATGGGCAAGATGACTAGAACGCCGTTTTCCGGTTCAATGGAACGGGCGACAGATTTATTGGAAATCATACATTCTGATGTATGTGGTCCAATGAGTGTGTCGGCGCGAGGTGGATATCGTTATTTTGTTACTTTCACGGATGATTTGAGTAGATACGGTTATATCTACTTGATGAAACACAAGTCTGAAACCTTTGAAAAGTTCAAGGAATTTCAGAATGAAGTGGAAAATCATCGTAATAGAAAGATCAAATTTCTACGGTCCACCGTGGAGGTGAGTATCTAAGTTACGAGTTTAGCACTCACATGAAAGAGTGTGGAATTGTTTCACAACTCACACCCGGAACACCACATGAAATGGTGTGCTCTGAACGTCAGAATCGCACTTTTATTAGATATGGTTCGATCTATGATCTCTCCGACGGACTTGCTGTTGTCATTTTGGGGTTATGCACTAGAAACTGCTGCATTCACTTTAAATCGGGCACCATCTAAATTGCTGAAAAGACATCAGATGAATTGTGGTTTGAAACAAACCTAAGCTTTCATTTCTTAAAGTTTGGGGATGCGATGTTTATGTGAAGAAACTTCAACCGGATAAACTCGAACCCAAAGCGGAAAAATGCGTCTTCATAGGATACCCTAAAGAAACTATTGGGTATTCCTTCTATCACAGATCCGAGGGCAAGGTTTTTGTTGCCAAGAATGGATCCTTTCTAGAGAAAGAGTTTCTCGAAAGGTGTGAGTAGTCGGAAGGTAGAACTCAAGAGGTTGTGGAACCTTCTCTTCAAAGTATGGCGAGTAGCGCAGCCGAAGTTGTTCGGAGTTGGCTCCACCTGCTGAAGAGGAACTAATGATAATGATCATGAAACTCGAAGAGAGTACTACCGAACCTCGCAGGTCAAACAGGACGCGTGCAGCTCCCGAGCTGTACGGAAATCCTGTCATGAATTTCATGGTTGATGAAAATGATGACCCTGCGACGTATGAAGAAGCGATGATGAGCCCGGATTATAACAAATGGTTAGAAGCCATGAAATCCGAGATGGAATCCATGTATGAAAATCAAGTTTGGAACTTGGTGGAATTACCTCACGACCGAAAGGCCGTGGAGAACAAATGGATTTTCAAAAGGAAAACTGATGCTGATGGTAATGTGACCGTCTATAAAGCTCGACTTGTCGCAAAGGGGTTTCGACAAATTCAAGGAGTTGACTATGATGAGACATTCTCTCCCATAGCGATGCTAAAGTCAGTTAGGATTATGTTAGCAATTGCTGCATATTTCGATTATGAGATATGGCAGATGGATGTCAAAACCGAGTTTCTCAATGGTAATGTTGAAGAAGAGTTGTATATGATACAACCAAAGGGTTTTGTCGATCCTAAGGATTCTAACAAGGTGTGCAAGCTTCAGCGATCCATCTATGGATTGAAGCAAGCATCACGAAGTTGGGATCTCCGCTTTGATGAGGTGATCAAAGAGTTTGGATTTGTCCAAACTTATGGAGAAGCTTGTATTTACAAGAAAGTGAGTGGGAGCAATGTGGCATTTCTGATATTATATGTGGATGACATATTATTGATCGGAAATGATATAGATCTTTTAAACAGTGTTAAAAGTTATCTAAACAGCAAATTTTCAATGAAGGACCTAGGTGAAGCGTCATACATATTAGGCATAAAGATCTATAGAGATAGATCTAGGCGCCTAATAGGGCTATCGCAAAGTACATACCTTGATAAGATTTTAAAGAAGTTTAAAATGGACGGAAGTAAGAAGGGGTTCTTACCTATGTTGCAAGGCAAGACATTGAGTAAGACTCAAAGTCCGCTTCATGGAAGAAAGAGAGATAATGGACAAAGTCCCCTATGCTTCAGCCATAGGCTCTATAATGTACGCCATGCTATGTACAAGACCAGATGTGGCACATGCTATTAGTTTGACTAGTAGGTACCAATCGGATCCGTGTTCGAACATGGATAGCGGCCAAGAATATCCTTAAGTACTTACGAAGAACTAAGGATATGTTTCTTGTATACGGAGGTGAAGAAGAGCTCGTCGCTAAGTGTTATGTCGACGCTTAGTTTGACACCGATCCGGATGACTCTAAGTCTCAATCCGGATACGATTTCTCATGAATGGCGAGCGGTTAGTTGGAGGAGCTCCAAACAACCTGTGGTAGCGGATCAACAACGGAGGCGAATATGTTGCTTCGTGAAGCTGCCAGAAGCGCTTGGATGAAGGAGTTCATATCCGAACTAGGAGTGGTGGCAAACGCGTTGGACCCAATGGTGATCTATTGTGACAACAATGGTGCCATTGCCAATGCTAAAGAGCCAAGGTCTCACAAGCATTCCAAGCATATTAAACGCCGGTTTCACTCCATCCGCGAGCATGTCAAGGATGGAGATATAAAGATTTGTAAAGTACATACGGATCTCAATGTAGCAGATCCGTTGACTAAAACTCTCCCTAGAGAAAAACATGATCAACACCAGAACTCAATGGGTGTTAGATTTATCACCATGTAACTAGATTATTGTCTCTAGTGCAAGTGGGAGACTGAAGGGAATATGCCCTGAGAGGAAATAATAAAGTGTTTATTATGTGTATTCCAAGTATATGATAGATGTTTATTTTGCATGCTATAATTGTATTAATACGGAAACGTTAATACATTTGTGTTTAATAAACAAACAGAAAGTTCCTAGTTATGCCTCTCTCATAAACTAGCTCGTTGATTAACAAGATGATCAAGGTTTCCTGATCATGGACATTGGATGTTGTTAATAACGGGATCACAACATTAGTGTAATGGTGTGATGAACATTCATCCGAAGTATAGCATTACGATCAAAGTCATTGAGTTTATATTGCTATCACAACTTACAAAGTGATCCTAATCCTTAGACCATGAGATCATGTCAATCACTAAACACCGGAAGAGTTTCTTGATAACATCAAACGTCACACCGTAACAGGGTGATTATAAAGATGGATTCAGAACTAATAAAGTGTTATGTTGAGGCTCATGGATCGAGAGTGGAATTTGTTCATCCCGATGATGGATAGATATGCTCTGGGCCCTCTCGGTGATATCACATTGATTAGCTTGCAAGCAAGTGATTTGATCACTAGAATGTTATATCACAGGAACGAGAAAAGAGTGCATGTCGGTAACGAGATCAAACTAGGTATGGAGATACCGATGATCGTATCGCGGACATGTAATATATCGTGAAACAAAGGGATTAAGATACTAGCGTAAAAGGTTCCGACAATCACAAGAAAGTCATCGTTGAATGTGTGGGAGTCAGTATGGGTCTCCAGATCCCGCTTCTGATTATTGATCCGAGAGGGGTCTCGATCATGTCCGCATTATTCACGAACCGTAGGGTGACACACTTAAGAGACACCGACATCCAATTGGAGCAAAAGTTTCATGCCGAAAGAATGAACAAGCGCAGGAATTTATTTCACTAGATACCGAAACAGGTTTTCGGGTGAAATTGCATAAAGTGGTTATGCATGTGAAATGGAATTCTAGCAAGGGGTTATTTGTGAATGTTTGTCATTAAAGTAATTGACAAAATTCTGAATAAAATAAAAGAGTTTTATTTAATGAGAGTTTGCATTAAATTTGGTGGAAATTTAATGGGAATTTGAGTGGACTTTTGAGTGGAGGAAATTTAAAGGGCATTTTGTGAGTGGAGTGTCCACCCACATGAATGAAGGAGGGGAGGGGGCAGCCCCCATGGCCGGCGGCCACCCCCTTGGGTGCCCCCCCTCCTCCTATAAAAGGAGCCCCCCTCCTCACTTGTCTCTCACACCTCCTCGTGAAGGATCTCTCTCCCCCTCTAGAATTTATCCCCCATGGTCTCGGACTAGCGAGATACATGTTCCCGTTGGCTATTCGGCAAGAAAGAGTTGTGCTTCCGCTGCATCGCTGGAGCGAGGAGGAGGAGGTTGCTCGGTTCCTCGAACGTGTGTACGAGCACGGATGCACTGCTGATTTGCGGCGCTAGGACTTCCTCTCGATCTTGAGATCGGCAAGAGATCGTCTACATCAACCACGAGTTGAACTCGTTAAGCTTTGTCGGTCTTCAAGGGTATGTTCTCTACGGATATACATCCGCCCGTTGTTTGTATCTAGTAGATAGATCTTGGTACATAGTTCCCATCGTAGGAAAATTTTTGTTTTCTATGCTGCGAACCCTACAGTTACTTTGTCTTACTGTTAGAACTTCATATTTCATGCTCATGTTTAGAGTTCTTTGATCCCAGCTTTCAATGCTTGCAAATGGTTTGATCATGATTATGATGGTGCATGTCACCTCAAAAATTATTCTTTTTATCACTTACCTACTCGAGGACGATCAGGAGTTAATCTTGGGGGTGCTTGATACGTCGGAAACGTATCTATAATTTTTGATGTTCCATGCTTGTCTAGTATCTACTTAGCTTTGCTTTGTCTACACTTTGAGGTGTTTTTATATGTTTTCTGATAAAACTTGCTGTACTTCACATCCATCTATAAGAATATAGGATGAGTAAGTTAGTAGAGTGATCAAGTGTGTCAAATTTTATGTATTTTTCAAGAGTTTTTGAGGAACATGAATTTTCATGAAAGAATCCAAGTGATAAGAATGAGAATAAGTTTTTGTAAATACTCACTTCCTTTGGTTTTGAAAATAAGTTTTGATTTAAACGTCCAGTCTAACTAGGGTCTCCTATGGTCAGGATGGCTCTAATACCAACTTGTCAACACCCGGGTTTTTAATCCCAGATGCCTGTTATGCCATACATCGCAATCCCAGGATTACCATTTTTGCGAGACATAACAGATTTGGATATCACAGTACATCATCCATTACAAACCATACATAAGGTCTTACACAAATAAGGATCTCATGATCCAGTTCTTAATACAACTCAAGCAGCGGAATAACGTAATAATAAGGATAGCGTAGGCGAAGCTCCATCTTCGGGGTCACAAGCAATGCTAACGATGGGAGATGATCCTAGTTGTCATAACCTTCCTGTGGTCCATCATCCTGGTACTCCTCTTCATAGTCTGGCCACGGGAATAGCCAGGGACAAAGCCATGAGTACTATTAAGTACTCGCAAACTAATACTAACAAGTTAAGGGGGTTTTTGTAGTAGGATACTAAGCTCTAGGGTTGTTTTGCAAAAAGCCAGATTTACCTCTACTAAGTTCAGAAGCAAGAAACTAGTTGAAATTTTGTAACACCTAAGTGGGAACTTGAATTTCATGTCACAACTCTGTTGTGGTCAAGTCAAAGTCTCAATTCATTTCACAAGTCATTTTGAAAACATCTGACGGGGGAACAGTATGGCCACTCCAACTGTCCATAACCGCGGACGCGGCTATTCGAATAGTTTGACACTCTGCAGAGATTGTACACTTTCACCACAACATTCGATACATCCGTCAGGAATAAATCCTGAATTCACTATACTCAGTATGCGGATAATCAATCCTAACCTTTCAATTACATGCCCTAGTATAGGCACCTCTCCTGTGAGTTTGGCCTCCCAACCATGACCAACTGTCATCTTGGGTACTGCACAGGTGGACAATCTTCACAAGGTAGCCTTAGCTCAGACCTTGGCCGTGAGGGAACCCATACTAAGGTATATAAGTTTCCAGTCAAGCCCTACCCAATTTTCGGTTATTATGGTTGTACGGTAAAATTGGAATGGTATCGCATCCAGACAACCATCAGTTTTATAAAGGGCTCAGGCTCATGCCTCAACATTTTCATCATCAAAATCATCTGGTGTTCAGAAACACATGTCAAAACATTTCAGTAGAATGACTCATCATTCCAAGGTTTTCATAACCATTTTCACCAAGTATTCCCATCTAAAGTTGATCAAGTTTTATGCTTAGCACTAGCATCTATAAGTGGGGTTAAGTACTAAGGAGGGGTGGTAAACAAGTGGAGATTAATGAAGTTTAATCTCATGCCTTAGGATGACATCAAGATTATCTAGCTTATGCCAATTTTAATGCTCTTTATGCAACCTTCAATTATATTTCTAGAATCTACAAGTCACTTAAGTAAACTCTAAGAGAAAGCTTTGATAAAGAAATAAAGTATAAAGCTTGTAAGTAAAACTAGGATTGGGTATCATCAAATGTGTCCAACCAAGCGTGCTTAATGCATTGCATAAGTTATCTAACTTTCATAGTTGCAAGTGTTAGTTTGCTAAGTTAATAGCTTGCCTTGAGGAGAGCAGTGGTTGAAGTTCTCCTCGGCTTCTTCCTCGTAGTATCCTCCTTCCTCCTCATATCCTTGGTCGGTACTAGCGTCTATAAATAAATACGAGGTACACAATCACCAAACAATACTTAACTATTTTCACTCATCACACAAAGGTGTACTATAGATGATCTAGCATCATCACCTATCATTACAAGATTAAAGCATTTGTCTTAGTTATTTTAATTTGAGAAAAGTAATTTCTACTCATTGAAAATCTACTTAAGATTTAATATTCTCCAACTCAAACATGGGATCATGTTGACACATGTCATCACCACATATTTCAGTACATGGGAATGTGATTTAAAGTGGTGTCACAATTTAATAAGGTTTAACCTTTTATTTTAAACAAATAAAGTGACTAGAAATGCCTATGTGGCATTCTTTTATTACTTGAACATTATTTCTGTAAGTAAACCCATATGTTTTTATATATTCTGAAAGGTATGATCAAATGTGATTTTTGAGAGTTGTAATCAACTCAAAATCTTTTATGGTTGAATTTTGAAAAATGTTTGAATGCATAAAAACTTCTGCTTTATTATTTTTACCAAGGTTGATCCACAGATCCAAATGATTTGAATCCAACGGGCTTGGATTAAGCATTTCAGTACCTTTCTAACAAAATTGGTTTCATGCAATTTGGTTCATTGGGTCGAGCTAGGTTAATTTTTGAATCTATGTACAGAACTGTGTTTGAATTAAAATAGAAAAATCTAAATTCAAACGGTTGGGTTGCGCGGGAGAGGTTAATGGGCCGTCCTAGTGTCACTCCGCAGCGCTGGGCTCAGCTGATAGGGGGTTCCACCAGTCAGTGGCTCATAACACGCGAAGCGGTACGGGGCTGTGTGGTTTGTTGGATTAGAAGGGAGATCGACGGCTGGGGATGGTTGTCGACGATGAACATTTCACCGGCGAGCTCGAACCCTAGCGGTGCAGTGGGGGTGCATAGGGGGCATACCAGGGCTCCAGCGACGACTGCGAGGCGGGCAAACGAACGAGTGGTCGACGACGAGCTCAGGGACGGTTGAGGCAGCTCCAGGGGTGGTTGAAATCAACGGTCGCCTTCTTCTCTAGAGGCGGCCTGCTCCGGCGCAATTCCGGCGAGCTGCTGCACCTCGTGCTCCGGCTAGAGGGTGGAACGATCAGTAAGGTGAGGGGAGTGGAATGGTGTGCTTCAAATGGCTGGGGGTCGCCTCCTTTTATAGGCTCGACGGCAAGAACGAGAGGGATGGGAAGGCAACATGGCTACGGGCGGCTAGCAGCATGGCTGAGGTTGACGATCGACGGGCGGTCTCCTGGCGATGCTCTAGAGCTTAAATGCGCGCTTAGGGGCAGTGGCAATTGGTCGGGAACGTGCGTTGCTCTGCGCGACAGAGGCGGCGTCTTCGACGGCGAGCGGTGGCTGTGAGGCACGGGGCGGCGAACGGGGGTGTCTGGCGTGTTCCTGGGATCATGGCGAAGCGGTAGGCACGGGCTGCGGTCGAGGGGCGGCGTGTGCACGCGTGCCGGGTGCGGCGCTCTGGGGCAGGCTCGGCATGTCGCAGTGGCACTGGGAGCGCGGCGTTCCTGGTGGTCCAGAGCTTGCACTGTCTTAGGGAGGGGACAGTGGGCGGCGGTGAGGTGTTGGCTACCTCCCAGACAAGGTTGGCAAGGCTAGGGTGGCTGCTATCTGGCCGGCGACAATGGGGTGGCATGGTGAGGCTCGGCCTGCTCACCATTGATGGCAAGGCAAGCTCACAGTGGTGCTAGATGTTTACAATTGAGCTAGATGATCTACTAGAGACTAGTTGCAACCAGAGAGGGAACAAGGTAGGCCAAATTTACTGCACACTATAGTGTTTCTGATTTGTTTGATTTGAATCTACAAGATGTTTGATAAAATGGCCGCAAGAAACTTACTTTTGAATTTTGAAAAGATTTTTGGTGGGTGTGCTAGGCATGTGCTGAGGATTCTGTGGGTGCTTGGGTTTTGAAAATTGAACTTGTTTGAGTGGTTTTTGAAATAGTGGGATCTTCCCATATGAGATAGATTCAATTTTAAACTGTCATTTGAACTGAGCATTTGAATGTTTTTGGAAGATCACAAAGTGGGCCTTGGTACCTTATTATGAGTACTAACAAGGGGTGCAAAGATCCACAAATGTTTCTGTTAGTTTTTTAAAACTAGGGATAGCTAAAGTAGGCATGAGAGTTAATTTGGCAAAATGACCATTCACTTCATTTGTTTATTTTGAGTTGTTTGTCTTTGGGAAAAGTTTGGGGATTGTTTAGATGATGTTTATTTCACCTAAGAATCTTTTTACAAGCAAAGAAACACAGAACCATGGAAAATTCAAAAGAATCCAAATTTTGAATACACACACATATGAATGCTTTCATATTTTTAGTTGGGAAAGTTTTTTTTAACCCTAATTTTGATGATTAGAGTTTGATGATCCAAGTTTAATATTTTTGGGATGTTACACCTTGCCTCCTTCGCCTATAAGAATCCCCCGACTCAGAAACCCTAGAGAATGGACCAAAAAGCCACGAAAATTTCCGCAGTGCCGCCGCCACCGAAGGGGAGATTCAGAGGACAGGAATCTCTGTTCCAACACCCTGTCGGGATGGGGAAGTGCCCCCGGAGACATCTCCATCGATCTCCACCACCATCTCCATCACCGTTGCTGATTCCCATGATAAGGAGGGAGTAGCTCGAGTCTAAGAGCTCTACCTGTAGGTATGTGTTCATCTCTCTCTATGCATGATCATGTTGTGGTCATGAGCTCTATAATCAAGTAGATCTACTTTGCTACTCAAGTGCTTTAATAGATCTCTGCTCTCCCCACGTGTGTGAAAGTGACAGCGTGCTTACCGTGGTGGCACTTAGGCTAGAGTCTACATAAATACTCACCGTGCTTTAATATATCTATGCTTTTCCCCAAGTGTGTGAAAGTGACAGCGTTCACGCCATGGTGGCACTTAGGCTAGAGTTCATAAATATTTATCATGAGTATATTTTGAGTTGGTTGTCTCTATGAAATTGTGGTGTTTGTTGGAACCATCTAGCGCTCATGGTGACAGTGTGGGGTTATCTAGATGGGGAACCCGGACTTTGAGGAGTGCTGTTATAGCCCTACCATGGATTAGAGTGTCCAACCGGAGAGTAGTTAAGAGTAGTATCACGAAGAGAGGATATTTATATTAGAGAGTCTTCACTAGTGAAAGTATGATCCCTAGGCCTTGTTTCTAAATATTGAAACACCGTTTGCATCTAGATCTGTTGCATGTTTGCTTGCTTCCACCTTTATTTCAGTTTGCCTTTAGTTTCTCCATGTCAAGCTCCATCAAAGCTATTTTCTGGCACCATTACCACTTGTATTTCACTATCTCTTCGCTGAACTAGTGCACCTATACACCTGACAAGTGTATTAGGTGTGTTAGGGACACAAGAGACTTCTTGTATCTTGATTGCAGGGTTGCTTGAGAGGGATACCTTTGACCACTTCCTACCTGAGTTCGATAAACCTTGGGTAATCCACTTAAGGGAAACTTGTTGCTGTTCTACAAACCTCTTCACTTGGAGGCCCAACAACTGTCTACAAGAATAGAAGTGAGTAGACATCAAACCCCATCCTTAAGTATTGTTGACATGAATTACTACCCCAAAACTTTATTTTACATTCTTTATGGAGGATTAACATATGTATTCAATGCTTACTTTTTGTACGAGATGCAAAACATCTCAAGAGAAGACATGAAACTATGAAGCGAGTCTTCTAGTCGGGCATTAAACTAAGTAGTATCCCAAAAATAAAAGTAGAGGCATAAAAAACCAATGCCAATTATAGGAAGAGTCTCTTATTCTATAGGTTCATCAAAGTGTGCTTGAAGGTTTGTTTTGTCCCTCCTTTGTTTTATTACACCATTAATTATTATTTAACATGTTTATAGATGTGCAAAGATACAAATTGATAGTACACTTGCATATTATGTTTCATTGAAAGGATTTGAACCTATGAGCTTTACATGATAATGAAAGAAGAAAAAGTAACAAACTACAAAGTCCATGTTTATTTTTATCACCTTCATGCTCGAGGACGAGCATAGGTTAAGCTTGGGGATGTTGATGCATGTAAAATGCATAGATGAACTTTATAATTTGTTAATATCTTTATCCACATATTTGCATCATATATAATGTTATATCCATGTTTTACATTGATTTTTGGGGATTTACCAATGATCCCCTTTATTTTGGTTATAAGCTGGCAGGGCAAAAAACTCTGTTTTCAATGTTTTTGATGTTCCGGGACCTATACAGAGTCAAATGGACCTGAGATTTTGGGGATGTAAATATTTATCCACGAGAAGCATCTGGAACACAAGAACCTCAACTGGAGGACCAGTAGGCCCAAAATCGACTAGGTGGCGTGCCTAGCCCAGGTGGGCGCGCCACCTACCCTCTTTTCCTCCCCAGTCGTCCGATCACCTTGATTCTTTTGTCCATGGAGTTCTTTAACCTAAAAACCCATATATAGGGGATCCCCCAGGGAGTCCTTGAGACAGAGCACACTAGAAATGAAAACACCACCAAACAGAGTCATAACCAGCAAAGATTGGAGGGGGAAACTCCACTGGAGCTGCCTCCGGGGGGATATCCACCCTCTCCAACATCTCCAGCATCGTCACCATGATGAAGAAGGAGTATTCCACCTCTGTACTATGGGTTTGTGGCAGTACCTTGATCTATTACTCTCTTGTTCTTCATAGATCTAGTACCATATGAGCTGCCCAACATGATTATGGTCATATATCTATAACTACTAATAAAAGAAAAACAGTTTCTTTGGTTTGGTCCGTTTTGGACCATTGTACCCCTGTAGTTCAGTGAAATTACATTGTTTGCCACCGCCAAGTCAAACCGAACAGATCATTTGGAAAAAAAGCATTGACCCTGCTATCCCCGCACCCGCGTCGCTGATCCACATCCGTTGCAGCCACCGGCAAGAGATGAGTTCTCCTGGTCAGTTCAGGAGGTCGGGCGGCGGTGGTGTCGATCTTGGTGGCAGGGATTTTGTTGCAGAGTCAGCCACCGGCGTCGTCCACCTCCTTTGGCCGATGAGAGGGACTACCGGGACCCAACATCTGCGAGCCTGGGACCTCCTCGACTGCCTCTCCTGGTTAGGTCGGAGGCCGGCGGCACTGGTGTCGACCTTGGTGGCATGAATATCGTTGAGGAGTTAGCCACCGGCGTTGTCCACCTCCTCCGGCCGATGAAAGGGACTGCCCAGGATATTGTCCTAGCTGCAGCCATCCCTGATGCCTAGGTAGCTCTTGATCTGTAGAGTCGGCTCTGGTTCTGTTCCCCTGTATGGATGCCGCTCATGCTTTCCAGTGGTAGCGTCGCTCCAGCCCCTGCGTCGACTTCACACATAAGGCAGTGTGCAGCTCCACCCGTTAAGTTCTCTGCAGATTCTATATATTTCCAATTGATTGGATCTCTAAAGTCGTACTCCAATCATGCACTTGAGCTGTGGATTCGACATATAAGTGGCACTGGAGTTGTATTCTAGATCCAGCAAACTCAAAATGTTGATGCAGTTTCTCCGGGAGATTAGGGATTTAGCGAGGCAATTGGGATCTTTTTCAAAGAAGCAATTAGAAGCAACAAACCCGATTGATCGAATTCGGGGAGTTATCAGGCATGGCGACCACGGTCCATGCTGGAGTAATTTACTTTTGCAAATAATAAGGGTATGTTTAGGAGTGACTAAGAAGTTATTTGTTGTCTCTTTCGCCTGATATGAAAACTTGTAGCAGGCTGTTTTGACGTTCACTACAAGTTGACTTTTCTCACCCGACATAACACGCGGACATGTTTTGCCACCGGTAAGTCAAAAAAGTTCGACTCTTTCATGACTTCCACATTGCGGCCACGCGCACAGACTCCAGGGTTTGCCACATGCCCAACCACTAGGCTACGGGCCAATTCTCTAATGAATGAATAATACATGACAGTGCTAATGTAACATAAATTCTCGCTTAGCGCCCATCGTTATCCAACCCGGCGTCCTGACGATGCCAATGAGAACTTACTTTACTCTCTTATTTGATATGAAATTTTCTTTTCTGTTGCAACGCACGGGATTGTTCTGTATTTGTGATGGTTATTTACAGATGGAAACAAATAAAATAAAAACTTATCTAATTAGATAAATTCTACATGATCTAAAATTTAACAAAAGCTAACCCGTTGCAAGGTGGTCGCGGGAGGGCTTCCCGATCGATACAGGCTCATCAAGTCTGCAACTGAATTGGCCACCATGATTCAGCTTTTGGTTGCCCACTGAACTGGAAGTGCTAACTGAAATTGATGTATTGCAAGTGAGCAGTTTTTTGTCTGAAGCAATTTTCTTGGATCGTATTGTCAATTAAGTTGTCTGTTAAGAGGGATTGGATTATACAACATTGATGTTTGTTGTAGTTATGGCAAAATACATATGGCCTGAAATCTGATTATTTGCATTTGATTAAAATTATCTTCAAAGGAGGTGTTTTCTTTCTTGCATGTTTTTCCTACCATGGCAACATTTAAATAACTTGTGTGAAATAGTGTTCATTTGATTTCAATTGATGTCGTAGCAACACACGGGCTTTGTGCTAGTGTAATTCCTATGTGGTGTATCTTTATTGTATGATTTGATATATGAGATTGGAACCTATTTTGTGTAAGATGTATTGGTAGATGCATATCATGTACCCTATTCTTAATTGCTTGTTTTGATCCAACTTGTATGCAAGAACTTGTATGAGGATAAGTGTGTGTTATATGGAGTAGCATGGTGGTAGTGATTGAATTGTGACAACAATGTTCAAGATCTACTTAAGTTTATACCTTTCTTTTGTTGCCTCACTAGGGATATAGTGACATAATGTGCTATAATTATCATGTGACAGTGAGGTAATCTTGTTAGATCAAGGTTGCATATATGTATTTCAAACATTATGTTATATTACTTAAATCTATACTCTGATTTGTTCTTAATTCAAGATTGCATGGATTTTCCCTTTCTTGAGGATTATAAGAGAGATGTGTTTCATCTCTATGTTAGAACATGATGCCCATATGAATTATTATCATACACATATAGAAGTTCCATGAATATTTATCATTGATGAATTGTTTTATGATCACTACAACTTAAAAGGAGAGTAGACAAGTGAACCCATGAACCCTGGTCCAATTTTAATCATAAGAAACACCTTTCCATTACATTTACTACCTTTTATATTTTTTGCAATTTATTATTTCTAAAATACAAAAATAATTTTCCTACTTGCAATCACTCATAAAAATCCCAAAACAACTTTACTATCTTCCATATCATCTAGTTTGCATTAATTTACTTGATTTACTTTATCTGTTTTAGTTTACTTTATATTATATTTCATATTAATAATACGAAACCGTATGCTTGACAACCACTTGGTGGAGTTGGGGACACAATACAAATTATTTTAATTTACAGGTTGTTTGAAGACGAGAAGACAAATAAAACTTCCATAATCAATTCCCCGAGAGTTTGATATAAACCCTCGAGTCACCCTTGTGGGGAAAATAAGCTTGCTACAACACTCTGCAATTGGAGTCCCAACGAAAAGTGGCCACGATTGTTGCCATCAGCAATCACCATGCCGACTACCGCAATTAAGGGTTTCCCCGTGGATATCGTAATTAGCTTAGTGAATCTCCCTTTGTTCCCCCTTCGACGGTGTTGGGTGATAGCGGTGCTTATAGTCACAGTAGAAACTGGCACAAACATACAAGCACGTCCAAAGGGTTTCAACCTCTTACTTTAGACCCGAAGGCAAATGATATGTGGCCGACTACACATATCATCTAAATGGAAAGATCAAACACACATCATAGATCAATGGATCTTTGTACACAAGTAATAGATCATCTTTATTTCATTTCATAATAATGCTAGGGTTTCTCCATATCCTCAAGAATGAAGGGAACTACCCAGATATGGAAGAAATCAACAACATCATCATAATCAAATGGATGGACAAAAGTAATGGAATGAACCTAGTGCAAACCACAATTGAATATGGAATTACAACAAGATCTAATGATTGGAAGATGGGGGTAGAGATGGTGATGAAGATGCAGTGGTTGATGATGTAGGGGATGACACGTTGTCCTCCAATGATCAGTGCAGTAGCAAGGATTAGCCCTTCTCCAAGTTCCTCCTTTAGATCCCTTTCTGGTATGGTTTTTCATGGCTGGATGTTTCTGTGAATGTCGGATCTGTGATGTGTTTTCATGAGGAGGAAGTATTTGATGAGGCTGTCCTGATGCAGGATCGTACGGGTACGCGGTATAGGCGGGCTCTGCCCGTACCACTAGTCGTTATGCTGGCTGAAGCCTCCTGGGCATGGGAAATTCTTCCAGGTGTGAAGGTAAATCAATAAAATGACTTTTATCACTTAAAAAATACCATATTACTATGTAATATGATAGTCTCAATTGATATATTCATTATAGACCTAGTAAATTGGGATCATGTTGGAACAAGGATAGAAAGGTGCGCAAACGCGGTGAAATACTAAAAACCCTATGCTACTAATGCAAAAACAACAAGTAAAATGCTCAATTTTTGGACTCATCACTACGCATGCATAACTCATCAATTAAACTAAACATCGAGTAAATGAATTCGAATATGTACAAGACAGTAACACTCACTCAAAGTTGTAAGGAAATAGTATTTCCATTTTGGTTTGTTGTTTCACTAAAAACCTTAGCAAGCAATCCTCTATTTCCTAGGCGTTTCTTTTTACCGTATATTCACCAATGGTATTTGGGTCAATGAACCCAAGTTCATAGATTTATCCTCTTTTGCATTCACGAATCTTTAATCTGCATAATAGCGTACGAAATAATATAGTGAGGATAATTATACGTGTAATGAATGAGCTGAGCTAGAGATTTAATTAAATAAATAAATCACTTACAGACAATAGCAACTGACGAGATATTTGTTGAGGGAGTCTTGATTGAGTAACTGAAATAATACTAAAAAAGTCAATGTATATCTCGTCGTTTCCACGGAAATAATGCTCATCTCTAACTGTCGCTATGAGCATGATCTTCCCTTCCTTTGAGACTTCCATGTTCCACTGATGCAATTTTCGCATTTGTGTTTGTAGATGTGGGACCTCCTCAGGTCTGACGAGATGCTTCTCATACTCGTATCTGTATGCTAATTCAGCCATGGGAAAACAAAGATTGATTGCCTATGTATTGATCAACGGTCATACCAAGATCTTTATCCGTTTGTGCAAGTAGTCGTGCAACCTCCGAATCCTCATCAGAAAATAATTTGAGTGGGGGGACGATTGTTTTTTCTATGCTCCTAGCAGGGGAATTGTTTTCATGCTTGCCCTACTACTTCTTGACCACTACAGATTCACTTTATGTGACTTTATAATAGAGCGGTCATAGTCTGATGGTAGATAAAATAGGATTGGTCTTTCAAGAAATTCCATAGAGTGTTTCACTGTTTTGGGTGATATATACTGCTTTGGATGGGGCCATTTTGGTGCAAGTTGGCATTACACATCTTCATCCATGATCCTTTTGTTTTCCTCATCACTCATTTTGTAAGGTAACTTGGCAGGAGACACATTGGCTTTCTTCCTTGTACCTGCTGAGGATTTCTTCGCGGCTGTAGTATTAGCCGCTGGAGCGGCGGTGCTCTTCCGCTTGTGCAACCAAGGCGGAGTCTGCTGACGCAGAGGAGACTGCTGAGGCAGTGGAGTCTGCTGACACAGCAAAGGAGACGGAGGCGGCAGGAGTCTGCTGACACGGTGGAGCCTGTAGACGCGCCGGAGATTAAGCTAGATTGCTACTATGAGAAGTCTGTGGCCTTGGCGTCCAATTTGGAAGCACGATGTATTCCTTTCGCCATAGAATGGTGTTTTTCCTAGCTTCTCTCAGTTCATTCAGATCCCCTTCACCTGCAGGGAAGTCAAGCTTCAGGTGCTCAAATCCGTTCATAACTTCATCCACCCCGACAACAGCATGGCAATCTAGAACTGGAGAGCAATGGTAAGTTGGTCTAGGTCTAGAAGGTAAGGCAAAGCCGACCGCCACCTTCATGGATATGTTCACAACTTTCACATGTAGCTCATGATGAGTGCATATTTGTATCATGCTTTAGATTATTATTTTGCATTGTAGTGGTAGGATCTTGGTATTTTACAGCGTTTGCACGCACTATTTATGTTTATTTTTACTAGGATCAGATCAGATGATGGATACGATGGACACAATTCTTGGACCAGTTATATGGGAGTGAAAAGAAGACAAAAACAATGTAAATTGCTTATTTGTGAATATTAGTAACACTAGAAGAAAACCCGAAGCAATTGAAGTACACAAAAGGTTTAACGACCAACTATACGGCGGGAAGAAATATTCTGGCCGTATAGTTCCTGCCGTATAGTTGGCGCCGACACCGCCTCCTCAAATAGTTTCACCCTATGCAACTGGGTCGGAGAGATGACATACAGAACACCCAGAAATCACCGAAACCTAACCTCCGGAAGGCATCTGGAGGGGGAACTCATCCACCGGGTATTCATGTTCGCCATGCGCAGATCCAGTAGGCTAAGGCATCGATCTTCATCATCAATCACTGCATCACCACCATCTCCATCCATCCCATCTACATCTTGTCTATATGTTTTTCTAATTTCCGTACTCGTTGTGGATTTATAGAAGTACTATTCATCTATGATAGATTCCATTACTTCTGCCATGATGTTGATTGCCTCCATGTCTAAGTAGAACATTAGTTCTTGGGGAGATGGAGAAACCCTAGTATGAGATTGGAACAAGATAAATTTTATTATGATATTCATCGTTGTGACCATGTGTTAGATTGTCTTCTTACGTATCAGCTTGGGAATCGACGAAACTCACAAAACACTATCCATACCATGTGATACATCCTGCGGAATTATGTCCCTTAATAGCGCAGTAATTCAATTGATGTTGATTGTTGTATGATGTGGTTATGAGGAGGATTTGAGCAGTGGTTGCTGCCTCATTTTCCAAATACTGAGTTACTCCCACACATACATAGTTAAGAATGTCCATGATAATAATCTTTACTTTAACCCTTTATAATGCTAGTGGTGTATCCGCACATCCTTGAGAATGCTTTTCCCCACTGAAGTTTGAAATCTCTTTTACAGACGCGATACTTACTTTCTGTACTTGGTTTTGTTTACTTTACTCATTGTTCTCTTATACCAAAAACCCAAAAACACCTTTTTACACAATACTTGCATTTTATCTTGTCACTTAGAACTGTATTTAGCATTTCTATTTTCAGTATTTATTTCAAGAATTCTTAGACTTTAGACTCCTGCTCCCTATGGGATCTATATTTTTATTTCGAAACTAGCTACAAACGATCTATGCACTTGCAGTCATCAAGCTATATTCTGGCACCGTTGTCGGGAAGCTAAACGCTATAGGTCTTGGCACCGTTGTCGGGAAGCTAAACGCTATAGGTCTTTTAGTTTTTGCTTATTTACTTTAGTTTTGTTAAGTTTTGTTTTGAGTTAATGGTTTCCACCAACAAGATGGAGTTTGAGCATACGACTGGTGCTAACCCACTCAGACACTTTGGGAAGCCCTATGATAATTATAAAAAAGACAACTCCAATGAGAAGACAAGGGGGTTTGAAATAATTCCTCTACTACTTGGTATTTTACACAAGAAGCAATTTACTAGAGATGAAGAAGATCTTGATCCATATGAGCATATTGTATGTTTCAAAGATATATGTGGCACTTTCCAATTAACGAGGTATACCGCCAATGAGGTAAGGGTTAAACTTTTTAGACAAACTTTGACAAGTACAGCTCTCTCATGGTATAGATCTCTACCCTCAGGATCCACTATACTTGGGATAACTTAGCTTGTGAATTCTATCCAAATATGACTCATTATCAAAATCTTTTGGAATCAGGCGTCTTATAATGACTTGGAGGAACCGTCCTAATGAAGGACTAGTAAGAGATTATATAATATTTAAAGATTTACTTAATCAATGTCCTCATCATGATTTGCCTGAATGGTATTTACTGCATATCTTTTATGGCAGTTTAATTGAACCTAATAAAATTGAACTAGACTCTTGCGCGAGAGGAGATTTTATGGATTTACCTATAACTAAAGCTTGGGCTTTACTTAATAGAATTCGCGATCATAGAGTTTCATGGAATTTTGGTCTAGGAAGTTAACGAGGCATAGAAATATATTATGATTGTATTCATGACTATAATAAGAAGGTCCATGTTAATGAATTATCTAAAGAGCTTTATTTAGATTCAGATCTTGTGTTGCAAGTTGTTAAAGCTTTTACAGAACACATCAAAGCTCCAAAAGAGGGTTCGGCCAAGTATGATCTACCACCCTAACCTAAGAAGAAAAGAGAAGTTAAAGCAACATTAGCCTCCCTAGAACCAATGTATGAGATACCTTTCCCTAACACTACACATAAGCATATTTTGGAATATGAACAGGTCAAGACAGTACAGGTGGAGAAAGAAGAGGAAAAGGTGCCAATAATTGAAGAACATCTGGATGAAACCAAAGATGAAGAGGTAACCAAGGAAGCAATTATGGCTATGTATGCACATTGTAACATAGTTGAACTCGATGAAGAGACTTATATATTTGTTGAAGGTTGTAACATCCCAAAAATCATGATTTGTAAAAGCTTGCACTTCATTCATACATCCATGGCATTCTTAGCTTGCACCAAAATTTTCAAATCAAAACTCAAACTAAAACCAAATTTTATGCCTATGGTTTATAATCATATGAGGCTTGGTTTTATTTTTATTTTTAAAGGACTTAAGTGTAATTGAGTAAATAAGTGTGTTTAACACATGTTTGAATACTTGGATCACGCTACAAAAATTCAGAGGAGGTTTAAATTCAAACTTATTTGAAATTCATTTGAATTTGGTTCCTGAAAAATCAAATAGAAAAAGAAAAAAGAGAAAGGAAAAGAGAAAAGGACAGCGCTACCAAAATGGCCCAGTGCCAAATCCAGCCCACTAGCCCACCCGGGTCGTTTCCCCCTCTCCACTCTTTTCTCATGCGCAAGCAAACCCCCACCTCACTGACGGTCAGGCCCCACTGCCACGTCGACCTCGTCGTCTATCTCTCGCCGGAGGACCCGTGCCCCTCTCTCCCGTTTCCTCCCCGTTTCAATTCGAGTAATTGTGCTTTATTTCTGGCGTGATTGCCCCTCTCGGCCCTGATACTTAAACCCCCATTGCCCCTCGCCATTTCCCCTCACTCGACGCATCTTCTCCGCCACCAGGCTGCTAGGATTTTGAGCTGCGACACCACTGCCCCGACGCACTCTGGTGACCGATTCCGGTGAGGATTTTCCGCCCCTTGTCCTCTCAATCTTACAGTTGTGTTAGCCATACTCCCGCGTGCCTAACGCTGCTCATGGATTTCTTTTTGGTGGCTTACAGCCTTTCCTTCATCGACAACAACAAGTGCCCAACGACGTGCTCTACTCCGGCGAGCGTCTACGGTAAACCTAGCCCTCCCCCTCCTCTCTGGTTCATGCACGTACCCTCACCGTCCCAGTACGGGTCTAATGCCGCCTTTTATTCGCCATCTTGTGCCTTGTAGCGCCGCCAACATCAACGCCGGAGCACACCCGAAGCTGACCTCTACTCCGATGAGGAATTCCTGACGGTTCCGCACGCTCGCGTCTCCACCTCGTCGACCATAGTCATCGCCGCGTCTCCACGCTTCGGTAATGACCCTCCCCATCCCCACTTGCCCCCAGCGCCGCCAGTTCACCGCCGGCAGAAGCGTCGCCGCCGCTCTAGCCATTCGCGCCGCCACTCGATGGTCAAAGCGTCGTGGATCGTTAGATCTAGATATAAGGGTTATGATTAGAAGCTTAGGCGAAAGGGTATGGGCAGATCTGGACCGCAGGATCTCACTTAGATCCAGCAACTCACGAGTGTGATCCGCACGAAGCGCTACGGGCCAATCAGATGGCGCCGCGTGTCAGGGTTTTTCTTTTAAAATCCAGATTTGAATTTATTAGATGAATTAACTTGTAAAATTCATAACTTTTGATATATTGATCCAAAAAATGCAAATAATATATCAATGGATTCACAAAAATAAATCCTACACTTCTGTGCGCTTGGTTTTGTATTTTGATTCTGTTAAATTGGAATTTATTGCAGAGACATTTGTATGCTTATTTTGAGGTTATAAATTATTTTGGAAATGTTAATAAGATCAAATTAAGTTTATTTAGTCTATAAATGTTTGGTTTAGTGTTTAGTACTATTTACTTGCCTTGTTTAGTTTAGTAAAAATCATCACATGGCATTTGCATGCATTCATATATTTTTGTTTGATTATTTTGAATGTAAGTTTGGTGCTATCATTTTATGTGTATATTTTGGTGCTAGTGGTGATTGTGATTGTGAGGATTGTTGCTACTCCCCCAAATACCAAGGAAAGTGGTCCTTCATATATTTTTTCCTAATATTTTGACTATGCATTAATATTATTTTGTATAGAGTTTGCATGAAATTTTGCTAAGTATCTATATGTTATGATTAGGAAATCCTAGTAGATGTAGTCTTGATAGAATTATTCTCTAAGTTAAGATAATTGTTGATATCATGCTTAGCCTAGCTATTAGTAAACAAGGGTGGATTATATACACATGCTATGGAAATTTTACAAAGTCTTTTGACTTATTTTTTTTTGCTTTAATAAAACTACTAAGTGAATGAATCACCTGGGTGGAATGGAAGGAAAGGTTTGTGTTGAGTGGTTACCCCAGGGGTAATACCTGGTGTATCTCACTTGTGGAAATCCACCTAGGAACAAAGGGATTTGAGATACTTAGTGTTTAGAAGCTTCTAGTACAGCCACATGGCATATGGGCTCTGCCTTGATCATATAGGTTGCAATAACTTAGCCAGATGGACAGAAGGTGGTAGGGTGATAGGTTTGGAATGCGTCCATTTGTTCTAAGGGAAGTCTTCTGAAAGATCCTATCTCGATGCATGTCGAGTCTTGTGGAGAAAGTGCACCACCTCTCGAGAAGGAAAAATCTAAGTACTTAGCCGTGTCCCCGGCAATGGAAAATTGAGCATCAAGACACTGAAGCTATCAAGGATCTCCTCATCCCAATTTCTAAGTTAAAAACTTGTGGTTGAACAAGGGTAAAGGATCACCAATTTTATTGGTAGATGCCTTGGGTGATTTTGATAAACAAAAACTTAGTGTTTTCAACTGATAGGAAAACCTATTTTGAGCAAAGCAAGCCTAAGCTACACTTAGCAAAAATTCCTGTAGAAGTTAGAAGCTACTATTCTACTAAGGTATCACCTGCCAATACTATTCCAATGTATTGACCCATTGTGGCTGTAACTTATGATGTTGCAGGTTACTCTGATGAGGATTAGGGTTATGAGTCTACACTCAACATGCTTGCCTGTGGTACATGAAGATGAATAATTTACTTTATTTTCTTATGTTATGAACTCTTGTACTAGCCTATGGCTATGGAGTTGTAAAAGACTATGTTATCTCTGGAATGACGATGTAATAAAGACCTTCGTATCTATGTACTTCATCTTAAACAATGGATGCTAGCAATTGATCCAGGGACTAGCATTGCAATCATAGGGATCCTTATCCTTATAAAGGTGGGGTCTTACAAAGGTAAAACTAAGGTAAAAGATGTGGGTAAGCCTATTCTTCCCTGCATATTTAAAGAAACCTCGCATTACGGTTTCTGTGATCTTGGCACCGAAGTTAATGTTATATCTTATGATTTTTATTTAGAAATAAAAGAAGAGATAGCACCGTCTATAATAGAAAATACTGATATGACAATCATGTTAGCCAATAAAAATCTTAGTATTCCAATGGGAGTAGTTGAAGATGAAACTGTCACATTTGGCAATAAAAAAATTCCTATCGATTTTGTAGTTGTTGATATGCCAAATGACACTCTTTGCCCAATCATATTTGGAAGAAACTTTTTGAGTGATGTAGGTTCCACAGTCTACTTCAAAAAGGAGGTTGTATCCCTTAAGCTTCGGAAAGCGGAAAAAGAATTCCACTTTTCCAAATTTAAAGACAAACCTCTACATATACAAGAAGGAGAGAAAGAGAAGACTATTGAGGAGATGGCAGCTATTTTCTTAAGTAATCAAGAAGAAGAAATAAATGAAGACTCAAATTGTGAAGAAATAATTATGGAGGACATGACTCTAGAAGAATTAGAAAGTGAATTGATTCATTTCCCATTTTAGAACCTCCAACTGATGAAGCTTTTGAAGAGCCAGAAAAGAGAGGGGATGAAGAATTAACACCCCCAGAATTAAAAAATTTAACATATTATCTTAAATATAGATTCTTAGATGATACTAATAAATTCCATGTTCTTATTAGTGCTAAACTTTTAGGGGAAGAAGAAGAAGAACTCATGAAGGTACTAAAGGAGCACCACAAGGCCTTTGGGTACTCAATGGAAGATTTTAAGGGCATTAGTCCCATCATAACCGTCCTTCGAATATTCATGAAGTAAGGTGCTAAACCAGTTGCAGAATTTAATAGAAGGCTAAATCCTGAAATGAAGGAAGTGGTAAGAGAAGAAATAGTACGCCTACTGGATGGAGGTATAATTTATCCTGTAAAAGAAAGTGAATGGGTAAGTCTTGTTCATTGTGCTCCTAAGAAAGGCGTCTTTACTGTTGTTCCTAATGAAAACAATGAATTGATACCTACTAGAACTATTGTTGGACATAGGATGTGCATAGATTTCAGGAAACTGAATAAGGAAACTAGGAAAGATCACTATCCTTTACCGTTCATAGATCAAACTTTAGAGAGGTTAGTAAACCACACTCATTTTTGCTACTTGGATGGATACTCTGGTTTTTCCCAAATAGTTGTTCATCCAGATGACCAACTTAAAACAACTTTCATTAGTCCTTATGGTTTACATGCTTACCGACGCATGCCTTTTGGTTTATGTAATGCTTCAGATACTTTTCAAAGATGCATGACTGCTATTTTCGCAGATTTTATAGAACTGATAATGGAAGTATTTATGGATGATTTTTCTGTCTATGGAACTTCGTTTACTAGTTGCTTGGATAATCTCAATAGAATTTTGCAGTGTTGTGAAGAAACCAATCTTGTTCTAAACCGGGAGAAGTGTTATTTTATGGTCAAAGAAGGCATAGTCCTTGGACATAAGGTATCAGGTAAGGGTATTAAAGTAGATTGGGCTAAAGTTGAAGCAATAGAGAGAATGCCACAACCAAGGGACATAAAAGGTATAAGAAGTTTTCTTGGTCATGTAGGATTTTATAGAAGGTTCATTTGGAATTTCTCTGGAATTTCTAAACCTTTAATGAATCTGTTGCAGAAGGGAGTAAGATTTAATTTTGATGATAAATGCCTTGTAGCTTTTGATAAACTTAAATATGCTTTATCTCATGCCCCTATTATTAAACAACCTATATGGGATATGACTTTTGATTTAATATGTGAAGCTAGTGATGATGCTGTAGGAGTAACTTTGGAACAACACATAGGTCGCAGATTTAATATTATACATCATGCTAGTAGAACTCTCAATAGTTATCAAAAGAATTATCCTAAGAAAGAGAACTTTTTGCTATATTTTTCTCTTGTGATAAGCTTCGTTCTTATATTGTTGATGCAAAAGTGAGAGTTCATATGGATCATGATGGTTTAAAATAACTCCTCGAGAGGAAGATTCATAACACAAGACTGATCCATTGGATCCTTTTACTTCAAGAATTTGAGTTACGGATTATGCAGAGACAAGAAGCAAAGGTAGTGGATGCAGCATCTATATTTTCCTAGCAAGACACCGATTTTATTGAGAGGAGATTTAGTCCTGGTAATTTTTGTTTTCGAGAATTATTATATGAACTAAGGTCCAATCCTCCCAAGAAGAAGAAGTCCTTGTTGTTGGAGGAGCTTGTCACTCCCGACTAAATAAATGGTAAGTGGAAGGTAAGTTTTCTTACTCTAATTAGTGCTTTGTATTCACATTTTCTACTTCTAAAATTTTTGCCTTTGAATTCCTCTTATTTTTCTGAAGTTTTTGAGGGGTTTCTGTAACTATACGGGCGCAACTATATGGCCGGAGAAAAATCTCCCGCCGTATAGTTGGTCGTTAAAGGTACTGTATCCCTCTTATGGAATAAATTTTTGGTGTGCAGTCTCTATACGGTCGCAACTATACAGGCGGAGAAAAATTTCCCGCCGCAATTGGTTGTCAAAGCTTCTGTATCATCGACCTGTTTTTGTTTTTATAAAGTTTATATTCATATAAAAAATGCTTTGTCAGTTCCTAGTCGGTAATCTAACCGACTTGGGTTCGAGATATTTGGAAATATGTGCCCGGAACCAACTATACGGCCGGAACTATACGGGCCACGACCGTATTGTTGGTCATTACAGAGCAGGGCTCCTCCAAATCAGCGATTCCTTTTCCTAATTTGTTTGGATTCTTTTCTTGGGCGTGAATTTGGTATTTCTCGCGAGTTTAACCGACCTCTGGCCCCACTTATATACTTCCATTGTGCCTCTCTCTAATCACAATTACCAGGAAAAAATCCAGCTATGCACTACCCCGTCCCAGGCCGTGGAAAACCTATAGGGCTCATTGCTCCTATGGACCTTTCTAGTAGCCCGTCGATGGAGGATGGTGATGAGGAGGTAGAGAGGTTTAGCCCGAGTTACAAATAGTACATCGAGCCAAGCTTCTACAACGGCGGCCCCGATGAAGGCTGGAGTGACGTTTACATCTGCCATGACGTCTATGATCCCCCAGGGATCGACTGGGTGGCGATGAAAAGAAATCAAGAAGATAGAGAAGGCCACAAGCCGCATGGAAAAGGGCGTGTGGAGACGGTCAAGTTCATCACTACAGACCCGAGGCCGCACAAGCGTAAGGAAACACTTAACATTGGTTCAGGTGTGTAACATCCTAGCATTAGAGCTTAGAAATAAGCTGAACACAGATGTGTGCATTGCATTCATGCATAGAAAAATTGACTAATTTTCGCACTTTTGAACAAAACTTCTCAAAGTGATTGAAAATTCTCTCAACTTGATGGAATTGAAGTAGATCATCAAGTTGACTGCGATAAGTTTCAATATGACCTTTGCTAAAACCTTATTTTTGTAGGGGTTCGTAGCATGGAAAACAAAATTTTCTACCGCATACAAACAAACAAGCCAAGATCTATCTACTATATTGTAGCATTGAGTCGATAGAATAACTCACCCTCGATGATTCCAAAGTGTTTAACGAGAGCGGATTCTCGTGGGTGATGTAGCCGTACTCTTCCCGATCTCAAGATCGTGTAGACGATCCTTCCGGCGCTGCGTTCCGGCAGCGGTTCCGCAGTCGGTCACACGTTCGGTACTCGACGAATAACTTCATCTCCCTTGTTCCAGCAGGCAGCGGAGGTTGTAGCACTCTCCTCGCGATTCCGGCAGCACGACGGTGTGGTGCCGGAAGTAGAGGGGAGATCTCGCAGGGCTTCGCCTTAAGCCGGAGCGAGTATGGTGGACTATGAGAGAGGCCTCGGTGATATAGGGTTTAGACACACCAAGGAGAGAGGTCTAGGCCGGCGGCTAGGGCTTGGGGAAGCCCAAGTCGGCGGCTAGGGTTTGCCCTAGGCGGCGGCAGCAGCAGGAGGTGGTGGCGCCGGCGGCTTAGGGCTAGGGTTTGGAGAGGGCAAGGTGTAGTCTTGGAGGGGCAGCCCTGCCCCTCCTTATATAGGTGGGAGGGCGCGGCCAAGGGGAGGGGAGTCCCTCCCCAACTCGTCTTCCAAGGCCGGCGGGTGGAGGGAGAGGAACTCCTCCCCAAGTAGGTTTCCTACTCTCCCTCCACGAAGCAAAATAGTCGTTTGACTTTACAAATTGGCGTTTGACTTTTCAAACTAGGATTTAATTTATCCCTTTATTTTGCTCAGCGATGACACCTAGTACATGATGCAACCATTCCAACTTGTTATGACACATTCATGTACCCTTCCCCTTCGGAGTGCCGGACATTCCGGAACCTTCTAGAACATTCCCGATGAAAACACCGGAACCATTCTCCAACCCCGAAACAGGACTTTCCTTATATGAATATTATTCTCCGGACCATTCCGGATCTCCTCGTGATATCCCGGATCCCATCCGAGACTCCAAACAACATTCGGTCTCTTACTCATCATTCCATAACTACTCAACAACGTCGAATCCTTAAGTGTGTCTCCCTACGGTTCGTGAATTATGCGGACATGATCGAGACACTTCTCCGAACAATAACCAATAGTGGAATCTGGAAATTCATATGGCTCCCACATATTTCTACGATTACTTTGCGATCGAATGAACCACTTATATACGATACCAATTTCCCTTTGTCCCACGATAGTTTACTTATCCGAGGTTTTAATCGGCGGTATCTCTGCATACCTAGTTCAACCTCGTTACTGATAAGTACTCTTTTCTCGTTCCCGTCATATGTGATCCCTTGTGAGCCAGTCACATGCTTGCAAGACAATTGGATGAAATTCCACCGAGAGGGCCCAGAGTATATCTATCCGTCATATGGATGGACAAATCCCACTCTTGATCCATGTGTCTCAACCAATACTTTCCGAACACTCAATGCCACCTTTATAGCCACCCGCCATTCGGTGTGGTGTTTGATGTCATCAAAGCATCCTTCCGGTGATGGTGATATGCATGATCTCATGGTCGAAGGAATTAGGTTACTATGTATCAGAAAGCATATAGCAATTGAACTATTAAATTGACTTGATCTTTATGCTACGCTTATCTATAGGAGTATGTCCATCATATAATTCTCCTAACGATATGATCTTGTTGTTAATAACATCTCAATGTTCATGATAGGGAAACCACAATCATTTATTAACCAACAAGCTAGTATTATGAAGAGGCTTCACTAGGGACTTCAGTTTAAGTTTACAAATCACACAAGTATTAATGTTTCCTTGTTAATACTATTATAGCATGAATGTAAACATTTATCATAAACACAAAGATATAATAATAACTACATTTATTATTGCCTCTAGGGCATATCTCCAACAGTCTCCCACTTGCACTAGAGTCAACTAATCTAGATTACATGGTAATATACCGAACACCCATGGTAGTTTGGTGTTGGTCATGTTTTTCCCTCGGTAGAGGTTTAGTCAACGGATCCGCCACATTCAGATCTGTGTGTACTTTGCAAATCTTTATGTCACCATCTTGGACATGTTCTCGAATAGCGTGAAAAGGTAGCTTGATGTGCTTCAGCTTCTTGTGTGACCTTGGTTCTTGCGCATTGGCTATGGCGCCCATGTTATCACAGTAGATAGACATTGGGTCCAGCGCACTTGGCACCACACCGAGCTCTGTAATGAACTCTTTCATCTATATCGCTACTTGTGAAGCCTCCGAAGCAGCCATATATTCCGATTCAGTTGAAGATCACGCCACAATGCTTTGCTTTGCACTCCTCCAGCTAACTGCTGCACCATTCAAAGTAAATACGTATCCAGATTGTGATTTAGAATCATCCGGATCGGTGTTCCAACTAGCATCGGTGTAACCACTAAAAACGAGTTGTTCATCACCTCCATAAGAAAGAACCATATCCTTAGTTCTTCTCAAGTACTTAAGGATGTTTTTGACCGCTGTCCAATGATCCACTCCTCGATCACTTTGATACCTGCTAGTCAAACTAACAGCATATGCAATGTCGGGTCTAGTACATAGCATGGCATACATTAGAGATCCTATGGCTGAGGCATAGGGAGTTTTACTCATCCTTTCTCTATCTTCTGCCGTTGTTGGACTTTGAGTTTTACTCAACGTCGTATTGGGTAACATGGGCAAGAACCCTTTCTTGCTATCTTCCATTCCAAACCTCTTTAGAACTTTGTCCAAATATGTACTTTGTGACAATGATATTAGACGTCTCGATCTATCTCTATAAATCTTTATGCCCAATATGTAAGCTGCTTCGCCAAGATCTTTCATTGAAAAACTATTATTCAAATATTCCTTGACACTATTAAGAAGGTCTACATCATTCCCAATCAACAATATGTCATCTACATATAGTATTAAGAATGCTACAGAGCTCCCACTCACTTTCTTATAAATACAAGCTTCTCCATAAGTTTGTATAAAACCAAAACTTTTGATCACCTTATCAAAACGTTGATTCCAACTTCGGGATGCTTGCTTCAATACATAAATGGATCTTTGAAGTTTGCATACCTTGTTAGCATCCTTAGGATCGATAAAACCTTTTGGGTTGCATCATATACAACTCTTCATCAATGTCTCCATTGAGGAACGCTGTTTTGACATCCATCTGCCATATCTCATAATCATAATATGCAGCGATTGCTAACATAATCCTCACAGACTTTAGCTTCGCTACAGGTGAGAAGGTCTCATCGTAGTCAACTCCTTGAATTTTTCGAAACCCTTTTGCGACAAGTCGAGCTTTATAGACAGTAACATTACCATCAGCATCTGTTTTCTTCTTGAAAATCCATTTGTTCTCGACAGCCTTCCGGCCATCCGGTAAGTCCACCAAAGTCCATACTTGGTTTTCGTACATGGATCCAATCTCGGATTTCATGGCTTCTTGCCAATTATTGGAATTTGGACTCATCATTGCTTCTTCATATGTCGCAGGGTCATCGGTGTTGTCCACCAACATGACACTCATAACGGGATCATACCAATCAGGAGTGGTACGAATTCTCGTTGACCTGCAAGGTTCTGTAGCAACTTCAACCGAAGTTTCATGATCATCATCATTAGCTCCCTCTCTTATTGGTGCAGGCACCACAGGAACTTCTTCCGGTGCTGCGCTACTCACAAGTTCGAGAGAAGGTTCAATAACCTCGTCGAGCTCTACTTTCCTTCCAGTCACTTTTTTGAGAGAAATTATTTCTCTAGAAAGGATCATGTAAGATCCCTCCTTTGTAAAGGAAAAGGATCCCTGTGATTGCAATGCTAGTCCCTGGATCATTGCTAGCATCCACAGTTTAAGATGAAGTACACAGATACAAAGGTCATTTATTACATCCATTCCAGAGATAACATAGTCTTTACAACTCAAGGCCACAGGCCTATTACAAGAGTTCAAATAAGTAAATAAATTTAAGTCTTCATCTTCATGTGCCACAGGCAAACATGTTGAGTGTAGACTCATGACACCTAATCCTCATCGTAGTAACCTGCAACATCACACGTTACAGCCACAGTGGGTCAATACTTTGGAATAGTATTGGCAAGTGATACCTTAGTAAAATTTAGGTGGACTATATTACTATATGCAATTTGGCTAAGTGTAGCTTGGCTTGCTTTGCTCAAAATAGGTTTTTCCTATTAGTTGAAATCACTAAGTTTTTCTTTGTCAAAACTTTTCCTAAGGAACCACCAATAGACATTGAGGTCCTTCACCCTTGTTCACCCACAAGTTTTACTTAGAAGTTGGAGTGATGAGATTCTTGATAGCTTCCATGTCTTGATGCTCAAATTGTCCATTACCAAGGACTTGGCTAAGTACTTAGATTTTTGATTCTACAGAGGTTGTGCACTTTCCCCACCAGACTTGGTTTCACCAAGACAGGACCTTTCAGAAGCCTTCCCTTAGCCAAATGGACGCGTTCCAACCTATCATCCCACTACCACCAACTGTCCAAATGACTAAGTTCTAGCAACCTATGTGATCCAGGCAGAGCCCATATTGCCAAGTGGTTGCACTAGAAGCTTCTCCACACTTGGCCTCTAAAATCCCTTTGTTCCTGGGTGGCTTTCCACAAGTGAGATACACAAGGTAAACCATAGCCATGGGCCTTGTGTAACCACTCAACCAAATACCACCAATCAAGTCCCATTCCACCCAGGTGATTCATTGACTTAGTTGTTTTATTAAGAAAAACATAAGTCCAAAGACTTAGAAATATTTTCATCATAGCATGTATATTTCACCAACCCTTGTTTGCTACTAGCTAGGCTAAGCATGGCATAGATAGTAACTTAACTTAGAAATTTCCTAGCAATTCTACAACTACTTAGGATTTCCCAACATGGAATTTGGCAAAAATAGTAACATGCAAGACTTAGCAAAATATTTCTAATGCTTGTGTAAAAATATTGGGATAGAAATTTTCATGAAGTACCACTTGCCTTGGTAGTTGGGAGAGTAGCACTCTTCACAATCAAAATCACTAGCACCAAAGTCTACACAAAGAATGGTAGCAACAATTACACACAACATATACAAACAAACAAAAATACATATGCATCCATGCAAAAATGCTAAGTGATGATTTTTAAAACTCAATCAAGCAAGTGTATAGTACTAAATCATATCCAAGTCAAAAAACTTGCTAAACCAAGTTTAGTTGACAACTAAAACAATTTTCTAAACAATTCATATGCTCAAAATAGTCCTAAACAAGTTTCTGCAAATAAAATAATTTTAACAGAGGCGAAACATTAAACACATTGCATAAACAAAAAGGGCTTGTTCTCCTGATTCCAACGGTATAAAATTTGCCAAAATCTAACGTGGGAATCAAAAGTTATAGCTATATCAAATTTGGATATAAATCTGATTCAAATTCTGTTTTTAAACCAAACCCTAGCCACGCGGCGCTATCCTATTGGCTGGTACCGATTCGCTCAGGATCAAGCTTCCGCACCGTCGGATCAAGTCAGATCCAACGCGCCAGATTCAAAGAAAACGATTCGCTCAGATCTAATCTAATCCGCAAGATCTACATCCAACGGCTGCTGTTGCTTCGACCATAGACTAGCAGCGCTAGCGGCGGCGACTGGCGGCGGCGCGTCTGTCAGTGGCGGTGCTGGCGTTCTAGGTCGTCCGGGGAGGGGAGAGGGTGCTCACCAGAACCGCAGAGAGTTGCTGAAGCTCAAGGTGGCGGTGGCTTTGCAAGGGGCGCATGGTACGGGCTGCTGGAGCTCGTCGGAGTCGTGCACGGCGTCAAGTGGTTGCTGTCGGCGTCGTTGTCGAGGTTTCGCGTCGCCCTAGCACGAATCAGATGGTTTATAAGATGCGCAAGACGGTGGCGAACAACCTCGTATGCGTGAGAGATCAAGGGGCGCGCTATGCTTACCGTAATTGGTCGCTGGAGTTGAGTGGCGGCTCGGTCGGTTGCGGGCACGAACAGGGACGGCGTCCTGGGTCACAAGCAGGCAAGCAAAGGGCATCAGGAGATGCACGAGATCATGCTGGACACACGCGTTTGAATCAGAGGCTCAGGGGCGGTCGGGACTCACCGGAATTTGCTGCCGGAGATCGTCGGAACAGCGGCAGCGTCGGCGAGTTCTGAGCACTGGTGGCGTGGAGAAATTGGGTGAGGAGAAATGGCGCGAGAGGAGGGGCTTAAGTAGGCGAGGCTCGACAAGAAAGCTTCGGTGATTCAATGCCAATTACACATGGAATCAACATGACAACGGCCAGGCGTGTTCGTCTTGAAATTTGGGGAAGACGATGACGACGTGGGCCGGGGCCCGCTTGTCGTGAATAGAGAAGAGAGGAGTGGGGTCCGGCGTCGGTGTCTCGATGGGTGTGTCTGGCGTGCGAGAGAGAGGGAGGACCCGGGTGGGCTAGCTGGGCTGGTTTCACTGTTGAGCCCAAAGTCTGGCGCCGGCCCTTTTCTTTTTCTTTATTCCTTTTCTATTTCTGATTTGATTTTCTGGATTGATTTTCAAATGATTTTCAAAGGCTTTTGAATTCAAACTTTTTCCAGGGTTTTTGTAGTGTGCAACAGTCACAATTCTAGGCATAAAACCATGTGGTCACTTTGAGTTGGCTTGGTCATTTTTGGAAATACAAAATAACAGTGGCATTGCCCTTGGTTTGCAAATGTTTGAAAATGGTTTTGAAACCCTTTTTATTTTGTAAAAATTTGTTCAAACTCTACACTCAAATCAATCAACAAGGAAGCAAACAAACTTGGTTTTAAAACACTAAGCTCTCAAATGAGGATGGTCATTTGATTTAAGTTTGCTCACATAAAATGATAGCACTATGTGCTTCTGTTTTCTTGAATTTGGTTTGAAATTGATCTCAAAACTATATGCATGCATGAATGATATGCAAACTTTGAAATTATGATTTTAGGGATGTTACAAATCTAACCCCCTTAAGGTGAATCTCGCCCTCGAGATTCGGATTGGCTAGCAAATAGGTGAGGATGGTCTTTCCGAAGATCATCTTCTCTTTCCCATGTTGCTTCCTCTTCGGAATGATGATTCCACTGCACTTTGCAAAACTTGATAGTCTTAGTTCTTGTGACTCTTTCTGCAGTCTCAAGAATCTTGATAGGTTTCTCTTCATAAGTGAGATCACTTTCCAGTTGAACCTCCTCCAAAGGTATAGTATCCTTCAAAGAAGTTTCTTCCATTTCTGGATGACATTTCTTAAGCTGACTCACATGAAACACATTATGGACAGCTGACAAAGATTCTGGGAGTTCAATTTCACATGCAACTTCTCCTTTGCGACTCAGAATCTTGAATGGCCCAACATATCTTGGTGCCAATTTTCCTTTGACTCCGAATCTCTTCACTCCACGAAGTGGTGACACTCTAAGATAGGCTCTATCACCAACTTCGTAGGTGACTTCTCTACGCTTAGGATCTGCGTAGCTTTTCTGTCGGGACTGTGATATCTTCAACCTGTCCTTTACCAACTTGACCTTCTCTTCGGCTTCTTTGATAAGATCTGGCCCGAATAAACTTATTTCTCCCACACCATTCTATAACAATGGGGTGGTACATTTTCTTCCGTAGAGAAACTCAAACGGTGCCATCTCAATACTGGCTTGATAGCTATTGTTATAAGAAAATTCTGCGTAAGGCAGGCTTTCATCCCAACTGGCTCCATAGTCTAAGGCACACGCCCTCAACATGTCTTCAAGAATCTGATTAGTTCTTTCTGTTTGTCCATCGGTTTGAGGATGAAAGGCAGTACTGAATTCCAACCTCGTTCCCAATGACTCATGTAGTTGCCTCCAAAAATGGGAAGTGAATTGGGTTCCCCTATCTGACACAATACTCTTGGGCACACCATGTAGACACACAATTCTACTCATGTAGATTTTAGCTAACTTAGCACTTGTGTAGGTTGTCTTCACGGGTATGAAATGAGCCACTTTAGTTAGGCGATCCACTACTACCCAAATAGAATCGTATCCTGACCGGGTCCTTGGTAATCAGGTAATGAAATCCATACCAATCTTGTCCCATTTCCAATCAGGAATAGGTAGTGGTTGAAGCAAACCTGCTGGTTTCTGATGCTCCACTTTCACTCTACTACACACATCACACAAAGCAATATGTTCGGCGATGTCCTTCTTGAGATTATTCCACCAAAATCTTACTTTCATGTCCATGTACATTTTGGTGTTACCCGGATGAATAGAATAGGGAGAGTTGTGTGCTTCTTGCAAAATCAGTTTCCGGAACTCCGGGTCTTGTGGAACACAGATAAGTTTCCCATGCCATAAAGTACCCTGTTCATCTTCATGGAACTCTTTGGCTTTTCCTTTGCCAATCTTTTCCTTAATCTCTTCAATTTCCTTATCAGTTTTCTGGGCTTCTCTGATCTTGTCCAACAAAGTGGGTTGAACATCCAAAGACATGAGATGTCCTTCAGGCACAATCTCCAACCTGAGTTTTCTAAATTGGGCACATAAATCATCTGGCAATTCTCCTTTGGTAAGGCCATTCACAAAAACCTTACGACTTAGAGCATCTGCTACAACATTTGCTTTACCGGGGTGGTATTGCAAACTTAAGTCATAGTCTTTGATAAGTTCTAGCCATCTTCTTTGTCTCATATTGATTTCCTTCTGGGTGAAGATATACTTCAAACTTTTGTGATCTGTGAACACTTCACAACGCTTTCCCAAAAGATAATGTCTCCATGTTTTGAGTGCATGGACGACAGAGGCTAACTCTAAATCATGAGTAGGATAGTTTACTTCATGAGTTTTGAGTTGTCTCGAGGCATAAGCCACTACTTTACCATCTTGCATAAGTACTGCACCCAAACCTTGATGAGATGCATGACAATATACTTGGAAATCTTTCTCCAAATCTGGCAGACACAAGACTGGTGCTGTCACAAGTCTCTTCTTCAACTCTTGAAAGCTGAGTTCACAACCCTCAGACCAAGCAAACTTCTTGTCTTTCTTTAACAATTCAGTCATGGGCTTAGATACCTTAGAGAAATTCTCAATAAACCATCTGTAGTAACCTGCTAAGCCAAGGAAACTACGAACTTCTTTCACGGACTTGGGAGATTCCCATTCAGTCACAGCTGAAACCTTAGCAGGATCAACTGCTACACCATCCTTTGTCATAACATGACCAAGAAAACCAACTTCTTCCAACCAGAACTCACACTTGCTGAATTTGGCATAAAGTTTATGCTCTCTTAACTTCTCAAGTATCAAACGCAAATGCCCTTCGTGCTCTTCTTTGCTCTTGGAGTAGACTAAGATGTCATCGATGAAAACGACAACAAACTTGTCAAGGAATTCCATGAACACCTTGTTCATCATATTCATGAAGTATGCTGGAGCATTTGTTAAGCCAAAAGGCATTACGGTATACTCATACAATCCATACCTTGTAGTAAATGTTGTCTTAGGTATGTCTTGTTCTCTTATCTTGAGTTGAAAATAGCCTGACCGGAGATCAATCTTTGAGAACACACATGCTCCTTCTAGCTGATCAAACAAGTCATTGATTCTAGGCAAAGGATATTTGTTCTTGATAGTTACCTCGTTGAGTGAACGGTAATCTATGCATAACCTTTGACTTCTATCTTTCTTCTCCACGAACAAAACTGGGGCTCCCCAAGATGAAGAACTTGGTTGAATAAATCCTTTCTGCAACTGTTCTCCAAGTTGCTTCTTGAGTTCTTTCAGTTCATCAACTGACATTTTATAAGGTCTCTTTGCTATTGGTCCAGACCCTGGTACCAAATCTATCAGAAACTCCACATCTCTATCTGGTGGCATTCCCGGCAGTTCTTCCGGAAACACATCCGGATACTCACTCACAATTGGCACACTGTCCATGCTAACCCCCTTAAGAGAATTAAGCATACTCCTTTTTGCTTCAAAATTGGTCTTGAATCTGATCCTTTTATTTTCTGGAGTTGTGAGTGAGATAGTATGGTTGGCACAATCTATCACTCCTTTGTACTTAGTCATCCAGTCCATTCCCACAATGACATCCAATCCTTGGGAGTTTAGAATTATCAAGTTAACAGGAAACTTATACTTCCCAAATTCTATGACTAGATCATGACACCCTGAATTCACTATCATTTCTCCATCAGGAGAACTTACTTTTATAGGACACCCAATAGTTTCTACCGGTAGTTCATTTCTTTCAACAAATGCTCTTGATATGAATGAATGAGATGCACCAGTATCAAAGAGTACAAATGCTGGAATAGAATTGAGTCTGAACTTACCAGCAACAGCATCAGGCTCCTCATAGACCTCCTCCACATTGATGTGGTTCACTTGTCCCTTCTGAAAAGGGTTGGGCTTGTTAGGTCCTTCAACTTTCTTTTCTAGGCATTCATTTGCATAATGCCCCATCTTCTTGCATTTGAAGCATTCAACCTGACTAATGTCTCTCTTAACAGGCTGACTTGCACTTCCACTTCCATTACCACTGTGGTGGCTCTTGTGTCCACTCTTGTGGTTCTTGTACTTGTCATTGTCATGACTACGGTGATGCTTGTTGTCATGACGGTTGTGGTTGTGGTGCTTGTTGAATTTCCCATGCTTGTGGGATCCTGAGCTCCCATTGTCATCATAATGAGATCGTTTGTGAGACGATCCCGAGTTGTGCTTGTCGGAGTGCTTCCTCTTTCTACTCTCCACTTTTTTTATTTTGTTCTCCAAAATAGCAGCCTTGTCATGGAGCGACTGATAAGTGGGAACATATGCCACAGCCAATTGCAGATTCAGCTCATCATTCAAGCCTTCAAGAAATTATTCCTTTCTCTTGGCATCAGTGTCAACTTCATCCGGTGCATAACGCGCCAGATTGTTGAACTCCTCAATGTATTCAGCCACACTGCGGTGGCGCTGCTTCAGATTGTGGAACTCTTTCTTTTTCAGGCTCATCACTCCTGATGAGATATGAGCAGTGCGAAAGCCATCCTCAAAGATTGCCCATGTCACTTCATCTATGGGAGTGGTAATCTGGAAGTTGTCCCACCAAGTGGCGGCTGGTCCTTCCAGCAGATGTGCTGCAAATCTGGCCTTTTCAGCATCAGTACAGCCCACTATTACCAAGTCCTTGTTCACAGAATGTAGCCAATCATTGGCCACCATGGGATCAGTCGTCCCCGAGAACTTCGCTGGCCTCAACCTCAAGAATCTGGTAAGCATATCAAAACTCGGTGGGTTGTTGTTGTTATTGTTGTTATTGTTGTTGTTGTTTTGGTTCTGGATGAACGTCGTCATCATCTGCATTAGCTGAGTTTGAGCAGTCATCATTTGTTGCATTTCTGGAGTGATGTTGTTGTTGTTGGGGTTGGGGTTTGCATGACGGGGAGGCATCTGTGGTTTGTTCAAATAGAGATAAGAATGAGATACCCATAGATGCTTTCATGCACATTACATCACATAATCATTCACAAGCATGCAACAAAAATATAAAAGTTCAACAACAAGATAACAAGTTCATAAAGTAAAACACACAAGTAGCAAGCCATCCACATGTCGGATGGTCCAATAACAAGTTCTCAAATAACAAGTATGATAATAAAAGATAAACGAGTAGTCAAGTCTACTCATCAGCATCAATCTCCTCCTCGACAAAGGTAAGACCTGCGTTCTCCATCGCGGTCTTGTTCTCCTCGATGCTAGTGGTCAAGGTCTCTATCTTGGCCTTGAGAGCCCTCTTCTGGGAACGAAGCCTCTCAATCACCGTCTGCTGCTGCTCTAGCTCGAAGTCCTTGGACTGCAGTTCTTCAGTCATGTCCCGGGTCTTCTTGTTCCTATCCTGGACACGCTTCTCCTGACTCTTGAACTTCCTGTCCTGGGTCTCGAACTTCGCCTCCATTTCCTTGACTATCTCGTCTTGCTGCGCGAAGAGCTTTTCCTTCTCGCGAAGCTGCACCTGGAGCTCGTCATTGCTGAGCATGACATTGGTCATGTCAGTGTCCACGTGCCTAATGAGAGACTCTAAGTCCTGGAGGTACAGGCGTATCGGCTCTGATGCGTCCCTCGAATCATCCTCGAAGTCGATGGACTCTCCATCCTCATCACGTCTTCCGAAGACGTGGAAGTGGGTACCTCTAACCTGTCGGGAGTGTCGCCCTAGCAGGCGCCTATCGATCTGCATAACTACCTCCATGCCTCTCTCCCTGTCATCGTGCATGAGCTTGAAGACGATGGCCTCCGTAGTAGGCTCTATCTGGCGTCCGGGATGGTTCACCTTGAAGCCCCAGAGGTCCTTCCTCTCAAACTTGGTGAGGGGATGCACCATGATGGTGGGAAGAGGGAGATTGAGAAAAGTAGTAAGCTCAACGATACGAGGACCAAAGCGGGTAACCTGGAACTCCTCAATGGTGCTGATGGTAATAGGCATCTATTTATAAGATAGAAAAGTTAGAACAACACAATTCAAGATAAAACAAAAGTCAAAACATCACATACATAACCTTGGAAAACAAAACACACAAGTCATGCATACATGAAACCATTACATCAACCAAGGTTCAATCTTATTTTAAAGCAACATTTTGGAAAATAGGGTGATAGGTGGTGGTCCAACTAACGAAGTACGTTTACAATCCTATCTCACTGGATCTGTTGGCTAACACAGTGTTTCTAGAAGCAATCAGCCTATCTTGCTCACATGATTCCATCACTAAGTCTATAATGTCTCCTCTTAAGGTTTGGTTGGTAGCTTCCAACTCTTGGGTATGTTCCTTCTCTTTCCTTAGATCATTTTGGAGGTTGAGCATTCTGCACTTGACTCTATCACCAAGTTCTTTGATGGTCTTCCAAGCTGCATCCCTTGTTGATTCAAAGAATGTAGGGTGCACCACTGAATTGGTGAACATGCAGAATCCTTTTTCCGGATGGTTGTCTTCCTTGTTTTTATACAAGTGAAGTTGCACCCACCAGTATTCCACTCCTTCATCCATCACTGGAAAACCTTTGTACACAGCTGCACCTTGTATCTCTAATGCAACCATGAGGTCCTTGAGAGCCTTGGGGAATTCTGTCTCACACTCCAAAGTCATTGTCATGAGTGGTCCTTTCCTCACGGCTTCGTTGATGGAGTTCATCTACATATAGAGATGAGAGAGAAGATTAGAAAAGTTTATGAGAAGAATAGACAAGTGTAGAAGTTGAAAAAATTTCCTTAGTGGTTTCCAATCCTAGGGTCATATCCTATAGGCAACACAGTGCTCTGATACCATCTGTAAGATCCCTCCTTTGTAAAGGAAAAGGATCCCTGTGATTGCAATGCTAGTCCCTGGATCATTGCTAGCATCCACAGTTTAAGATGAAGTACACAGATACAAAGGTCATTTATTACATCCATTCCAGATATAACATAGTCTTTACAACTCAAGGCCACAGGCCTATTACAAGAGTTCGAATAAGTAAATAAATTTAAGTCTTCATCTTCATGTGCCACAGGCAAACATGTTGAGTGTAGACTCATGACACCTAATCCTCATCGGAGTAACCTGCAACATCACAAGTTACAGCCACAGTGGGTCAATACTTTGGAATAGTATTGGCAAGTGATACCTTAGTAAAATTTAGGTGGACTATATTACTATATGCAATTTGGCTAAGTGTAGCTTGGCTTGCTTTGCTCAAAATAGGTTTTTCCTATTAGTTGAAATCACTAAGTTTTTCTTTGTCAAAACTTTTCCCAAGGAACCACCAATAGACATTGAGGTCCTTCACCCTTGTTCACCCACAAGTTTTACTTAGAAGTTGGAGTGATGAGATTCTTGATATCTTCCATGTCTTGATGCTCAAATTGTCCATTACCAAGGACTTGGCTAAGTACTTAGATTTTTCCTTCTGCAGAGGTTGTGCACTTTCCCCACCAGACTTGGTTTCACCAAGACAGGACCTTTCAGAAGCCTTCCCTTAGCCAAATGGACGCGTTCTAACCTATAATCCCACTACCACCAACTGTCCAAATGACTAAGTTCTAGCAACCTATGTGATCCAGGCAGAGCCCATATTGCCAAGTGGTTGCACTAGAAGCTTCTCCACACTTGGCCTCTAAAATCCCTTTGTTCCTGGGTGGCTTTCCACAAGTGAGATACACAAGGTAAACCATAGCCATGGGCCTTGTGTAACCACTCAACCAAATACCACCAATCAAGTCCCATTCCACCCAGGTGATTCATTGACTTAGTTGTTTTATTAAGAAAAACATAAGTCCAAAGACTTAGAAATATTTTCATCATAGCATGTATATTTCACCAACCCTTGTTTGCTACTAGCTAGGCTAAGCATGGCATAGATAGTAACTTAACTTAGAAATTTCCTAGCAATTCTACAACTACTTAGGATTTCCCAACATGGCATTTGGAAAAAATAGTAACATGCAAGACTTAGCAAAATATTTCTAATGCTTGTGTAAAAATATTTGGATAGAAATTTTCATGAAGTACCACTTGCCTTGGTAGTTGGGAGAGTAGCACTCTTCACAATCACAATCACTAGCCCCAAAGTCTACACAAAGAATGGTAGCAACAATTACACACAACATATACAAACAAACAAAAATACATATGCATGCATGCAAAAATGCTAAGTGATGATTTTTAAAACTTAATCAAGCAAGTGTATAGTACTGAATCATAACCAAGTCAAAAACTTGCTAAACCAAGTTTAGTTGACAACTAAAACAATTTTCTAAACAATTCATATGCTCAAAATAGTCCTAAACAATTTTTTGCAAATAAAATCATTTTAACAGAGGCTAAACATTAAACACATTGCATAAACAGAAAGGGCTTGTTCTCCTGATTCCAACGGTATAAAATTTGCCAAAATCTAACGTGGGAATCAAAAGTTATAGCTAAATCAAATTTGGATATAAATCTGATTCAAAATATGTTTTTAAACCAAACCCTAGCCACGCGGCGCTATCCTATTGGCTGGTAACGATTCGCTCAGGATCAAGCTTCCACGCCGTCGGATCAAGTCAGATCCAACGCGCCAGATTCAAAGAAAACGATTCGCTCAGATCTAATCTAATCCGCAAGATCTACATCCAACGGCTGTTGTTGCTTCGACCATAGACTAGCGGCGCTAGCAGCGGCGACTGGCGGCGGCGCGTTTGTCATAGGCGGCGCTGGTGTTCTAGGTCGTCCGGGGAGGGGAGAGGGTGCTTACCAGAACTGCAGAGAGTTGCTGAAGCTCAAGGTGGCGGTGGCTTTGCAAGGGGCGCACGGTACGGGCTGCTGGAGCTCGTCGGAGTCGTGCACGGCGTCAGGTGGTTGCTGTCGGGGTCGTTGCCGAGGTTTCGCGTCGCCCTAGCACGAATCAGATGGTTTAGAAGATGCGCAAGACGGTGGCGAACAACCTCGTATGCGTGAGAGATCAAAGGGCGCGCTATGCTTACCGTAATTGGTCGCCGGAATTGAGTGGCGGCTCGGTCGGTTGCGGGCAGGAACGGGGACGGCGTCCTGGGTCACAAGCAGGCAAGCAAAGGGCATCAGGAGATGCACGAGATCATGCTGGACACACGCGTTTGAATCAGAGGCTCAGGGGCGGTCGGGACTCACCGGAATTTGCTGCCGGAGATCGTCGGAACAGCGGCAGCGTCGAGCGAGTTGCGAGCAGCCTGGTGGCGTGGAGAGGAAATTGGGTGAGGGGAAATGGCCGCGAGAGGGAGGGGCTTAAGTAGGCAGAGGCTCGACAAGAAACGCTCAGTGATTCAATGCCAATTACACCGCGGAATCAACGCAGCAACGGCCAGCGGCGGTGTTCGTGCGCGGAAATTTGGGGAAGACGATGACGACGTGGACGGGGCCCGCTTGTCAGCGAATAGAGCAGAGAGGGAGTGGGGTCCGAGCGTCAGTGTCTCCGTGGGTGTGTCTGCGCGTGCGAGAGAGAGAGGGAGGACCCGGGTGGGCTAGCTGGGCTGGTTTCACTGTTGGGCCCAAAGTCTGGCGCCGGCCCTTTTCTTTTTCTTTATTCCTTTTCTATTTCTGATTTGATTTTCTGGATTGATTTTCAAATGATTTTCAAAGGCTTTTGAATTCAAACTTTTTCCAGGGTTTTTGCAGTGTGCAACAGTCACAATTCTAGGCATAAAACCATGTGGTCACTTTGAGTTGGCTTGGTCATTTTTGGAAAGACAAAATAACAGTGGCATTGCCCTTGGTTTGCAAATGTTTGAAAATGGTTTTGAAACCCTTTTTATTTTGTAAAAATTTGTTCAAACTCTACACTCAAATCAATCAACAAGGAAGCAAACAAACTTGGTTTTAAAACACTAAGCTCTCAAATGAGGATGGTCATTTGATTTAAGTTTGCTCACATAAAATGATAGCACTATGTGCTTCTGTTTTCTAGAATTTGGTTTGAAATTGATCTTAAAACTATATGCATGCATGAATGATATGCAAACTTTTTAATTATGATTTTAGGGATGTTACAGATCCATTCTTGGCAACGAAGATTTTGCCTTCGGATCTATGATAGAAGGTATACCCAATAGTTTCCTTTGGGTATCCTATGAAGACGCATTTTTCCGCTTTGGGTTCAAGCTTGTCATTTGTAACTTCTTTACATAGGCTTCGCAACCCCAAACTTTAAGGAACGACAATTTAGGTTTCCTCCCAAACCATAATTCATACGGTGTCGTTTCAACGGATTTAGATGGTGCCCTATTTAAAGTGAATGCGGCTGTTTCTAATGCATAACCCCAAAATGATAGCGGTAAATCTGTAAGTGACATCATAGAACGAACCATATCTAAGAGAGTTCGATTACGACGTTCGGACACACCATTACGTTGTGGTGTTCCCAGCGGTGTCAATTGTGAAAGTATTCCGCATTTCTTCAAATTCTCGCCAAACTCATAACTTAGATATTCACCTCCACGATCAGAACGCCAAAATTTAATCTTCTTGTTATGTTGATTCTCAACCTCACTTTGAAATTCCTTAAACTTTTCGAAAGTTTCGGACTTATGTTTCATGAAATAGATATACCCATATCTACTCAAGTCATCCGTGAAGGTAAGAACATAACGATAACCACCGCGCGATGCTACACTCATTGGACCACACACATCGGTATGTATGATTTCCAATAAATCCGTAGCTCGCTCCATCATACCAGAAAATGGAGTCTTAGTCATTTTACCCATGAGACATGCTTCGCATCTTTCAAGTGATTCGAAATCAAGTGATTCAAGAAGTCCATCGGAGTGGAGTTTCTTCATACGCTTCACTCTAATGTGACCAAGACGACAGTGCCACATATAGGTCGAGTTATCGCTCGATTTCAAACGTTTAGCTTCAATGTTATTAATATGTGTATTTCCACTATCGAGATTCAATAAGAATAGACCATCTATCAAAGGTGCATGTGCATAAAACATATTACTCATATAAATCGAACAACCATTATTCTCGGACTTAAACAAGTAACCGTCTCGCAATAAACAAGATCCCGATATAATGTTCATGCTTAACACAGGCACCAAATAACAATTATTTAAGTATAAAACTAATCCCGATGGTAGATGAAGAGGTAGCGTGCCGACTGCGATCACATCAACCTTTGATCTATTTCCTACGCGCATCGTCACCTCGTTCTTCGCTAGCTTCCGTTTATTATGCAGCACCTGTTTCAAGTTACAAATATGAGCAACCGAACCAGTATCAAATACCCAGGCACTACTACGATTACTAGTGAGATACACATCAATAACATGTATATCGGATATACCTTTCTTCTTGATGTTGCCGTTCTTCAAATCCGCCAAGTACTTTGGGAAATTCCGCTTCTAGTGACCTTCTCCCTTGCAGTAAAAGCACTCTGTATCAGGGTTAGGTCCAGCCTTGGTCTTCTTCGTCGGCGCGGTAAATTTCTTACCACCCTTCTTGAAGTGTCCCTTTTGCTTAGACTTGACTTTCTTGAATTTGGTGGTCTTATTGACCATCAACACTTGGTGCTCTTTCTTGATCTCCACTTCTGCAGATTTTAACATGGAGAAGAGTTCTGGCAACTGCTTGTTCATGCTTTGCATATTGTAGTTCATCACAAAGTTCTTGTAACTTGGTGGTAGTGATTGGAGGACACGGTAAATCCCCAAAGCATTACGAATCACTATACCCAAGCTTTGGAGTTTGTTTGCGTGTCCAGACATCTTAAGCACATGCTCACTGACGGAGCTGCCCTCTTCCATCTTTTCAACTTTTCTTTCTCTAGGAACGCATTAAAATTGATGGTAGGGACCGCCATTGATCTACAACATATTTGCAATAGTTTAGACTAAGTTTATGACAAATTGAGTTCTAATTAATAGTTAAATTAATCTAGGTGAACTCCCACTCAAAACAATATCCCTCACATTGTTTTAGTGATCACACGAACCAAATCCACCACATCAAAACTGATCATCACGAGAGTTGATGTAGCTTTAATGGCGAACAATCGACATGTTCATCATATCTACTATATGATTCATGCTTTACCTTTCGGTGATCCGTGTTCCGAGACCATGTCTGTACATGCTAGGCTCGTCAAGATCAAACCTTAGCTTCCGCATGAGCAAATCTGGCTTGCTCACGTTGTATACACTTGCAGAATCTAACACACCCGATCATCACGTGGTGCTTCGAAAAAACAAGCTTTAGCAACGATGCTTACTAAGGATGAACACTTTAGAACTTGAAATTTATGTGCATGAGGGATCATCTTATAATGCTACCGTCGTTAACTAAGAAATACAAGATGCATAAAGGATTAACATCACATGCAATTCATAATATGCGATATGATATGGCCTTTCTTCTTTGTGCTTCGATCTCCATATTCAAGCACGAACATGATCTCCATCATCACCGGCATTGCATCAAGGTCAATGACGCTGCTCCATGGTTGTCGTCCACCGGGTTCAACTATTACAACTACTTTGAATAGACACGTGGGTCTTAACAGAAATTAAAGACAACCATATGGCTCCTGCCGGTTGCCAACTTACAATAAGGAACATTTCATACATCAAATATAATCACAATCATGGCCATATCACATCACAGCACACCCCTGCAAAACAAAGTTAGACGCCTCTAATTTCTTTGCATGTTTTACGTGGTTTGGGGCTTTCAATAAGTGTCGATCTAACTTACGAACAAGAACCACAACGTTGATGTTTGAACTATCAAGTGCCCGTTATAAATTGGATCTATACTATAATGGGAGAGACAGACACCCGCAAAGCCACTTATGTAATACAAGTTGCATGTTGAGCGTGGAGCAAGTCTCATGAACGATGTCATGTAAGGTTAGACCGGGCTGCTTCATCCCATCATACCGAAAGATGCAAAGTACACAAGAAGCAATTGATAATAAAAACACCACCGCCCACAATGACCATTGTGTTCTACTCGTGCAACAGATCTACATATAGACACGGCTCTGATACCACTGTAGGGGTTCGTAGCATGGAAAACAAAATTTTCTACCGCATACAAACAAACAAGCCAAGATCTATCTACTAGATTGTAGCAATGAGTCGATAGAATAACTCACCCTCGATGATTCCAAAGTGTTTAACGAGAGCGGATTCTCGTGGTTGATGTAGTCGTACTCTTCCCGATCTCAAGATCGTGTATATGATCCTTCCGGCGCTGCGTTCCGGAAGCGCTTCCGCAGTCGGCAACACGTTCGGTACTCGACGAAGACCTTCCTCTCCCTTGTTCCAGCAGGCAGCGGAGGTTGTAGCACTCTCCTCGCGATTCCGGCAGCACGACGGCGTGGTGCCGGAAGTAGAGGGGAGATCTCGCAGGGCTTCGCCTTAAGCCAGAGCGAGTATGGTGGACTATGAGAGAAGCCTCGGTGATATAGGGTTTAGATGCACCAAGGAGAGAGGGCTAGGCCGGCGGCTAGGGCTTGGGGAAGCCCAAGTCGGTGGCTAGGGTTTGCCCTAGGCGACGGCGGCAGCAGCAGGAGGTGGTGGCGCCAGCGGCTTAGGGCTCGGGTTTGGAGAGGGCAAGGTGTAGTCTTGGAGGGGCAGCCCTGCCCCTCCTTATATAGGTGGGAGGGCACGGCCAAGGGGAGGGGAGTCCCTCCCCAACTCGTCTTCCAAGGCCGGCGGGTGGAGGGAGAGGAACTCCTCCCCAAGTAGGTTTCCTACTCTCCCTCCACGAAGCAAAATAGTCGTTTTACTTTACAAATTGGCGTTTGACTTTTCAAACTAGGATTTGATTTATCCCTTTATTTTGCTCAGCGATGACACCTAGTACATGATGCAACCATTCCAACTTGTTATGACACATTCATGTACCCTTCCCCCTCGGAGTGCCGGACATTCCGGAACCTTCTAGAACATTCCCGATGAAAACACCGGAACCATTCTCCAACCCCGAAACAGGACTTTCCTTATATGAATATTATTCTCCAGACCATTTCGGATCTCCTCGTGATATCCCGGATCCCATCCGAGACTCTGAACAACATTCGGTCTCTTACTCATCATTCCATAACTACTCAACAACGTCGAATCCTTAAGTGTGTCTCCCTACGGTTCGTGAATTATGCGGACATGATCGAGACACTTCTCCGAACAATAACCAATAGAGGAATCTGGAAATTCATATGGCTCCCACATATTTCTACGATTACTTTGCGATCGAATGAACCACTTACATACGATACCAATTTCCCTTTGTCTCACGATAGTTTACTTATCCGAGGTTTTGATCGGTTGTATCTCTGCATACCTAGTTCAACCTCGTTACTGATAAGTACTCTTTTATCGTTCCCGTGATATGTGATCCCTTGTGAGCCAGTCACATGCTTGCAAGCCAATTGGATGACATTCCACCGAGAGGGCCCAGAGTATATCTATCCGTCATATGGATGGACAAATCCCACTCTTGATCCATGTGTCTCAACCAATACTTTCCGAACACTCAATGCCACCTTTATAGCCACCCAGTTACGGTGTGGTGTTTGATGTCATCAAAGCATCCTTCTGGTGATGGTGATATGCATGATCTCATGGTCGAAGGAATTAGGTTACTATGTATCAGAAAGCATATAGCAATTGAACTATTAAAATGACTTGATCTTTATGCTACGCTTATCTATAGGAGTATGTCCATCATATCATTCTCCTAACGATATGATCTTGTTGTTAATAACATCTCAATGTTCATGATAGGGAAACCACAATCATTTATTAACCAACAAGCTAGTATTATGAAGAGGCTTCACTAGGGACTTCAATTTAAGTTTGCAAATCACACAAGTATTAATGTTTCCTTGTTAATACTATTATAGCATGAATGTAAACATTTATCATAAACACAAAGATATAATAATAACTACATTTATTATTGCCTCTAGGGCATATCTCCAACAATTTTGGGTAAACATGATTTGATCTAAGGGTATATCAAATGTAATAAAATTAAACTCTAATACATTACTTAATGATTTATATTTGATCCTTAGGTGATCATATCATAGTATTCATTATAATCACTCATGAGTACCAAGTTAAGGATATAACACAAATAATAAGAATCTAACACCTATATCTTAATCTCATCTACTTATAACATGAGTATCATGGTAATACCTAACCCTACTCTTTAGTGAGTTTGAGTAGGAAAGAAACCAAAGTCAAGATCATTCACCATATATCTTTCTTTCCATATCAATCCTTATGGAATCCTATCCTTGTAATTGTTGTTCATCAATGTTGAGTAATCAACTATTGATTCACAAATTCTTAAACTATCAATTCTTGATCTATCAACTCTTGTCCTTATCCTAGCATTCACTTCAGTCCTTTAGAGAAAGAAGTAAGAAGAGATAGGTGGTAATGTTAGTTTTAAGTATCATCTATAGGATGGGAGAATTGGAAGAGAATAAGATCAATGTGATAATTGATGGAGTTAATTCACCCCTATAATGATAGAAGAGTTAATTGGAATATATATTCATATGGTAACAAAGTGGATTCCAAGGATGAACATTGAAGATAGTTACTAATGGGTAATCCTATTGTATTAAGTAGGCATAGTCAATAAATAATATCTTCTTCTCAGTAATAGATAATGAGAAGATAATTATATTACAATTGTAATGTTGTATTGATGAAGCCTTGATTAGCCAACTGGAAACCCAAATTATAAAGGATCAAAGGATTCTAATGATCATGCTTTTGTCACCAAGATTGAATTCTTATATCATGTATAAGTGACATTGGTGGATAAAACATGATTGAAAACCTAGTATGGATATGTTACTCTAGGTTAGCCATGCTAAGTCACCATTATATGATGTGAAGTTTGAATATAAGATATTGTAATTAAGTAGAGATAAGATAGTATGATTAAGATGATGCTAGATCAACATTGGATTAAATAAGTAGTATATTCCCCTTTGGGAAATACTAAGCACTTGAGGTGAAGTACGTTTTGATGTATAGATCTATTGAAGTAATGTTAGTGATGGATGATTAAGGAAGAGTATGAATGGAGTTAGAAGTAACTGCTTGTTGGTTTGGAGGTTATCAGCAGTAAAGTAGTTGATATAACCAAGTATAGAGATGAGAAGATTATGAAAAGCTTTAGTGTCAAGCTCATTGGATTTATAAATGGATTAAGAAGAATAAAAGGTGGATAAGAATATTTCTGTAAAGCAAAGCTCATCATGTTAGCACATGATGATGGATATAGAGAAGTAATATATCTAGGAAAGGAATTCCTTAATTAGAAGTCCAGGATTGTGAATTATGGAAGATAGGAATTCTTGGTAAACATTAAACCCTAAATCTTTAACCAAACCTAATATCCATACCAAATGATTGATCTATCATCTTATTTCTACAATGGCTTATAGGAATATTTTCCTATAGCAAATCACTTAAGCACATCTTTGTTATTCCCAACTATCATAATCATATGTACTTAGGAGTTATCTTTATCAACTCCTCTCCACAAGATATTCCAGAAAATAACTTTCTATTTTAAAGGAGGATATTATTAAAGATCATAAACATAAAGATAATATGTTTAGCCATTAATCTTTATTCACATCAACAGAAGAATATGAGTATATTAAGAACCCTAAAACCCAGGATAAGCAATTACAATTCAGAACCTTAAATTTATTAATGAGTTTTATCATCAACATCTCATAAATATTCAATCTATATTCATTAGGCAAATTCCTTGATCCATTTCTCTAACCACTCATTCCATATGAGCATGGAATAAGTGGGGATACAATAATTATAAATCACCCTATACTTTACTATGCGATTAAACACATAAAATTAAACCCTATGACTATTACTAAACATTCTAAAACTTCATTACTCCAAATAAAAGTGAAAACAATGTTATAGAAAGGCTTGTATATAGAGAAAAATAACATTGTATAATAAAAGTCCACAAATTGAATCTAAATAACTTTATGATTGCTACAAGTATTTAGCAAAGAAATTCCATTAAGAAATCTCAAAATAATTGCTTAAATAAAAAGCTAGAAAAGAAAAACAGAATATATAAAATATAAAAGAAAACGAAGGGGAACAAGATTAGCCCAGTTTCTGGCCCGTGGCCCAATTCCTCTTTCTCTATCCGCTGCTCATGAGCATCTCCCAACAGCCCAGTAGCGGCCCAGTAAAGACAACACTCAGTAACTATCCCTGACTGACGAGTGGGCCAGCAAGGGACTGTGGGTTAAACCTTGAAATGTGACAGGGGGTTATCCGCAAAAAAAAACCTTCGTCGTCTTCCTCGTCTACTAGAAGCTGCTCGTTGGCGGTAGCCGATGCCGTCCGTCGCCATCGTGCGCTGCGATGATCGCCGCCGACACTGTGGGTGGGGATAAGATTGACACCGTGACTTCCCCGCTCGTCCTCATCCCCATTTTCCCCGCTGAAATCCTCTCTTTCTTGAGTTCCTCTTTTGAACCGAACCCTAGCTCGTCGGGTATTCGAGGGCTCCGCCGTTTCCGAGCCCCCCTTGCCCATCAAAGACCACTATTAGATCTGCCTCATCATGTTGGGCATCTCTGCCAATGGAATCGCCACAGTTTGAACCAAATCGTCGCCGGAGTTTGCTTCATCCCTGATGCCGTTCACCGTCATCATTGTTGGACTTCCCCCGGCCTCCCCGACCGACCCATCGCAACCGTGGTGAGTTCATCGATCTTCCAGTAGCCTCTATTGCTTTGTTTGCTTCCTATATCATCCCCGGGGTGACCATCTGTCAGCGCCACCGCATGAGTTCATCGCCGGCCATCTTCCGATGACCTTTAGGAGGCGGCGCTGCCACTATTAGGTTCTGCAAACTTCCCTACGTCGAAACCCTCTAGCCACACCTCTCAGAACCCTCTCTGCCGCCATCCCTAGTTCATTTCCGGTGAGGCTCCGGCGAACACGTGTGGCAGCTGATGAGGCCACGGGCCCATCTATCTGTCTCTGTGGCTAGATTAGCTAGATGTGTAAAATGGAATTACTGGTCCATGCCAGCGTGGTACACCAACGTGGCCCTGAGCCCCACATGTCTGTGGCTTGGGGTAGATCCAGTCTGGGTGTAAAAAGCTTAGTGTCTGTTTAGGAAATAAATCAAATATTATAAATCCAAATCTAAATATTCCAGAAATTAAATGAAATCATTAAATCCTATTAAATTAATAACTTTTGTTGTATATCAGAAAAATACATATAATATATGAAAATTTGTAGAAAAATAAAATATATAACTTAAAACTATTATCAAACATTATTATGTTACTTACTTAAATAATTATTATTTAATAAAGATTTTAAAATTAATTAAACTTTGATAATTCATATTTTAATGTTGGTAAATGTTAAAAATATAAATAAAAATACCAAAAATCTTAGAAAAATAAGAACTATAATTTAAAACTATAATCATGCATTATTATTTCACTTAATTAAATATTTATTATTTATTAAGTATTTATAAAAGTAATAAACCTTGTAAAAATCATATCTTATTATTTATAAGTCACAAAAATAAATGTAATATACCAAAATGACCACAAAAATAATACCTACATGTTAAAAATATAATATTCCACTTTTGAGGTAAATAAAAATTTAAATAACTTAATAACTTGAATTTAAACCTATTTCCTTAATTAAAAAATTCATATAAAGGTAAATAAAATTTGCTAATAATTCTAATATTAGCCAATTGAATCTAATAAATAGTATTAAACTTAAATATTGATAGTATGAGGTCAAAATGGTTTAACACACTTTAAATACAATTTTATTGAATTCTCCTTCAACCATAAGTGTAGATTATTTTATAAAAGGATTCTTATTTAATATAAAATCTCCAAGAATAATTTGTAATAAGATCAAACCTATTCCTTTACTTTAACCACAAGTTATAAACAAATCAAAACCTTATAGTGAACCATAAGTAGTTAAGTAATGTCATTTCCCTAATTACCAATTATAACCATTCATTTACAAAAAGGTAAATTATTTATTCCATTATAAATTCAAGAAACCACTACACCAAATAAAAGTATAAACATTCTTAAGTAACTTTAAGGGAACCTATAAAGTACACAAGGTACAGATAACATAAGTACTATACTCTAAAGTCCATCTATGTTTTAAATTAACTTTAGTCTACAAGACTTTAAGTATAATGCTAAAAACTTTATTACATACTTTATAGTTAACTTTGGTCTGTTACAATTAAGTTATAAAGTATCTTAATACCAAACCGACCAAGTTAAAAACCAAGATAGATAAGTCTCAAATACTAATATTGTCATTATTCAAATGGAGTAATTCTTTCTTACTTAAAGACTATAACTAGAAAGAACACCTCATAAGGTTAACTTAAAAGCTTAAATGCTTCTGCTTAGTTAAGTAAGATTTTCTTCAAATGTTATTCTTTTTGCCACTTCAAACATCAAATAACAATTAATAATAATCACATTACATTAAGCTTTACTTATATACCTAGGATTGTTAACACTTAAGTTCCTTATAAATGTCATCACTTGCAAGGTAAAACTTGAAGATAAGATAATTCTCATATAAGCAGTCCTTGAGTAGCACATCTCATCAGTATATCTTATTGTTGTATGCCATTATGTTTACATGTTGTTTCACACACACTCACAAGCCTTAATAAGAAGAACATGTGTGAAACTTAATCTAAAAGGGCAACACATTCCAAGGAAACCCTTTCCAGTATCCAAACCCTAGAACAACGTTACCCTGGGATTCGAGTTTATCAACTTGCATTACATTACTTATGCATAATAGCATCTTGCTTCTTTAAACATTAGTCCTTACCGGACCAATGATGCTGATTTCAGATATTGGATCTTTTATATTGCCTCGAAGATCGTGAGTGCATAATCTTGCAATCACAAAAGGCAAGTTCACACTTGCTCATGTCCTTTGTTTATTTTCTGTAAAGTATTTTGCAAATCCAGTGTTGTCATCACCTGCATTTGAAAAAGGTCAGAAAACACTATTTTTTATAATAATGTGAACTATTGGTTACTGATCCAGGGTGATCAGCTAATCTATTAAATCTGGCAGTTGGAATATCACTGTTCAGGACTATATCACCTAGGATTTAACAACCAATGTCACCAGTGATTCTTGCGTCGTATATTACGCGTTGACCATGAGATTTGGAATGGGACGGAGAAGTTAGTTGTATCTTTTCCCTCTCGCATGGAGCCGGATGTGCGGGTTGTGGCTGTTATCACTCGTAGCATGCATATTAATTGGTAATTCATAGAGGATATGCAGCATATGGGTGGGATCCCTCAACGTCCCACGATAGTTCCGGCATCTGAACGATCCGTATTGCCTATTGCCGTAATTCAATATGTGGGCATGGCATACACCAAGGAGACATGCGGGGTTGCGGAGAAGGCAGTGATTGGCTTGGATCTTAGGTTGGGCCTCAAACCAAGGAAGTTTGAACGGGAACATAATCTCGGCCATGCAACAAAGACTAAGGTCTCTCATGGGTAAAGTGACGCACCTCTGCAGAGTGTAAGAACTGTACTTGTTACTCCCTATTCCTGGAAGCAGCTGCGAACGCGGTGGGAAAGGAACTCCATGAAATTTCTGGTAAACCCGTGAAGTCTAGCAGACATAGCTTTTCAGAATAAAAGAAACCTTTGAAGAAATGTTTATGAAAACTTGCATTGCCTACGACCTATGGTCCGTGGCTATAGATATAGTGCATCAAACACTCCTTTTCTAGTGAACTTGCTGAGTACGCTCGTACTCAAAGTATCTTCTTAACCCTTGCTAGGTTCTAAAGCCAGTACAGACGATGTCTACATCAAATCATGCTCTAGGAATCATCATCAAAAGCTAAAGATCTTCAACGAAGTCAAGAAAGTAACCATATACATCAACTCAAGTGAAGACGAAGTTACTGAGTAGATAGGAATATAATCTCTAGCCATAGAACCTATTTCTATAGTGTATTGCAATAGCAGCAATGCCAGACCATTAGTTAAGATACTAGTCTTAATAGGATGATAGTTTTGGAGTTATTTATTTCTGATTCTTCTTTGTAAGAAGTTTCTTTCTCTCTCTTTAACCTAGAGTGTTCTCTGGATCTTGTGTAAAGAGTTGAGTTGTAACCTATAGTCATGTCTTGGACCTGCTGTGTTTCTGTTGTACCACTCTGAGGGATGTAATACTAGTGAATGGTATTTCATTGGTGTTATGGCAACGACTATAGTGTATTACATCATGCAGTGGTATGCTGGGTCACCGCAAGGTGCTAGCAAGGAACCGGCGTTGCCCCGCTCGAGGCCTACCACCAGTGCTCGTATGAGGGTGAAGCCTCAAGAGGAGTGGAGGAGGAGCTTCTACTTCCACGATCCATCAATAATGGATGAGGAAGAAGAAGTTGTCCCCAGGACAAAGGAAAGCATGCGAGCCCTGGAGATATATCAGAAGAAGGAGCTACTCCATTGAGTTAAAGTCCGTCATTGCCTCAAGGAGATAGAGAAGAAGGATAATTTTCTCCTAATGGTGACTAATCTCGCAGATAGGATGGACACTTTGCAATATGATTTGTGCAGGTGCTACATCCGCATCACTGCTCTAGAGGATACCAAAAAGGAGCTACGCACCGCGGTTCTACATGCCATGGCACCACGGTGACCTTCAATAAAACACGGTATCAAATAATCGCGGGGGATTATTTGATCCCGCTTGGCTTGATTCCAAGCTTGGGGAGATCTTTAAGACCTTGTAATCTATCTTACAAGTTTTTATTTCTATTCTAGTTTTGCATTAGTTCAAGCTCACAAATAAAGTTTGCATCATTAAAATTCCCTTCAGGAATAGTTGATCCCTCTTATGAAATTCTGAGTTTATTATAATATATGGAGAATTATTGAGTTTGAGTTTTTATTATTGGATATATGAATGGCTTGAGTATGATTTTACTTGCACTTGATAATAGAAATATGAGTCTTCCACACCATTGGTATTAACGGAACATATAAAGATAATTTGATCAATATGTTGCAGGTCAATGGTTTGATTTACAAAAAGGAGAGATTATCTAATTAACTAAGATGAAAAAGAAAAACCTTGAACAAAGGAGAAATCATAAGTGCTATCAAATAGAGTGAGAACAAGTTGAGGTAGAATATTCAAGTTATAAAGATGCTTCATATATATTTGGAATTTGGTAATTGAGATCGCTAAACTTTGAATTCCTACATGAAGTGGAATATATGACTAGCTCCTTTGCATAGAACTTAAACAAAATTATGAGCATGAATATATATAGATAAAGAAGAAAAAGAAAGATGAAGAAAAAGAGAGAATGTGCAAAGAGAAAATAGGCATATACAACTATATTGTAGTAAGACAAAGAGACGTTTGAGATTTTGAATCCCAAGTGAATATGTTAATCCTAAAAACACTTGGGACTACCTCACTAACTTTAGTTGAACCAAATACTTTTACATCATGTTGAAAATAATCTTTTCTGAACTGTTAATTGCTAAGGTGTGAAAGCCTGCTAATATTATTCGGATGATTCGAGTAAGGTACTATTCATGAACTTATTTATATGTATCTTTTATGGTAAACACATGCTGCAACTGCCTCATTTATTTCATCGACTCGGCTTCATGAATATGAGGATCATATCCATTAAGCTAAACTTGCTCGGGACGAGCAAGAGTCTAAGCTTTGTAAGGTGTTGCAAGATGTTCTTTTGTAAAAACACACTTCCCTCTTTCTGATTGCAACTTTACCCCATGGCCGTAGAACCAAGACTTTGCATGTTCAGCCCACTCCAATGTCTCTAGAATGACCCCTTTATCAATCAGGTCATTCTCAGCTTTCTCCCCCTTAGGCATGGCAGCCTAGTATCCACCTGTCCCAATAACATGGTGATATTTATTCAGCACAAAATTTGCCTTGGTTATTTCCGACCTTTTCATAGCTTCAGCCGATTTCTTGTACTCCAAAAATTCGTCCCAGTGATCTGTTAGCTTCTCATTTTATCTAGTGAACTCTAGAGTCTTTTTTCCAGGACACACATCTTGCACAATCTTTTCTTGTGGTCTTTGAATTGTGTGGCCATCTTCTTAAAATTCCACTCCTTGACTTTTGGCTCTATAACTTTGTTTTCTAGATCCACCTCTGGCAGTCGGGTAAAATTAGTCATGAGTGTATTTCAAAGCATATCTTTGCATCTATCGTCAACATAACTAACTCAATCCACCTTTGACTTATTCCATTCTCGAATGGTGATCGGGATGATGTCCCTAACAATAACTCTGCATTGACTTACAACTAATCTTATGTTGTGCACGGGAGTAATCGGGGCGCCATATGCAACGATTTCTTCGATCAGAAACCTAGCATCAAGGGCCAACTTTTTTGTAGGACCTCGTTTGCTTCCAAAAGATTTCTTTGATCTGGATGGCTAAAATAAGAAATAATCGCAAATATATATACAAATCAATTAATGCATCTAGTTAGCAGCGGCTTAATATACCTCGTCGGACTTTGTATTCAAGGTTCCCTCACCGGAGTCGTATCTTTGCTCACTGAAGTCATATCTTACCTCACCAGAGTTGTCTCTTCGCTCGAGATACTCCTCAACTCCCTCACCGGAGTTGTTCAGATACTGTGAGGTGACATCTTTACAGGATATCATACCCTCTAATATCTCTTCTTGATCTTCGTTGCGCTCCATAGTTTCTGCAAAGACTTGCTAGTTATTTCAATGCTATAAACACAGCAAATCGCTAATGAATTAAGGACACCGCGTGAAATGGTTGTCTCCATAAACTTAAGAAAACCATGTGAAATGGTTGTCGCGCCCGTCCATCGTCCCTATATGAGCGTGTTGACGCGCCCATCCACCATCACTATATGGCGCGCGTTGTCGCGCCTGACTCAAAGACATTACTCCCTCGACCCAAATACATGTTATAGAATCTAAAATTGTCATGGAATAATCATGTTATAGCATATAAAATTGTGTATTTTACAGATGACTTGTACTACTAATACTACTACTAATACTACCACTACCACTATACTACTACTAATACTACTAATACTACCACTATACTAATACTGATAATATACTTAAACAATTCCCTAAACCTAACCCTAATTCCCTAGCTAATTCTCTATAATTCCCTAACCCTAATTACTTAGCTTATTGATCTCTAACCCTAGACAATTCCCTAACTGCTAATTCGGATCAGATCGGGAGGGCGATCTAGGAAGGAAGAGGGGAGCACCTAGGGCAGTCGATGGTGGTGGTCGGGGGCGCGCGCAAGGATGGCGATGATCGGTGGTGGTGACGGCGGCGGTCGATGGTGGTGGTGTGGCGCGGCATCCACGGCGCGAGGACGACGACGATGCAGAGGCTCGGGTCGACGCCTCCTGCGATCGTAGACGGCGAAGGAGAGGAGGAGGATCACAACGGAGTCGAGGAGCCTTCCGGCATCGCTCTCTGGGTCGGCGGCGCCTCTTGTGCGTGTTAGCTCGGGATCACGTGAATGGAGATGGGATTTGGGGGAGAGGAGAGGAGGGGTTATATGTCGAGGGCTTTTAGCGTCGGTTCGTGGGTCGTGGCATCAACCGGGGATAAAGGTGTGACCTTTAGCCCCGGTTGATGCCATGACCCAGAACTAAAGGGTTTTGGCAGTAGTCGAGAGGGCGCGTGCCAACCGCCCACCTTTAGTTCCAGTTCATGGCATGACCCAGGACTAAAGGGGCTTTCAAAAATATTTTTTGAACTTTGTAGTATAAATTATGGTTCCCGCCTTATTGCATATTAAAATGTTAATAAAATAAATAAACAATATCTATCTAATAAAAATATATAGCATATCAAAATGTTCATAAAAGAAATATCTATCTAATAAAAATATGATTTATTTTTTATGAGAATACAATTATTTAATATTTCTACTATTCCTAAATTCCATAAAAGGGTTTCAAATGGTAAATAATTTTTAAATAAAGAATAATAATGTATGGCCTCCAATAAATTGATTTCCATGTTGAGATACACATGATCTAATGCTCATGAATTTTTGAAAAAAGGAAAACTTGCCAGGAAGTGGGTCCAGTTTGAACTATAGGTACATGATCTAATGCTCATGATTTTTGAAAAATAATAATTTTTAGACTCACAATATGATGTTTCTTCAAAGATTCAATGCAAGTTTTAGCGAGGCTCATCCCCTATCTTCATGCCCGGCATTTTTACCATAGTTTAAAATGGGAAAATTTTGAAACAGGCATACAAAATTCAAAAAGGGTCCAAACAATGTAAATCCTTCATGTGGTGTCATATTATGTGACATAGTTACAAGTAAAAATACCAAACTTGGTATATTTCTTGCATCTTGAAAAGTCCTTCTCAAAATAATCTATCATGTTCGAGGTTTCATGGCTTTCGGTCCACATGGCCAATGTTATGGCCAGAATTGTGAAATAGTTTGTGATAGTGTGCCCATGTTATGCATGCATGTGTATATTGGGATGCCGGACAGTGTTGCAGGAGAAATTTTTCCTTTTTGTTGTACGGAAAAGCCATTTTCCATTTTTTGGGCGCCAAAAAATGGGGCGTTTTATGAAGCAACCACCAAAGGAATAATTCAAAATGATACCACCCCATTTTTCAAAAATATTAGACCACCTTACATGGACGATGTCCCAACTGGAGTATCTCAAACCTTTCCGTCCACCTCGGGTGAAAAAGAGAAATGTCTGCTTAGGAAATAGATCCGGTTTAAACTACAAGTACATGATCTAATGCTCATGATTTTTTGAAAAAATCATTTTTAGACTCACAATATGATGTTTCTTTAGAGATACAATGCAAGTTTAGCGAGGCTCATCCCCTATCTTCATGCCCGCCGTTTTTGGCCATAGTGTGAAACTGGAAAATTTTGAAACGAGCATAAGAAATTCAATAGTGGTTCGAACAATCTAAGTTCCTCGCGTAGTGTCATATTATGTGACATAGTTGCAAGTACAAATACCAAACTTGGTATATTGATTGCATCTCGAAAAGTCCTTCTCAAAATTAGTATCATGTTCATGGTTTTATCGCTTTTGGTCAAAATAACCAATGTTATAACCATAATCGCGGCATAGTTTGTGATAGTGTGCCCATATTGTTCATGTATGTGCATCTTGGTATGGCAAACAATGTTATACGAGGAAGTTTTCCTTTTCGTCGCACAGAAAAGCCATTTTTCATTTTCCAAGCACAAAAAATGGGCGTTTTGTGAAGCAACCACCAAAGGGCTAATTCAAAGTGATAACACCCCATTTTTCAAAAATACTAGACCACCTTACATGGACGATGACCCAACCAGATTATCTTAAACCTTTTTGTCCACCCCGGGTAAAAAGACAAATGTCTGCCGAATTGGTAGGAAGTGGGTCTGGTTTGAACTACAGGTACATGATCTAATGCTCATGATTTTTGAAAAATAATCATTTTTAGACTCACAATATGATGTTTCTTCATAGATCCAACATCCCATATCTTCATGCCCGCCGTTTTGACCATAGTTTGAAACGGGAAAATTTTGAAATTCCAAAATGGTCCGAACAATGTAAATCCTTTGCGTGGTGTCATATTATGTGACATAGTTGCAAGGAAAAATAACAAACTTTGTATATTGATTGCATCTTGAAAAGTCTTTCTCAAAATGAGCTATCATGTTCGAGGTTTCATGGCTTTTGGTCCAAATGACCAATGTTATGGCCAGAATCGCGGCATAGTTTGTGATAGTATGCCCATATTGTGCACGCATGTGCATATTGGGATGGTGAACAATGTTGCAGGAGGAAGCTTTCCTTTTCATCGCACGAAAAAGCCATTTTCCATTTCTGAGCGCCAAAAATGGGGCGTTTTATGAAGCATCCACCAAAGGGCTAATTCAAAATGATACCACCCCATTTTTCAAAAATACTAGACCACCTTACATGGAGGATGTCCCAACCAGGGTATCTCAAACCTTTTCGTCCATCCCGGGTGGAAAAGACAAATGTCTGCCAAATCGGCAGGAAGTGGGTTCGGTTTGAACTATAGGTACATGATCTAATGCTTTTTAGACTCACAATATGATGTTTCTTTAGAGATACAATTTAATGCAAGTTTTGAAACGGGAAAAATACTAAACTTGGTATATTGATTGCTTCTCAAAAACCACCAAAGGCATAATTCAAAATACATATAGTCACTTGTTTCCTAAAATGCCTTGCTTATGATGGCATCGGCTGTAACCATGGAGTATCTTTATCATTTAACAGGATGCTTGGGTCAGTGTTAACTGTGAAGGGCAGAATTTCATCAAACTTACTATAATCTTCTGATATGTTTGTCTTGTCCTCCACTCCCATGATGTTTCTTTTCCCTGAAAGAACTATGTGGTGCTTTGGCTCATGTATTCGTTTGCTTATTTTTCTTTTTCGGTTTGGTAGACATGTCCTTTACATAGAAAACCTGATTCACATAATTTTCTAGGATGAATGGTTCGTATGTGTATCCAAGATTGTTGAGATCCACTTTTGTCATTCCGTACTTCTTGTCTACCTCAACCCCTCCTCCTGTAAGCTTGACCCATTTGCACCGAAACAAAGGGACCTTAAAAGAAGATCCATAGTCAACTTCCCATATCTCCTCTATGTAACCATAATATGTTTCCTTTTGCCCATTATTGTTTGTTGCATCAATGCGGACATCACTATTTTAGTTGGTGTCTTTTTATATTGGGCGATTGTGTAAAATGTATTCTCATTTATCTCGTACCTTTAGAAAGTCAATACAGTCGAAGATGGTGTCATGTCCAACAAGTACAAATGATCTCCAACAGTGGTGTTATTAATGTGATGTGTTTGCAACCAACCACCAAAAGTCTCCATGTGTGCACGTGTAATCGAGTCGTCAGACTGCCCCGGGTATTGGGAGCGTAGAATATTCTTGTGTTCATTGATATACGGAGCCACCAAGGTGGAACTTTGTAGAACTATATAGTGCGCTTGAGTGAAAGAATGCTCGTCTCTACTTATTATTGCTTTCTTTCCTAGCGTGTCTTTTCCACTCAGTCTCCCCTCGTGTCGCGATTGAGGAACACCAATTGGTTTAAGGTCAGGAATAAAGTCAACAAAAAACTCAAAGACCTCCTCTGTTCCATAGCCCTTGCAGATGCTTCCTTCTGTCCTAGTATGGTTATGGACATATTTTTAAGACTCCCATGAACCTCTCAAAGAGGAACATATGTGTAGAAATATAGGATCAAGAATGGCAATCTCGTTAACTAGGTGAACCAGGAGATGCATCATAATATTGAAGAAGGATGGTGGGATACCAACCCAAAACTAACGATACATTGGACCAAATCAATCTGTAACCTTGGTAGACTTTATTGATTGATTACCTTTGGAGAAATTACATTAAGGAATGCACATACCTTCACAATGGGTACTCGAACATTTTCTAGTAGAAGCCCCCTCAATGCAACTGGAAGCAATTGCGTCATAATCACGTGGCAGTCATGAGACTTTAGGTTCTGGATTTTTTTTCTTTGCCATATTTATTGTCCCCTTTATATTCGACGAGAAGCCAGATGAGACCTTGATACTGCTCAGGCATTCAAAAAATATTTCCATCTCTTTTTTGGTAAGAGTGTAGCTGGAAGTACCTTGATACTTCTCTAGATGTAGGCCATATCATTCGTTCATACGTTGCTGGTCCTGTTGTGCTTCTAGTGTATATTTTGACTTCCCATACACGCCCAAGAACCTTAGCAGGTTCATACAAAGATTCTTTGTCACATGCATCACGTCGATTGAAGAGCAGACCCCTAGGACTTTCCAATAGGGTAGCTCCCAAAATATAAATTTCTTCTTTCACATGGACGTGTGTCCAGTACCGTCATTCGAAACAGATTGACCACAAGGACCCTTTCCAAAGATTACTTCGAGATCCTTGAACATACCAAATACACCATCACCAGTACGGTAGACAGACTTATTTCGGTGATCTTCCTCACCTTTAAAATGCTTGCCTTTCTTTCTTACGGGATGCCTGGTCAGAAGAAATCGATGATTCCCCAGGTACACAACCTTCTTACATTTATGCAAGTAGGTACCTTCAGTTTCATCTAAATAGTGTGTGCATGCATTGTATCCCTTGTTTGTCTGTCCTAAAAGGTTACTAAGATCAGGATAATCATTGATGGTTACGAAAAGCAATGCTCGTAGGTCAAATTCCTTATGTTTGAGATCATTCCACACATGTACACCTTGTTCGTACCACAACTATAAAAGTTCTTCAACTAATGGCCTTAGGTACACATCAATGTCGCTGTCGGGTTGCTTCGGGCCTTGGATGAGCACTAGCAGCATAATAAATTTCCGCTTTAAGCACAACCAAGGAGGAAGGTTATAGATACATAGAGCTATAGGCCAAGTGCTATGACTATAGCTCTGATCCCTAAAAGGATTCATGCCATCTATACTAAGACCAAACCTTAAGTTCCTTGCGTCATATGCAAAGCCCAGGTACTCTCTCTCTCTCTCTCTCTCTCTCTCTCTCTCTCTCTCGATTTTTCTCCACTGCGACCCATCAGTGGGGTGTCTCGACATCGAGTCTTTCTTGTCGTCTTCTTTGTGTCATCACAATAACTTGGCATGCTCTTTGCTTATAAACAAATGTTTCAACCATGGTATTATAGGAGCATACCACATAACCTTGGCAGGAACCCTCTTCCTAGGGCGTTCACCCTCAACATCACCAGGGGTCATCTCGTCTGATCTTATACCGCAATGCATCACATATCGGGCATTCATTCTTATTATTGTACTCCTCACCACGGCAGAGGACGAAGCCATTAATGCATGCATGTATCTTCTGCACCTCTAATCCTAGAGGGCAGACAACTTTCTTTGTTTCATACGTACTGGCAGGCAATTCGTTATCATTTGAAAGCTTATTTTTCATTATTTTTAGTAGCTTATCAAATCCCTTGTCAGTTAAACCATTCTCTACCTTCCATTGCAACAATTCCAGTGTGGTACCAGCTTTGTGTTATCATCTTTGCAATTTGGGTACAATAATTTTTTGTGATCCTCTAACATGCGCTTCAACTTTAACTTCTAATTTTCACTTTCGCATTCTCTCTGTGCATCAACTATGGCTCGATGAAGATCATCAACGAGCTCATCTGGTGCCTCTTCATCTTCATCTTCACCCGTTGCAGTATCACCGTATTAAGCAAACATAGGATAGTTGTCATTATCCTCTTCTTCTTCATTGTCTTTCATCATAACCCCTCTTTCTTCGTGCTTGATCCAACCATTGTAGCTGGGCATGAAACCGGACCAAAGCAGATGCGTGTGAATCGTTCTCGAGGAAGAGTAATCCTTCTGATTCTGACAGACAACACATGGACAACATATAAAACCATTCAGACTATTTTCCTTAGCCAAACTGATAATATTATAAAGGCATGTAATAAACTCGGCAGTGCTTCGGTCATCGTACATCCATTGCCAGTTGAGGCAGCTGCCCGTGCGACGAGACCCCTTTAGTTCCGGTTCCTGATACGAACTAGAACTAAAGGTCCACTAGTGGAAAAAGGGCCATCCGTTCGCGACCCCTCAGAGCATTAGTCCCGGTTGCGCCACCAACCGGGACTAATGCCGCACGCTGGTTCGAGTGGAGGGCACGGGCCAGGGGCATGCGTCCCGGTTGGTAAGGGGGAATACGTCCCGGTTGGAGCCACCAACCGGGACTAAAGGTTTGGCCACAGCCACGTGGCATGGCACACACCTTTAGTCCCGGTTGCTGGCTCCAACCGGGACGTATTCTCCCACCCTCTATAAATGCAACGCCCCAGCCCCCTCTGCCTCCACTCTGTTTTTTCTCTTGGTGGAAGGTGTGAGGGGTGTGCTAGTTTTTTCTCTTGTATGCATGCATTGAAGGTGTTTGATGAAATGTTTGAGTGAATAATCACGTTGAATTTCTCATAGAACAAAAGTATAGAAGGTGTCCGAGACGCACCTGAGCTTTCTCCTCTTTATTTCCCTCGATCGAGGTTAGCAATCTTATCTTTTCTAGGTCATTGATACAATTCAGGTGTCGATGTGAATTGGTTATTTCACTATTTATGATGTCCTGTTTTTTGATAAACTTACTTATATGATGCAGATGAATGGTCGGGAATGGATGTACGGTGACCGGAGCGTAGCCGGGTATATGAAAGGCGTCGATAAATTTATCGATGTGGCTACGGCAAACAAAGAGAATGGTTTTATACGTTGTCCATGTGTTTAATGTCGGAACAACAAGGAGTACTCTTCCTCGAAAATCATTCGCGGCCACCTGATTATGAAAGGTTTCATGCCCAACTATAATTGCTGGACCAAGCACGGGGAAAGAGGGGTTATGATGGAAGATGGTGAAGAAGAAGATGATGATAACAACTATCATCATATGTTTCCTGAATACAGTGATACTGCAATGGAAGACAATGGAGAGGAAAGAGGTGAAGAACGGGCATCAGATGAGCCGGCTGATGGACTTGGTAGGGTCATTTCTGATGCAAAGCAAGACTATGAAACAGAAAATGAGAAGTTGAAGTTAGAGGGCATGTTAGAAGATCACAAGAAATTGTTGTACCCAAATTGTGAAGATGGTAGCACAAAGCTCTGCACTAATCGGAATTATTGCGATGGAAGGCAGAGTGTGGTCTAACTGACTCCTCATTTGAAAAGATGTTGAAAATAATGAAGACGAAGTTTCCAAAACATAACGAACTTCCCGAGAGTACCTACGAAGCAAAGAAGACTCTCTGTCCTCTGGGATTAGATGTGCAAAAGTTACATGCATGCATTAATGACTGCATCCTCTACCGCGGTAAGGAGTATGAGAATTTAGATAAATGCCCGGTATGCAATGCGTTGCGGTATAAGATCAGACGAGATGACCCTGGTGATGTTGAGGGAGAGCCCCTCCTAAGAGGGTTCTGCTAAGGTTATGTGGTATGCTCCTATAATACCAAGGTTGAAACGCATGTTTAGAAACAAAGAGCATGCCAGGTTGTTGCAATGGCACAAAGAAGACCGTAAGAAAGACGGGAGTTGAGACACCTGGCGATGGGTCACAGTGGAGAAAAATCGAGAGAGACTTCCTGGACTTTGCAGGTGTGACGCAAGGAACTTATGGTTTGGTCTAAATGGATGGCATGAATCCTTTTGGGGAGCAGAGCTGCGGTCACGGCACTGCCCGTGACTCTATGTATCTACAACCTGCCTCCTTGGTTGTGCATGAAGCGTAAGTTCATTATGATGTCAGTGCTCATCCAAGGCCCGAAGCAACCGGGCAACGACATTGATGTGTACCTTAGGCCATTAGTTGAAGAACTCCTACAGTTGTGGGGCAAACCAGGTGTACGTGCGTGGGATGAGAACAAACATGAGCCATTTGATCTATGAGGGTTGTTATTCAGAACCATCAATGATTGGCTGCTCTTAGTAACCTTTCGTGATGCATAAACAAGGGATATAAGGCATGCACCCACTGTTTAGATAAGACTGAAGGTACATATTTGCATAAATGCAAGAAGGTTGTGTACCTAGCGAATCGACGATTTCTTCTACCCAGTCGTCCCGTAAGAAAGAAAGGCAAGCATTTCAAAGGTGAGGCAGATCATCGGAAGAAGCCTGAACTCCCGCCGGTGATGATGTATTTGGTATGGTCAAGGACATAGAAGTAATCTTTGGAAAGGGTCCCGGTCAATCAGTTCAACGACGTCGCCACAGACACGCACCCATGTGGAAGAAGAAATCTATATTTTGGGAGCTGCCATATTGGAAAGTCCTGCGTGTCTGCTCTTCAATCGACGTGATGCACGTGACGAAGAATCTCTGCGTGAACCTGCTAGGGTTCCTAGGCGTGTATGGGAAGACAAAGATACACAAGCAACGGAGGACCAACAAATTATGAAAGACCCAAAGAACATGCATACACATAACAAGACGGATAAAGGGCGCCACTTAAGTCGTGCTATGCTCTTACCAAAGCAGAGAAGGAAATCTTTTTTGAAGTCCTTTACAGTATCAAGGTGCCGTCGGGCTTCTCATCTAATATAAAGGGGATAATAAATATGGCAGAGAAAAAGTTCCAAAACCTGAAGTCTCATGACTCTCACGTGATTATGACGCAGTTGCTTACGATTGCATTGAGGGGGCTTCTACCGGAAAATGTTCAAGTACCCATTGTGAAGCTGTGTGCATTCCTCAATGCAATATCTCAGAAGGTAATCAATCCATATATTCTGCCAAGGTTACAGAAGGATGTGGTACAATGTCTTGTTAGTTTTGAATTGGTGTTCCCACCATCCTTCTTCAATATTATGACGCATCTCCTGGTTCATCTAGTGGAAGAGATTGCCATTCTCGGTCCGGTATTTTTGCACAATATGTTCCCCTTTGAGAGGTTCATGGGAGTCTTAAAGAAATATGTTCCGAACCGTGCTAGACCAGAAGGAAGCATCTCCAAGGGGTATGGAACAGAGGAGGTCATCTCCAAGTTTCTGACTCGCGGCATGAGGGAAGACTAAGTGGAAAAGGCACGCTGGGAAAGAAAGCAATGATATGTAGGGACGGGGATTCTCTCACTAAAGCACACTACACAGTTCTACATAATTTCACCTTGGCAGCTCCGTATATCGAGGAACACAAGAATATTGTACGCTCCAAAAACCCGAGGAAGCCTGAATCATGGATTACATATGAACACATGAAGTCTTTCGGTGGTTGGATGCGGACACATCTCTTGAATGACACCACTGTCACTACTAGGAAAACGGCTATAGGTAATCAGCACATCCGTGGCTCACATGGTTGAAGTGCCCCATAGCTAAAACAGGCGTGGCTCACCTGTGGGCAGTGCCCTACTAGTAACTAGAACAACCGTGGCGCACATGACTATAGTGCGCCACAGATGATTGTGGGCAAGGGCCCTGTTGGCCGCACGCCAAACATCTGTAGCGCACTATAGTCATGTGCGCCATGGTTGTTAGTGTCATCTGTGGCGCACATGGGGGGGTGCACTACGCCTAAGCGCACACCCCCCTCTGCTGTGAAACGGCCACAAACATCTGTGGCGCACTCGGCCTAGTGCGCCATAGGGAGTAGGAGCATCCGTGGCGCACATGGCATAGTGCGCCACAGATGTTTGTACTCCCTATGGCGCACTAGGGCCGTGTGCGCCACGGATGTGTCGATTTTTTTAGGACAGCTCTTTATGTGCACATGTGTGACCACATCCACCACCCCACACTTCACTTTCCCCTTCTTCTTCCTCCTTAGATCTAGTCGGGATCTTCTCCTTCCCACCTCAATTTCTCCACCCATTCACCATTTTTAGCATGTAAAACTTGCTTTGGATGTTACATAAGTAATAGAGGAGGTCTCCGGTCTCTCATATCCTTCTCCGGTCGACGCGCGCACCTCTCCTTTCCATCTTTCTCGCGATCGGTCTCTCATCTCGGTAAGTTGTCCATGTAAGGATGTGTTCATGTGTATATGGATGATGTGCTCATATGTATGTAGATGATCGATGCTCATGATGTGTGTATGTGGAGAGGATGGTCATATGTGTGTGTATATGGAGAGTATCGATGATGCTCATGCATGTGTGTATCGAGAGGATAATGATATGTTCATGTGTGTATGGATCGGTCTCTCTCTCTTGTGTTTGTATGTGAACAAGTTCCCATTTGTTTTGCCAAAATGTTGATTCATTTCCATTTTGGCAAGACTTTGGCATTTCGCAAAGGTCCTAATTTTAGGATAGGTCATGCCGAAATTTTCTATCGACCATTGCATGCATGCATTCATTATGTGGTTCTAATAGACTTCAAAATTGTACCGTGTACACCATGCAGGAAAAAATGGTCCGCATAATGAGCGAAGGCATTGTGGCTAGATTTTTGAAATGTGCGACGGCCGACATGATACGAAATAACAAGACAGATATAAGATGTCCGTGCAGAAGATGCAAACTCAACTGGGTGATCGACCCAGATTCCGGGAATCTGCAGGCGCACTTGCTCCGTCATGGTTTCATGGATGGATACACTCGTTGGATAAGCGATGACGTAGATGATGGAGACGGTGAAGGTGGCCAACATGACGATGATCATCATCACGGCGAGAACGGGCAATATGATGAAGAGTCTCCTGGAGATGGTGAAGGTGCGGACGCAGACCGGGATGATGATGATCTAGATGCCAGAGGAGCAGACGACGATGGAACAACGTCAGGCTGGGTGCGGGACCCTTATGTGCAAGAGCTGCTTCTCACGCATTTAGTAACGCCAGGGCTGCCGCTAGAGAGAAAGCCAAGCTTGCGCAACTTGAGAAAGACGCGGTTACTCCATTGTATGAAGGATGCAGGCCCGATGATACCCGGTTGAATGTAACGCTCAAGGCTATGGAGATGAAGGCAAAACACAAATTGAGCGACGCAAGCTTCGATAATATGATGGCATTCTGGCACGATCGTCTCCCGGAGGGGAACACATGTCCAACTAGTATCGAGGATGCCAAGAAAATCGTCTGTCCTCTCGATCTACCGCATTTTAGATATCACGTATGCATCAACGATTGCATCATTTATCGGGGCGAGGACACGGAGAAAACCACATGTCCGGTGTGCGGCGTGAGTCGATACAAGAAAGGGAAGAAAGCACCTCGAAAAGTGGTATGGTACTTTCCTATCACTCCTCGTCTGCAACGCTATTTTGCGGACCCTAAGGAAGCGAAGCTCATGCGATGGCATGCGGAAAGGAAGAAGCCAGGAGATGATGATGACCCCGAAAAGGATGAGCTGCTGACGCACCCTTCAGATGCTAGCCAGTGGAAAGAATTGGACCTCGAATTCCCAGAATTCGGTGGAGATTCGAGGAACATCAGGCTTGGTGCGAGCACCGATGGACTCAATCCGTTCGGTAGCCAGAGCAGCACGCACAGCACTTGGCCCATGTTTGTATGGATGTACAACCTCCCTCCATGGTTGTGCATGAATAAGAAGTACATACAAATGAGTATGCTAATTCAAGGGCCGAAACAACCTGGTACCAACATCAATCTGTATCTCGGGCTGTTGAAAGAGGAGCTAGCCACGTTATGGGAATCTAGAGCCAATACTTACGACGCCGTCGCACAAGATTATTTCACTATGAGAGCCGCGTTGGTCACTACGGTGCAAGACTATCCAGGTTGCGGGTATATCTCGGGGAAGGTTATCCAAGGATTCTGCGCATGCGTTAGGTGCATGGATAACACAAGCTATCTCCAACTAGAGAAAGATCTAGGGTCATCGAAAACCGTGTTCATGGCGCACCGGAGGTGGCTCAGCAAGAATGATCCATGGAGAAAACGTGGAGACCTGTTCGATGGCAAATCAGAGACCCGAGGAATCCCAGAGCATAGGAGCAGCGAAGAAGTGGAAGAGTTGCTGAAAAAATGGAAAGATTGTCCTAAGCCTGGAAAGAAGCGAAAGAGGCAGCAACAAGACAAGCCGCTGATGAAGGTATGGAAAACAAGGTCTGCTCGAGTTGCCATCGGAAGTTTCTCCGACGCCTCATAGCCTCGACATCATGCATATCACGAAAAACGGTGCGAGTCCGTCGCCACCATAATCAACATGCCAGATAGGACGAAAGATGGTCCGAAAGCAAGGCACGACCTGATATGCTTGGGTATCCGGAAGGAGCTTCACGGAGGACGCACTACTCCTGATGATCAGGAAGATGACGATGATCATGATTCGGAGACGACACAAGGTCGTCGGAAGGGTAAAAAGTTCAAGAAGAACGAATATTACTGCCCTCCTTCTTGCTTCACTCTAAGCCAGGATGAGATCAAACAGTTTTTCAAGTGCCTTCTAGGAGTCAAATTTCTTTACGGCTACGCGGGCAAGATAAGCAGATACCTAGACAAGGCGAAGCAGAGGTTCAGTGGCATGAAGTCTCACGACTGTGTCGTGCTAATGACGCAGGTACTTCCGGTCGCACTAAGAGGGATAATGGACGAGCACGTCCGTGAAACGTTATTTGGCCTATGCAAGTTTTTCGACGTCATCTCTAGGAAGTCGATTGGCGTGAATCAGCTCGGAAGGCTACAGGAGGAGATCATGGTGATACTATGTGAGCTTGAGGTCTACTTCCCACCTGCATTCTTCGACATTATGGTGCATCTGCTGGTCCATGTCGTGGAGGACATTGTACAACTCGGGCCGATGTTCCTCCGCAGCATGATGGCGTTCGAAAGGATGAACGGACACATCAAAGGATATGTTCGCAACAGGTCCCGTCCAGATGGAAGCATAGCCAAGGGCTTTCTGGCCGAAGAGTGCATCTCTTCGCATTTAATTATCTAGACATCGAGAACCCCGCCGCCTTCCGTCAACAGGCACCTTGGCAAGCTCGACGGATCTAGTCACCGAGAGGGTCGTCGCATACTGCATGCAGACTTCGATTTTCAACGCGCAGACTTTGATCGAGCAAACCTTGTCGCGTTACAACATTTAGAACTGGTCGATCCTTGGGTACAGAAGCACAAAAGGTTAATCGAAAAGAAGTACAGTGACCGGGGCATACAGAGGACGCAGGGAGAAATAATCAAAGAGCACAACTCAGATTTCACGCGTTGGTTTAGGCAGACGCTCCTTGATAATCCCCCGCGATCACATTCTTCTGACACGGAAAATATCATATTCACCTTGTCGCAGGGACCGATGCAAAACCTGGTGACCTATCAGGCATATGATATCAACGGCTACACATTCTACACGGAGGAAAAGGACAACAAGTGTGATTATCAGAACTCAGGCGTAACGTCGGAATTCTACACCGATGACAACGTGAAGGAAAGATTCTACGGAAGAATCGAGGAGATCTGGGAGCTCGACTACTATGGAGAAAAGGTGCCGATGTTCCATGTCGATGGGCAAAGAGCGCCGAAGAGAAGACCGTATTTCACAACCATGGTTATACCCGGCAGCCAAATCCAAGGTCACGGTGTAAACGTGGCGCTAAAAATGGACCGTGGGTACTGGCTACCAAAGTGGACCAATGTTTTTCATTACCGAATTCGACAAAGCCTAGCCGTGTTGTCGTGAGGAGAGGAAAAGAAACATCATCGGAATGGATGGAGTCGCCAACGAGCAAGACTTCACCAAGACGGCGATCCAAAGATTGAAGATGACGACGACTACGATGCAGCAACATACATCACAAGAAGAAAAAGGACAACCCTACCCAAAAAAGGTAGCCCGTTCGAAAGAAGAAACATTAAAGTGCCGGGGCTAAATTATTCAACCGCGATAAAGAAGGGAAAAAAGATTGTAAAACGCTAGCTCAAAAAATATTGTAAAACGCGTGGTCGAAAAAAAAAGATTGTAAAGTGCGGTGGTCGAGTAGGGCCGTTCCCGATTCATATTATTATGGACAAATTATTATGAAATTTAGTTATACTTTGAATCATATTATTTGTACCACTTTTATGACATATATTATCACTTTTGGGAATTTTTGGAACATTTAAAAGTATTTATAAAATAAAAACAAAACAAATAAGACATATATTACCACTTTTGGGCATTTTGGAACATTTAAAAATATTTTTAAAATAAAAAAAAGGGGGGGCACCAGGATTCGAACCTGGGTGCTCTGAAGTTTAGAATAGAGCAAAGGCGTAACCAGAGGATAGGATAGTGATTCTGTTAGATAGTGGGACGCTCTTTCTTATACAATTGCTGGGAGATAGGCGAGCGACTCGGCATAGTGCGCCACGGATATCTCAGCGCACTATGCTGAGTGCGCCACGCCAGATCTGTGCCTTATCCACTTTCACGCAGGCACACGTCGGCCTCATCCCCATTCTCAACCGCGCCCATCGCCGCCGTTGTCGATCCTGATCCCGAGCCCCTGCCGCCGCTCTCCATCCGCCTCGCCACTGCCGCTCGAGGAGGAGGCCGTGGAGCAGGAGGAGGCCGTGGAGCAGGAGCAGGAGGAGGCCCGCCGCCGCTCGAGGAGGAGGCCCGCCGCCATCGTCGTCCGCCCGCCTGCCCGCCATCGTCGTCCTCATCTCAGAGGTCGTCACGCCTCCCTCTCTCCCTCTCTCCCTCTCTCCCTCTCTCTCCCCTCTCTCCCTCTCTCTCCCTCTCTCCCCTCTCTCCCTCATCTCTGTGTTGGTCAGGTGCCATGAATGAGTACTCCAAACCTCCTTGGATGATATTGTTAGCATGTTACTCATTCTGTGTTGTTTTCTTAAGATGTGATTGGTTATCTAAGTTGCTTGGATGATATTGTATGCTTGTTTTCTGAAGCTCGACTGATTTGGTTTTGAGTTGCAGTGTATCTGTGGAAGCAACGAAAGATTTCATGGTTAGCAATATTGATTTGCTGTGGAAAGTCATTTAGTTATCTGGCTACATCATTGCATAAAATTGTTTTCCTTATATCTACCACGGGAGGAAAGGTTGCATGTGTTGGTTTGCTGGAGAGGTTACTAAATTAGGCTCTTCCAGGACGAAAGAGGCAGTGAGAATATATTGTAATCCTTCTTCCTTGATTAATTCACCTCTGGTCTCTGGAGGGTCCACTATATACAGGACTAACAATCCAAACTAGGAACAAACCAAATACTATCATCTTCACCTCTGGAGGGTCCACTATATAATAGATTTGCAAGGATAGAAATTGGAGCTAGAAATGTGGTAATGGTTTTGAAATTTAGGTTTTTGGATCACATTTTTAACTGAGTATGCATTGCCAGATGCTACTGATAGGTAAATATCCTTGCCTTGCATATATTTCTTATGCTATTTGTTCACTGGTAGCACAGTTCGAATCTAGCCCCTTGTGTCTATAGTATATATGTATACATGTACGAAAGAGATACACATTTCAGATGTGTGACACCACATTGCTTTGTGTGTGCCACAATGCAATCTGAACCTTTAATAAAGGTATAATGAGTGGAACATATTCTATAGAAATACCCTCATGCATGACCTCAATTTTTTTCACTTACTAAAGAAAACACAGATGTTTACCATGCAGGAGCCTACACAAACAAGGTATGTGTGAGAGTGTTGAAGATATTTGGCAATGTATCAATTATTTCTAGGTGAACATTGAACAATTCATCTATGTCTGTATTTTGCCTTGACAGCAAGGCATATAGTATCAATAGGCATCCAGGGTCGGGGAAAAGAGCGAGGAGGGGGGAGCAGCTGGGTGGGGGACTGAAAGGAAACATACATAGAGCTTTGTGCTTAGTTTGGTAATCATGAACCATTGCACATCTCTGGAACCTAATGCCCAGATCAAGAAATGTCACAATCTGCAGAATATGATTGTTCAAGCCACACTGATTTAGTATCTTTGAAATTATCTCAACTAATTTTGGTTCCAATATACTTCTGAAGGCGTGGAATTTCACACCTATATTTGGTTTAGCAAAGTATCATACTCATAGTCATTGAATTTTTATTCCTTAATAAAACCCATGCAATTTCAAGCTGCCAAGTTTTATAAAAAGAACATAATTTTAGAAGCCAAAAACTTTAGAATAGACCATGATGTTCCTTCACCGATTTCCCATGGAAGTTTTATTGTCATAACCTTGTTCTCCTAGAGACTCATGAAGCTCCACTCAGGCATCTTAATCTTTCTTTTTTAACTGCATATAGTAGCCAGTCTAAATTGTTATTGTTTATACATCTGTGGTGGTGCTGTTGTCTATACTGAAACCTGAAACCTGAAACCTGTCTAGAGTAGTGGTGCTGCTGTCTATACTGAAACCTGAAACTCCTGAAACCTTTATGCTTGCTGCTATGTGTACTATTTGTGAAACCTGTCTGTACTATTTGTGCAAACCTGAAACTATTGTACAAAGCTGCTGTGTATACTATTTGCTGGCTATACTGGGCCATTTATGCTGGTTGTGCTGGCTATGATGGACATTTATTGTGTGCTAGCTATGCTGGCCATATATATGCAGGTTCTTGTATGAAATGAGTCCCGATTTTTGCCGGAATGTTGATTAACTTCCGCTTCGCGTAAATCGGTACTCTAGTTTAAGAAAATTAGCAAAGGTCATGCCGGATTTTTCCGCATTTAACCAATTATTTGTTTTTATTAGTGCAAAGATGTGTGACAACGACGAGGCTGGATGTTCTAAGCGCATCAGCTGAAGGAGAACTCAGACCTCGAATAAACAATTGACATTCGGGAGGCGCCCAATGCTAGAAGACGATGAAGAATACCATCCTTCGGAGAGCGAGGATGATGAGATGGAAGACGGAGGAAGAAGCCAAGGAACGGGACGATGAAACCAGCGATGGCGGCGAGGGCAGGAGTGGTAGCAACCCTCCTAAGAAGAAGAAGAAGCCGAAGGACCGCGCCGAACACGGTCGGCACGGTCGGGGAGGAAATTACCAAAGTGGGCCCATCAGGTTCCTTTGAGCCCGCCTTGTCGTCAAAGGGTACGGTGGGCAAGTGGTGGCGATCACCGGACAACCATCTCGATCAACACCGAGAATCTCCGGCATAAAGATAATGGCCACTTGCGCACTCCTCTTCGAGAAGTCACGCGAGATACAAGTTCCCGCTAAGTATCGTAACACAAATTATCATGTGAACGAGTAAACAAATCCGCCTCACAAAGATGAGCACCGCCGCCAGCCGGAGAACCCGGATAAAGAAGAAGATCTATAAAGAAGGCAAAAGTCTCGAGGAGATCCAGAAGATTGACCCGAGATCACGAAGATCAGTTCCGGAGTTCAAGGAGAGGTGTGAATCTGAAAGAGCCCGCCAATAGTAATCGGGAAAGGTGCAGCGATGAATATAGGTCATCACCATCTCGGATCTGTGGATCTGAACCGGAGGCCAAATGGAATAAGGAGGACGAGTATAGATCCAAGGGATAGAAAACCCTTTACAAATTCGAACCCGGGCAGGTTCGAAACTTCATCAGGGCCCGTTACCATGTGGACCCAAAAACCAAACAACTCACCGCGGATCCTGCGATGAAGGAATTCGAGGAAATTGTGGTAAGTATAATCTATTTACCGCGGATCAACACGATTGCAATCTAATCGATGATCTAAATGATTCACTATTACTTCTTCTGCAGGAGGAGGAAATTGTTGCTAGTCATGGATCGTGGTTCCTCATCCTGTGGGTCGACGGCCACCGGTGGGATAACCCTTTAATGTATGGCGATGAACCGGGCCAAGAAAATAGAGCCGGTTACAAAGAAGCCGTCGTCGGCTGGCCGTCTGGCCAGCCTCGGGGGTAAGAATTGGGTGGATCATTTTGGTCCACCGCCGAGGACGCATGTGGCGCCGTCGGGAAGGAGCGAGGAGGAAAACCGCGAGGTTCAAGAACTTAAGGCACAAGTGGCGCGGATCTCGCAGATCGTCCAAGACAACCTGGCAATCACCCTCATGTCCTTCCTGCCTACCTTGGTGGAGTCAATAGCGAACTGGAGTGCGGGTGGTCGAGTAGGGCCGTGCCCGATTCCAAGCATGGTCAGCAGCCACTCGAACAACGCGGCACCGACGAATCAGGCGAACTACGTGTTCGTGACTCCGCCAGCACCGCGGGCGCCGCAAGTGTTGGTGACTTCCCTGCCATCACCGTGGCGCCGAGTATATGTTGGTGCCCCCACGCCATCGCCGCGCGGCACCGGAGCTCCAAGCACCCGTCGGTAGGGAGAATACACCGCGGCCAGCACCGCCATCAAGCAGCCTTCCATCTCTTGCACGCCTGTCAGATGCGGTAAGGTCGACATTAGCCGATCTCGACGCCATCACGGTAAACAAATTGCTTTAATTACCGCCTTTCATGCCATCTATTACTCTTATGGCATCTCTGACGACACCGTACATGTTTTCCGCAGACGGATGTTCCTTGCACTCTCTTATGCTACGTGAACAACGAGCTGAGGGATGTTGCCAAGGGTACCATCGTTCACCCTTGCAGCGCACGTTCCACTCAAGGCCGATGTCAGATAGCGTGCACAGGGTTAAAATTAGTCGGGTGCTAAGGGGCTGCGATGACCTGGAACCTCCCATTCAACCCCCAGGAGCGGATGAAGAAGAGCCGTCCTCTCAGAACTTGCTTCGCTTATTCTTGCTATGGACAAAGAGCATGATCCGTTTGGGGACGGGGCCATCACGCCACAGACACCGTCGTCGTGCCAGCGACAAGCGGTGGCAAGGCCCCCTTACCGCCCTCGCCGTCACCTCCACGCGGTGGGTCGGATGATCATGTTGATGATATGCACATGGCGTAGGATCCGGCTGAGGACGACGAAGACTGGAATGATCACTTCTTCAGCACTCAGTTTGGCAACGAAGAAGACCTAGCTGGTGGCCCCATAGAGAAAGCCACTATCACCAAGCGTCTGTTTGGTTCTCAGGAGACGCCTCCAGCTTGCGCCTTTACAGAGCCAGCTGATACAACCAACCGGCCCTTTATTCTAAGCCCTGACACACTACATAGGGCGCGGTGCTCAGATTGCGTGCCTGCCCGCCTCCAAAAAGTAAAAAGGGTGAAAAGAAAATCTAGCAGCTCGAGCCAGCCGGTGGCGTCAACAATCGCGAATCCGATCAGGTTTCGGACGGCCACCAAGACCCGAGGGTATTATGTGGAGGATTCATGTGGCGGGTGAGCCCATGCTACCTAAGAATTTGCGGAAGCTCGTCAGTTCGGAACTGCAGAGTGTGCATGATGGCGTGCTGACGATAGAGAGACGCCTTCTATCGGAGAAAGATCCCTCGCACCTGGTATTCGTGGTTAAGGTGCCACCAGGCTTGGGCTTCATCGACAATGCCCCTGCGGATCTGTTCTTCCTGCGGTTCGACGACATCTTCAATATGTTCCACCTATACCCGCTGCACTATACCATGGTCCGTCTGTATTCTCTCAGCCTGGCCATGCAGATCATTAGAGAGAACACACCGGGCATCGCTATAGTGGACCCCTACTACATGCGTGACGGCTGCTTGGGTTCTCCCGCCGAACGACGTATCGTGGCCTCGTACCTAAAAAGAATCCTCGTGGCGAACAAGACAAAGGAATACATTCTCGTGCCTTACTTTCCCGAGTAAGTCGTTATTCACTCGCCACCGTCGATTGGCTTTATTAGATCATCATCATTCTTTTTCCAACACATTTCATTTGAATTTTTTGCACAGAGATGAACACTGCACGCTCATCTCCTTATCGCCGAAGCATTCCCATGCCACGTATTTTGACTCGGGGAGTCTAGAAAAGAAGAAAAACTACGACAAGATCAAGGAAGTTCTGGATGATGCTCTCACTGGCTTTGCCTCGACGGAAGGCACCACCTTCGTGCGTACGAAGGTCAAGTTCGGCAGGCACGTCTTCAACCACGTAACGGAGTTCCCCTGCGTGAAGTAGCCAGAAAACAGTAAGAAGGAAGCCTACTACGCACTCCATCACATGAGGGCGTTCCTACTTGACCAGCAGAATTCTACGCTGCCAGATCATCTCAAACAGTGGGCCGAAGCAAAGGCCAAGATCAATGATTCGGATATTAGACAAGAGATGTATCGCATCCAGCAGCAGTTTGGAGCAATCATCTTTCGTGATGTCATGACTTCGGGGGGATCTTCTACGGAGGAAATATCCCGAATAACCGTGACATAGAAGATCGCCTAGAGATGCAGGGTGACTATAGGAAGCTCATGACGAGACAAGGCATCCTCCCGTTCCCTAAGCCGAGCCAGAAGGCTTGATGTTGGCCTAGTTGTAGTTACAAACTATAGATGACCTTTGTGTGTGTGTGTGGACAAGTGTACTTATCTTATTAGGTTTATGAATCATCGCTTACTTATTTTGCTTATTATTATTATATATCAATCAATGCTTGGTTTTTTTGCTTACTCTTTGGTCCTTTGCTCAATTTGGTCCTTCTTTTTTTTCCTTACTCTTTTTCCGAGAATAATGCCGATGATTGAAATGTCGTGGCACACTATATATGTGAATGTGCTACGATGGGACTGTGAGCCTTGTGATATGCACAAGTCCAGGTCTTGTGCATTCTACTTGGCTCACCGTTCCATCGTAGCATATTCCTATGTCCAACGACCTATGTATATATATGAGGCATTCTTTTCGAGTTATTTTTGTCTTTTTCAAGAATAATGCCGATGATTGAAATGTCGTGGCACACTGTATATGTGAATGTGCTATGATGGGATTGTGAGCCTTGTGATATGCACAAGTCCAGGTCTTATGCATCCTACTTGGCTCACGGTTCCATCATAGCATATTCCTGTGTCCAACGACCTATGTATATATATGAGGCATTCTTTTCGAGTTATTTTTGTCTTTTTCGAGAATATGCCGATGATTGAAATGTCGTGGCACAATATATATAGAATGTGCTATGACGGATAGTTAGTTTGTGATATGCACAAGTCTAGGTATTCTGCATCCTACTTGGCTAACCGTTCCGTCATAGCATATTCCTGTGTCCAACGACCTAGCTAGTTATATATGAGGCATTCTTTTCGAGCTACTTTGGTCTTTTTCGAGAATAATGCCGATGATTGAAATGTTGTGGCACACTATATATGTGAATGTGCTACGATGGGATTGTACGCCTTGTGCTATGCACAAGTCCAGGTGTTGTGCATCCTACTTGGCGTACGGTTCCATCGTAGCATATTCTTGTGTCCAACGACCTATGTATATATATGAGGCATGCTTTTGAGTTACTTTGGTCTTTTTCGAGAATAATGCCGATGATTGAAATGTCGTGGCACACTATATGTGAATGTGCTGCGATGGGATTGTTCACCTTGTGCTATGCATAGATCCGTGTTTGTGCATCCTACTTGGCGAACAGTTCCATCGTAGCATATTCTGTTTAACAACCTAGTTATATATGAGGCATGCTTTTTGAGTTTGGTCTTTTTGATTTAGGAGTACTTTCTATAAGTGTATCTTCATATGCGACTTTAATTATATATGTTTTTTTCAATCATCGGTTAATTATTATTGTCAACTTATAGATGACGTGGTACAAGGGACGGGTTCGAGTCTACGATGATTGGGAAGATCACGAGATGTGCACCATTTCAGCGGCAATAGCTACAAAGGGTACAACACTATGGTGGAGGCGGAAGCTAGATACACGCGCTATCTAGCGGGAGTTAGGACAAGGAACCGGATGAAGACCTACACCTTCGTCGCGGCGGTGATCATGCTTATCTTCTTTGCTTATTTATCCCGCGTTTGTGTCTAGCTAGTTTAGATGTCTAGGCGAGCTTCCGAGATCTAACTTGTTCGATCGACACATGTATTCGCATGTCACCAACTACTACTTTGTAACATGATCGAAACAATGTAACTTAGACTATGTATTCATGTATGAGACTTATCTATATGTATTTGTTTCAATCTTGTTTTTCATATTGAGTATCTATATATATAATTGTATATCTTGTATCTGTGTGTGTATATCTGCTGTAATATTGTATATAATCTGTATTGTATATAATCTGGCTCGGAAACTAAAAAAAACAAAAAATACATCTGTGGCGCACATGGTCTACCTTCTGTGGCGCACTACACCTAAAGCGCACTATGAAAGCTTAGTGGCGCACTAGGTAGTGCGCCACAGAAGATCCCAGGGGTAGCGCACCTGCCCAAACATCTGTGGCGCACTAGAAGGTGCACTACGCCTGTCTCTACACAACCGTGGCGCACTAGGCAGTGCGCCACAGCTGAGAGATAGCCGTAGCGCAAGGCTAGTGCGCCACGGATGATGTTTCTAGGTGCGCCACTAAAGGCCATTTTCCTAGTAGTGTGTTGGAGATCAGCTATACTTGTTGGCCGCGTCACCATCTTCTACTGTATTGAATTTCCAAGGGTACGAAATAAATGGGAATACATTCTACACGATCGCCCAAGATAAAAAGAGCACCAACCAAAATAGTGGTGTCCGCTTTGATGCAATAGACGAGAATGGACAAAAGGACACATATTATGGTTACATAGAGGAGATATGGAAACTAGACTATGGAGTCACTTTTAAGGTCCCTTTGTTTCGCTGCAAATGGGTCAACCTGAATGGGGAAGGGGTAAAGATAGACCAGTTGTACGGAATGACAACAGTGGATCTCAACAATCTTGGTTATAGAGATGAACCATTCGTCCTAGCCAATGATGTGTCTCAGGTTTTCTATGTGAAGGACATGTCCTCCAGACCGAAAAAAAGAAAAAATATGCAAACGAATACATCATATGATGAGCCAAAGCATCACATAGTTCTTTCAGGGAAAAGAAACATCGTGGGAATCGAGGACAAGACAGACATGTTAGAAGATTATAATAAGTTTGATGAAATTCCGCCCTTCATAGTGAAAACTGACCCAAGAATTCCGTTAAGTAAAGAAGATGCTCCATGGTTACGTCTGAAGCGATCATAAGGAAGGACATATGCCAAGAAGTTCATGCTCATATTATGTAACTCTGGTTCATGTCTTTCGCGGTTTGTGGCTTGACCGAACGATATCTTTCGCGGTTTGTGGCCTTTAGTCCCGGTTTTGTAGTCTCAGTTTTTAATATTAATAAATGTCTTAAGTGTTAGTCCCGTTTTGTGGCTGGACCGGGACTATGAAGAAGTTGTCCCGATTCGTACTTACCATTAAGATCTGATCTCCAAACGCGCGCAGTCACATATTAGGGAGTGCCTCTATGACCAGTTTCTTGGAGATGCCGGAGGACTGGGATCCGGTGGCATCTCCCTGAAACTGGCCGCAGTGGTGTCCCAGCTCTCGAAAACCATCTTGCAGCTTGTAACTTCTCTAACTAGATCAATACGCCTCAGAGCTAACTAATTTCACATACGCCTCGTTAGAACTTGCATTGGATCTCTGAAGAAACCACATATTGCGAGTCTAAAAATGATTTTTAGACTCGCAATATGTGGTTTCTTCAGAGATCCAATGCAAGTTCTAACGATGCTCGTCCCCTATCTTCATGCACACTGGTTCGACCATAGTTAGAAATTCAAATAATTCAAAACGGGCATAATAAATTTAAAAAAAATCCGAACAATGAAAATCCTTCACGTGGTGTCATATTATGTTACATAGTTGAAAGGAAAAATACCAGACTTGGTATATTGATCATGTTTCGAAAAAACCTTCACAAAATGACCTATCATGTTCGAGGTTTCATGGCTTTCGGTCCAAATGACCGATGTTATGTGCTGAATCACGGCATAGTTTGTGATGTTGTGCCCATATTATGCATGTGTGTGGACATTGGTATGGAGAACAATGTTGCAGGAGGAAGTTTTCCTTTTGTCGCACGGAAAAGCCCTTTTCCATTTTCCGAGCGCAAAAAACGGGTCGTTTTGTGAAGTAACCACCAAAATGCCGTTTCAGAATGCTACCGTCCCATTTTCCTAAAATACTAGACCACCTTACATGGACTATCTCCCAACAGGGACATCTCAAACCTTTTCGTCCATTCCGGGTAAAAAGGACAAATGTCTGCCGAATCGGTAGGAAGTGGGTCCGGTTTGTACTACAGGTACATGATCTATCGCCCGTGATTTTTTGAAAAAATCATTTTTAGACTCGCAATATGTGGTTTCTTCATAGATACAATGCAAGTTCTAACGATGATCGTCCCCTATCTTCATGCACACCGGTTCGACCATAGTTAGAAATTCAGATAATTCAAAACGGGCATAATAAATTCAAAAAAATCCGAACAATGAAAATCCTTCACGTGGTGTCATATTATGTTACATAGTTGAAAGGAAAAATACCAGACTTGGTATATTGATCATGTTTCGAAAAAAACCTTCACAAAATGACCTATCATCTTCGAGGTTTCATGGCTTTCAGTCCAAATGACCGATGTTATGTGCTGAATCACGGCATAGTTTGTGATGTTGTGCCCATATTATGCATGTGTGTGGACATTGGTATGGAGAACAATGTCGCAGGAGGAAGTTTTCCTTTTTTCGCACGGAAAAGCCCTTTTCCATTTTCTCCGATAAAAAACGGGTCGCTTTTGTGAAGTAACCACCAAAATGCCGCTTTCAGAATGCTACCGTCCCCATTTTCCTAAAATACTAGACCACCTTACATGGACTATCTCCCAACAGGACATCTCAAACCTTTTCATTCATCCCGGTAAAAGGACAAATGTCTCGAATCGGTAGGAAGTGGGTCCGGTTTGTACTCTGTACATGATCTATCGCCTGATTTTTGTATAAATCATTTTTAGACTCGCAATATGTGGTTTCTTCAGAGATCCAATGCAAGTTCTAACGATGCTCGTCCCCTATCTTCATGCACACCGGTTCGACCATAGTTAGAAATTCAGATAATTCAAAACGGACATAATAAATTCAAAAAAATCCGAACAATGAAAATCCTTCGCGTGGTGTCATATTATGTTACATAGTTGAAAGGAAAAATACCAGACTTGATATATTGATCATGTTTCGAAAAAACCTTCACAAAATGACCTATCATGTTCGAGGTTTCATGGCTTTCGGTCCAAATGACCGATGTTATGTGCTGAATCACGGCATAGTTTGTGATGTTGTTCCCATATTATGCATGTGTGTGGACATTGGTATGGAGAACAATGTTGCAGGAGGAAGTTTTCCTTTTTGTCGCACGGAAAAGCCCTTTTCCATTTTTCGACACTCACCCCTATTATTAGTGTTGACTCGTGTTTTGTCCGGGTTGGTGTCTCCAACCGGGACTAAAGGTTCATCTTTAGTCCCGGTTGGTGACACCATCCGGGACAAGGTACACGTCGCATGATATAATGTCGACACGCCATTTTTCCCGCCATTTTTCTTCCCGCCAGTTCTTCCCTCCAGTTTTTCCCGCCAGTTCTTCACTATATATATATATGTAGGATTGGCCTCCATTGTCATTGCATATCTCTAGACTCATATCTGCAACCTCATCACTCTTTTCCATGGCTTCCACCATAGCACTAACTCCCAGGGAGGCGGAGGCGCTTTGCGCCTCGAACTAGCCCTGCCCGCCGGGCTACTGTGTCCCCGGCTTTGGATCTCGAGCGCCGAGGCGTGCAGTTCCTCTGTGCCTCTAGGTGTGGCGCGTCGGATGGCCATCACGAACCACTACTACTTCGAGCTCACGCCGGAGCAGCGGAGGAATCCTAGATGGCATCCCGACTATTTCCCGACTTGGGAAGCCTTCTTCGTGGATCGGCGTGAGAGGGCACTCGCCAGGCACGAGGAGGAGGGCCCACCTCCTCCGAACTTCAACGAGGCCGGCCGGCGGCTGTGGTGGCGTGGCCGGACTCTCCAGAGCGTCATGGCCTACGACACGGCCGCCGACTCTAGCCTCACTGCTACCCTCAAGTCCAGCCCACTGTACTCAACCTTCAAGGTTCAACTACACGACCCGACGACGATAGCGACGGCCATGCATGAAATGCATTTACCATACAAAGGGTAGTATTACAGGTGTAGGCAGGAGCATGACTGAATTATTCCAACATTGCAAAACAAGTTCGGCCGATTGTGGCTTAATCTGGCCATGTATCTTAATTTTCAGTTCTTCTATGTAATTTTGTGTTAGTTGCGTTATGTACTTTAATTCCAGTTCTATCCTAATCAAATTTTCTTTCCGCCCATTATTTTCCATCCTTTTTTTTCTGCCTATTAAAAACAGAAAATGGTTTTGAATTACTTATTCAAATCCAAACATTTTTTATGTTTAAAGTTTTTCTAAATTCCAAATTGATATAAAAAAATATAAGTTAATTCATTTTAAATTGTAAATGGTTCATATTTTAAATGGTTACATTAATTATTTTTTAAAACAGAAAATGGTTTTGAATTATTTATTCAAATCCAAACACTTTTTATGTCTAAAGTTTTTCTAAATTCCAAATTAATATTCAAAAATATAAGTTAATTCGTTTTAAATGGTTACATTAATTATTTTTTAAAAATAGAAAATGGTTTTGGATTATTTATTCAAATCCATACACTTTTTATGTTTAAAGTTTTTCTAAATTCCAAATTGATATTAAAAAAATATAAGTTAATTCATTTTTAATTGTAAATGGTTCATATTTTAAATGGTTACATTAATTATTTTTTAAAACAGAAAATGGTTTTGAATTATTTATTCAAATCCAAACACTTTTTATGTTTAAAGTTTTTCTAAATTCCAAATTAATATTCAAAAATATAAGTTAATTCATTTTAAATGGTTACATTAATTATTTTTTAAAAATAGAAAATGGTTTTGGATTATTTATTCAAATCCATACACTTTTTATGTTTAAAGTTTTTCTAAATTCCAAATTGATATTAAAAAATATAAGTTAATTCATTTTAATTGTAAATGGTTCATATTTTAAATGGTTACATTAATTATTTTTTAAAACAGAAAATGGTTTTGAATTATTTATTCAAATCCAAACACTTTTTATGTTTAAAGTTTTTCTAAATTCCAAATTAATTATCATTTAAAAAACAATACAAATTTAAACCCCAAAATAAAAAATAAGGCGGGAACAGAGAGAAAATACCTGAAATTTTTGAAAACAGGGGAATATGTCCTGTTGGAGCCACCAACCGGACTAAAGCTATTCGGCCTGCCGCTACTCCTCGAGGTCTGCACCTAGGGTTTGGCCAGGAGAGGAAAATTGTGAGGGAGGGCGCCGACGAGGATCGACGTCTGTGGCGAGGGTACGCAGCAGCTTCTCTACGCGAGGAAGAAGACAAGTGAAAGGGCACTGGCTGGGCTTGGGCTTCTGGTGGGCGGCGGCTGCCACGTACGTCTTGGCGTGCAGGCAGGGAAGAGAGGAGGAGATGGGCCTCGGCCCAGGGAGAGAGGGAGAGATATATTTTTCTACTGAAATGGTTTCTATTTCTCTTTTGTGTTTTCTAGTTGTATTTTCAATTTCTTTTCTGTTTTTGAATAGGTTCAAAATACAAGATACCTTTATAAAACATTTGAAAACACTAAGGGGCCCTTTATACTATTTGGGCTCCAAACACTTTGAGGTTTTCAAAATTCAAAAGCCATTTGAATTGACGCGTGGGGCGGGTGTATTGTGGCAAGGAGAGGCAGAAGCTCTGTTTGCTCGGGATTCGGTTAGCGGCGCCAAGAAAGCGCCGAGAAACATCGGATAGACGGTGGAATCATGAAAGGGTAAGACACCGAATTGTCTTGGAAAAAGGGCCAACGTTTACTATAGATATGCACCACATCTCTGATATCAAGATTGCCGCCACCGCCGGCAACACATGCAAGGCCGGGTGGCCCGACAGTATGGCTGACGAGGGAAGGTGAGGAGAGGGGGAGGAGGTGGCGGCGATGGAGTTCCCTGTTGGCCACGCTGCGGCGAGACATGGGCGAAGGTCATGTGGTCAAAACCATTGTGTTCGGCGTGAAAAGCTCGGTCAGCTCGGTCGCGCGTAAAATCTTCCCATGAAATTGCATGCAAAGTGACCATCTTGTCAGAGGGAAAGCTCGGCCTGCTCGGTCTAAGTCAGGAAAGCTCGGTCCGAAATTGTCGAGCCCGAGCAGTCTTGTACTGGCGAGCCACAAAATAGCTCGCCCGAAGCCCGCCAAGCTTGGTGCATCGTGACCCTAAGCGAAATTTGAGTCACCGACGGTGGGACCTCTTAAATAGCAGCAGCATGGGCAGCGCGGCGTGTCTTGCATGGCGAGGACGAGGGGTCTAGGCAGCGGTGGTGGCTCCGGCGAGAAATCACGAGCTCTGCGGCGATCTACAAAGGGGAAAAATGTCAGAAAGAATATGTGCTTCGAGGGGAAGAGGGGGCAGGAGATCGAAACCGAGACAGGCAGGGGAATCGATCGGCATCGATGCTTTAGGGTTTCCCTTTATTTTCGGTGTTTGGATTATTAGGTTTATTATTAGTTAGGTATTATTAGGTTTATTAATTAGTTTGGTATTATTAGTCTTCGGACCTATCTTAAAAACCCTATCTTAGATAAGGAATCATTAATACCCCTTAGGTGCATGTGGGTTCGACGATGTGCCTTCGCCAGGGCATTCCGAACCCTCTTTGTACTACAAGGAGTACACCCCTCGGAACTCCGGAATATTGATTTTAGTTGATTTTAGCTAGAGTTACCTATCTACTACACGGTTTCCTTTTTGTAGCTAGGTTTAGGGTTTAGGGTTTCTCTTCATTTTAATTATTGTGTATGTATATATTAGGGTTTCTCTGAATTAGGGTTTATATCTCTCAACACCGTACCTAACTTTCTCCTTTAGCCGCTTTGACTTATTCGTTTTTCCACCTATGCAGAAAACATGGACCCACACGCCGAGACGAAGAAAAGGAAGAGTTGATCCAAGGTGTGATCCGTGGGGAAGAAAATTTAGACGTATCAACGTTTGAACAACTCCGTGAGGGTGATCCTCTTTACCGAATAGACGACTTGTTTGAGGTTGAAGGTGTTGCCTTCCGCGAGGGAGAAGGCGATGCCTTGTGTAATTGAGAAGACGACCGCTCCGGCGAGGTGCATGTAATATAATCAATTCATTAATTAATCATCTGCTATCTATATAGAAATAGTAACGACGATCTTTCTTCTTTTAGCCCTCCAGATCGAAGGAATCTACTGAAAAGAGCAGACGAGGCCCAACCAAAAAGTTGCAAGACCATGAGAGGTTCAGGATCGAAGATGTCGCTGAAGACGGCAAACCGACGGCTCCTGAAGTTGTCGCAAACAAATTTGTGGCACAATGCGGAGTAATCGTTAGGGACTTAATCCCGATATCCATTAGAAATTGGAATAGGCCTGCTAATGCGGATGAAGAGGGAACATGTTTATTTGTCTCTAACCACGCCAAAGATTTACTGTGGAAGAGGCTCATGGTTAATTTCAAACTACCGAAGATAGAGCTGGATCCAAATGCGGAGGATCCAGTTGAGGACGCCTTACAACATGGGAGAGCCATGGAGGCTAAGGTCAGGGAGTGGGCTTTGAAGAAGATGGCCCAGTGTTTCACCAACTGGAAGAAAAGATTGCACCTTTACTATGTCGTGAAAGAGAAGACTCCCGATTTCAAGAATATTCAGTTTGAGAAGATAAAACCATTCTGGGCTGAGTTTGTGGAATACAAGACATCAGAAAAAGCTAAGAAATGTCTGCAACGAATAAGCTGAATGCTGCTAACAAGAAGTATCACCATACTATGGGGCAAGGTGGCTACAGGGCTGGCATTCCTAAGTGGGAGAAACTTGAGAATGAACTGCGTGCTAAAAAGATCACCCCTGCAGATGCATTTATTGGGTAGAACGTGCAAGGAATTGGTTTTACGGGCATGGGGGCACGTTGGACTCGGAAGGGAGGTGTATATATAGCATACAACATAAAGAAGACCCCTTGCCAATCGAGAGGATGAGAAAAGCAGTAAAGGCTGTTAAAGATGGGGACTTCATTCCCGATAGAGAGAATGATGAGCTCACACTCGACCCTTGGAAATAAGGAACATGATGGACGAACACGAGGCACAAGAGGCTCCCAACCATGGAGGACTGGGTTTCCCGAAGAGAGGAAGAAATATCCTGATAGAAGCCGTCAGAGGAGAAAGGACAGGGCAGAAGTTGAAGCAGATAGTCAGAAAGAGCGAATGCGTTTAATTGAAGAACGATTAAAGCAACAACAAGATGAAATTAACGCACTTAAAGAGCAAAGTACTACCAGCCCATCTCAAGAAAGACACTACATTCGATGCTACCGCCCATCGAATAATCGAAAAAGCAGTGTGGCTTCCACCGAGGTCCCGGGTGATGACAGTGGCGATGACGATGGTGCACCGACGATGGCTCCTGTTGGCTACCCAGTGGATGATATCACAGAGATGACACACTGCGAGCTACATGCCAAAGTTGTGAACATATCAATGAAGGTGGCGGTCGGCTATGCCTTACCAATTGGACCCACACCAACTTACCATTGTCGTCCGGTTCCAGAGGGCTACTGTTGTCGGGTGGATGAAATCATGCCCACCTTTGAAGTTTTGGATCTTCACCCCGCAGTGAAGGGATGTGATCATCGGGAGACGCAAAAACGCCACCATTCTATGGCTGAAGGAATGTATCGTGCTTCAAATCACACGCCAAGGCCATCTTCGCCGCCTCGCTTCACCCGGCTCGTCGCCGCCACCAATCTCCGGCCCAGCCATCGCCAAGGAGCCATCGCCGCGCCAGATAAAAAGCGAAGCGCATGCCATCAGGTCGTGGTAGCGATCGCCAAACGTAAATAAGAGCCTCTTCCAAAAGTACCAAAGGTTCCTCCCAAGAGAGCTTATGGATATCTTGAAGAGGAGATCGGGCGATTGTTGATGCGGAAACGACAGCTGCTAAGCCGAGGCGGCCGAAGAGCCGAGTTCCCAAAGACCAAAGAAGAAAAAGCCAAAGTGTTGAAAATGCTAAAGACTCTTCATCAACCCGAGCCAAAGCTGTCATCAGACTATGAGCGTTTTATTCTCAAGTCACATGCGGCACAAAAAGCCTCGAAGAGCAGTACTGATGCAAGCGAGAAATCTGTTGCCCAGCTCGGAGAACAAGCAAAACAGACTTGCGCCCCTCTCAAGGTGATTTCTCAAACCAATGTGGGGTCGAACAAATATAAATAAGAGCAAGATGATCCAGAGGTAGTTGCACTGTCGGAGAAGCTACCGCTGCTCAAGGTATGAGTATTGCCCATTACTTATCACAATTAGAGTTATTCCCCGTGAGTTAAGTATCATACAAATACAAGTAAGGTAAACATCTCGTAAAACCTGAGGAGGTAAACAATCTTCCAACAAAAATGCGAAGATTGCATAACTGGTACATGCATGCCATAAAGGCCGGGGCTAACTGGATAGTGCTGAGGGTTACAAAAAAGCATCATGGGAAAGAAAAGAATGACATGATATCCATTGAATTTGATGAACTATTTCAATTATTCAATCAAGACGCCTTGGATAAATCGATCATCAGTGCCTATTGTATGTAAGTACTAATTCTGTAATTAATTTAGTCTCTAGCTATCTTACCTTGTTTATTGCATGTATATAATCATACTGTAATATGCAGAATGAAGATTCTCGAATGCAGCAGAGGACAAATCTATGACATTGGCTTCATTGACCCATATTGGGTTCATGAAGCTAATCTCAAAACAAGCCCCCAGGATACGGAGGATAATATAGTACACGCGTTAAGGTTTCAAGAAACCAGAAGGGAAATACTTTTTCCTTACAACTTCGAGTGAGTGTTATTGTATTGTATACACTTTCTATTTCGCTCACTCGATGTTAAGTATATAATTGATTAGTTATGCATTCACAGCTTCCACTATATTCTGTTAATCATTCAACTTGACAAATGGCGTGTACTAGTCATGGACTCGAAACATAAACCCCTTGAGACGTGGAAGGACATGCAGATGCTTCTCCAGCGGTAATTCTAATTATTACGACACTATATCGACAACGTTCGTGTATTTTATGATATCAAGTAATTAATAACTTCTTTTATTCGTTTTCTACGCTGGGCAGCGCTTAGAAACGGTTCACCAACAAGGCTAGGGGTGTTTGGAAAGAGGAGCTTACATTTCAACCACTAAATGTAAGCACCACTAGCTATATCCGCGCATCTCTTTGATTCTAGTTTTGATACAGTTATTATCATGCTTGATTATTATTTTTTATTGAACTCTGTTCTTGTAAAGTGCCTGACGCAGGGACAAGGTAACAATCTATGTGGATACTATGTTTGCGAGTTCATCCGGCAGATGTGCGATGAGAAGGGCAGAAATTTAGAGCAACTCCACGTACGTAAACAATTTCTATAGTTTTTAATTACAATCAAATTGTGTTTAGTTTCATTCATATAGACTGACTCCTTTTTTAAATATCAGATCGAACGTCTACGGGACGGTCTTCTGCCAAAGGATCGCGTACGAGCAATTCAGGAGGAATTGGCGGGATTCTTGGATGCAGAAGTCCTAAACCCAAAAGGGAATACTATTCGGCTGTGTATAGACAATAGGAATTGGCCGGTAGCATCGAATAGCAACTTTTGTATATAGTGCATGAACTCAGATCCGTGTATTGAATGTAATATTGTCACGATGATCTTGTGTAATATAAGGTTCCTTCATTGATAAGTGCAAAACACTAAATAAACAATAAAACAACCTAAATGAATTCTCTGCCGCGGCACAAAAAGTGGCGAAAATGCTGCCGCGGCAACAAAATATGCCAAAATGAATTCTTTGCCGCGGCACAGAAATAGGCCAAATCTCTGCCGCGGAAGAAGTTTATTAGTCCCGGTTCGTGTTTGCTCCACCCCCCTCGCCCTATGCCGTTGCCACGTGTGCACCCTTTTATCCCGGTTGGTGGGGCATCCGGGACTAAAGGTTAGGGCTTTAGTCCCGATTGCCCCGTCCCGGTTGGGCAACCGGGACTAAAGCCCCGTACCAACCGGGACCTATAGGCCTGTTTCCACAAGTGGTCCCTCATAAACCGAGACCGATCATGGGCCTACCCGTGCATCGTCTTCGTGCAACCCAGACTGATCGCTCCAGGTGGCTCTGACGAAAGCCCTGTTTTCTATTAGTGGAATCTTAGCTACGCAAAATCCAAATGATTGATGGCACTGAACAAAAAACCAGCTAGCTGTGACGTAGCAAAATTGAACATGCATGTTGTAACGAAAATGCTTATACTCCCTCCGACCAATATTACTGGACTTGGATTTATTAAAATTTGGATGAACCTATATACTAAATAGTGTCTAGATTCATCCAAATTTTGACATATCCAAGCCAAGTAATATGGGTCGAAGAGAGTATTATTATTTGTCTTGTCTTGTGCGGTGGGGATGCACACACAATTTGACTTAACGTATGTAATGATGTATGGAGCTCATCATGCTGTCCACTTCTAGAAATTAAAAATACCTTTTCTAGGAGTATTTTGTTTTGTATATGGTACGCCCCTATATGTCATGGTTTGACATTGATTCATAAACCGATAACCACAAGGCAACAAGCTACCGAACTACTAAATGACACCTCGTCATCGCTACTCTTATAATCTAAACCGGCGTATCCGACATCCATGACAAAAGTATGACATGATTTCTTTATTGCTCTGTCTCTTTTACTCATGAATGGTGACATACACATATGCGCCTGCAACCTTTTGCTAGTGTAGTCTTTTGTTCTTCCATGCTGTTCTTGCTCGCACATTTCCACCTCCAGGAGGAACTCAACTCAGTCCGACGACTGTTTCGAGTGCAATCTTAAGCAAATCCACATCCTTCTGCAGCGAATAACACCTTCCGTGTTGTTTCGAAGGAATCAGATTCAAACTCTGATGATCTCTTTTTTGCGCGGCTAACTCTGAACTCTAATGACCTTTAAATATGAGCCTTTCTTTGGCCGGTTCCAGGGTGGGTCCAACAGGGCACATGCAACCAAATGAGAATAGATGCATATGCGACCATATATGCCGCTATGCGATCTGTGCTTTTGATGCTTTTCTCGATCATATCATGTACTAGTACAATTTCTTTTCTTTTGCTCATCCTAGATCTCAATCATTATGGTGGGGCATGGCAAAACCTAAAATAAAAAAATATAACACATAGCTGTTGGGAGGAGAAATAGTCCATGCAAGCGTATGGAACAGAAAACTACAAGAAAGACGTCATCAAGAAAAGAGATAGAGGATGCATCCACTTGTCATATTATCTTTGAACACAAATGCGGCGGCCATAAATTATGCTAAGCATCAGTTGACTAGGATTAGATGCATCTACGATCGATCAGCAGAATGATGCACGCAAACTAGAGCTTGGGGACAGCTCTTGTTTTTTATGGTGTTATCTTTCTACTAATGAGCAATATCTATATATCATAGACTAATTTGCTGTGTCATCTGAACCCAATTAATGCTTACATATCCAGGGGCCGAGGCAGGAATACAGGCATAGACCTTAAGGAGGGCCAACCATTCTTAACCAAGCTTAGACATAAAATTTAGCTTCTTGCAGCATGCATAGGGGGGCCAAGGCCCCTGCTCGTCCCCCTAGCTCTGCCACTGTATATATCAATTTCGCCTTTGTGCACCGAACATTCGTCTATGGCTCAACATCATAGTATTTTTCTAGAAACAACGATTACCATGTAGACGCACACATGGAGGAATGTATTGGATGCGATGAAGTGTGTGCTTCAGGTGTTTCGTGAGTTGCAACAGTGGCTTCGACATGCGAGGGCGGCAACACTAGAGGACTATATTTTTTTGGTGCTCCTCGAGTACCAAGTCACTATTCATAGGGTGAAAACCATAGCTCTGGCCTTTATTGGTTGAACGTGGCAATAGTCTTGTTGAAGACATTATTTTTTGGGTGAACTTGGACTTTCTCTAGAGTGAAAACCCAAGATCTTCGACCGAGCAACGACAACGCTTGTGCATTGTTTTCTTCTTAGAGGCGTTGCTTTTGGAGAATCCCTTTTGTAGTCCGGGTGTTATCTTCAGTGCTGGTTAGAGTGTTGTTGATGTAGTGATTGATCATCGTGGCAGGGCCTTTTACTTTCTTTCTTTATTTTTTCTTTTCTTTTTTAGTTGTGTGTATCCTTAATGTCTTCGGACATCTTGTTGGTATAGAGGATGGGTCTAATTGGTATCTTCATGATATTAATATATTCCCTTTATAAAAAATAATAATAGTCACACGAATACTACACTACAACCATGAACATGGACTAACACAATGACTATTAAACACCCTAATATCAAAGTTTAAAGATTGTAGAAGCCATCACTAGCGCATTGTTATTGATGGAACATCACCAGCCTTCCACTGAAATAAATATCCGCTTTACCGAGACACACATGTAGTATTTGGTCCCGGTGAGATAAGAATATGACACCTTTGTAGCCACTCAACCCTATGATGGTTCTCTTATCTCTCGCATATATTCCATGTATGCCATGAAGGATGAAGGAAAGAACATCTCAGACTAATTACCAAGAGTTTACGTGTTTACATAGTCTTCCTGACTCACTTGTTAGGCAAGTGGAAGGAACCTAGTATGGCTGCAAGCTCTTGACTAGTATTGATTTTGATGGTGCCATTCTTAATCTATGAAGCAAGTTCTATGGTGAAGCGTGGATGCTGGATACACCTAGCTATCACGTGACACTAACAAAGAATGGTTCATCTCCTACAAGTTTGGTGATTTTGGAGCGATCTATTGCGACGATGTGCATTGTGGTGTTGGGATGTCAAGATCAAGACTGACAAAAGTGTTGAATGTGTGCTTACGGATGTTAGAAAGGTGTTAAAGGTTTTGCTAAATTCATTTTTTCTTGGCGACTTCATGGTATTGGTGATGTCTTATTGTACATAAGAGCCAAGAAGGACACATAACTCGTGTTGAGTTCCTAGGGCCAAGAATAACCTATATACAACTGCAAGTGAGCATCATTCAAGGTGAAGTTGAGGACGATACATGCACGACAACATGTTTAATTGAGGCAAGCAAGTCTCAGAAGGACTTGGAGGGTGACTCATGGAAGTGATCAACAAGACCAAGTTCAACCATTACTCATGTGTTCGTGCAAAGATGGCTTCAAGGTGGCAATGACATATTCGTCAAGGTGGAGTTCGAGTCAGTGTCGAATATGTCTAGGGGAAGCACAATTGGTCTTAAATATTAAAAGGTTATTAGGTGTCGAGCATGTGCAACCCGAGATGCTATATAAAGCAATCTCGAGTAACAAAAAATGACTAGGTGAAACGGTTAGGTACAAGATCACATATGAAACAATCAACACACACGTCGCGGAGGTAACGGACTTGCCATACCATCGAGCTGCGTCAGAGAGCATCTGTATTCTTATGGTCTACTGTTTTGATTTAGTACACACAAACAATATAGTTATGTCATGGATAGCTGAACTCGTTAACGTACCATATCTCGCGTGGTCATAATTTTTCTGCTTTAGGTTCCATATATTACACATACTAGATGGAGTTTCTTCTTTTATTTGAAGAGTGACTTTTGTTTTTCTGCCACAAAGCCAACAAGGGTGACCTCCCCTGTGCACACGGCACGGCGCATCTCGTGCCATCCACCCAAAACCCTCCAACGACTTTAAAATAGCCGGACGCCACAGCCGCGCACGAAAGCAGAGCATCCGCCCACCCGGAATCCGACGGTCCTCGCGCCCCTCCGACGTGTTCCACGGTACCTGACCTCCACCAGCTTCTGCCTCCTTTAGTACTGCCTCCCTTGCCCACCTCCACGCGCACATCGCCTCCTCCTCACCCCCCGAGATCGGAATCGGCACTTCCACGCCACGCCCGCTTCCGCCATGTCGCCGTCTCTGCTCGGGGTCAGCTCTCGCTCTCTCCTCCACTCCCCCTTTCTGCGCAGTTCTTTGCTGTGCAGTGGAATTGATATTTTTTCTGGTTATTGGTTGGTTCCTGCAGGGGCTTACCAAGTCGCTGGCCATGACGGTGCTCTCCGAGGTCGGGGACAAGACCTTCTTCGCAGCGGCGGTATGTCGCCGCCTCATCTCACCTCCCCTCTAATGTTTTCTGGTTTCTTGCCTTTTTTTTCTTGTTCTTGCGTATACGCGTTGCCTTCCGGGAGGCCTAGAATTTCAGCTTAGATAGGTCGACATCCTCCTGTGCGAGCGAGTTGTTCGACGATATGCCAACGTCGGCGCCGATGGCTGTGTTTTTTCGTCGGAGGTATATTGTGTCAGGGGACTAGGGGAGTCTCGGCTTGGTTAGGTGATAGAGCCAGGCGGTAGCCGTAGATTTCGGGGCGAAACAGTGAGCACGTGAGCTTGTGGAGACAATTCCTAGATTAATTAACTGCGTTTAGTTACTTCAAGAGGAGATCTTAGCTAAGATTAAGAGGTCGGGTAAGTGTTCCTTTTTCTATTTGAAAAGTACTTTATGCTAGTCCTCTAATGAGGGAATCGGCTGGGAGTTTGGTATTTTTCTTGGATGAATCAGCCTGAGGCACCTGCCCTGTTCAGCTCAGTGCGCATGGGTTCCACGCAAGTAGAGACGCACACACGCATAAAGAGGGGCCTTTGGTTTGTTGGAGTAGCTATTGCGCTTGCCCAATTTGCTGTCCTGCCATAGGAGCTGGGTACTCCACTCTATTGGACTGTTGCTAGTTTTGATGAGATGCTATTACTTTCCCATCAAAGCTGTTAGGCTAGTCATAGTGGGAGTAACTTGAGTAGTAACATAGTCCTACATGTATTGCCAACTAAGCATTTAGATGACATGGCATGCAATTAAATGATGAGAGAGAGGCTTGTGGTAACTAGCTATGTTACCATAACATCACACATTTCAAGACAAAATGAATCTACATTGCAATAAATAAGCCTTTGCATGACACCACACCTATGTTATTTGCCACTATGGAGGTAGTAACTTAGACTAGTAACATACACATGTTACTACTCTAAGTTACTCCCCACTATGACCAGCCTTACAGCACCAGGGTAACCATAGAAGCACCAGAGAATGATTGGTTTGACAGGGTCTGGAGTAGCAAGACAAACTTATTCCTCTCTAGTGATACACGCATAATTATTCCCTATTCCGACAAAGATATTCTGTACTCTGTTCTAATTCTGTATTTTTATATTTGGACTTGAGCACTGTGCTTCTCATGTTTTTCATTTACCTTTACAAGATTCTGGCCATGCGCCATCCCCGGAAACTCGTCCTTGCCGGCTGTCTATCTGCATTAACAGTGAGAATTTTTTAAACATGCTCTAATGTAGTGATCTGTTTTTTCTACTTGACTGACCGAGTTGAACATTCTAGGTGATGACGGCTTTATCTGCTTCTCTAGGCTGGGTTGCACCAAATCTGGTAAGTTATTGAACACGCAAGAATTTTATGAACCTACTATACATAATTTCTGATCCCTTATTCACCTTAATATGTCCAAAGGTGTTTCCCTATGTTACCTATACTCTGTAGTGGTTGTTTGCATCTGGACAGTCAGCAAGCAAAAAAGAACAGGCCCATTTTAGGGATTTAGTGAAAAATATGCTAACCACTTCAAATATCTAATCTAAATACTTGATGGAAGTTTATATTTTTCATTTGAAAATGGAGAATCATATTTACAATCCTTGTCTTGCTTGTACCTTTACATAAATATTGCAGTAACAGTCTTACGGTCCTCATATGTGTATTAGTTGAATCAATTGTCGGCCTCTTCTGAACCTACTGGTGTATTACCGCTAACCCTGTTCTCTGACATTTCTTCTTGTGATTATATCCTGATTTTTCTTCTTAAAGTGTTACCTTGGAAGTTGAAAGAATGTATAGTTGATGGTATTTTGTTTGAACAGATATCACGAAAATGGACCCATCATGTGACCACTCTGCTGTTCTTTGTGTTTGGCATCTGGTCATTGTGGGAAGGCTTCAAAGAAGATGGGTACTGATCTTCTTGATTGCTTACCTGTTTTATGTTTTCACATTTTAAGTGGAGGACTTCACTAACGAACTTTTATCACAGAGAGTCAGAAGATTTGGCTGAAATGGAAGCAAAGCTGGTTTGTAAATTTTATCCATACCTTAAGTTCCATTGCATTGCTGGTCAAGTAATTTATAGCTAACTGGTGCCAAAATTTCAGGATGCGGACTTTAAGAGTAACAAAGGGGATTCAAAAACTAAATCAAAGGTCAGTGCATGAGTGACATGCCCATTTAGATCATATTTTTCATATATCAAAATGTTGCCGTGTTTTTATGTATTGTTTTTTAATTTTAACACTCAAAAATTGGATGCCATGAAATAAAATACGGAAGACTTTCCTTTTTTCTTTTAAAATCAGCAGAATGGGTCATGGTCTCCAGATATTCTCATTTGTTGAGGGAAGTGCTGTATATTGGCAATTCTTGTAGTCTGCGTGCATGCAGTTGTTGTTGCGTGCTCCACCTTATACTGAGTATATTACTAGTTCTTTACATGTAATATTGGCAAAAGTATTGAAAAGTGCTGTTTATTTTCATTTATTGAGGGAAGTGCTGTATATTACTTTATTATTTGTGTGAACTATTTAGCAGACTCATCCTTTAGAAAACTTGCTTACCGAGGGGTGAGCAGAAGATCGCATTTGCAAGTTATTGTTCTTCTGGACATGGATTTTGTCCACCCAGCCTCGTGCTATCTTTATTGAAAAACTAATAATCAAAGAATGAGTTTAAAAACTTCAGTAACAAATCCAAAAAAGTCTTGCATGGTACATGTTGGTACGGAATGAAATATTATCCAAGTTCTCGTGATATATTTGTAGTCTTTATGATAAGAAAAGAAAAGAATGTGGAGCTAAAAAAGCATTTTTGGGTGCTTTAAGTTAGTGTTTTGCACAGGCCGCAAGAATGCACAACTTTCCACGATGATCATGGTTTTAAAGGCGTCGCCTAAGCGACGCTTAAGCGTCTGAGCGCTCCGAGAGTGCAAGGTGTCGCCGTCGCCTTTGACTGCTGAGGAAGGCGTCCATAGGCGTCGCAGGGGCGTCCAAAGTCGTCGCCTAGGTGGGAAAATCGCCGCCTTCCTCGCTTCTGGACGCCTCAGTCGGGTCGCGCAGGGATGAGGGTTGGCGGGAGGGGAAACCAGAAATTAGCAGGCTGGGAGAGAAATTGGGGGCTAGGAATAGGGGAAAGAGAGGGAAGAGAGAGAGGGGAATCAATTGGGAGAGAGAGGAGGGAGCTCTCTCACGCGACCTCCCAGCTCTGGCCAGATTCGCTGCTGCTCCGCCATCTACCGGCCTCCAGCTCCGGCCAAGCTTATGGCGGGGCTGGCGGGGCTCGGGGAGGCGCTCGAGGAGACGGCGGTGGAGCTGCTCAGTGCAGAGGGAGGCGGGGGGAAGGGCGGCCGCGGCGGCGGTTGTGCTGGCGGCGGTGAAGGGCGCTGAAGCGGGTCGGCACGGGTGTGGAGCGTGTGGTGGGTATACGGGAGGTGTCGGCGTGGTGCAGTGGCTGGGTGGATCACGCCGGGCAGGATGGGGGGGGTGGTGTGGCCTGGTTCGAGTGGGGGTGGGTCGGTGTTAGGTGTAGTACTGATGTTTGCATTCTTGCCTCCTCAAAGGCGTCGCCTTGCAACGCGCCTTGAGCGCCTAGGCGTTGAGGCCCCCCCCCATCGCCTTGGGACGCCTGGGCGCCTTTAAAACCATGACGATGATACTTGAAAAAGGATTGAAAATTTTGTTTGTTTGAGCCGGGAGCATTACGTATTTATATTTCTTTGTATACTTCTCGGATGGGCAACTCAAATAATTTTCAAATGTTAGGCAACTGATGACAAGAAGAAACAGCAAAGACCATTCCTCATGCAGTTCTTCTCACCAATTTTCATAAAGGTATCAACTTGATAACTACTGATCATATGGAAGAAATGGTGAGTATGGTGCTTCTAGTTTCTTCTTAATATTTACATGTCCATTTATTTGTGTGCTGTAGGCATTTTCCATTACTTTCTTTGGTGAGTGGGGTGACAAGAGCCAGGTAAGTTGTACAAAAAGTTTGATCTATATCCCCATTTGCAAAGCACGTTTTGATGTTATTGGTAGATGATCTTCATATTGCTTAATCTTTTAGATTGCTACAATTGGCTTGGCTGCTGATGAAAACCCATTTGGCGTTGTCATCGGGGGAGTCATGTAAGGCCGATTATTGTCCTTTATACGGTCTTTTTAAATGGTCCACCGTGTGTTCCTGACAAAACCTAATTGTGCCTAGAGCTCAAGCACTCTGCACTACTGCTGCTGTCATGGGAGGGAAGAGCTTAGCCTCGCAGATATCCGAGAAGATGGTAGGAATCACTGACTGAAGTCTGTTTCTTGTACTCTGTTCAAACAACAGAAATATCTTACATCTAATGTGGTGCTTATCTCGTTGTAGGTCGAATTGTCAAGCGGAGTGCTATTCCTGTTATTTGGCATAATGTCCTTGTTGTCAGGACCAGAAGGGCAACTGTAATGTCTCCAGGAACTTCAGCAGAATCAGCATGGCCTCGTGTCTAGTTACCAAGCTTTGCTTTTATTTGACTTACCTTATCTGATGGCAACAAAAGCCAGGCGTCCTTCACGAACTGGATGCCGATTCATTAGTTTAGTCAACACATTGTAACACTGGGCTTGCATTCATAAATAACTATATGTTTGCTAAATTCTAGTGATTGCCTCCTGTTGGTCTCAAAACCTGAAAATATTCAGTAAAATGTGCTGAGAGATGTACATTGCTGCCATTGGTTGTGGGGTACTGAGTGTGAACTGTAGGGTTTTGGTACTGAATCTCGAAAAGCCATGAGTAGCATTTAGTTGGGTTATTTGCCTTTAAAAGATTCAGTTGAAGCTGTCTTGCTTAATTTCCCTTTCATCTTAGGGATGACACAGTGCTCAGTTCTGAACTAAAGTTCTAATGGTAGCACTCGTAGCGTCAAGCCTGGTAGTGCGCTATCTTTGGTTCAACAGATGAGCTATCTTTTATGGGAAATGATCTGGATCCCCCGGACGATGGGAGGTTCCCATCGTCCTCCTCTCCTTGTGTTTATCCCCAAAATCGTCCCAAATTTCTTTTTTGCTGCAAAACGGTCCGCTTTTGCTACATATGCCCTGCTTTTGTTTCTGAAGAAAAAAAAAACGGTTTGTTTCAGCAATAGAACTGTCTCGCCGGAGACCATGCAGCAAAAAAATTGTGCTAATGCAGCAAAACCGACTTTACCGGAAACTTTTTTTGCTGCATGGTCTCCAGCTAGGGTCATCAACGAGTTATTTCCGACGATGTCTCCGGCGAAGTTTGTTTTGCTGCATTAGCACATTTTTTTTGATGCATGGTCTCCGGCAAGGTCTCCGCCGAGACGTTCTATTTCTAAAACGAACCCTTTTTTTTTGCTTCGGAAGCAAAAGCGGGAACATATACAGCAAACGCGGGATATTTTGCAGCAAATGGACACGTGTCAACATGGGAAGCAGGACGATGGGAGCTCCCCATCGTCCGGGGGACGCCTAGCATTTCCCATCTTTTATCTAGAATAATTAAAATTTTATGGGGACATAAGCAATGATGGGCAAACCAGACCTGCCTTCGCATAACCAAAACAACGTAGCTACATATCATGCGTTTCTACAGTCATAACCTGACATTCATGGCGAAATGCTGCTTAAAAAAACTGCAACATCTGGTGCCGTATCTCTTTCGGCAGCATGCTACAAGAATGGTGGTCTTATTGTGTAACATCCCAAAGAATATGAACGTTTTAGGATTGAATTGTAAAATGTGAAATTACATTGCATGCATTTGAGAAGTGTTAAAAAAATTCAAACTTTTGTTTTGAGAAGGTATAAGTGATTGAAATTGAATTCTAGTGTTGAATTTTGACTTGCCAGTGCTAGGATTTGAATTCAAATTTCAAAAAGAACTTGTATTTTCAAAATTTAGGAATTCAAAGTTTCACCAAACATTCATTTGAATTAAAGGCTCAATTACACTTATACACAAAGATTAAGATTCTAAAGTAAAGTTGGATCATCATTTGAATTCAAAATGGTTTATTCAAACTTGAATTCAAAAATACATAACAAAATAAATAACATTCAAAAAATAAAAAGAATATATGGGATTATTCAGAAAGAAATTTCTATTAATAATAAAATAAGTACAATCGTGTTTACAAGATGGTTCAATCAATAAAAATACATCTCAGGGTTTGATCCTATTACAAACTACAAAGAAAAGAAAAGAAAACCTAGCTAGAACCTATCTATTCTTGCTCTTCAAGATCTTGCCCATCTGACATGCAAAACAAATAGACACAGAAACCTTTATCAAGGTTAAAATGTTGGATCCACCGAAAGGTGAATCCATTTGATTTAGAATCCAAGATAAGGAATCCATAAATTGTCCTGAACCCTGTTCCTTGAGAGTTTATAGGCAAATAGATCAAAAACTTGGAACGACAGCAATAGTGTAGTAGTGAAAACAGTAGTAATTGATGATCTTGCTCGTCAGACACTTGTAATTGACAACAACCTAGGAAAACAATAATGATAGTAAATTGTGACAAAGTACAACAACTAACAAAAGAACACGGTAGTAAATATCTTAGGGGAATAAAGCAATACATAAAACAACAATGATCAGTTTACCTCAAACTTGGATTCTTTGAAAGAAACAAAGAACCAAGCTAGTGAACACTTGCAGTTCACAAAGCTTGATAAATAAATCACGAGCAGTTAAACATCCAGGTAACAAAATAGAGATCATGTTAAGTAAAATAGATAGTGACAAGTCCTAGGACTAGAAAAATGTATTATACAAATTGACAAAGGAAAATTACCAAAATAGCCCTAAAATGACCACCTATTTAGGAAAATGACCTCAATAAACTTGTACACTGAATCCACACATAAAACAAGCCAGAGAGGTGGTATAAGCAGCTTACTCACCTACATGCAAATGTTATGTGTCAACACAAGATGAACCCTATAACACTATAAATAGGGACCAAAACCTAGCATCCCAAACTCACAATATTGAGAGCAAATCTCATAAGAATCACACTCATGCCGAAAGCTGAGTGAGAGGAAGCAAATAGAAACCACACTCTCCTAGTGATGGAGAGGGATTTGAGAACAATAAGGAAGCAAGAACATGAACAAGAAAAGAAAGAACTGCACCAGATCTTCATGAACCAAACTTTGGAATCTACAAAAGTTTATAGCTAAACCCCTAGGATAGGATCATAGTAGAGAGGGAGAGAATATGTAGCACCTTAGTATAGATTAGCGTACTAGCTATTTGTGCATATTACTAAGAGGAGAAAACCACATGCATGCCAAGTATGAATTGTCCATACTAGGAACAACCATGTTAAGATTAAGAAATTACCCGAGCCATATAATTAAGAACACAATCCTCATATATAGCCTCGCACCCCTAGATAAGATCATATGATCAACCTAAGAATGTGAAGGTAGATACAAAGAGAGATTTCTGTTAATACACAGTAAACCCACAAGCAAGTATAGAGAACACTTAAACAACATACTTACAGATAACACTTGAACTCCAAGTTCAGGAAACACTTAAAAAATTAGACAATAATCACTGAAGAAATTCAGTTAAACAATTAACATATAATTGAGTTGTGGATTTTGACTACAATAGTAGCAAATTCGACCACAAGTAGGAATCAACACTAGTACTTATCACCTAAATAAAACACCACTGACAAAAATACGTAATTGATAGAACTCTAAGGAAGAAATCAGTGAAGATTAACTGTCAATATTTGTCATGTCCATCTAAATACAAGAGATAAGCCAACATATCCACTATTTAGAACTAATTAAACATCTAAGCCATACAACTAAGAAACCACTTACACCAATTCATCATTAACAGTAAGAACACCATGGTTAACCGATAGGCTATAGCTAAGAAATTTTAAGAATTTCTACACCCAAAACATAGAATTAACTAACCAGCGAGTACCACATGCACTAGATACAAGCTATAACGTGCTATAAGAATCTAGAAACTTATAGAATGAAACCAAGAAATCGACAACAACAAAACCAAACCCTATAATTTACTAGGATAAGCTATGTTTTGGTGGATTTCGAATGCGTCTCCCACATGACGAGGACCCACCGCACAATCTGGCCGCAAGAACATGGGCATGTCCACGACCTGGAGATGCCACCTCAGACCGTGTTGGGCCACACCACCCAACGGGCGTGAAGCTCTCCCATGCTCAAAAATCCTCTCACCGATGGCAGCTATACCCAAGGCCAATGATGGTAGGGCTTGAGCGAGAGCCAAGTACGACGTCCAATGACTCTAAGTAGGACCTAAGTGTTGGGTTTCACATAGGGACTTGAAAAAATTCGGTACTACGAACAACCAATATCGAGCTATGCAAGAATGCGACAAGTAAGATATCTAGATGCTCACCAACATTGCAGCGTAAGTTCGTATGCTTGATGAAGAGTTGGTGCAGTGCTCGATGTAGGATCAATAGTATGATCCCTCCGAAGGTATCCACGCGTCCAGTGAACTTGTTCCGACAGAGATTCGTCGTCCAGGGGTCGGCAACGCCAGAGTAGCGGAGCAGTCTTGTTGACAAGTATGTGGAGAAGGAGATAGGAGAGGGAGCGGCAGCCAAAGGCCTTCTGTTGGATGGCTGGAGGTATTCCCCTCCCTTCCTTTATATAGGAGGACAGGAGGAGGGGAGGGGGCACCTGGAGCGCTAGGGTTCCTCCCTGGTCGCCGCCCCTCCCAATATCCTCTGAATCTCCTCCATTCAATGCTTGATCTCCCCATTATGAATAATATCATGTACTTCTAATAATAGAAGATATGATATCTCTCAATATAATGACTAGATCAAATCAAATCACAATTAACAATTAGATCGGAACTTTCCTAAAATGGATCTTCCAAAATAGGAATGTGTGTGGAAGCCCAAGGAGGCCCTAGTTGCCACACTTAATGGGCCTAGGAGCCCCGTGCGCTACCCTAGGTGGGCTATGGGCAGCACAGGCGCCATCCCCTTTTGTTGATTAGTTCCGGCATATGTTCCCCACTTGGAACTATTCCATAACTCTGAAACTATTATTGGTTTCTCCTTAGATTTCTCCCGATGATCCGGAACGATTACAGAGCATCTCTCACTCACATACATGCTCTACCTGTTGGGTTCGTAGCATAGAAAACAATTTTTTTCCTATGATGGGAACTATATGCATCATGATCCATCTATCTAGATACAAGCAACGGGTGGATATACATCCATAGAATACATACCCTCGAAGACCGAAAATTTTTATGAGTATAAACTTGTTGGTGATGTAGTCGATCTCTTGCCGATCTCAAGATCGTGATGAAGTCCAGCTGGTCCAGTAGGTCCAGCACCATCAAGTCCAGCACCGCAAAGTAGTGGTGCATCCGTGATCGCAAACACGATCAGGTATCCCGATAACCTCCGAGACCACGCTCGAGCGAAGCAGCGGAAGCAACAAATCCTTCCATAAACATCCACCGGGAACATGTATCTCGCTGATCCGAGACCATGGGAAAATTCTAGAAGGGGAGAGAGATTATTCGCGAGGAGGTGTGAGATGAGAGGAGGAGAGGGGGCCTTTTATAGGGAGAGGGGGGCATCCCAAAGGGCATGGCGTGGCAGCCAAGGTGGCTGCCCCCACCTCTTCCACATTCATGTGGGTGGACCTCCCACTCCCATAAAAATCCTCTACTCAAAATTTCACTCACCTTCATTAAATTTCCACCAAATTTAATGCAAGCTCTCATTTAATAAAACTCTTTTATTTATTTTATTCAGAATTTTGTTAATTACATTAATTAACAAACATTCATATAAAAACCCTTGCAACATTTAAATATCACATGTAGAACCAGTTTCAGCAATTTCACCCAAAACAATTTTGGTTTCATTGAAATAATTCTAGCACTTTCATAATATTTTCTTGGCATCTTATTTGCTCTAAATGGTGTCGGTATCCCTTAACTGTGTCACCCTATGGTTCGCAAATAATGCAGACATGATCGATACCCCTCTCCGATCAATAATCAGCAGCAGGACCTGGAGATCCATACTGACTCCCATATATTCAACAATGACTTCTGTGATCGTGAGAACCTTTTACACATGTAACTCAATACTTTTGTCTCACGATATATTACATGTACGAGATTCGATTATTGGTATCTCCATACCTAGTTTGATCTCGTTACCGACATGTACTCTTTTCTTGTTCCCATGATATAACATTCTAGTGATCACATCACTTGCTTGCAAGCTAACTAATGTGATATCACCGAGAGGGCCTAGAGTATATCTATCCGTCATCGGGATGGAAAAATTCCACTCTTGATCCATGGGCCTCTACATAACACCTTCGTAGCACTGAACCCACCTTTATAGTCACCCTGTCATGGTGTGACGTTTGATGTTATCAAGATACTCTTCCAGTGTTAGTGATTGACATGATCTCATGGTCTAAGGACTAGGATTACTTCGTATGATGTTATAGAAATATAAACACAATGATTTTGATCATAATACTATACTTCGAATGAATGTTCATCTCGGCATTCCAACAATGTTGTGACCTTGTTATTAACATCTTCCAATGTCCATGATCAGGAAACCTTTGATCATCATGTTAATCAACGAGCTAGTTTATAAGAGAGGCATAACTAGGAACCTTCTATTTTTTTATTAAACACATATGTATTAATGTTTCCAAATTAATATAATTATAGAATGCAAAATAAACATTTATCATAAACAAGGAATAAGATAATAACCACTTTATTATTGCCTCTCGGGCATATTCCCTTCAGTCTCCCACTTGCACTAGAGTTAATAATCTAGTTTGAAAAACTTGCGCATTCAACACTTATGGCTTTCTGGTGTTGTATATACGCGTTTGCTAGTGGTAAACATAATCTCTAGATCTGACACTTTCAGGTCCGTGTGTATTTGCATGTCTTTTCATCTCCACGCATCACTCATTCTCTAATGAGATGGCATTGTATAAATTTGGTCTTTTGGTGAGACCTCTTGTTCCCTGGGTTTAAATCATGTCGATACTATTGTCATACAATATATCTTTATAGTGTTAGTCCGTTGTGAACCACACCTTAGTTTGATAACAAACTACTTGACATAAATGCCCTCCTTTGCTGCTACTATAGCAGTCATATATTTAGCCTTTTGTTGTAGTATCTGTCATAATGTCTTAACTTTGGAACTCATCCAAATCCGTCGTGGAATCTCTGATGACCCATAAGTATAGGGGGGGTGTATCATAGTACTTTTGATAAATAGGAGTGTCGATCCCAACAAGGAGCAGAAGGTGTTGACTAGTAGTTTGGAGCAGGAAATCTCTGTAAATACTTAGCAAACAGATTTTTAGGGGTTTTTGATAATGCAAAGAAATAAAGTGCAAGTAAATAAAGACAACAAATAATTGCAGAAAGTGGCCCAATCCTTCCTTAGCAAAGGACAAGCCGGTTGTATTACTTATGAGGACCAAACGTTCTCGAAGACACATGGGAATACTGTCAAGTGCTTTCGCTTCATATAGTTGATTATTCTTCTTTGCTTTGATAAGTGTTGTGTGGGTGAACCTGTGCTAATGTATCGACCTTACTTGGACTAATACATACTTGTGATTAAACCCCTTTCAAGCATCCGCAACTACAAGAAAGTAATTAAGATAAAAACCTAACCATAGCATTAAACTCTGAGATCCTACAATCCCTTGTGCAAAGGTTTCCTAACGGGGGTTCAGGTTTCTATCACTCCGGCAACCCCACAATTAGTAGCCAAATACACAATGCATTCCCCTAGGCCCATAAATGGTGAAGTATCATGTAGTCGACATTCACATGACACCACTAGAAGAATAGTACCACAACTTAAATATCAAACCATTGAATAATACCTCAACACAATTCCACTACTAACAACATGACTTCTCTCATGTCCTCAAGAACTAAACGAACTACTCACGAGACATAATATGGATCAAGATCAAAGATGATATGATGATGAATAACAATCTGAACATAAACAATAATTCAATGGTTCCACTCACAAGCATCAACTACAAAAGTAATTAACACCGGGAAAGTTTCCCCTAAGAACTATGCAAGATTCAACACAATTGTTACAGCGGGATGGAGTGGTGAACTAGTGATGATGGTGCTGGTGGAGATGGTGGTGAGGATGATGATGATGATCCTGATGAAGTCTAGCTTGATGACGGTGTTGATGGCGACGATCTCCCCTCTTCGGGAAGGAATTTCCCTGGTAGAAATCTGTGTGCCAGAGAGCTCTTTCTCTTTCTGTAGTTTTCCGCCCCGCAGAGGCGGCAGAATCTTTCTGTGGTCCCTCCCTGTGTATTAGGGTTTCGAGGAGAAGATATAGGCGAAAGGGCAGAGCAGGAGGGTGGCCAGGATGGCCACACCCCCTGGTGGCATGGCCCAGGGTGGCCCGTGCAGGGGGTGTGGGCCCCCTGTGGCCCATCTCAGCATCCCCTTCTGGCTTCCTTCGTCTTCTAGAAAAATAGAATTTTCCATGTATTTTATGGAATTTTCTGATCTTCGCGAATATTGCATCAAAACACCGCTTTTTCCATCAGAATCCTGACTCCGGTAGTTCATCCTCCAAAAGTCATCCAACATGCAAAAATAGATGAAACAACATAAGTATCACCTCTTAATATGAAAAATATCAATGAATAGCAGTAAATTATGATATAGAATAGTGATACAAAATGGACGTATCACTCCCCCAAGCTTAGACCTCTCTTGTCCCCAAGCGAAAAATGAGCTCAGTAAACATGCCCATAGGTTTATGGAGTGAAGTGTCGATAAACATAATACGGATAAGAAGCATCACACTTACCAATACACAACTCGTAATATAAAGAAACTCTCCATTAAATAACTTAACTTGCAACGAGTATGGGAGTCACAATAAAGATGCATAAAGACAAATCATAATTGGTAATGGCAAACTTTGTTCTTGGTCAGAGAATGGTTGACAAATCATACTTGGTTTTCAAGCAAAGCTTTTGTAATGAAGTTTATAACAAGAGTCCTTTTGTTCAAACATAAAAGGCTTTTCACAATGATGGCTTTCAAAGTAATACTCATTCAGATTAGAGTTTTGTGCAAAACAAGGAAGATAAGAAACATGATTGAATAAATCCTCATATGAATGATTAAAACAGAACAACTCAAATGCTTGCTGGAGAAAGAAAGGAATAGGTTTACTGACTCAACTAAGAAGTAAAAGAAAGTCCCTTTGTAGAGGGAAGAGGGATTTCAAGTTTCATAAAGAGCTTTCAAAAGATTATGGTACTTACTAGCTTTGATCTCTCATTGCCCCTATCATAAGCATCTTGAGGTGATTAAGGTTAAAGTGCACAAAGATGGAGTATATGCTTGACAAAATATAAGTTGGCAATGTCTTGTCCCTTGAGTACGAGGGTCGTTCCTCATTCTACTCAACTTTAGTTACCGGTAAGTTCTTGTCATTGTAAGTATATGTGTATCATAGAGAACCGCCAACGGGGTACCCCTTGCCCCATGATACAGGAGCTATCCCATATCAAAATGACAAGGCAACAGACAGTGAGCATCTCAGCAATCTTCTTATTTACCATGGGAAAATGGTGCTTTTTTCTCTTTTTTCTCTTATTTCCTATTTTTTTCTTTTTCTCTTCTCCTTTTTCTATATCTCTCTTTTTTTATAAGAAGAATGCTTCATAGATTGCTCACTATGGTGATGCTACAAGTTTCCACCATGATTAGGCATGGCTTAGGCTAGCGACCCAGGCGTTTCTCTAACACATATACATAACTCCATGGATTTACAAGATCCCCTTTTATTTCACACCACCGACATCAATAAACAAAATATCATGATATCAATGGGGTAGATGTTTACAGGTGTTGAAAGCGTTCCTCGTGACAACACGGTTCTGCTAATTCCCAACTTATAGGTGCAAGCATATACAACATAGATGACACAATGGTTCAAGTTTATTAAGGGCAGGAAAAATAAGGTGTGCCATCAAGTTCGTGAGAGCTTTACTAACTAGTTTTCACATAACAAAAGAATTTTTAATTTGAAAGGTAGATGAAGCTCGAGAATTTACTTGGAATAGAAATAATGCTAATAGGTAGATATGGTGGACACAAATGACAAGGGTTTTAAGTTCAAGGATTGGATGCACAAGAAGTATTCCCTCTCAGTACAGGTTTTTGGCTAGCAAGGCTAGGCAACAAGCAAAAGAGTTGAAGGAAATGAGCAAACATACAAGTGATAAAGTCAAACATGCAATCTTCCTTGAAAACAAAAAAGATCTTAACTAAAGAATACTAAGCTTATGAGCTAATCAAGAAAGAAAGAAAATGATATAAAATACATGTAAGTGCTTTTCTCTTTTCCTTTCAAACCTCAAAAAGTGTTGCTACTGACCAGAGCTCGGTTTGACAAAACCAATTTAGATTTACGTGATGCTCCCAAAGTGATACCAATACTAATCAACAAGATGAATCATATAACAGAGACTGCAAACTAAAAGAAGATGCGCAAAAAGTAAAAGTTGAAACTTCTCATTAATATTCCATAAAGGCACTCACACCAAGGGATACATAGATAACCAACTAGAGGAGAGATACTTACACAATGCAAACCATCCTATATGATAACTTCTCTAATCAAGATATGACTACTAAAAAGGTAAAAATATGGAAGATAATGATGTGATACTGCGACACTCCCCCAAGCTTGGAACAAACCAAGGGGATGCCAAAACCTGATGACGAATTACTCCTTCGGTGGTGGTGTTTTGTTCAGGGTGAGGAAACCCTCAAGCATCTTACGAAGCCTGTTATTCTCCTCTTGAAGTATATCCACCTTCCTCCTTAGAGCTTGATACTTATCACAAAACTCATCAGTGGTTTGAAGGGCTTCCACTACTGAAAGAACATTTCATAATCCCTAGTGTTTTGTGTATTAGATAACAATATCAAGGATTATTTAACGTGTGTTGAAGTGCTGCAGATCTGTACACCGAGAAGGGAAGGAAACTGCTTTTTGGGGGCGGATAATCCGCCCCAACCCTCTTTCAAGAGTGCGCGTCCCCTAGAGAGGGGGCGGAGTTTGTGGACGGATTTTCCGGCCCTGCCGGATAGTCCGCCCCTTGGGGGCGGACAGTCCGCCCCCTCGAGGTTTTCCTTCAAGCCAAGGCCTGCGTCGCTCTCTGTATGGGGGGGGGGCGGAGTTTCCCTTGGACTTTCTGGTCCTTGGGCGGACTTTCTCCCAAGGGTGGACAATCCGCCCCTGGCGGGGGCGGATAATCCGCCCCCTCTGGAAATTTCGTCAAGTCAAGGCTGCGTCGCTCTCTGTATAAGGGGCGGAGTTTTCCCAGTTTCATCCTGGGGCGGATTTTCTCCCTGTATGGATAGTCGCTTAAAGGGGGCAGATAATCCGCCCCCAATTTTCTCCAACGGCCTGTTCTGGGCAGGGGTATTTAAGCCTGTCTCCCCCCTCTAGACAGAACCCTTGATTCATTCGAAAAAGAAAAGACCTGATCTGCGACCTTCATCCAAGAGAACTCCACCTAGATCCACTCAAAGGCTTCGCCATTTGGGGAATCAAAGGAGGAGGACTCGATCTTCATCAACAACAATCAAGCGCTTCATCTCCTCTCCATTCATTTGGATAATGACCGATCTAGTATTTCTTGCAAATACCTAGATCCTTGTTTTGTTTATATTGATAAACCTTGTTCTTGTGGCAGCTTGTTGTCATCTCGGGAGCCCCCAATTCGGTTGTGGGTGTGTGCCCTGATAGCGTTGTAAAAGGCACCGGTTCCCGCCTCGAAGGGATCCAATAGTGGAGAAGGTGGATCAGGCCTCTCGTGGCGAGATCCATCGGAGAATAGGGTGAGGCCTATTGTGGTGTGGTGGTCTTAGAACCGCCCACCCCTCCAACACAGATGTACTTCCCTTAACAAGGAAGGAACTGCGGTAAAACAAATCCCTATGTCTCCGCGTGCTCCACTACGGTTCCTTCGCTCCTCTCTTTACGTGCTTAGTAGTTAGGGTTGCATATAGGGAAATTTTCGTAGTTGCCTATCTAGAGAATTTACTTTGTGTCAAGCCTAAAATTGAAAAAGTATTAAAAATTGGTTAGCACCTATTCACCCCCCTCTAGGTGCCGATACGATCCATTTCAATTGGTATCAGAGCCCCGGCTCTTATTTCGGGCTTAACCGCCTAAGAGAAGTATGGGTTCCAAGGTAGATGGGAGTGATGCTCCGGATGTAGTCACTATGAACGATCTCAAGATGCTGGAAACAACCTTGGTGAGTTCAATGGAGGCTAAGATGGAAGAGATGCGTCAATTGATAATGCGTCTCTCCACATCCACAACATCACCTCCATCTAACTCTGAGGCTACCACTCCGCAATCCAAGGAAACGGGTAAAACCGATTCCAAAGAGAACGAAGTGGTTGGTGATGACACTAGCAAGAGCTCCTCCTCGAAAAAGGATAGTGGTAAGGATGGATACAATGAGGTTTCTCATGTGTATTCTCCTGATCCACTTATCCCTCACCCACACATACATAATAGGGGTGATCCACCCAAACTTTCTGCATCTACTTTTTCTCAATGGCAATTTTTGATGAAATCTCATGTGTGAAGTTCCTCCATTGAGTTGTGGAAAATCATAGAAAAAGGTCTTCATGTTGGAAATCCCAACAATCTCACAAGAAGAGAAGTTGTCGATAGCCAACTCAATGCTACAGCTCTACACATGATACAGCTTGGTGTGGGTGACAAAGACATGCCACACATTCAGCATCTTAGCACAGCTAAGGAAGCTTGGGATGCCCTCACTGAGCTCTTCATCGGAAATGAAAGTATGAGAAGAAATAGATATGATGCTTTGAGCAACGAAGCTGAAGGATTCTATATGTTGGATGGCTAAGACCACGAGGACATGTATAGGAGGCTCAAAGCAATAGCCACAACTTTCAGAAACCACGGTGCAACTCATGTTGATGATGCATGGATCAAGCGCAAGTACGTCAGTGCTCTTATGCCATTTGAGCCCACGGATTTGAAAAAAGTCTCCAAGGTAGGTATAACTATCACCTCATGACATCCAATGAGGTAATGCAAGAAATGGCCGTGTTCAAAGTGGCTGCCAAGAATGCCGAAGATGCTCGTGCTCGAGCTATGGGGATGCAAAAGGGGGTCAACGTGGCCTTGAAGACTAGTGTGATTGATCATGATGAATATGCCATAGAAGGTCTGGATTGTCCCGAGGATATAAAAAGGATCCACGGACAATACTTGGCTCTTTATGCTAGAAACTTTTGGAAAGATCCAGCCAAGGCTAAAGCTGAAATGGAACGCAAGAGTGGAGCCTATGGAAGAAAAGAAAATAGTCCCAAGCTGAGAACATGTTTCAACTGTGGTGACCGGCTACACTTTGTATCTGAGTGTCCATATCAAAGTAGGGAAGATAATGGAGGAAGACTTATTTTCAAGGACAAGTCAAAGGCTCCACGCAAGAAACAATTTGTAAAGAAGAATGCTCCCTTCAAGAAGCAACCAAAGATTGTTCTAGTGGCTCAAGAAGAATATTCATCGGGAAGTGAAGATGAGGACGAGGACGATAGCTCTCAAGAGGTGGCTGCTATAGCCACCACATCTACATCAACATCTCTCTTCGACTCTCCAAACGAAAACATCATCAACAAGAATTCTACTTGTCTCATGGCAAGAAGCTCCGAGGTAACGACTTCTAACTCTTCTTTTCCTAAGGCTATGATTGACATGGATGATCCTACTAGTCTTAAGGTTAAAGAAGAGATTATTGCTTTGGATTACTTCTACACTAACTTGCAAGGTGAGCACAAAGTTCATTTTGAAGCTCTAATGGATCATCTGGCCCAAAACGAAGCTCTTCTCGAAGAAAAGGGCAGAATTGAAAGGGAGGATGCAATGGAAATTGCATCCTTAAAAAATTCTCTTGAGGAAGAAGAAGCTCAGGTCTCTCTTGAAGAGAGGCTTGAGTCCATTGAAGGGTCACATGAAGAAATTGTGGCTAAACTTGTTAAGAAACATGACAATGCAGTCACCAAAGCAAACAAGTTAAAGAAGGAAAAAATTGACTTTGGGGCTGCTCATGATAGACTCTCCGAGTAATTGGAGAAACTTGACAATGCTCACAAGGCATTGAAAAACGATTTCTCTATTCTCAATGAGTCACATGATCAGCTTCAGAGTCGATTGGCCAAATATGATGTTCCTAGATCATCCAACTCAACATATAGTCATAAGGAAAATGCTAGTGTGGAAAAAGGAGTGGTCAAGGACATCACTCCCAAGGATAAGGATGTGCTTGATGAAGTTCTTGACAAGCAAAGGTCAAATCATGGTAAAGAGGGACTTGGGTATGTCACCAATTCCAAGAAAAAGAAAAACAAGAAGAACAAGATCAAGAATGTGCAATCAAAGACAAGCACCGCTAAGAAGAATGTCACAAAAGACAAGACTAACAATATTGGTTTTGTAGGGTCTCACAATCCAAATTATGAACTCTTTTGTGATGATTATGGCAATGTTTATGCTTATTATGTCGGTCCCTTTGATGAATATATTGCTTGGTCTATTTGGGTCCCAAAGACCCTTGTTACTAACATGAAAGGACCCATTGAAAAATGGGTACCTAAAACAAAAAAGTAATTCTCTTGCAGGGATATGCTTCCGGTGGGTCGAAATGGGTGCTGGATAGTGGATGCACTAGTCATATGACCGGAAGCAAGGAGATCATCACGGAGATGCGTCCAAATCATGATAATATCACAGTCTCCTATGGTGATAAGTCTAAATCTCAGGTATTGGGTCTTGGCAAAGTTGTGGTTGCCCACGATATCTCTCTCGTGGACGTCATGCTTGTTGAGACCCTCGGTTACAACCTTCTTTCTGTTCCTGCCCTTGGCAAGATGGGTTTTGCTGTTTTTATCGATGATGATTTGGTGGTACTCTTGTGGAGCAAGTCTCTAAAGGTCGCTTTCGTTGGATACGTCGAAAATGACCTGTATGTGGTGGACTTTTTGGGGAAAACCACTTCGGGTCCGATGTGTTTATTCAGAAAGGCTGACGTGGGCTGGCTATGGCATCGCCGTTTAGCCCATGTCAACATGAGAACTTTCCAAAGTCTCCACAAGGGTGGCCACATCCTTGGACTAAAAGACAATGTCTTCTTTGCCAAAGATCGTGTTTGCAGGGCTTGTGTTGAAGGCAAAATGCACGACTATCCCCACAAGAGGAAGACTATTGTGTCTTCAAAGATGATCTTGGAATTACTCCATGTGGATTTATTTGGTCCTCCTTCTCATGCAAGTCTTGGTGGGAAGAAATATTGCTTGGTCATTATCGATGATTACTCAAGATATACATGGGTCTATTTCTTCAAACTAAGGAGTGAGACTCAACAAACAGTCATTGACTTTGCCAATGAAGTTCAACATCAACACAATGTTCCTATCTTGGAAATAAGGAGTGACAACGGCTCCGAATTCAAAAACTACACCTTGAATGAGTTTCTAAGCGAAGAGGGGATTAGACATCAATATTCTGCTGCGTACACTCCTCAACAAAATGGTGTAGCTGAGAGGAAGAACCGGACTTTGATGGATATGGCAAGATCAATGTTGGCTGAATTCAAGTCTCCTTACAACTTTTGGGCTGAAGCCATATCCACTGCTTGTCACTCATCAAACCGGCTCTACCTCCAAAAGATTTTGGACAAGACTCCTTATGAAATACTTACCGGTAACAAGCCCAACATCTCATACTTCAGGGTATTCAGGTGTAAGTGTTTCTTTCTTATTAAAGGTGTCCGCTTGTCTAAATTTGAGTCCAAGGCTTTAGAAGGTATTTTTGTTGGTTACGGTGCCGAATCCCACACTTATAGAGTCTACAAAAAGCTCACTGGGATTGTTGTAGAATCTTGTAGTGTGGAGTTCGATGAAAATAACGGCTCCTTTATAGGGCAAGTTGATGTTTGTGATGCAGATGTTGAAATACCCCAAGATGCCATAAGAAGAATGGGCGTGGGATTTTTCTGCCCCATTGAGGAACCCCTTGTGGCGGATCGGGAAGGAAATGCTCTACTCAAGTGGAGCCCTCATCTCCACAAGATCAACAAGCTCCTACTGTTGGAGAAAACTCTGCACCGACATCGCAACCTGCTGAAGATCATCTGTCTCCTGGACGAGATGGTAGTCCCAGGCCGGACTATCGGTCCCCTCCAAGGGGCGGACAATACGCCCCTGGCACTCCAACTTTCTCCAGGGGATCCGAAGAAGATGACTACAGACACAAAGTTCCCAGGCCGGATTCTCCGGCCCCCGAGGGCGGATTATCCGACTCTGGTTTTCCCAGTGCTATCAGGCATGCTCAGGAAGAAGTAAATGGTTCTTCATCTCCCAGGCCGGATAGTCCGGCCCCTCCAAGGGGCGGATTATCCGGCCCTGAAGAACAAACTCTGCAGCAACCTCCTGGTGTTAACTCAAATCAAGATCAAGGGCAAGTCAGTGGTCAAGACAAGGATACAAATACTGAACCAACTCCTTCTAGAAACAATAAGGACACTGAGGCTCGTCGAAAGGCTCGTGCTGATCGGAACCTTGAACTAAGGGGTCACACTCTTGACAAGGTTGTTGGTGATCTACGAATAAGGGTGTCTACTAGAAGAGAACTTGCAAGCTTCTATGATCATCAAGCTCACATTTCCATGGTTGAACGAAAGAAAGTCTTTGATGCTCTTGAAGATCCCGATTGGGTGGTTGCAATGCATGAAGAATTAAATAACTTCGAACGCAACAAAGTTTGGAAGCTCGTAGAGAAACCCAAGGATTGCCGCAATGTTATCGGAACCAAGTGGATCTTCAAGAACAAACAAGATGAAAATGGCATTGTTGTGAGGAATAAAGCAAGACTCGTGGCTCAAGGATTCTCTCAAGTGGAAGGAATTGATTTTGGCGAGACTTATGCTCCTATGGCTCGTCTTGAGTCCATCCGTATCCTTCTTGCATATGCAGCCCATCATAATTTTAAATTACAACAAATGGATGTTAAGAGTGCATTTCTTAATGGTCCTCTACATGAGTTAGTATACGTCAAGAAACCCCCGGGTTTTGAGGACCTTAAATTTCCGAACCATGTCTACAAACTCGATAAGGCGCTCTATGGCCTTAAACAAGCCCCACGTGCATGGTATGAGCACCTTAAAGAGCTCTTGTTAGACCGTGGATTCGAAGTTGGGAAAATCGATCCCACTCTTTTTACTAAGAAGGTTAATGGGGAGCTTTTTGTATGCCAACTTTATGTAGATGGCATTATTTTTTGGCTCTACTAACCAAGCTTTTAACGATGAATTTTCAAAGCTTATGACTGACAGGTTTGAGATGTCAATGATGGGTGAGTTGAGGTTCTTTCCTGGATTCGAGATCAAACAACTTAGGGAGGGAACCTTTATTAATCAAGCAAAGTACATCCAAGACATGCTCAAAAGGTTCAAGATGACGGATCTCAATGGCGTTGCTACTCCAATGCAAACAAAGTGTCATCTTGAGCTCAATCCCAAGGGTAAAGACGTGGATCAAAAGGTATACCGATCCATGACCGGCTCTCTCCTTTACCTTTGCGCATCTAGGCCCGATATTGTGTTAAGTGTAGGAGTCTGTGCAAGGTACCAAGCCGCTCCTAAAGAAAGCCACTTAGTGGCAGTCAAATGAATCTTCAGATATTTGGTTCATTCCCCAAATTTTGGGTTATGATATCCCAAGGGTTCAAGTTTCTCTCTATGTGGTTACACTGATTCAGATTGGTCTGGTGACAAAGATGATAGGAAATCAACCTCTAGTACATGTCAATTCTTGGGCAGGTCTCTGGTGTGTTGGTCTTCAAAGAAACAGAATTGTATTTCACTCTCAACCGCCGAAGCTGAATATGTTGCTGCTGCAAGTGCTTGTACACAATTGTTATGGATGAGGCAAACTTTAAAGGAATATGGTGTCAACTGTGACAAAGTGCCTCTATTATGTGACAATGAAAGTGCTATCAAAATTGCTTACAATCCCGTGCAGCATACAAGAACAAAACATATAGAGATTCGCAACCACTTCATTCGGGATCATGTTGCTCGTGGTGATATTTCCCTATCCTTTGTGAGCACGAAGAACCAACTTGCTGATATTTTCACGAAGCCCCTTGATGAAGCAAGATTTTGTTATTTGAGGAATGAGCTCAATATCATAGATTCAAGGAGCTTGGCTTGACTACCCTTGCACACTCACTTGCTCTTATTCATGTATTTGGTTTAGATGCGGGCATAGACATAGGGGGAGTGTGGTCCTAATTGATTGGGCCAACCCTCCCCCCATAATGCCGATAGCAAGTAAAATCATTTCCCTTAATATCATTTTGTGATATGTGGGTCATCGATGAGCATTGGTTTTGAACTCAAGATACATCTTCGCGGTGTCATGCCATGCGCTCCAACATGGTGGCTTTGGCCACCGCCCTCTTCCTAGAGAAGAGTTGGTTTCTAATGGGTCTCTTTGGATTTTCTTGCATATCTCTTGTTCTTATGGAAAACACACTCAATTTTGGCATTTGTTTGATTTGATTCTTGCAAATTTGGGTGTGTAGTACCATCTCAGTCTGTTGCTCTAAACCCAAGCCTTTCTTTCCCTCCTTGAACCGTCTATTCTTGCACACAAGTCCTCTATACACCATCGAAGGGTTTTGCTAGGTTGCTCCGGCCTGAATCTGTACTTGACAGAATTTTCAGAGGGGGCGGACTATCCGCCCTAGGTGGGGGGCGGATTATCCGCCCCGAGCGAAATATGCCTGTTGAAGGCAGGGTCGGGGAGGGCAGGCTCAAACAGAGCAGCCAGTCCTCCCCCAACCCTCCCTTAGCCCCTAGCCGCCGCCGGAGCCTCCGCCCCCAGAGTCGATTTGACCACCGGATTCTCCGGGCCCTCCCCGGATCTTCTTCCTCACGCCTCCGGGTATCTTCTCCTCCGAGCTCTTCCTCCAATGAGTGAGGGTAAATACCTCATCCATCTCTTTTGCTTGAGATTCATTGTTGTGTGGAACTCTCGTGGTAGATGATACTTGGTGTTTTCCCGTGCATGTTAGAATCCGTAGAAATTCATCCATTGTGCCTGATCTGTGTTGCCGTGGTAAATCTGGGCCAAACCAGAAAAATTTCGACAGGGGAGGATTATCCGCCCCCTGACCGGAAAGTCCGGCCTGGAGACAACGTGTCTGGTCTGGTTCCGATTTTCTCCGATGCACTCTTCTGGCTCATGGACTATTTTCTTACTCGTTCTAACATGTCTTCCGGACTTGTGTGTGCGCTTATCCCCATGCTACCTCTCCATGATTTTCACAGGTGGTTCTCGTCCTCCTAAGACATACAAGTGTCGTCCTCGTGCCCGTTATCTTAGGCCCACTGCAGAGGGCACATTTGTTGACGAAACTGAGGTTCGCAGGTTAGCCAGAGAAGCTGAACAGATGGCAAAGGCAACAAGGAAAGCCAAGCGGGTTGCATCTCGCAAGGGCAAGGGTAAAATCAAGGAGGCTCGGCCTAACTACAAGGCCATGGACAGCACTGATTACTCCTCCATGCGTCAGACAGATTTTTATGCAGATGTTGACAGTGATGGTGAGCCATAGGATTCTATGTTTTGGTGCTCTCATTTTCGGTATATCCATGATGATGTATATGTTCCTCTCAAAATTCGCCCCATGCACCCTCTGAATATGACTGAGGCTCAATCAAAGGCTCGCCTTCGTGAAGCTTTGGATGTGAAAAACAAGATGGGGCTTCATCTCTTATGACTCTATACTGCCACTATGATTCCAAGATTGTGAAGCAGTTTTTCTCCACTCTGGTTATCTGCGGCGATGAGCTTCGTACTATGAAGTGGATGACGGGAACATCAATGATCCAGTATGATTTCCGCACCTTTGGTCAGGTTCTTGGCTATGCTTTTCACGGGCGGGACACCCCTTCAGGACACCGCATTATCTCTCTGCTCAGGCCATCCAAGGATACTGTGCTTGCTCCATGTTTGTCGCCCAATGGCGTTGTTGGTACCTTCGCTGGCCTTTCACCACTGTATGCCACCCTTGTAGGCATGTTTCGGGACAACATTACTCCCAGTGGAGGCAACAATGACAAGATCCACGGTCACCTGGTTCCTCTTCTTGCCTTTGCTCATGAGTGTGCCACCAATGCTGGCTCATCTACATGATACAAGTTGGATGTGATGGATTTCATTTATCATGAGATGATCGATGCGATGCTCAACAGGCTCTCCATTCCATATGCCCCTTTTATCATGATGCTCATCAAGAATATGCTGCCCCATGAGGATTTTGGCACTGATTTGGATGGTTTGCACAAGTCAAAGAAAATTTACAACAAAGCTCAGAAGACCTCTCACCCCTCCACTACCCCTGAGTCCTTTATGCGTGATGCACGGGCTAGTGGTCGTCGTTAAGGTTTGTCCCCAATGGCACGCGAGGTTAAACAGCTCACTTGGTTCCAACGGCACATTCTTTGCATGGGTGTTGACACTCGCAAGGGCCAGTATGAGGCGTACTGCAGGGACCATGCGAGGGATCACACTCAGCAGTTCATTCTTCACCATGTTTCTGGTGCCACTGGCCTTCCACCTCCTCCCACTGCTCCGGAACCGTATGCTCAGTGGAATACTTTAGGGATCAACTATGGTGAGCTTGAGAGTTGCATGTTTGCTCCACCTCCGAGGGCACCCACTCCTCCAACTGATGACGATGATGATGAGTATGACAAAGAGGAAGGGGACGGGGACGACTACGATGAGGAAGAGGAGGCGTGATATTCTGGGGAGTTAGCATCGCTCTTCTTCCTTTTTGGCGTTTCGATGCCAAAGAGGGAGAAGTAGTTCTATTAGGTCACCGGATTTGCATGGGTCGGGCACATGCACTTGCTTTTCCATTCGTTCGTTTTATTTGCAGGCTTGTGCCCCTTTAGCATGAACTTATTTGCTATTTGTGCTTGCTTGGTTATTGTAAGACTCTGTCTTGACTTATTATGTATGGTCCTATGGAATTCTGGATTTATATTGTGGACCTACTATCATGGAATTCTGGATTTATCTATGGAGTCTGGCATTCTAGTTGATGACATATGGAATCATGGGATTATCTTATGTATGCATCAATCTTGTGGGATGTGCTTGGAGCCGGACAATCTCATTAGTTTATTTGGCAATATTCACATCCCGGTGGTATGATCTTGTTTACCAACCCATCTGGTTTTAATTGTTCTTGCTATGAAAGTTGTGTTTTATCTAGTGTGTGCATGTGTGTTTCAAAGGTAAATATTAATATGCACACATCTAGGGGGAGCCTCTTTCATTTATTTTAAGGGTGTTGTTGGTAGTCGTCTGCAAATCCTAGTATAGTTATGTAACACCAAAAAGGGGGAGATTGAAAGAACATTCCATAATCCCTAGTGTTTTGTGTGTTAGATAACAATATCAAGGATTATTTAACATGTGTTGAAGTGCTGCAGATCTGTACACTGAGAAGGGAAGAAAACTGCTTTCTTGGGGCAGATAATCCGCCCCTCCCAGGGGCGGATAATCTTCCCCAACCCTCTTTCAAGAGTGCACGTCCCCAAGAGAGGGGGCGGAGTTTGTGGCAGGATTTTCCGGCCCTGCTGGATAGTCCGCCCCCAAGCCCCCTCGAGGTTTTCCTTCAAGACAAGGCCTGCGTCGCTCTCTGTATGGTAGGGCGGAGTTTCCCTCGGACTTTCCGGTCCTTGGGCGGACTTTCTCCCAAGGGAGGATAGTCCGCCCCTGGCGGGGGCGGATAATCCGCTGCCTCTGGAAATTTCGTCAAGTCAAGGCTGCGTCGCTCTCTGTATAGGCGGCAGAGTTTTCCCCGGAGTTTCCGTCCTGGGGGCGGATTTTCTCCCCAGGGCGGATAGTCCGCCCCAAAGGGGGGCGAATAATCCGCCCCCAATTTTCTCCAACGGCCTGTTCTGGGCAGGAGGTATTTAAGCCTGTCTCCCCCCTCTAGACAGAACCCTTGATTCATTCGAAAAAGAAAAGACCTGATCTGCAACCTTCATCCAAGAGAACTCCACCTAGATCCACTCAAAGGCTTCGTCCTTTGGGGAATCAAAGGAGGAGGACTCGATCTTCATCAACAGTAATCAAGCGCTTCATCTCCTTTCCATTCATTTGGAGAATCACCGATCTAGTATTTCTTGCAAATACCTAGATCATTGTTTTGTTTATATTGATAAACCTTGTTCTTGTGGCAGCTTGTTGTCATCTCGGGAGCCCCAAATTCGATTGTGGGTGTGTGCCCCGATAGCGTTGTAAAAGGCACCAGTTCCTGCCTCGAAGGGATCCAATAGTGGAGAAGGTGGATCAGGCCTCTCGTGGCGAGATCCATCGGAGAATAGGGTGAGGCCTATTGTGGCGTGGTGGTCTTAGAACCGCCCACCCCTCCAACGCAGATGTACTTCCCTTAACAAGGAAGGAACTGCGGTAAAACAAATCCCTGTGTCTCTGCGTGCTCCACTACAGTTACTTCGCTCCTCTCTTTACGTGCTTAGTAGTTAGGGTTGCATATAGAAAAATTCTCGTAGTTGCATATCTAGAGAATTTACTTTGTGTCAAGCCTAAAATTGAAAAAGTATTAAAAATTGGTTAGCACCTATTCACCCCCCCTCTAGGTGCCCATACGATCCATTTCAACTACCTCAGGGCAGGAACTGAAGTCTGGAACGGAGGTCATCATCCCCTGCATATTATGAGAAAAAGCACGTCCAGTGTTAATTGCCCCTACAAAAGTAGGTTTTTTCGCCCTTGATCCCGTGGCAGTTTGTCCCTTCATGCCTGATGACATGTTTTTTACTTCCTCCTCGATGCTCCAATCCATGTCTTCGCGCCTAGCTGCGATCCTTTCTTCTTCCATGGGTTTCTTGCCCTTGTCGTTGGCAGAGACCATGGTGCCTCTAAACTTGAGAATATTTCCCGACAGAAATAGATTGAAACGAAAACATGACGAGAACATGATATACGGACCTCGGGGGGATCCGGGTGATTGTATATTACGAAGTTTTACAACATAAGGAAGGTACAGGGCAAAAACGGGATGGAGATGGGCTCCGGGGTGGTCTCACCCCCTGGTGGCGCGACCAGGTAGGGCCCGCGCCACTGGGTGGTGTGGCCCACCCGGGCTCCGTTTCCTTCCCTTTTTCGTCTTGTCACCTTCCATATGGAATAAAAACTGCAAAAATATAAAAAGAAAAGTTTTTCGCGAACCTTCTGTTTTCAGTACTTTTACCTATTCGAAAACGGACTCTGCAGATTCCTTCTCTCCAACACTTGAAAGTTCCTTTCATACAAAACCTCACACAATCTTTATTAGCAACATTAGTGTATGCAAAAACAATAAACCTTTGGGTTCAAATTTCAACTGAATCCATCAAAACCAAAGATACTGTAGCATCTCCTTTCAAAGGCCCAAAAATAATATAAATGGAAGTTGATTTAAGAGGCAAATGCAAATAATGGCAGAAATATGTCAAAACAGACCAACAGGTAAAGATTCATTTTTTTGAAAATCTTCTGTTGCTCAAATCAGAAAGTGCAAAACTAACGAAAGTTGGATAACAACATGGGGCACAAGCACAGAAAATTACAACTCCATCTGAAGTACTGGGGTCTTTCACGAATTTTTACAGAGCAGCACAAAAATCTGTCCTAGGACAACAACTTTTCACAACTCCTCTACTTCTCAAAAGAGGCTGATCTTGACACAAAACCAAACAAAAAAGGATAAGGAGAGGTTATTACATGTAATAACTTCCAAGAATCAAATAAACAAAAAACCAAAAGCAAACTAAAATGGGTTGTCTCCCAAAAGCTCTTTGTTTATAGCCATTAAGATGGGCATAATAATTTCAATGATGCTCACATAGGAGATATGGATTTGAAGTGAAAGAGAGCATCAAGAAGCAAATATCCAACACATTTAAGTCTAACCCACTTCCTATGCAAGGGAGTTTTGTAAGAAAACAAATTACTGAAACAAAAGGCTACTAGCATAGGAAGACAAAACAAATGCAACTTCAAAGCTTTCAACATAAAGCAGGGGAACTTAATATTATTGAGATGCATAAAACCATGTTTCCCTCTCTCATAATAACTTTCAGTAGCACTTTGAATAAAGTTAACAATATAACTGTCACAAGAACCAACTTTATCATCAGAATGAGCATACTTACAATCATCAAAAAGAGGTCTAAGGTCATAAACTGGATCAATAGAAGCAAGTTGTTCAACTCTAAAATCCTCATTAGGAAAATCATTTTCATAAGGAGCTTTAGCAAAAATTTGCAAAAGTTAAACTCATAAGAATCTCCATCAAACTTAGTTAAAACTTTCTCCTTCTTACAATCTATAATAGCTCCACAAGTGTTCAGAAAAGGTCTACCAAAAATGATAGGACAAGTTTTACTAGGTGCTGAACCAAGCACCAAAAAATCAGGATGATACTTAATCTTACCACAAAGGACTTCCACATCTCTTACAATACCGATGGGACAAATGGTTTCTTTATTAGCAAGGTGAATAACCACATCAATGTCCTCAAGTTCACAAGGACCAATTTCATGCATAATTTCTCTGTAAAGCTCATAAGGAATAGTACTAGAACTTGCACCAATATCACATAAACCATAATAGCAATGATCACCAATTCTGACAGAAAGCATAGGGACACTAGCTCTCCTAGTTTTACTAGAATGAGTGACAATATTAGAAGCATCTTCACAAAAGATAATGTGCCCATTTTCTACATTCTTAGTGACAAGATCGCAATGGCTACTACAAGTTCAATATTTATTTGTTCATCAGGTTTTACAGCTTTCTTTGTACTTTTGCTAACCACATTAGCTATAATAGAATGTTCTTTTACCTTGGTAGGTAAAGGTATTTTCTCAATATAAGGTTTAGGCTAAATAGGATCAGCAGTACAAACTTCAGTGTTTCTAGCAGGAACATGATTAACAACATCTTTATAAGGTGCATGGTACTTGTTACACTTCTTCTTGGGAATTTCAATATAAGATGCAAAGGCCTTAAAACAATTAGCAACAGTTTGAGAATCAAGACCATACTCAGTACTAATATCATGAAAGTCATCAGTTCCCATAAAATATTTAATGCATTCATAATCATAATTTATACCTGACTTCCTTCCTTTGTCATTCTCCCATGCTTCAGTATTCTCTTGAATACGGTCTAGGAGATCCCATTTAGCTTCTTCTTTCATACGTTTGAATGATCCAGCATAAGAAGCATCTAATAAATCTTTATCATGAAGAGAAATCCTTGCATAAAAGTTATTAATAATAATATTATTAGGGAGTTCATGAATAGGAAATTTAAGCATTAGTAACTTCAATCTCCCCCAAGATTGGACTGTACTCTCTCCATCACGAGGCCAAAAGTTATATATTTAATTCCTATCCTTATGAATCTCACTGGGAGGATAGAATTTAGAATAAAAGAGAGGCACTATTTCCTCCTGTTCCATAGATTTTCCATTCTTCAGCAACTTATACCATTCTTCAGCTCTTCCTTTCAATGATATAGAGGGTAACTTTTTCTTAACTTGCTCCGTTGTGATACCTGCACACTTAGACAACCCTCATAATTCATTGATGAAAAGCAAGTGATCACCAGGATGGACAGTTCCATCCCCAAAATAATAATTATCCATAACACGATCAACAATTCTTGTAGGTACCTTAAAAGGATCTACCTCAGCAAGTGGTGGTTCATCTACTACCCTAGAAGTGGTAGTAGATTTCCCAAATAGGAAACCAAGTGGGTTATCCATATTGGAAACAAAATAACAAATAGAAATAAAAAAGCAATACTCATAGTAGAAGTTTCCTTTACCAGTTCCACTCTTCAATAGAGCTTCCCTCCCCGGCCACGGCGCCAGAAAATAGCCTTGATGACCCAGAAGTATAGGGGGTGTATCGTAGTACTTTCGATAAATAGGAGTGTCGATCCCAACAAGGAGCAGAAGGTGTCGACTAGTGGTTTGGAGTAGGAAATCTCTGTAAATACTTAGCAGATGGATTTTTAGGGTTTTTTGATAATTCAAAGAAATAAAGTGCAAGTAAATAAAGACAACAAATAATTGAAGCAAGTGGCCCAATCCTTTCTTAGCAAAGGACAAACCATCTGTATTACTTATGAGGACCAAACGTTCCCGAGGACACATGGGAATACTGGCAAGTGCTTTCGCTTCATATAGTTGATTAATATTCTTTGGTTTGGTAAGTATTGTGTGGGTGAACCTATGCTAATGTACCGACCTTACTTGGACTAATACATACTTGTGATTAAACCCCTTGTAAGCATCCGCAACTACAAGAAAGTAACTAAGATAGAAACCTAACCATAGCATTAAACTCTGAGATCCTACACTCCAATGTGCAAAGGTTTCTTAACGGGTGTTCAGGTTTCTGTCACTCCGGCAACCCCACAATTAGTATCCAAATACACAATGCATTCCCCTAGAAGAATAGCACCACAACTTAAATATCAAACCATTGAATAATACCTCAACACAATTCCACTACTAACAACATGACTTTTAACATCCCAAAAATATGAAACATTGATCATCAAACTCTAATCACTAAAATTAGGGTTAACAAAAACTTTGGTTAAATAAAGACCAAATGAAAGCATGTGTGTATGTGATGATTTGATAAATGCATGAATGGACTTGTGTGATTCAACTAAATAGTAAGGAATGGTTCAAAGATGAATATAACATCATCTAAAACATTTCCAAGAAGAAACAAATCAAGAGAAAATAAAAAACAAAACAAATAAAGCAAATGGTCATTTTTGCCAATCTTGCTCACGAGGTCACTTTGAGTGTTTCTAGTCCAAGATTTCAAACGGAAACTTTTCCAATTTTTTTCACCCCTTGCTAGACCAAGTAAAAGTGAATCAAAGCCCACCTTTCAAAGTTGCAGAAACATTTAGCAACCCCATTCAAATGACAATTCAAAATTGAATCTTTAACATATGTGAAGATCACACCTTTTCAAAACCCAACCAAACCAGTGCACCTTAACCAATCCAACTAACCAGATACTCCCTAGTATGTGCCTAGCAAACCCATCAAGTTTGAATCCAAAATTCAAATTTGAATTTCTTTTGGCCATTTCATCAAACACCTTGTCAGCAGCAAACAAACAAACACAAAACACTATAGTGAGCAGCGATCAGTTCCTAACTTGCTCCTTCTATAGCTCACTCTACACTCTCAGTAGATGATCAAAGTAATCTAACTAGCTTTAGCACCACTGTGAGCAAGCCTAGCCATTAATGGTAAGCATGCCGAGAGCACCATTGTCACCCCCATGTCGCCCGCGAGCTAGAGGAAGAACTAGCCTCGCCAACCTTGTTTGGGACACGCAGCACCATCCATCGCCACTCTTTGTACAATCCCCGAGCGCAGCCAGCCACTGGACCACCCTCCAAGCACGCGCCCAATCCCTCTACGTGCGAACCGAGAGCGCGCTAGTGCACCGTCAGCGACACCAGCCCACAGACCATGCACCTTCCTTGCCGCTTCAGACGTGATCACCAGCACCCAGCACCCCGCCAGACAACCTCGTTCTCCGCCGTGCGGACACGCATGTTGTGCGCCATTAAAATTGCCATCGGACCCACCTAGAGCGCCGCGATGTTCCGACCATCTCGCACCGCCCCATGCCTCATCACCATGCCGTTGAGAATCGCTAGGGAGCACAACACCGCCCCTATCGTCGCCCATGCCAGTAGCACTCTGTGCCGTCGACACCGACGAGCTCCACCTGCGCCTTTTGGTCCCTTTTAGCCACTATAAAAGGAGGCCTCCCCTACTCGTTTTCTTCACACCAGTTCACTCCCCACCTCTCACTGATCACACCCACTCACTCACGGATCAAGGCGAGCACCAGGTGGCCAGAATTTCACCGGAGTTCGTCGCTGCAGAGGAGGAGAGGCGCTGCCGATTGGAGCCGCCCCAGGAGGAGTTACCGGTACCAGGAGGATCGCTGTCGTCGACTTCGTCATTCGCCCCCATCGCCGACCATCGCCTGAGCCCCGGTGAGCCTCCCACGAACCCCACTGGCCGCGCTAGGGTTCTATCTCGCCGGCGTTGCCCGACGTGGATGATGAACCAGAGCCATTCGATTAGAGTTAGATCCTACGATCCTAATCGTCCCATACCGCTTCGCCCCTCGTTGTCTCACTGACGAGTGGGGTCACTCACTTAACCAGCCCACGCGTGCACTGTGCGTAGTGGGACGGCCCAGTTAAACATCCCACGCAACCCACTACTTCAAATTTAGATTTATTCATTTAATTTCAAACCCAGTTTTGTACCTAGATTCAAAAATCAACCCAGCTCGATTCACTGAACCAAAATGCATGAAACCAATTTTGTTAGAAAGGTACTGGAATGCTTAATCCAAGCCCATTGGATTCAAACCATTTATATTTGTATATCACCCATGTTAAAAATAACAAGGCAGAAGCTTTTCTTCATTCAAACATTTTTCGAAATTCAACCATAAGAGCTTTTGAGTTGATTCCAATTCTCAAAAATCACATTTAAGCATACCTTTCAGAATATATAAAAATATATATGTTTACTTAAAGAAATAATGATCAAGTAATAAAAGAATTGCACATAGGCATTTCTAGTCACTTTAATCAATTAACATAAAAAGGGTAAACCTTATTAAATTGTGACACCATTTTAAATCACATTCCCATGTACTAGAATATGTGGTGATGACATGTGTCAACATGATACCATGTTTGAGTTGGAGAATATTAAAACTTAAGTAGTTTTTCAATGAGTTGAACTTACTTTTCTCAAATAAAATAAATGAGACAAGTGGTTTAATCCTTGTAATGTTAGTGATGATGATAGATCATCTAGTGCGAACCTTTGTGTGATGATTATAAATAGTTAAGTATTGTTTGGTGATTGTGTATCTCGTATTTATTTATAGACGCTAGTACTGACCAAGGATACGAAGAGGAAGGAGGATACTACGAGGAGGAAGCCGAGGAAAACTTCAACCATTGCTCTGCACAAGGCAAGCCAATACTTGCAAGCTACTCATTAAGCAAGCTACCACTTGCAAGCTCTACTTTCAAACTTATACCCATTGGATGATACCCAATCCTAGTTTTACTTGCAAAGCTTAATACTTTATTTCTTTATAAAATCTTTCTCTTAGAGTTTACTCAGTAACTTGTAGATAATAGAAGGATATTGGAAGGTAGCATAAAACTTGGCCTAAGTTAGATAATCTTGATGTCATCCTAAGGCAGGAGACTGAACTTAGATAAGATACACTTGTTTACCACCCCTCATTAGTATTTACCCCCACTTGTAGATGCTAGTGCTAAGCTTAAAACTTGATCAACTTTAGATGGGAATACTTGGTGAAAATGGTTATGAAAACCTTAGAATGATGTGTCATTCTATTGAAATGTTTTGACATGTGTGCTTGAACACCAGATGATTTTGATGATGAAAATGTTAAGGCACGAGCCTTACCCCTTTATAAAACTGATGGTTGCCTGGATGCGATACCATTCCAATTTTACCGTACAACCACAATACCCAAAATTTGGGTAGGGCTTGACTGGAAATTTATATACCTTAGTATGGGTTCCCTTGCGACCAAGGTCTGAGCTGAGGCTACCTTGTGAAGATTGTCCACCTGTCCAGTACCCAAGATGACGGTTGGTCATGGTTGGGAGGCCAAACTCACAAGAGAGGTGCCTATACTAGGGCGTGTAATGGAAAGGTTAGGATTGATTATCCGCATACTGAGTATGGTGAATTCAGGATTGTTCCTGATGGATGTATCGGATGTTGTGGTGAAAGTGTACAATCTCTGCAGAGTGTCAAACTATTCGAATAGTCGTCATGATTATGGAGCGATTGGAGTGGCCATACTGTTCCACCGTTAGATGTTTTCAAAAGGACTTGTGAAATAATTTGTGACTTTGACTTGACCACAATAGTGTGGTGACATGAAATTCAAGTTCCTACTTAGGTGTTATAAAACTTTCAACTAGATTTCCTTGCTTCTGAACTTAGTAGAGGTAAATCTGGCTTTTTTGCAAAACAACCCTAGAGCTTAGTATATCCTTTTCAAGACCACTTCACTTGTTAGTATTAGTTTGTGAGTACTTGAAGAGTACTCATGGCTTTGTCCCTGGCTATTCCCGTGGCCAGACTATGAAGAGGAGTATCAGGAGGACGGATAGCAGGAAGGTTAGGACAAATAGGATCATCTCCCATCGTCAGCATTGCCTGTGACCCTGAAGATGGAGCTTCGCCTATGCTATCGCTACTATTACATTAGTCCGCTGCTTGAATTGTATTAAGAACTGGATCACGAGATCCTTATTTGTGTAATACCTTATGTATGGTTTGTAATGGATAATGTACTGTGATATCCAATCTGTTATGTCTCGCAAAAATGGTAATCCTGGGATTGTGATGTATGGCATAACATGCATCTGTGATTAAAAATCCGGGTGTTGACAAGTTGGTATCAGAGCCATCCTAACCATAAGATACCCTAGTTTAGAATAGACGTTTGAATCAAAAACTTAGTTTCAAAACCGAAGAAGTGAGTATTTATGAAAACTTATTCTTATTCTTATCACTTAGACTCTTTCATGAAAATTCATGTTCCTCAAAAATTCTTGCAAACTTACATAAAATTTGACACACTTGATCACTCTACTAACGTACTCATCCTATATTCTTATAGATGGACGTGAAGTATAACAAGTTTTATCAGTTGGGGAATGGAGGGGACCTCATCTTTGAGCGTGACCTGGACCAGCTGGACAAAATGCTGGAGCGTCCACACCCCGAGTTCTTCGGAGCTCAGCTCAATGATCAGGAAGGAGAAGATTTGCAGTGGCTAGTTGTTGCAAGTCTTCGAGGAAAGATTGAACCCCCACTGCAGAGGGAATTCAGTTCACCTTAAGAGAGAACAACTGGCTCGATGGACTTGCCAGGGCCATGCATGAAGCTCTTGCCCGTCTGTGTGGGCATAGTATCAATCAAATCAAGGGTACCCGCTTTGAGTTCTACCCAAGGTGTGATGCTATGGGATAGCCACTGGAGGCCCCATATCACCATGAGCTGAAGACTCAGTTGGACCATCTCAACTTCATGATGTATGACCGTCAGAAGGAGTTGGACAATGCCCGTTCCTACGCCACCACAAGTACGCAATCGCCGCGAAGAAGGATCAGACCATTGCCATGCTAGTGAAGGATTGCAAGTCTCATCGCTGTCAGCTCGACAAGAAGGAGTACATCATTGCCCGTCTTCGCCACCGGATCACGGATTTAGAGGAGACCATCCACGAGAGAGATATGCAGTTGGAGGAGAGGGAGAATGCAGGGGAAGACCTTCGTGGAGACCCCTACTCCTATCTCAGTGTAACATCCCAAAAATCATGATTTCAAAGTTTGCATATCACCCATGCATTCATAATCATTTTAGGAGCATTTTCAATTCATTTCAAAACAAGAAGCATTTGAATGTCTATTATTTTATGTAAGCAAGGCATTGGTCCAATGCTACTCTCTAGTATGAGATTATTTGTTTTAAACCAAAGATAATTGATCCTATGGTTGATTGATGTTTTCCAAAGCTTAGACAAAATTTTCAAAACAAAGTATGAATTCAAAACCACTCTTATGTCTTTATTAAACAATTGATAAAGGCATTGTTTATTTTTAAATTCCAAAGTGCCCATGTATTTCCAAGTGTACAACATTGTTCTGTAGCCAATTATGTACTTATTTCACCTTACAAAAATCCAGGAGTTGTTTGAATTCAAACCACTTTAAACTCATTTGAAAAGGATTCCTGGAAAATCAAATAGAAAGAGAAAAAGATAAGAGAAATGGAAAAAGGCCGGCGCTAGCATTTGAGCCCAATAGCAGCAGCAGCCCACTAACCAGCCCACCCGGGATTTACCTATCTCCCTGTTTTCCTCACCGCACCCGTGCTACCCAATCAGTCGCTGACTGGTGGACCCTCACCAGCTCACCCCCGTCTTCCCTAAATCACGCCCACGACCACGTCGCCGGCTGTTTCCTCCGCCATCACTGCCGCGCCTTAAACCCGAGTAATTGTCGGCGTTTCCGTGCGTGATCCTCGCCCCTACCCCGGCTACAAAACCCCCTCTCCACCCCGTACCTTTCCCCTCACTCCACTCGCTCGCTCCGCCACCAGGCTGCCTCTATTTCGCATTGCACCGCCGCAGACAGAGCCAACTCCGGCGAGGTATTCCGGTAAGTCTAGTGTTAGCGCCCACTCCTTGTTCACCCTAGAATGATCCCTTGATCCTTGCGCACCTCCTGATCCCCTTTGTCCGTCTGCTTGTGATCCAGAGCGTCGACTTCGACAAGCTCCGTAGGCATCCGACGCCGTCTCCAACTCCGGTGAGAGATTGAGGTAAAGCCTGACCATCCCGCGCCTTATCCTTGACCCTATCAGGTTCGCCTGAGCCTTGTGCATGCACTAATACCCTCGGTTTGTGCTAGGGTGGCCAGTATCGCCTGTCCGATCGTCGAGCAAACCCGACATCCGCAGAACTCCGACGAGCCCCAAGAGCCCTCTCAAGACGCCTACCACGCCAGCAACACTTTGAGCATCGTCGTGTGCCCGCCAATCTGGTAAGCCACTGCTTGACCCTTAGCCCCCTCTAGAATCACCGGAGCATCGTCGGCAGCAGCGCCTCCGCCGCCAGCAACCATTCGCGCCGCCACTCTTTGGTCAAAGTAGCACACGCCGTTAGATCTGTATCGAAGGGTTTAGATTAGATCTGGAGCAAACCATTTTCTTTAGATCTGGCGTGTTGGATCTAGATCTAACGGCGCGGAAGCGTGATCCTGAGTGAAGCGGTATTGTCCAATCAGGAAGCGCCGCGTGGCTAGGATTTAAGTTTAAAAATCTGGATTTAGATCTATTAGATGTTTAAACTTGTAAAATTCATAACTTTTGATTCCCACGTCCAAATTTGACAAATCTTATATCATTGGAATCCGGAGAGAAAATCCTTTATGTTTATACAATGTGTTTAATGTTTTGCCTCTGTTAAAATGATTGTTTTCACAGAAACATTTGTAGGCATTTTTATGTATAGTAATTATTTGAAAAATGTATTATTGTTCAAATAAAGTTTATTTGGCTTGTTTTGAACTTGTTTAAGATTCAGTACTATGCACTTGGCTTGTTTGGTGTAGAACATCATCACTTGGCATTTTGCATGCATCCATATATTTTTGCTTGTATATATTTTGTATGTGATTTTTGTGCTATTATTTTATGTGTAGATTTTGGTGCAAATAGTGATTGTGATTGTGAGGATTGTTGCTACTCTCCAAACTACCAAGGCAAGTGGTTCTTCATGATTTTATTCCTATGTTTTTCAACTATGCACTAGAAATATTTTGCTGGACTTGCATGAATATTTTTGATCTATATGCTATGCTTGGGAAATCCTAGTAGTTGTAGAATTGCTAGAAATTTCTAAGTTAAGATGCTTATCTATGCCATGCTTAGCCTAGCTAGTAGCAACCAAGGGTGGTTACATATTCATTCTATGATAAAATATTTCTAAGTCTTGGACTTGTGTTTTTGCTTAATAAAACAACTAAGTGAAAGAATCACCTGGGTGGAATGGAAAGAATGGTTTGTGTTGAGTGGTTACACAAGGCCCATTTCTATGGTTTACCTTGTGTATCTCACTTGTGGAAAGCCACCCAGGAACAAAGGGATTTGAGATGCCAAATGTTAAGAAGCTTCTAGTGCAGCCACATGGCAATATTGGCTCTGCCTGGATCACATAGGTTGCAATAACTTAGCCATTTGTACAGTTGGTGGTAGTGGGTTGATAGGTTGGAACGCGTCCATTTGGTCTAAGGGAAGGCTTCTGAAAGATCCTGTCTTGGTGAAAATCAAGTCTTGTGGGGAAAGTGCACAACCTCTGCAGATGGAAGAATCTAAGTACTTAGCCATGTCCCTGGTATTGGACAACATGAGCATCAAGACATGAAAGCTATCAAGAATCTCCTCATCCCAATTTCTAAGTAAAACTTGTGGGAGAACAAGGGTGAAGGTACACCAATTTCTATTGGTGTTTCCTTGGGAAAGTTTTGTCAAAGAAAAACTTAGAGTTTTCAACTAATAGGTAAAACCTATTTTGAGCAAAGCAAGCCTAAGATACACTTAGCCAAAATTCATATAGTATCTAGACTACCAATATTCTTCTAAGGTATCACTTGCCAATACTATTCTAATGTATTGACCCACTATGGCTGTAACTTGTGATGTTGCAGGTTATTCTGATGATGATTAGGGGTTATGAGTATACACTCAACATGCTTGCCTGTGGCACATGAAGATGAAGACTTATTTATCTTATTATATATTTGAACTCTTGTATTAGGCCTGTGGCCATGGAGTTTGTAAAAGACTATGTTTGTCTCTGGAATGATATGTAATAATGACCTTTGTTTCTGTGTACTTCATCTTAAACTGTGGATGCTAGCATTGATCTAGGGACTAGTATTGCAATCACATGGATCCTTACCTTTATAAAGGGAGGGATCTTACAGATGGTATCAGAGCACTGTGTTGCCTGTAGGATTATGACCCTAGGATTGGAAACCACTAAGGAAAATTTTCAACAACTTCCACACTTGTATTTTCTTCTCGTAAACTTTTCTAATCTTCTTTCTCATCTCTATTTGTAGATGAACTCCATCAACGAAGCCGTGAGGAAGGGACCACTCATGACTATGACTTTGGAATGTGAGACAAAATTCCCCAAGGCTCTCAAGGACTTCATGGTTGCCATGGGAATACATGGTGCAGCTGTGTACAAAGGTTTTCCTGTGATGGATGAAGGAGTTGAATACTGGTGGGTGCAGCTTCACTTGTATAAAAACAAGGAAGACAACCACAAGGAGTTAGGATTCTGCATGGTCACCAACTCAGTGATGCACACTACATTCTTTGATTCAGCAAGGGATGCAGCTTGGAAGGCCATCAAAGAGCTTGGTGATAGAATCAAGTGCAGAATGCTCAACACCTAGAATGACCTTAGGGAAGAAAATAAGAATACCCAAGAGTTAGAGGCTACCAACCAACGTTTAAGAGAGGACATCATAGACTTAGCCATTGAGTCATGTGATCAGGATCGACAGATTACCTCTAGAGATGCCATGTTAGCCAACTTGGCAAGTGAGATGGGATTGTAACGTACTTCGTTAGTTGGACCACCACACTTATCATTTTATTTCCCAAATGTTGTTTAAAATAAGTTGAACCTTGGATGCTTGTAATGGTTTTATGTATGCCATGACTTGAATGTTTTGATTGTCAAAGATATGCATGTGATGCCTTGTCTTGTGATTTATCTTTATGTATGTTGATTCTAACTTTTTCTATCTTATAAAATAGATGCCTAATGTTACCATCAGCACGGCTGAAGAGTTCAAGGGAACTCGTTTTGGCACTCGTATTATTGAGCTCACTAGTTTGCTCAATCTCCCACTTCCTACCATCATGATGCTTCCCCTCACCAAGTTCGAGAGGAAGGACCTTTGGGGCTTCAAGGTTACTCAGCCAGGACGCCAGACTGAGCCAGCCACGGAGGCCATCACCTTCAAGCTCATGCATGATGACAAGAAGAGAGGCCTAGAGGTAGTCATGAAGGATTTGCTTGGACGTTTGCTAGGGAGACACTCTCGGGAGATTAGAGGTACTCATTTCCATGCCTTCGGTAGACGTGATGAGGATGGTGAGGCCATTGACTTCGAGGATACTGCTAGAGAGACGGCAGAGCCGATTCGTCTATACCTCCAGGACTTAGAGGTTCTTCTTAGGCACCTAGATACTGATAGGACCAATGTCATGCTCAGCAATGACGAACTCCAGGTGCAGTTTCGTGATAAGGACAAGCTCTTCGCAGAGTAAGATGAGATAGTCAAGGAAATGGAGGCCAAGATTGAGAGTCATGATAGAAAGTTCAAGAGTCAAGAGAAGAGAGTCCAAGATAGGAACAAGAGGATTAGAGACATGACTGCAGAACTAGAGGCCAAGGACTTCGAGCTCGAGCATCAGCAAGGTGTGATTGAGAGACTTCGTTCACAGAAGAGGGCTCTCAAAGCCAAAATAGAGACCTTGACCACCAATGTTGAGGAGTACAAGACAGCTATGGAGAATGCAGGTCTTACACTTGTTGATGAGGAGGTTGATGCAGATGAGTAGTGATGACTACTCATTTACCTTTATTTACATGCTTTTTGTAACATCCCAAAAATACTAAGCTTGGATCATCAAATTCTAATCATCAAAATTAGGGTTAACAAAAACTTTTCTAAATGAAATCATGAATGCATGCATATGTGTATGCATGGATTTTGAAATCCTTTAAAACCACCTTGTTTGTTTGTTTCATTGCTTGTAAAATGTTTCTTAGGTGAAATAAACATCATCTAAAACATTTCCCACACCTTTCCTAAAGACAAGTAAATCAAAACACATATATGAAATGAATGGTCATTTTGGCCAATTTAACTCCCATGCCTACTTTGGCTGTCTCAAACTTTCAGAATCTAACAGAAACTTTTCTGGATCTTTGCACCCCTTGAATGTACTCATAACAAGGTATCAAGGCCGACTTTGTGATCATCCAGAAACTTTCAAATGCATAGTTTAAATGACAATTCAAAATTGAATCTTTATCATATGGGAAGATCCCACTTTTTCAAAAACTACTCAAACAAGCTCAACTTTCAAAACCCAAGCATCTGAAGACTCACCAGCACCAATCTAGCAAACCCACCAAAAATCATTTCAAAATTCAAAACTTGATTTCATGCGGCCATTTCATCAAACAGGTTGCAGACACAAATTCAAACAAACATCAAACACTAGTGTGAGCAGTGATTCTTGCCTAACTGGTTCCCCATTTAGCTCACACACAACTCAGTAGATCATCTAGGAAGATTATCCAGGCACTAGCACCACTGTGAGCTTGCCATTGTCATCAATGGTGAATAGCTGAGCACCCTCTTGCCACCCCATAGTCGACAGCAAGATAGGAGCAGCAGCAAGCCTAGCCAAAGATGTCCGGGAGGCACCCACCATCCACCGCCACTCATCGTCCCAGCTATGAAGCGTTGCCAAGCTCGACCACGCGCACAAGCAGCGCCAGACCATGCCGAGCGCGCCAGAGCGCCACCTCGACCATCACCCACATCACAAGGCCGCCGCCAAGGCATACACAATCCCCAACGACCCAGAGACCGCCAGACATCCCGTGCTTGTGCCCCCGGTCAGACCACCGCCCGCCATCGAAGATGCCGCCTCTGCCGCGCAGAGCACCGCTCGTTCCAAACCAAACCACACTGCCCCATGCCTCGAGACCATGTCGTTGAGCATCGCCAGGCGACACCGCACCGTCCCCTACCCTTGCCCATGCCTTTAGCCGCCTATAACCTCGCCCCCGATGAGCTCACCGTGCGCCCCGACGGTCCCCTCGCTCGACTATAAATAGAGGCCACCCCCGCACGATTTATTCACACCATCTCACTCCCCTCTCCTCACTGATCGTGCCACACCATTCTCAGAGCAAGGCGAGCACCACCTCGCCGGAATTTCACTGGAGCCTGCCGCTGCCGGAGAAGAAGGGAGCCAGCGATTGGAGCCGCCCCAGGAGCTGTCGTGACCACCCCTGAGTTCGCCATCGTCGACTTCGTCGTTCGCCCACCTCGCCGACCCTCGCCAGCACCCCGGTGAGCCCCCAGCGACCGTCACTGGCCGCGCTAGGTTTCGTTCTCGCTGGAGTTGTCTCGCGTCGACGATGACTCCCAGCCGTTAGATTAGAACTAGATCGAACGATCCACGTCGCCCCATACCGCTTCGCCCAGCCCCGTGTCACTGACGAGTCGGGACACCCACTTAAGCAGCCATGGAGCACCGGCTTAGCAAGCCGCCCAAGAACTTTCCCCAAGCAGCCCAGTTATTCAAATTAAACCTTTTTCTATTTCAATTCAAACACACTTCTGTACCCAACTTCAAAAAGCAATCCAGATCGATTCATTTCACCAAATTGAATGAAACCAATTTTGTTCGAAAGGTCTGTGAATGCTGAATCCAAGCCCGTTGGATTGAAGTCATTTGGATCTATAGATCACCCTTGGTAAAAATAACAAGGCAGAAGCTTTTCTGCATTCAAACATTTTTCAAATTTAAACCATAATAGCTTTTGAGTTGATTCCAACTCTCAAAAATCACATTTAACCATACCTTTCATAATATATAAAAATATATAGGTTTACTTGCAGAAATAATGTTCAATTAATAAAAGAATGCTACATAAGCATTTCTAGCCACTTTAATTAATTAAAATAAAAGGGTAAAACCTTATTAAATTGTGACACCACTTTAAATCACATTCCCATGGACTACAATATGTGGTGATGACATGTGTCAACATGATCCCATGTTGGGTTTGGAGAATATAAAATCTTAAGTAGGTTTTCAATGAGTAGAAATTACTTTTCTAAAAATAAAAAAGATTTAAACCAAGCCTTAACCTTGTAATGTTAGGGATGATGCTAGATCATCCACAGGACCCTTGTGTGTGATGATTGCAAGTAGTTAAGTATTGTTTGGTGATTGTGTACCTCGTATTTATTCATAGATGCTAGTACCAACCAAGGATACGAGGAGGAAGGAGGATACTACGAAGAAGAAGCCGAGGAGAACTTCAACCACTGCTCTGCACAAGGCAAGCTAAAACTTGCAAGACATTCTACTTTAGCAAGCTTATACTGATATTGATGCAAGCTGATACTATACCTATGCAAGCCTTACCAATCAAGTTGACCTATGCAAGCTAACCCTTGCAAGATTACCCTACTGATGCAACAAACCCATACTTGTTCCATGACTACTATATGCCTTAAGCATATGTGATCATACCCACTTGATAAACCAATCCTAGTTTTATGTGCAAGCTCCTTACGCTATTTCTTTACCAAAGCTTACTTAGAGTTTACTTAAGTGACTGGTAGATTTTGGAAAGATGCTGAAGGTTGCATAAAGAGCATAAAATTTGGCCTAAGTTAGAAACCTTAACATCAGCCTGAGACCTGTGGTTGTACTTAGTTGAAACTCCACTAGTTACCACCCCTCATTAATACTACCCCCACCTGTAGATGCTGGTGCTAAGCATAAAACTTGATCAACTTTTAGATGGGAATACTTGGTGGAAAAATGGTTATGAAAACCTTGGAATGATGGATCATTCTATTGAAATGTTTTGGACATGTGTTTCCAAACAGCTGAGAATTTTGGTGAAAAAAATGTTGAGGCATGAGCCTTAGCCCTTTATAAAACTGATGGTTGTCTGGATGCGATACCATTCCAATTTTATCGTACAACCACAATACCCGAATATTGGGTAGGGCTTGACTGGAAACTTATGTACCTTAGTATTAGTTCCCTCACGGCCAAGGTCTGAGCTGAGGCTACCTTGTGAAGATTGTCCACCTGTGCAGTACCCAAGATGACAGTTGGTCATGGCTGGGAGGCCAAACTCACAGGAGAGGTGCTTATACTAGGGCGTGTAATCGAAAGGTTAGGATTGATTATCCGCATACTGAGTATGGTGAATTCAGGAATTGTTCCTGACAGATGTATTGAATGTTGTGGTGAAAGTGTACAATCTCTGCAGAGTGTCAAACTATTCGAATATCCGCGTCATGATTATGGATGCTTGGAGTGGCCATACTGTTCCCCCGTCAGACTTTTCAAAATGACCTGTGAAATGAATTAAGACTTTGACTTGACCACAACAGAGTTGTGATATGAAATACAAGTTCCCGCTTAGGAATTATAAAATTGTGACTAGCTTTGGAACTTAGTAGAGATAAATCTGGCTTTGCAAAACAACCCTAGAACCTAGTGTCCTATTATCTAAAAACCCCCTTTTCCTATTATCATTAGTTTGCGAGTACTTAAAGAGTACTCATGGCTTTGTCCCTGGCTATTCCCATGGCCAGACTATGAAGAGGAGTACCTGGAAGATGGACCCCAGGAAGGTTACGACAACTAGGATCATCTCCCATCGTCAGCATTGCTTGTGACCCGAAGATGGAGTCGCCACGCTACCGTTATTATTACGTATTCCGCTGCTTGATGTTGTATTAAGAACCGGATCATGAGATCCCTATTTGTGTAAGAACTTATGTATCGTTTGTAATGGATGATGTACTATGGTATCCAATTCTGTTATGTCTCGCAAAAATGGTAATCCTGGGATTGCGATGTATGGCATAACAGGCATCTAGGATTGAAAAATCCGGGTGTTGACAAGTTGGTATCAGAGCCATCCTGACCATAGGAGACCCTAGTTAGACTGGACGTTTGAATCAAAAACTTAGTTTCAAAACCAAAGAAAACAAATATTTACAAAAACTTATTCTCATTCTTATCTCTTTGATTCTTTCATAAAAATTCATGTTCCTCAAAAACTCTTGCAAAATACATAAAATTTTGACACACTTGATCACTCTGCTAATCTACTCATCCTCTATTTTTATAGATGGACGTGAAGTACAGCAAGTTTTACCAACTTGGGAATGGGGGAGACCTTATCTTTGAGAGGGATCTGGATCAGCTTTCAGAACTTCTGGAGCGTCCGCACCCCGAGTTCTTTGGAGCTCAGCTCAATGATCAAGGAGGAGAAGATCTGCAGTGGCTAATTGTTGCAAGTCTCCGAGGAAAGATTGGAGCTCCCACTGCGGAGGGAATTCAGTTTACCTTGAGGGAAAACAACTGGCTCGATGGACTTGCCAGAGCAATGGAGGAAGCTCTTTACCGTCTGTGTGGGCAGAGCATCAATCAGATCAAGGGTACTCGCTTTGAGTTTTGCCCAAGGCGTGATGCAAATGGACAACCACTGGAAGCCCCATACCACCCCGAGATGAAGACTCAATTGGACCACCTTAGCTTCATGATGTATGATCGTCAGCAGGAGTTGGACAACTGCCGTGACTATTGCAACCACAAGTCTGCCATCATCAAGACGAAGGATCAGACCATCGCCATGCTAGCAAAGGATCGCAAGTCTCGCCGCCGTCAGCTCGACAAAAAGGAGCGCATTATTGCCCGTCTTCGCCACCGCATCTCATCTCTGGAGGAGACCATCCACGAGAGATACATGTAGTTGGAGGAAAGGGAGAATGCCGGAGAGGATCTTCGTGGAGACCCTTACTCCTATCTCAGCGATGACGGTGATTTTCTGGAGGATCAGGCCATGGACTTATTCACCGATGAGGATGATTTCGCCTTCATCGATGATGCTGAAGATGATGAAGCCCTAGACTCCGAGGAGTAGTAGCACTGAGCACTAGCGTAGTGAGTAGTAGTCGGTCCCACTATATCGTAGTTTCTAGAATGGTTCTTATAACCATCTGTTTTTATTTGTTGTGGTGTGTGTTGTACTGTGTGCTATGAGTGAATGAATGAAAAATCAAGTTGCTAGAAAAATCCGAGTCAAACATTTAAAACTTTTCAAAGACCCAAGACCTTAGAAATTTCCCTCTTTTCTCATGATCTATATCAATCTTCAGATGCCACGTGGAGGAAGTGGTTCAGCCCCGGACCCGATGTTGCAGATCCTGCAAATGTTGACTTCTGACCGCGAAGCTGAAAGAGCGGAACGTCAAGCCAACCTAGCCACTCTGCAACAGATAGCCCAGCTAGCCCACAACAACCAAGGCCACGGAAATCAGGACAACCATGGATCTAAGCTCAAGAATTTCCAGAATACTAACCCACCCGTTTTCACCAAGTCAGAAGAACCCCTAGATGCCGATGATTGGCTGCAAACCATGGAAAACAACCTAGAAGTCGCCGGAGTGGAAGCCAACGAGAAAGTCCTGTTCGCCACCCATTATCTAGCCGGAGATGCCAGGGCATGGTGGAACAGTGTTCGTGCAATGACCGGAGGCCAGATGATGACCTGGGAGGAATTCAAGGTCAAGTTTAGTAGAACCCATGTGCCACCAGGTTTGATCAAGAGAATGAGAGACGAGTTCAGAGAGCTGAAGCAAGGAAGGATGATCAGAGTGGAATACCGTGACAAATTTTTGTCATTAGCTAGGTATGCCCGGACGAGATAGACACCAAGCCAAGAAGAAAGAAAGATTCTGAATGGTCCGCATGACGAGATGCAGACGGTGTTGAATCAATATCCCTTTGCTGATATTGAAGCCCTTGTCGACTCGCCATCCAGATGGAAGGAAAGATAAACAAATCCAAAGAGTACCGCAAGCGTCGCATGATGCATCAACCAGGAACCCATCAGACCCCAAAGTATCGCCCCAACCCATCTCCAGGATTTGCCCCAAGAACCAACAGACCCCCTATGACCCGTCCGACCTACTCCAACCGTGGAAACCCTAGACCCGGAGGAAATCACAACAACCCTGGCAACTCTAGCAATTTCACCTGTGCCCCACCCAAGTTCAACACCAACAATGCTACCGCCAACACCAACACTGCCCCAAGGACTGGAAGCAATGTTGTGCCTGTCGCAGCCAAGGACAAGTCACAAGTGACATGTTATGACTGTGGGAATAAAGGCCACTATTCCAACGAGTGCCCTAACAAGAAGAACGCTACAGCCCCTAATGCCAATGCCCCAGCTCAGCAGCAGCGTCGTGTCCAGCCAGGGAGAAGATTTGCCCCAGGGAATTCACTCAACCACAATGGCTGTCTTTTTCTCATGCATGCTGAAGAAGCTCAAGAAGCGCCGGACGTCGTGCTGGGTATGTTTTCTATTAATTCAGTACTTGCAAGAGTGTTGTTTGACTCTGGTGCCTCACATTCATTTGTCACCGAAGAATTTGCCTGCACTAGTAAAATTCAACCAACCAAACTGAAGCATGTTATGATTGTGCAAATTCCCGGATCAACCACCAAGGCTAGGCAAATTTGCAAAGCCGTCCCTATCCGAATCCATGGCATAGATTTTTATGCTAATCTAATAGTACTCGGAACTAAAGGTTTGGAAGTAGTACTAGGAATGGATTGGATGTCCAAACATAAGGGATTGATTGACTGTGCTAAGAAATCTATCACTATGACCAGTACCGCCGGAATAACAGTCGAGCATATCTCCAAAACCTTACCTCGCCAATTCAAGTGTAACAAGAGTCTAGCCCAACCTACCATTGACCAAGTCTGGATAGTTTGTGAATACCCCGATGTATTTCCCGATGTTTTGCCCGGTATGCCCCCAGATCGGATATCGAGTTTATCATCGAACTAATCCCCAGAACAGGACCCATAGCCCAGAGACCCTATAGTATGAACCCGCTTGAACTAGCGTAATCTGAAGAAGCAAATCGGATTCCATGCTAGAAATTGGATTGATTCAACCAAGTGCGTCACCATGGAGATCACCTGTCTTATTTGTGGACAAGAAAGATGGAGGTAACCGTTTGTGTACGGATTATCGGAAGTTGAATGATGTCACCATCAAGAACAAGTACCCCTTGCCCAAGATAGAAGATTTGTTTGACCAGTTGACCGGTTCCCAGGTGTTTTATAAGATTGATCTTAGAACTGGCTATCATCAACTCAAAATTCGTGCAGAGGATATTCCAAAGACTGCCTTTACCACCAGATATGGATTGTACGAGTATACAGTCATGTCTTTTGGATTAACCAATGCCCCCGCTTATTTCATGAACCTCATGAATAAGATTTTTATGGACTTCCTGGATGAGTTTGTCGTTGTTTTCATCGATGACATTTTGATTTATTCCAAATCAAAAGAAGAACATGAGCTACACCTAAGGACCATTCTTGGAACCCTTAGAGAGCATCAACTGTATGCAAAGTTTAGCAAATGTGAATTCTGGTTACAGGAGGTAGGATTCCTCGGTCACATTGTATCAGCAGGAGGAATTGCCGTTGACCCTGCCAAAGTGAAAGATGTAGAAGATTGGCAAGCCCCAACCACTCAAACCCAAGTTCGTGCTTTTCTCGGATTGGCGGGATATTACCGCAAATTCGTAGAAGGATTCTCGAGTATCGCCCGACCCATGACCCAATTGCTGAAGAAGGACAAGAAGTTTGAATGGACAGACAAGTGTGAAGCGAGTTTTCAAGAACTCAAGAGGAGATTGATATTAGCCCCAATCTTAGGATATCACGAAGCCCTTCGATGTGTATTGTGACGCATCCAAGATTGGTCTCGGATGTGTGCTAATGCAAGAAGGCAAAGTTATATCTTACCTATCTCGACAATTGAAGCAACATGAGCAAAACTACCCAACCCATGACCTCGAACTCGCAACAGTAGTCCTAGCCCTGAAGACATGGAGACATTACCTAATGGGAAACCATTGTGAGATTTATTCAGATCACAAGAGCCTAAAATATGTATTCACTCAGAAGGAGTTGAATATGAGGCAGAGAAGATGGATTGAGCTAATCAAAGATTACGACCTGGACATTCACTATCACCCTGGTAAAGCCAACGTGGTAGCCAATGCCCTTAGCAGATTGCCGTGCCGCTTGAACTCCATGATTTTGAAGGAGAAACCAAGTTTGCACAAGGAGATGGAAGATTTTCGAATGGAATTAGTAAGTGAAGGATTTTTGGCTAGCATAGAACTTCAGCCCACTTTGATCAGTCAGATTAAAGAGGCGCAGAAGGGAAATGCCAGTATCGACGGAATCAAGTGTCGTATCGGTACGGGCAAAGTACCCGGATTCACCGAGGACGAAGAAGGAGTTCTGTGGTACAAAGGACGCCTTTGTGTACCAACAGATTCGGAGTTGAAAGAAGTTATCCTGAAGGAGGCTCATGATACTCTTTATTCTATCCATCCAGGAGGAACTAAGATGTATCAAGATTTGAAAGAGAAATTTTGGTGGCATAAGATGAAGAGAGAAATCGGAAGCTATATCGCCAAGTGTGATATATGTCAACGAGTCAAGGCAGGACATCAAAGACCTGCTGGATTGTTGCAACCTTTGCAAATTCCGGAATGGAAATGGGATTCTGTAGGAATGGACTTTATCACTGGACTACCTACTTCTAGTAGGGGAAATGACTCTATCTGGGTCATATTGGACAGATTGTCCAAAGTCTCCCATTTCTTGCCCGTCAAGACCACCTATCAAAGTTCGAAGCTAGCGGAGTTGTACATCGCTAGAATCGTCAGTTTGCACGGAGTCCCCAAGAACATAGTATCGGATTGAGGAACTCAGTTTACCTCGAGATTCTGGAAGAAAGTTCAAGAAGGTTTAGGAACCCGCCTAGATTTCAGTACCGTGTATCACCCTCAGACCGATGGACAAACGGAGCGAGTAAATCAAATACTCGAAGATATGCTTAGAGCATGTGTGCTAGAATATGGATCCAAGTGGGAAGACTGTCTGCCGTTTGCAGAATTTTCCTACAACAATAGTTACCAAGCCAGTTTGCAAATGGCCCCATTTGAATTCATGTATGGAAGAAAGTGTCGCACCCATTTGAACTGGTCGGAAGTAGGAGAGAGTCAGATTTTCGGACCCGACATCCTCCGAGAAGCAGAAGAGAAGGTTCACAAGATTCGTGGGCACCTCAAGACCGCCCAATCCCGATGTAAGAGTTACCGACAAGAGACGCCGAGACCTCGCCTTCAACATAGGAGATTTTGTTTATCCGAAAGTGTCGCCATTGAAGGGAATGCAGCGTTCCAACTCAAAGGAAAGTTAGCCCTGATATATCGGACCTTTCAAAATTCTGAACCGTCGAGGAGAAGTATCGTATCAATTGGAACTACCTGAAGAGATATCAGCTGTGCACAATGTGTTCCATATCTCGTTACTTCGCAAATGTCTCGAAGTCCCTGAGAAGACCGAAGTGTTCAAGAATATCGATCACCGGACCATAGAGATCAACGATGACCTGACCTATCCTGAAGTACCCATCCGTATTTTGGAAGAAGCTTTTAGAACTACCCGAACCCGAAGCATCAAGTTTCTCAAGATTCAGTGGAACAACCACACAGAAGAGGAAGCTACCTGGGAGCGCGAAGATCACATCAGGACGGAGTTTCCCGATCTCTTCAAATCCTAGGTAATCTTTTTCGTTCTTTTCAAATCTCGGGATGAGATTTTGTTTAAGGGGGGAAGGTTTGTAACATCCCAAAAATACTAAGCTTGGATCATCAAATTCTAATCATCAAAATTAGGGTTAACAAAAACTTTTCTAAATGAAATCATGAAAGCATGCATATGTGTATGCATGGATTTTGAAATCCTTTAAAACCACCTTGTTTGTTTGTTCCATTGCTTGTAAAATGTTTCTTAGGTGAAATAAACATCATCTAAAACATTTCCCACACCTTTCCTAAAGACAAGTAAATCAAAACACATATATGAAATGAATGGTCATTTTGGCCAATTTAACTCCCATGCCTACTTTGGCTGTCTCAAACTTTCAGAACCTAACAGAAACTTTTCTGGATCTTTGCACCCCTTGAATGTACTCATAACAAGGTATCAAGGCCCACTTTGTGATCATCCAGAAACTTTCAAATGCATAGTTTAAATGACAATTCAAAATTGAATCTTTATCATATGGGAAGATCCCACTTTTTCAAAAACTACTCAAACAAGCTCAACTTTCAAAACCCAAGCATCTGCAGACTCACTGGCACCAATCTAGCAAACCCACCAAAAATCATTTCAAAATTCAAAACATGATTTCATGCGGCCATTTCATCAAACAGGTTGCAGACACAAATCAAACAAACATCAAACACTATTGTGAGCAGTGATTCTTGCCTAACTGGTTCCCCATTTAGCTCACACACAACTCAGTAGATCATCTAGGAAGATTATCCAGGAACTAGCACCACTGTGAGCTTGCCATTGTCATCAATGGTGAATAGCCGAGCACCCTCTTGCCACCCCATAGTCGACAGCAAGCTAGGAGCAGCAGCAAGCCTAGCCAACATGTCTGGGAGGCAGCCCACCGTCCACCGCCACTCACTATCCCAGCGAAGCGTTAAGCCTCGACCACGCGCACAAGCCACGCCAGACCATGCCGAGCGGCGCCAGAGCGCCACCTCGACCATCACCCACGCATCGCGCCGCTTTGCTGCGTATACACAATCCCCACCACCCAGAGACCGCCAGACATCCCGTTTGCCGCCCGTGCAGATAGCCACCGCCGCCGTCAAGACGCCGCCGCCGCAGAGCACCGCCATTCTGCATCAAACGACACCGCCCCATGCCTTGAGACCATGTCATTGAGCATCACCAGGAGACACCGCACTGTCCCCTACGCTTGCCCATGCCTTTAGCCGCCTATAACCTCGCCCCCGACGAGCTCACCGTGCGCCCCGATGGTCCCCTTGCTCGACTATAAATAGAGGCCACCCCTGCATGATTTCTTCACACCATCGCACTCCCCTCTCCTCACTGATCGTGCCACACCATTCTCAGAGCAAGGCGAGCACCACCTCGCCAGAATTTCACTGGAGCCTTCCGCTGCCGGAGAAGAAGGGAGCCAGTGATTGGAGCCGCCCCAGGAGCTGCCATGACCACACCTGAGTTCGCCGTTGTCGACTTCGTCGTTCGCCCACCTCGCCGACCCTCGCCAGCACCCCAATGAGCCCCCAACGACCCTCACTGTCCGCGCTAGGTTTCGTTCTCGCCGGAGTTGTCTCGCGTCGACGATGACTCCCAGCCGTTAGATTAGAACTAGATCGAACGATCCACGTCGCCCCATACCGCTTCGCCCAGCCCCGTGTCACTGACGAGTGGGGACACCCACTTAAGCAGCCATGGGAGCATCAAGGCTTAGCAGGCCGCCCAAGAATTTTCCCGCAGCCCAGTTATTCAAATTAAACCTTTTTCTATTTCAATTCAAACACACTTCTGTACCCAACTTCAAAAATCAACCCAGATCGATTCAGTGCACCAAATTGAATGAAACCAATTTTGTTGGAAAGGTCTGTGAATGCTGAATCCAAGCCCGTTGGATTCAAGTCATTTGGATCTATAGATCACCCTTGGTAAAAATAACAAGGCAGAAGATTTTCTGCATTCAAACATTTTTCAAATTTAAACCATAATAGCTTTTGAGTTGAACTCTCAAAAATCACATTTAACCATACCTTTCAGAATATATAAAAATATATAGGTTTACTTGCAGAAATAATGTTCAAGTAATAAAAGAATGCTACATAAGCATTTCTAGCCACTTTAATTAATTAAAATAAAAGGTAAAACCTTATTAAATTGTGACACCACTTTAAATCACATTCCCATGGACTAAAATATGTGGTTATGACATGTGTCAACATGATCCCATGTTGGGTTTGGAGAATATAAAATCTTAAGTAGTTTTTCAATGAGTAGAAATTACTTTTCTAAAAATAAAAAAGATTTAAACCAAGCATTAACCTTGTAATGTTAGGGATGATGCTAGATCATCCATAGGACCCTTGTGTGTGATGATTGCAAGTAGTTAAGTATTGTTTGGTGATTGTGTACCTCGTATTAATCATAGACGATAGTACCAACCAAGGATACGAGGAGGAAGGAGGATACTACGAAGAAGAAGCCGAGGAGAACTTCAACCACTGCTCTGCACAAGGCAAGCTAAAACTTGCAAGACATTCTACTTTAGCAAGCTTATACTGATATTAATGCAAGATGATACTATACCTATGCAAGCCTTACCAATCAAGTTGACCTATGCAAGCTAACCCTTGCAAGATTACCCTACTGATGCAACAAACCCATACTTGTTCCATGACTACTATATGCCTTAATCATATGTGATCATACCCACTTGATAAACCAATCCTAGTTTTATGTGCAAGCTCCTTACGCTATTTCTTTACCAAAGCTTACTTAGAGTTTACTTAAGTGACTGGTAGATTTTGGAAAGATGCTGAAGGTTGCTAAAAAGCATAAAATTTGGCCTAAGTTAGAAACCTTGACATCAGCCTGAGACTTGAGGTTGTACTTAGTTGAAACTCCACTAGTTACCACCCCTCATTAATACTACCCCCACCTGTAGATGCTAGTGCTAAGAATAAAACTTGATCAACTTTTAGATGGGAATACTTGGTGGAAAAATGGTTATGAAAACCTTGGAATGATGGATCATTCTATTGAAATGTTTTGGACATGTGTTTCCAAACACCTGAGAATTTTGGTGATAAAAATGTTGAGGCATGAGCCTTAGCCCTTTATAAAACTGATGGTTGTCTGGATGCGATACCATTCCAATTTTATCGTACAACCACAATACCTGAATATTGGGTAGGGCTTGACTGGAAACTTATGTACCTTAGTATTAGTTCCCTCACGACCAAGGTCTGAGCTGAGGCTACCTTGTGAAGATTGTCCACCTGTGTAGTACCCAAGATGACAGTTGGTCATGGTTGGGAGGCCAAACTCACAGGAGAGGTGCTTATACTAGGTCGTGTAATCGAAAGGTTAGGATTGATTATCTGCATACTGAGTATGGTGAATTTAGGATTTGTTCCTGACGGATGTATCGAATGTTGTGGTGAAAGTGTACAATCTCTGCAGAGTGTCAAACTATTCGAATAGCCGTCTGCCATGATTATGGACAATGGAGGGCCATACACTGTTCCCCGTCAGACTTTTCAAAATGACCTGTGAAATGAATTAAGACTTTGACTTAACCACAATAGAGTTGTGATATGAAATACAAGTTCCCGCTTAGGAATTATAAAATTATGACTAGCTTTGGAACTTAGTAGAGATAAATCTGGCTTTGCAAAACAACCCTAGAACCTAGTGTCCTATTATCCAAAAACCCCCTTTTCCTATTAGTATTAGTTTGCGAGTACTTAAAGAGTACTCAGGGCTTTGTCCCTGGCTATTCCCATGGCCAGACTATGAAGAGGAGTACCTGGAAGATGGACCCCAGGAAGGTTACAACAACTAGGATCATCTCCCATCGTCAGCATTGCCTGTGACCCCGAAGATGGAGGTTCGCCTACGCTACCATTATTATTACGTATTCCGCTGCTTGATGTTGTATTAAGAACTGGATCATGAGATCCCTATTTGTGTAAGAACTTATGTATCATTTGTAATGGATGATGTACTATGGTATCCAATTCTGTTATGTCTCGCAAAAATGGTAATCCTGGGATTGCGATGTATGGCATAACAGGCATCTAGGATTGAAAAATCTGGGTGTTGACACTTTTGATCATTGAGTCGCAATGACCATCCAACATGTGGATGGCTTGCTATTGGTGTGTTTACTTTTAAAAACTTGTTGTCTTTGTTGTTGAACTTTTACTTCTGTGATGCATGTTTGGTGAATACTTATGTGATGTATTGTGCATGTTAGCATCTATGGGTATCTCATTCTTATCTCTATTTGAAAACCACAGATGCCTCCCTGACGTGCCAATCCCAACCCTAAGAACAACAACATCACCCCTGAGATGCATCAGATGATGATAGCTCAGGCGCAGCTGATGCAGATGATGACCACGTTCATCCAGAATCAGAACAACAACAATAATAATAACAACAACAACAATCAGAACAACCCACCGGGTTTTGACATGTTACCAGGTTCTTAAGACTAAGGCCAGCAAAGTTCTCAGGAACTACTGATCCTATGGTGGCCAATGATTGGCTACGCTCTATGAACAAGGACTTGGTAACTGTTGGCTGTACTGATAAAGAGAAGGTCAGATTTGCAGCACACTTGTTGGAAGGACCAGCAACCACTTGGTGGGATAACTTCCAGATCACCACTCCCATTGCGGATGTGACATGGGCTATCTTTGAAGATGGTTTCCGTACCGCTCACATCTCATCCGGAGTGATGAGTTTGAAGAATAAAGAGTTTCATAATCTGAAGCAGCGCCACCGCAGCGTGGCAGAGTATATTGAGGAGTTCAACAATCTGGCGCATTATGCACCGGATGAAGTTGACACTGATGCTAAGAGGAAAGAGAAGTTCCTCGAAGGATTGAATGATGAACTTAACCTGCAGCTATCTGTGGCTTATGTTCCCACTTATCAGTCTCTTTGTGACAAGGCTGCTATTTTGGAGAACAAGATGAAACAGGTTGAAAGCAGGAAGAGGAAGCAGTCTGACAAGCACAGCTCGGGATCGTCTCACAAGCATTCCCATTATGATGACAGTGGGAATTCTAGATCCCACAAGCATGGAAAGTATAACAAGCACCACAACCACAACCGTCATCATGACAACAAGCACCACCGTAGTCATGACAATGACAAGTACAAGAATCACAAGAGTGGATATAAGAGCCACCACAGTGGAAGTGGTAGTGGAAGCCAGCCTGTCAAGAAGGATCTTAGTCAGGTTGAGTGTTCAAGTGCAAGAAGATGGGGCATTATGCAAATGAATGCCCAGAAAAGAAAGTGGAAGGACCCAACAAGACCAACCATTTTCAAAAGGGACAGGTGAACCACATCAATGTGGAAGAGATCTACGAGGAACCTGATGCTGTTGCTGGTAAGTTCAAACTCAATTCTGTTCCAGCATTTGTTCTCTTTGATACTGGTGCATCTCATTCATTCATATCAAGAGCATTTGTTGAAAGAAATGAACTACCGGTAGAAACTATTGGGTGTCCTATAAAAGTAAGTTCTCCTGGTGGAGAAATGATAGTGAACTCGGGATGTCATGATCTAGTCATAGAGTTTCGGAAGTATAAGTTTCCCGTTAATCTAATAATCCTAAACTCCCAAGGATTGGATGTCATTTTGGGAATGGACTGGATGACTAAGCATAAGGGAGTGCTAGATTGTGCCAACCATACTGTCTCGCTCACAACTCCAGAAAACAAAAGGATTAGATTCAAGACCAACTTTGAATCGAAAAGGAGTAAGCTAAATTCTCTTAAGGGGGTTAGCATAGACAGTGTGCCAATTGTGAGTGAATATCCGGATGTGTTTCAGAAGAATTGCCGGGAATTCCACCAGATAGAGATGTGGAGTTTCTCATTGATTTGCTACCAGGATATGGACCCATAGCAAAAAGACCGTACAAGATGTCAGTTGATGAACTGAAAGAACTCAAGAAACAACTTGGAGAACAGTTGTAGAAAGGATTTATTCAACCAAGTTCTTCGTCTTGGGGAGCACCAGTTTTGTTTGTGGAAAAGAAAGATAGAAGTCAAAGGCTATGCATAGATTACCGTTCACTCAATGAGGTGACTATCAAGAACAAGTACCCTTTGCCTAGAATCAATGACTTGTTTGATCAGTTAGAAGGAGCTTGTGTCTTCTCAAAGATTGATCTCTGGTCAGGTTATTTCCAGCTCAAGATAAGAGAACAATACATACCTAAGACAACTTTCACCACTAGGTATGGATTGTATGAGTACACTGTGATGCCATTTGGTTTGACCAATGCACCAGCTTATTTCATGAACATGATGAACAAGGTATTCATGGAGTTCCTTGACAAGTTTGTTGTCGTATTTATTGATGACATTTTGATCTACTCCAAGAGCAAAGAAGAGCATGAAGGACATCTACGTTTGATACCCGAGAAGCTTAGAGAGCATAAGCTATATGCCAAATTAGCAAGTGTGAGTTTTGGTTGAATGAAGTTAGATTTCTTGGACACGTTGTGTCAGGAGATGGTGTAGAAGTTGATCCTGCTAAAGTTTCGGCTGTAACTGAATGGGAATCTCCTAAATCAGTCAAAGAAGTTTGCAGTTTCCTTGGCTTGGCAGGATACTACAGAAGGTTTATCGAGAATTTCTCCAAGGTAGCTAAGACAATGAAAGAGTTACTAAAGAAAGACAAGAAGTTTTCTTGGTCTGAAAGATGTGAACTCAGTTTTCAAGAATTGAAAAAGAGACTAGTGACAGCACCAGTCTTATGTCTGCCAGATTTGGAGAAGGATTTCCAGGTGTATTGTGATGCATCTCATCATGGATTAGGTGCAGTACTTATGCAAGAAGGGAAAGTTGTGGCTTGTGGCCAATTTAGAGATCTCAGATTGGAGATTGTGCCTGAAGGACATCTCATGTCATTAGATGTTCAACCCACCTTGTTGGACAAAATCAAAGAAGCCCAAAAGACAGATAAGGAAATTGAAGAGATTAAGGAAAAGATTGGCAAGGGAAAAGCCAAAGGATTCCATGAATACGAACAGGGTACTTTATGGCATGGAAAACGTATCTGTGTTCCACAAGATCCGGAGCTTCGGAAACTGATATTACAAGAAGCACACAACTCACCGTATTCCATCCATCCGGGTAACACCAAAATGTACATGGATATGAAGGAAAGATTTTGGTGGAATAATCTCAAGAAGGACATCGCCGAACATATTGCGTTGTGTGATGTATGTAGCAGAGTGAAAGCGGAACATCAGAAACCAGCTGGATTGCTGCAACCACTACCTATTCCTGATTGGAAGTGGGATAAGATTGGCATGGATTTCATCACCGGATTGCCAAGGACCAGGTCAGGATATGATTCTATTTGGGTAGTAGTGGATCGCTTAACTAAAGTGGCTCATTTCATACCCGTGAAGACAACCTATACAAGTGCTAAGTTAGCCAAGATCTACATGAGTAGGATTGTATGTCTACATGGAGTACCCAAGAGTATTGTGTCTGATAGGGGAACTCAATTCACTTCCCATTTTTGGAGGCAATTACATGAGTCATTGGGAACGAGGTTGGAATTCAGCACTGCTTTTCATCCTCAGACTGATGGACAAACAGAAAGGACCAACCAGATTCTTGAAGATATGTTGAGAGCATGTGCTCTAGATTATGGAGCCAGTTGGGATGAAAGTCTGCCTTACACAGAATTCTCTTACAATAACAGCTATCAAGCTAGTATTGAGATGGCACCATTTGAGTTTCTCTATGGGAGAAAGTCTACCACCCCATTGCTATGGAATGGTGTAGGAGAAAGAAGTTTGTTCGGACCAGAACTAATCAAAGAGGCTGAAGAAAAAGTCAAGCTAGTTAAGGACAGATTGAAGATAGCATAGTCCCGACAAAAGAGCTACACAGATCCTAAGCATAGAGAAGTCACCTATGAAGTAGGTGATAAAGCTTATCTTAGAGTGTCACCACTTCGTGGAGTAAAGAGATTTGGTGTCAAAGGTAAATTGGCCCCAAGATATGTTGGACCATTCAAGATTCTGAGTCGTAAAGGAGAAGTAGCTTATGAGATTGAATTGCCAGTCTTTGTCTGCTGTTCATAATGTGTTTCATGTCAGTCAGCTTAAGAAATGCCATACAAAAATGGAAGAGACTTCTTTGAAGGATACCATACCTTTGGAGGAGGTTCAATTGGAAAGTTATCTCACTTACGAAGAAAAACCTATCAAGATTCTTGAGACTGCAGAAAGGGTTACACGGACAAAGACTATCAAATTCTGCAAAGTGCAATGGAACCATCATTCCGAAGAAGAAGCAACATGGGAAAGAGAGGACGACCTTCGGAAAGACCACCCTCACCTATTTGCTAGCCAATCTGAATCTCGAGGGCGAGATTCACCTTAAGGGGGTTAGATTTGCAACATCCCAAAAATCATGATTTCAAAGTTTGCATATCACCCATGCATTCATAATCATTTTAGGAGCATTTTCAATTCATTTCAAAACAAGAAGCATTTGAATGTCTATTATTTTATGTAAGAAAGGCATTGGTCCAATGCTACTCTCTAGTATGAGATTATTTGTTTTAAACCAAAGATAATTGATCCTATGGTTGATTGATGTTTTCCAAAGCTTAGAATTTTTTTTCAAAACAAAGTATGAATTCAAAACCACTCTTATGTCTTTATTAAACAATTGATAAAGGCATTGTTTATTTTTAAATTCCAAAGTGCCCATGTATTTCCAAGTGTACAACATTGTTCTGTAGCCAATTATGTACTTATTTCACCTTACAAAAATCCAGGAGTTGTTTGAATTCAAACCACTTTAAATTCATTTGAAAAGGATTCCTGGAAAATCAAACAGAAAAAGAAAAAGATAAGAGAAATGGAAAAAGGCCGGCGCTAGCATTTGAGCCCAATAGCAGCAGCAACCCACTAACCAGCCCACCCGGGATTTCCCTCTCTCCCTGTTTTTCTCACTGCATTCGCTACCCAATCATTCTTGTTGGTGGACCCTCGCCAGCTCACCCCCGTCTTCCCCAAATCACGCCCACGACCACGTCGCCGGCTGTTTCCTTCGCCATCACTGCCGCGCCTTAAACCCGAGTAATTGCCGGCGTTTCCGTGCGTGATCCTCGCCTCTGCCCCGGCTACAAAACCCCCTCTCCACCCCACACCTTTCCCCTCACTCGACTCGCTCGCTCCGCCACCAGGCTACCTCTATTTTGCATTGCACCACCGCAGACAGAGCCAACTCCAGCGAGGTATTCCGGTAAGTCTAGTGTTAGCGCCCACTCCTTGTTCACCCTGGAATGATCCCCTGATCCTTGCGCACCTCCTGATCCCCTTTGTCCGTCTGCTTGTGATCCAGAGCGTCGACTTCGACAAGCTCCGTAGGCATCCGACGCCGTCTCCAACTTCGGCGAGAGATTGAGGTAAAGCCCGACCGTCCCGCGCCTTCTCCTTGACCCTATCAGGTTCGCCTGAGCCTTGTGCACACACTGATACCCTCGGTTTGTGCTAGGGTGGCCAGTATCGTCGCCTTCGTCGCCGTCCGAGCAAACCCCACACTGCCTCCAACTCCGATGAGCCCTAGCAGCCTCTGTAGCACGCCCCCGCCGACGCCAGCAACACTTTGAGCATCGTCGTGTGCCCACAAATCTGGTAAGCCACTGCTCGACCCTTAGCCCCCTCTGGAATCACCGGAGCATCGTCGGCAGCAGCGCCTCCGCCGCCAGCAACCATTCGTGCCGCCACTCTTTGGTCAAAGCAGCACACGCCGTTAGATCTGTATCGAAGGGTTTAGATTAGATCTGGAGCAAACCGTTTTCTTTAGATCTGGCGCGTTGGATCTAACTTGATCCGACGGCACGGAAGCATGATCCCGAGTGAAGCAGTATTGTCCAATCAGGAAGCGCCGCGTGGCTAGGATTTAAGTTTAAAAATTTGGATTCAGATCTATTAGATGTTTAAACTTGTAAAATTCATAACTTTTGATTCCCACATCCAAATTTGACAAATTTTATATCATTGGAATCAGGAGAGAAAATCCTTTATGTTTATGCAATGTGTTTAATGTTTTTCCTCTGTTAAAATGATTGTTTTCACAGAAACATTTGTAGGCATATTTTATGTATAGTAATTATTTGAAAAATGTATTATTGTTCAAATAAAGTTTATTTGGCTTGTTTTGAACTTGTTTAAGATTCAGTACTGTGCACTTGGCTTGTTTGGTGTAGAAAATCATCACTTGGCATTTTGCATGCATCCATATATTTTTGCTTGTATATATTTTGTATGTGATTTTGGTGCTATTATTTTATGTGTAGATTTTGGTGCAAATAGTGATTGTGATTGTGAGGATTGTTGCTACTCTCCAAACTACCAAGGAAAGTGGTGCTTCATGATTTTATTCCTATGTTTTTCAACTATGCACTAGAAATATTATGCTAGACTTGCATGAATATTTTTGATCTATATGCTATGCTTGGGAAATCCTAGTAGTTGTAGAATTGCTAGAAATTTCTAAGTTAAGATGCTTATATATGACATGCTTAGCCTAGCTAGTAGCAACCAAGGGTGGTTACATATTCATGCTATGATAAAATATTTCTAAGTCTTGGACTTGTGTTTTTGCTTAATAAAACAACTAAGTGAAAGCATCACCTGGGTGGAATGGAAAGAATGGTTTGTGTTGAGTGGTTACACAAGGCCCATTTCTATGGTTTACCTTGTGTATCTCACTTGTGGAAAGCCACCCAGGAACAAAGGGATTTGAGATGCCAAATGTTAAGAAGCTTCTAGTACCACATGGCAATATGGGCTCTGCCTGGATCACATAGGTTGCAATAACTTAGCCATTTGGACAGTTGGTGGTAGTGGGTTGATAGGTTGGAACGCGTCCATTTGGTCTAAGGGAAGGCTTCTGAAAGGTCCTGTCTTGGTGAAAAGCAAGTCTTGTGGGGAAAGTGCACAACCTCTGCAGATGGAAGAATCTAAGTACTTAGCCATGTCCCTGGTATTGGACAGCATGAGCATCAAGACATGAAATCTATCAAGAATCTCCTCATCCCAATTTCTAAGTAAAACTTGTGGGAGAACAAGGGTGAAGGTACACCAATTTCTATTGGTGTTTCCTTGGGAAAGTTTTGTCAAAGAAAAACTTAGAGTTTTCAACTAATAGGTAAAACCTATTTTGAGCAAAGCAAGCCTAAGCTACACACAGCCAAAATGCATATAGTATCTAGACTACCAATATTCTTCTAAGGTATCACTTGCCAATACTATTCCAATGTATTGACCTATTGTGGCTGTAACTTGTGATGTTGTAGGTTATTCTGATGATGATTAGGGGTTATGAGTCTACACTCAACATGCTTGCATGTGGCACATGAAGATGAAGACTTATTTATCTTATTATATATTTGAACTCTTGTATTAGGCCTGCGGCCATGGAGTTTGTAAAAGACTATGTTTGTCTCTGGAATGATATGTAATAATGACCTTTGTTTCTGTGTACTTCATCTTAAATTGTGGATGCTAGCATTGATCCAGGGACTAGCATTGCAATCACAGGGATCCTTACCTTTATAAAGGGAGGGATCTTACACTCATCGATGATGATGACTTTCTGGAGGATCGGGCCATGGACTTCTTCATCGATGAGGATGACTTTGCCTTCATCGATGATGAGGACACTGACTACGAGGAGTAGTAGCACGTGAGCACTAGCGTTAGTGAGTTGTATTCGGTCCCACTGTATCGTAGTTTCCCCGAATGGTTCTTAAAACCATCTGTTTTCCTTTGTTGTGGTGTGTGTTTGTATCGTGTGCTATGAATAAATGAATGAAAAGAAAGTTGCTAGAAAAATCTGAGTTAAACTTTGAAAACTTTTCAAACACAAAACCCCGAACCTTAGAAATTTCCCTCTTTTCTCATGATCTATCTCAATCTTCAGATGCCTCAAGGAGGAAGCACTTCAGCCCCGGACCCGATGTTGCAACTCTTGCAAATGTTGTTTTCTGACCGCGAAGCTGAAAGAGCTGAACGTCAAGCCAACTTAGCCACCCTTCAACAGATAGCTCAGATGGCCAACAACAATCAAGGCCATGGAAATCAGGACAACCATGGATCTAAGCTCAAGAATTTCCATAACACCAAACCACCCGTTTTCACTAAGTCAGAAGAGCCCCTAGATGCAGATGATTGGTTGCAAACCATGGAGAACAACCTAGAAGTTGTAGGAGTGGAAGCTAATGAGAAAGTGTTGTTTGCTACCCACTATCTGGCCGGAGATGCAAGAGCATGGTGGAACAACGTTCGTGCAATGACAGGAGGTCAGCTGATGACTTGGGAAGATTTCAAAGTCAAGTTCAGCAGAACCCATGTGCCACCGGGTTTGACCAAGAGGATGAGAGATGAATTCAGGGAACTGAAGCAAGGAAGGATGACAGTAGTGGAATACCGTGACAAATTCTTGTCATTGGCTAGGTATGCACCAGATGAGATAGACACTGAAGCCAATAAGAAAGAGATATTCCTGAATGGCCTGCATGATGAGATGCAGACAGTGTTAGTCAATATCCCCTTTGCTGATATTGAAGCCTAAGCTGACTCTGCCATTCAGATGGAAGGAAAGATGAACCAATCTAATGAGAACCGCAAGCGTCACATGATGCATTAACCAGGAACCCATCATACACCAAAGTATCGCGCCAACCCATCTCCAGGATTTGCCCCAAGAAACAATAGACCCCCGATGAACCGTCTGACCTATCCCAACCGTGGAAACCCAAGGCCCAGAGGAAACCACAACAACCCCGGCAATCCCAGCAATTTCAACCATGCACCACCTAAGTTCAACAACAACAATGCCACCACCAACACCAACACTGCCCCAAGGACTAGAAGCAATGTTGTGCCTGTTGCAGCAAAGGACAAGTCGCAAGTGACTTGTTATGAATGTGGAACCAAGGGTCACTATTCCAATGAGTGCCCCAAGAAGATTGCCGCAGCCCCCAATGCAAATGCCCACTCAAAGACAGCGTGTTCAGCCCGGAAGAAGGTTTGCCCTAGGGAATTCGCTCAACCGCAATGGTCGTCTCTTTCTCATGCATGCTGAAGAAGCCCAAGAAGCGCCAGATGTCGTGCTGGGTATGTTTTCTTTTAACTCGGTACTTGCAAGAGTGTTGTTTAATTCTAGAGCATTGCACTCATTTGTTACTAAAGAATTTGCATGCACTAGTAAGATTCAACCAACCAAATTGAAGCATGTTATGATTATTCAAATACCTGGTTCAACCACCAAAGCTAGACAAATTTGCAAAGCCGTCCCTATCCGCATCCATGGCATAGATTTTTATGCTAATCTAATAGTACTCGGAACTAAAGGTTTGGAAGTAGTACTAGAATGGATTGGATGTCCAAACACAAAGGATTAATTGACTGTGCCAAGAAAGCCATAACCATGACCAGTACAACCGGAATATCAGTCGAGCATGTATCTGAAACCTTGCCCCGTCAATTCAAGTGCAATAAGTGTATATCCTAGCCAACCATTGACCAAGTCCGGATAGTCTGTGAATACCCCGATGTATTTCCAGATGTTTTGCCTGGTATGCCCCCAGATCGGGATATCGAGTTTATCATTGAACTAATCCCTGGAACCAGACCCATAGCCCAGAGACCATATAACATGAACCCGTCAGAACTAGTGGAACTGAAGAAGCAACTGGATGCCATGCTGGAAATTGGATTGATTCAACCAAGTGCATCACCATGGAGATCACCTGTCTTGTTTGTGGACAAGAAAGATGGAGGTAACCGTTTATGTACGGATTATCGGAAATTGAATGATGTCACCATCAAGAACAAGTACCCATTGCCCAAAATAGAAGACATGTTTGACCAGTTGACTGGTGCCAAAGTGTTTTCTAAGATTTATCTTAGAACTAGCTATCATCAACTCAATATTCGCGCAGAGGCTATTCCAAAGACTGCCTTTACCACCCGATATGGATTATATGAGTATATTGTCATGTCTTTTGGATTAACCAACGCCCCCACTTACTTCATGAACCTCATGAATAAGATTTTTATGGACGTCCTGGATAAGTTTGTTGTTGTTTTTATCGATGACATTCTGATTTATTCCAAATGATAAGACGAACATGAGCTACACCTAAGGACCATTGTTGGAACCCTTAGAGAGCATCAGCTGTATGCCAAGTTTAGCAAATGTGAATTCTGGTTACAGGAGGTAGGATTCCTCGGACAAATCGTATCAGCCAGAGGAATTGCCGTTGACCCTGCGAAGGTGAAGGATGTTGAAGATTGGCAAGCCCCAACCACTCAAACCCAAGTTAGTGCATTTCTCGGATTAGCGGGATACTACCGCAAGTTTGCAGAAGGATTCTCGATGTAGAGGTCCCAACCTGATAAGGTAGAAATCCCTGTGTTTACAATGCTAGTCCCTGGATCAATAGCTAGCATCCACAGTTTAAGATGTAATATCAAGAAACAAAGGTCATAATACAACTTTATAACCAGGAATAAAATAATTCATTACATCTTACATAGCTCATTTGGCTATCTCATTACAATGCAGCAGAAATATCTATATAGCATGGAGTCCATCTTCAAAGTGCCACAGGCAATCATGTTGGTTGTAGACTTTTAATCCTATTCAACACACTTCCCTAACATCAAACAAACCTGCAACATAATAAGTTACAGCCACAAGGGTAAATACATTTGAATTGTATTGGCATGTGATACTATGGTAGAATAGTGGTATCTATCATCTATATGCATTTGGATAAGTGGATCTTAGGCTTGCTTTGCTCAAAATAGATTTTCCTTATAAGTTGAAAACACTAAGTTTTTGTTTATCAAAATCACCCAAGGAACAAACAATGAATATTGATTAACCTTTACCCTTGTTCAACCACAAGTTTTTAACTTAGAAATTGGGATGAGGAGATCCTTGATAGCTTCCATGTCTTGATGCTCAAATTGTCCATTTTCGGGGACACAGCTAAGTACTTAGATTTTATTCTCTCGAGAGGTGGTGCACTTTCCCCACAAGACTCGACATGCATCGAGACAAGATCTTTCAGAATCCTTCCCTTAGACCAAAATGGACGTGCTCCAAACCTATCACCCCTACCACCAACTGTCCATCAGGCTAAGTTATTGCAACCTATATGATCCAGGCAGAGTCCATAATGCCATGTGGCTGCACTTGAAGCTTCTCAACATTTGACATCTCAAATCTCTTTGTTCCTGGGTGGCTTTCCACAAGTGAGATACACTAGGGTAGGCCATGAATATGGGGCCCTGTGTAACCACTCAACATAAACCTTTCACACCATTCCACCCATTCACATAGTTGTTTTATTAATCAAAACACAAGTCGTTGACTTAGAAATATTTCATAGCATGAATATAATCCACCCTTGTTTTATATTAGATAAGCTAAGCATGATAACATGGCAAGTTTCCTAACTTAGGATAATTCTACTAAGACATCATATAGGATTTCCCATGTCATAGCTTATACTTAGAAAATTTCCATGCAAGTCCTACTCAAAATATCACTAATGCGTAGTGAAAATAATAGGACAAAATGTATGAAGCACCACTTGCCTTTTTAGTATAGAATATAGGTTCACTCCTTGATCTTGCAATTGACACACTCTTAAAAGTTCACTACAATTCAATCAAGGCACGAATTCAAACTAGCATTCAAACAATTCATCACATAAAATGATAAAAACAATACAATGCATGCAAGCATGCAAAAGATTGTTTTATAGGAAAAGTGGTTTCTAATAAGGCTATAAACATTTTAAAACACCTATTGGTCATTTATAAATGTGGCAAAACCATCTAAAACCAAGTTAGTGAAAATAGGCCATTTAAATCATTTTTGTTTTGCTAGAAATGATTTAAATCCAAGTAATAGTTTCTAGTGTTTGCCAAATATATTTTTGAACACAAATGTTAGTGCTTTAAGGTCAAAGTGTTTAAGACTAATCCATTTGCAAAAGGTTTCATCCAAAATCTATTTTTAAATCAAAGAAACATTTTTATTTTGCTAGAAATGCCTTTAAACAAAGTAATAATTTTTTCTAGGGTTAATCAAATACATTTTAAATCCAAAACTTAGTGTTTAGGGTCAGAGAGTTTAAATCAAACTATTTGTAAAAGGTTTTACTCAAAAAGCATTTTTAAACCATAGCAAATATTTTTGTTTTACTAGAAATGTCTTTATTAAAGGAATAATTCCTTGTGTTTAACAAAATATATTTCTAAACCCAAAAGTTTGTTCTTATGGTCAGTAGGTTCAAAATAAATCATTTACAAAAGATTTTACTCAAAAATCATTTTTAGAATAATTTTTATACTCAAAATAGGCCTAAACATGTTTCTGAAAAAACACCTAATTTTACACAAGCAAAATGCCAAAATAAGGGCATTGTTGTAAAGTTTAAATTTTTGTGAATCCATTGATATAAAATTTGCAAAATATGGCCAAGCAGAACAATAGTTATGATATTTGCAAGTTTAAACAATCAAATTCATTTTCTAGATTTTATTCAAACAGAACAGGCTACGTGGTGTAATCTTATTGGGTGATACCGGTTTGGTTGGATCGACTAACGTGGGATGTTGGATCTAAAGTCAATCGTACGAAACAGATCGTTTCGTACCCCTTCGTTAATGTAAGATCCCTCCTTTATAAAGGAAAAAAGGATCCCTGTGATTGCAATGCTAGTCCCTGGATCATTGCTAGCATCCACAGTTTAAGATGAAGTACACAGATACAAAGGTCATTTATACATCCATTCCAGAGATAAACATAGTTTTTACAACTCCAAGGCCACAGGCCTAATACAAGAGTTTGAATAAGTAAATAAACAAAAGTCTTTATCTCCATGTGCTACAGGCAAGCATGTTGAGTGTAGACTCATGACACCTAATCCTCATCAGAGTAACCTGCAACATCACAAGTTACAGCCACAGTGGGTCAATACTTTGGAATAGTATTGGCAAGTGATACCTTAGTAAAATTTTAAGTGGACTAGATACTATATGCAATTTGGCTAAGTGTAGCTTGGCTTGCTTTGCTCAAAATAGGTTTTGCCTATTAGTTGAAATCACTAAGTTTTTCTTTGTCAAAACTTCCCAAGGAACCACCAATAGACATTGAGGTCCTTCACCCTTGTTCACCCACAAATTTTTACTTAGAAATTGGGATGAGGAGATTCTTGATAGCTTCCATGTCTTGATGCTCAAGTTGTCCATTGCCATGGACTTGGCTAAGTACTTAGATTTTTCCATCTGCAGAGGTTGTGCACTTTCCCCACCAGACTTGGTTTCCCAAGATAGGACCTTTCAGAAGCCTTCCCTTAGACCAAATGGACGCGCTCCAACCTATCAATCCCACTACCACCAACTGTCCAAATGGCTAAGTTCTAGCAACCTATGTGATCCAGGCAGAGCCCATATTGCCAAGTGGCTGCACTAGAAGCTTCTTAACACTTGGCCTCTAAAATCTCTTTGTTCCTGGGTGGCTTACCACAAGTGTGATACACAAGATAAACCATAGAAATGGGCCTTGTGTAACCACTCAACATAAACCATTCTTTCCATTCCACCCAGGTGTTTCATTAACTTAGTTGTTTTATTAGGAAAAACATAAGTCCAAAGACTTAGAAATATTTTCATCATAGCATGTATATTTCACCAACCCTTGTTTGCTACTAGCTAGGCTAAGCATGGCATAGATAGTAACTTAACTTAGAAATTCCCTAGAATTTTTTACAACTACTTAGGATTTTCCCACATGGCATAAAGCAAAATATAGCATGCAAGACTTAGCAAAATATTTCTAATGCTTAGTATAAAACATAGGGATAGAAATATTCATGAAGTACCACTTGCCTTGGTAGTTTGGAGTGTAGCACTCTTCACAATCACAATCACTAGCACCAAAATCTACACATAGAATATAGCCACAATCACATACAAGACATATACAATCAAAAATATATATGCATGCATGCAAGATGCTAAGTGATGATTTTTGAAACTCAACCAAGCAAGTGCATAGTACTGAATCCTAAACAAGTCAAAAACTTGCCAAACCAAATTTATTTGACACTAAAAACAATTCCTAAACAAATCATATACTCAAATAAGCCCAACACATGTTTCTGCAAATAAAACCTTTTTACAGAAGCTAAACACTAAACACATTGCATATTTAGAAAGGGCTTGTTCTCCTGATTCCAATGGTATAAATTTTGTCAAATTCTAACGTGGGGATCAAAAGTTATAGCCAAATCAAATTTGAGTATAAATCAGATTCAAGTTCTGTTTTAAACCTAACTCACTGCCACGCGTCTGTTTCCTATTGGCCCGTACCGGTTCGGGCGGATCGATCTCTGCGAGCTGCAGGATTTAAGTCAGATCTAGTGGCTCAGATGCGCTCATACCTCTTCGTTTAAGTTCTAATCCTAGCCGTAAGATCTACATCTAACGCTCCTGATTTCTTTGACCAGAGATGAGCGGTGCTAGCGGCGGCGACGCCTCTGTCAGTGGCGGAGCTGGCATTCTAGGTCGCGCGGGAGAGGGAGAAGAGGTTTACCGGAATCGCAGAGAGCTGCTGATGCTCAAGGTGGCGATGGTTCGTCAAGGGGCGCGCGGATACGGCGGGGATTCCTTGTCGGAGTAGGGGCAGACGTCGGGCAGGCCTTGGCGTCGACGGAGGCGAGGTTCTAGGGCGAGCTAAGACAAACCAACGGTGCCGTTAGATGCGCAAGACGCTGGGGATATTAGGCGTATCAAACAGAGGGCAAGGGGCGGCTGGTACTTATGGGGAGAGGTCGCCGGAGTTCGAGCAGAAGGCGGCGACGCTCAGTCGTTGATGTTTCCGGGGCTACAGGCCATGCGTGAGCAAATAGAAGGTGTTAGTAGATGCGCACGGAGCTGCAGAGCATGATAGCATGAACCATGGACAGAGGGGGGTGCGGTGCTCACCGGAATTCGTCGGCGAGGTCATCGGAACAGCGGCGGTGTCTGGCGATTTGTGAGCAGCCTGGTGGCGTGGAGAGAAAATTGAGTGAGGGGAAATGGCCGCGAGGGGGAGGGGTTTAAGTAGGCAGGGGCTCGAAAAGAAACGCCTGGAGAATCAATGGCAATTACGCCGCGGAATCAACGCAGCAACGTCCAGCGGCGACGTGTTCGTGCGCGGGATTTGGGGAAGACGACGGTGACGTGGACGGGGCCCAGCTGTCTGCGAGGGAAACAGAGTGGGGGTGGGGTCCTGGCGTCAGTGACTCAGTGGGTGCGTCTGCACGTGAGAGAGAGAGGGGGAACTCGGGTGGGCTAGCTGGGCTGGATTCTCTGTTGGGCTGGAATGGTAGCGCCGACCCTTTTCCTTTTCTTTATTCCTTTTATATTTCTAATTTGATTTTCTGGAATGATTTTCAAATGAATTCAAACTCTATTTGAATTCAAATCTTTTCAGGATTTTTGCAGTGTGCAACAATCATAAATCTGGGCATACAACCAAGTGGTCAATTTGAATTGGCTTGGACATTTGGAAAATAAAAATAAACAATGACATAGCACTTGATTTGCAAATGTTTTGAAAATGGTTTTGAAACCATATTTATTTTGTATATTTTTGTCCAAACTCCACACTCAATCCAAACAACAAGGAAGCAAACAAACTTGGTTTTAAACACTTATGCTCTCAAATGAGGTTGGTCATTTGATTTAAGTTTGCTCACATAAAATGATAGCACTATGTGCTTCTGTTTTCTTGAAAATGGTTTTAAAAATGATCTCAAAAATTATATGCATGCATGAATGATATGCAATCTTTGAAATCATGATTTTAGGGATGTTACAAATCTAACCCCCTTAAGGTGAATCTCGCCCTCGAGATTCGGATTGGCTAGCAAATAGGTGAGGGTGGTCTTTCCGAAGATCATCTTCTCTTTCCCATGTTGCTTCCTCTTCGGTATGATGGTTCCATTGGACCTTGCAAAACTTGATAGTCTTGGTCCGTGTGACTCTTTCTGCCGTCTCAAGAATCTTGATAGGCTTCTCTTCATAAGTGAGATCACTTTCCAACTGAACTTCTTCCAAAGGTATTGTATCTTTCAAAGAAGTCTCTTCCATTTCGGGATGACATTTCTTAAGCTGACTCACATGAAACACATTATGAACGGCTGATAGAGATTCTGGTAGTTCAATTTCATATGCTACTTCTCCTTTACGACTTAGAATCTTGAACGGTCCAACATATCTTGGGGCCAACTTTCCTTTGACTCCGAATCTCTTCACTCCACGAAGTGGTGACACTCTAAGATAGGCTCTATCACCAACTTCGTAGGTGACTTCTCTACGCTTAGGATCTGCGTAGCTTTTCTGTCGGGACTGTGCTATCTTCAATCTGTCCTTCACCAATTTGATCTTCTCTTCGGCTTCTTTGATAAGATCTGGCCCGAATAAACTTCTTTCTCCCACACCATTCCATAAAAATGGCGTGGTACACTTTCTTCCATAGAGAAACTCAAATGGTGCCATCTCAATGCTGGCTTGATAGCTGTTGTTATAAGAAAATTCTGTGTAAGGCAGACTTTCATCCCAACTGGCTCCATAGTCTAAGGCACACGCTCTCAACATGTCTTCAAGAATCTGATTAGTCCTTTCTGTCTGTCCATCAGTTTGAGGATGAAAAGCAGTGCTAAATTCCAACCTCGTTCCCAATGACTCATGTAGCTGTCTCCAAAAATGGGAAGTGAATTGAGTTCCCCTATTAGACACAATACTCTTGGGCACTCCATGTAGACATACAATTCTACTCATGTAGATTCTGGCTAACTTAGCACTTGTATAGGTTGTCTTCACGGGTATGAAATGAGCCACTTTAGTTAGGCGATCCACTACTACCCAAATAGAATCGTATCCTGACCGGGTCCTTGGTAATCCGGTAATGAAATCCATACCAATCTTGTCCCACTTCCAATCAGGAATAGGTAGTGGTTGAAGCAAACCTGCTGGTTTCTGATGTTCCGCCTTCACTCTACTACACACATCACACAAAGCAATATGTTCGGCGATGTCCTTCTTGAGATTATTCCACCAAAACCTTTCTTTCATGTCCATGTACATTTTGGTGTTACCCGGATGAATGGAATACGGTGAGTTGTGTGCTTCTTGCAAAATCAGTTTCCGCAGCTCCGGGTCTTGTGGAACACAGATACGTTTCCCATGCCATAAAGTACCCTGTTCGTCTTCATGGAACCCTTTGGCTTTTCCTTTGCCAATCTTTTCTTTAATCTCTTCGATTTCTTTATCAATCTTCTGAGCTTCTTTGATCTTGTCCAACAAAGTGGGTTGAACATCCAAAGTCATGAGATGTCCTTCAGGCACAATCTCCAATCTGAGTTTTCTGAATTGGGCACACAGATCATCTGGCAATTCTCCTTTGGTAAGGCCATTCACAAAAACTTTACGACTTAGAGCATCTGCTACAACATTTGCTTTACCGGGGTGGTATTGCAAACTTAAGTCATAGTCCTTGATAAGTTCTAGCCATATTCTTTGTCTCATATTAATTTCCTTCTGGGTGAAGATATACTTCAAACTTTTGTGATCTGTGATCACTTCACAACGCTTTTCCAAAAGATAGTGTCTCCATGTTTTGAGTGCATAGACAACAGAGGCTAACTCTAAATCATGAGTAGGGTAGTTCACTTCATGATTTTTGAGTTGTCTCGAGGCATAAGCCACAACTTTACCGTCTTGCATAAGTACTGCACCCAAACCCTGATGAGATGCATCACAATATACTTGGAAATCTTTTTCCAAATCTGCGGATACAAGATCGGTCTTTGTCACAAGTCTCTTTTTCAATTCCTGAAAGCTGAGTTCACAACCTTCAGACCAAGCAAACTTCTTGTCTTTCTTTAGCAATTCAGTCATAGGCTTAGCTACCTTGGAGAAATTTTCAATGAACCTTCTGTAGTAACCTGCTAAGCCAAGGAAACTACGAACTTCTTTCACGGACTTGGGAGATTCCCATTCAGTTACAGCTGAAACTTTAGTAGGATCAACTGCTACACCATCCTTTGTCATAACATGACCAAGAAAACCAACTTCATTCAACCAGAACTCACACTTGCTGAATTTGGCATAAAGTTTATGCTCTCTTAACTTCTCAAGTATCAATCGCAAATGTCCTTCATGCTCTTCTTTGCTCTTGGAATAGACTAAGATGTCATCGATGAAAACGACAACAAATTTGTCAAGGAATTCCATGAACACCTTGTTCATCATATTCATGAAGTATGTTGGAGCATTGGTCAAACCAAAAGGCATTACGGTATACTCATACAATCCATACCTTGTAGTGAACGCTGTCTTAGGTATGTCTTGTTCCCTTATCTTGAGTTGAAAATATCCTGACCGGAGATCAATCTTTGAGAACACACAAGCTCCTTCTAGTTGATCAAACAAGTCGTTGATTCTAGGAAAAGGGTATTTGTTCTTGATAGTCACCTCGTTGAGTGAACGGTAATCTATGCATAACCTTTGACTTCTATCTTTCTTCTCCACGAACAAAACTGGAGCTCCCCAAGATGAAGAACTTGGTTGAATAAATCCTTTCTACAACTGTTCTCCAAGTTGTTTCTTGAGTTCTTTCAGTTCATCAACTGACATTTTATAAGGTCTCTTTGCTATTGGTCCAGACCCTGGTACCAAATCTATAAGAAACTCCACATCTCTATCTGGTGGCATTCCCGGCAATTCTTCCGGAAACACATCCGGATATTCTCTCACAATTGGCACACTGTCCATGCTAACCCCCTTAAGAGAATTAAGCTTACTTCCTTTTGATTCAAAGTTGGACTTGAATTTAATCCGTTTTCTTTCCGGGGTTGTGAGTGCAACAGTACGATTAGAACAATCTAGTACTCCTTCATACTTAGCCATCCAATCCATTCCCAATATAACGTCCAGTCCTTGGGAATCTAGGATTATCAGACTCACTGGAAATTTATGCTTTCCAAACTCTATTACTAGATCCCGGCATCCAAGACTTACTATCATATCTCCTCCCAGAGAACTAACTTTTATTGGACACCCAATGTTTTCAGTTGGAAACCCATTTCTATCAACAAATGCTTTTGATATGAATGAACGCGATGCTCCAGTATCAAAAACAACAAATGCTGGAATAGAATTGAGTCTGAACTTACCAGCAACAGCATCAGGCTCCTCATAGACTTACTCCACACTGATGTGGTTCACCTGTCCATTCTGAAAAGGGTTGGGCTTGTTGGGTCCTTCAACTTTCTTTTCTGGGCAGTCATTTGCATAATGCCCCATCTTCTTGCACTTGAAGCATTCAACCTGACTGATGTCTCTCTTAACAGGCTGACTTGCACTTCCACTTCCATTACCACTGTGGTGACTCTTGTATCCACCATTGTGGTTCTTGTATTTGTCATTGTCATGACTACGGTGATGTTTGTCATGACGATTGTGGTTATGGTGCTTGTTGAATTTCCCATGCTTGTGGGATCCTGAGCTTCCACTGTCATCATAATGGGAACGTTTGTGAGACGATCCCGAGCTGTGCTTGTCTGAGTGCTTTCTCTTCCTGCTCTCAACTTGTTTCATTTTGTTCTCCAAAATAGCAGCCTTGTCACAGAGAGACTGATAAGTGGGAACATAGGCCACAGCCAACTGCAGGTTCAGCTCATCATTCAAGCCTTCAAGAAATTTTTCCTTTCTCTTAGCATCGGTGTCAACTTCATCCGGTGCATAACGCGCCAGATTGTTGAACTCCTCAATATATTCAGCCACGCTGCGGTGGCGCTGCTTCAGGTTATGGAACTCCTTCTTTTTCAGACTCATTACTCCAGATGAGATATGAGCAGTGCGAAAGCCATCCTCAAAGATATCCCATGTCACATCTTCTATGGGAGTGGTGATCTGGAAGTTGTCCCACCAAGTGGCGGCTGGTCCTTCTAGCAGATGTGCTGCAAATCTGACCTTTTCAGCATCCGTACAGCCCACGGTTACTAAGTCCTTGTTCACAGAACATAGCCAATCATTGGCCACCATGGTATCAGTCGTCCCTGAGAACTTAGCTGGCCTCAATCTCAAGAACCTGGTAAGCATATCAAAACCCGGTGGGTTGTTGTTGTTGTTATTGTTGTTGTTGTTGTTGTTGTTGTTTTGGTTCTGGATGAACGTCGTCATCATATGCATTAGCTGAGTTTGAGCTGTCATCATTTGCTGCATTTCGGGAGTGATGTTGTTGTTGTTGTTGTTGGGGTTGGGGTTTGCACGACGGGGAGGCATCTGTGGTTTATTCAATAGAGATAAGAATGAGATACCCATAGATGCTTTCATGCACATTACATCACATAAACATGAAGGGAATATGCCCTGAGAGGCAATAATAAAGTGTTTATTATGTGTATTCCAAGTATATGATAGATGTTTATTTTGCATGTTATAATTGTATTAATACGGAAACGTTAATACATGTGTGTTTAATAAACAAACAGAAAGTTCCTAGTTATGCCTCTCTCATAAACTAGCTCATTGATTAACAAGATGATCAAGGTTTCCTGATCATGGACATTGGATGTTGTTAATAACGGGATCACAACATTAGTGTAATGGTGTGATGAACATTCATCCGAAGTATAGCATTACGATCAAAGTCATTGAGTTTATATTGCTATAACAACTTACGAAGTGATCCTAATCCTTAGACCATGAGATCATATCAATCACTAACACCAGAAGAGTTTCTTGATAACATCAAACATCACACCATAACAGGGTGATTATAAAGATGGATTCAGAACTAATAAAGTGTTATGTTGAGGCTCATGGATCGAGAGTGGAATTTGTTCATCCCGATGATGGATAGATATACTCTGGGCCCTCTCGGTGATATCACATTGATTAGCTTGCAAGCAAGTGATTTGATCACTAGAATGTTATATCACAGGAACGAGAAAAGAGTGCATGTCAGTAACAAGATCAAACTAGGTATGGAGATACCGATGATCGATTCTCGGACATGTAATATATCATGAAACAAAGGGATTAAGATACTAGCGTAAAAGGTTCCGATGATCACAAGAAAGTCATCGTTGAATGTGTGGGAGTCAGTATGGGTCTCCAGATCCCGCTTCTGATTATTGATCCGAGAGGGGTCTCGATCATGTCCGCATTATTCACGAACCGTAGGGTGACACACTTAAGAGACACGGACATCCAATTGGAGCAAAAGTTTCATGCCGAAAGAATGAACAAGCGCAGGAATTTATTTCACTAGATACCGAAACAGGTTTTCGGGTGAAATTGCATAAAGTGGTTATGCATGTGAAATGGAATTCTAGCAAGGGGTTATTTGTGAATGTTTGTCATTAAAGTAATTGACAAAATTCTGAATAAAATAAAAGATTTTTATTTAATGAGAGTTTGCATTAAATTTGGTGGAAATTTAATGGGAATTTGAGTGGAGGAAATTTAAAGGGCATTTTGTGAGTGGAGTGTCCACCCACATGAATGAAGGAGGGGAGGGGGCAGGCCCCATGGCCGGCGGCCACCCCCTTGGGTGCCCCCCTCCTCCTATAAAAGGAGCCCCCCTCCTCACTTGTCTCTCACACCTCCTCGTGAAGGATCTCTCTCCCCCTCTAGAATTTTTCCCCCATGGTCTCGGACTAGCGAGATACATGTTCCCGGTGGCTATTCGGAAAGAAAGAGTTGTGCTTCCGCTGCATCGCTGGAGCGAGGAGGCGGAGGTTGCTCGGTGCCTCGAACGAGTGTGCGAGCACAGATGCGCTGCTGATTTGCGGCGCTAGGACTTCCTCTCGATCTTGAGATCGGCAAGAGATCTTCTAGATCAACCACGAGTTGAACTCGTTAAGCTTTGTCGGTCTTCAAGGGTATGTTCTCTACAGATATACATCCGCCCGTTGTTTGTATCTAGTAGATAGATCTTGGTACATAGTTCCCATCGTAGGAAAAATTTTGTTTTCTATGTCGAACCCTACAAAGGGTATCGAGCCGGATCTATGCGTAGATACTTTACACGGGTAGTACACATATGAGTATGTGGCGATGATGATCATGTTGTTGCTCCTTGTTTGTAATTTTGGATATTGGTGGCATAGTGGGATGAAGCTGTCGACAAACTTTACATGTCCTCATTACGAGACCTGTTCCACGCTTGACATGCAACTAGTTTGCATAAGTGGCTAGCGGGTGTCTGTCTCTCCTACTATAGTCAATATCTATTTTGCAAGCGAGTTGTCAACAATTTGATTATCCTCGTTGTGGTTCATGTTCGTAGGTAAGAACGGTTCTATCTCGAAAGCCCTAAGCCACGTAAAACTTGCAATGGATAAATTAGAGGCGTCTAGTTTAGATTGTTGCTGGGCTAGTGTTATGATATGGTAGTGTTGCAAGTAGAAGTATGAGATGATACTCTTACAACACACATAGCGTGTAAAATCCATTGACCTTGGATTTACACATATAGGTATGATAGTGATCATACCACGATGCACATGATAGAGATCATCTGCGGAACCATATCATTTCACTAATAAACATATGATGTTTGATTGCATCTTATATTGCTTGTTTAGCGCTTTGTTAGCATAATAAGATGATCCCTCATTTAAATATCAAGATAAGAATGTGTTCTTCCTTTAGTATGCACCGATTATGTTTTCGCCGCCCAAGACATCACGTGATGATCGGGTGTTCTTGGATCCACGACCATATTTCGGTGTAAAACAGTTACACACGCCAATACTAAGGTTCTAACTTGGCGAGCCTAGCATGTACGTACATGGCCTCGAACACGGACCGAAAGGTTAAGCATGAGTCATATAGTTGATATGATGCCCATTTGATGCTCGCCTTTGAAGCTATACCGACTCACGTGATGATCGGACTTGGTGTAGTGGATTTGGTTCATGTAATCACCAAAAGGCACGAGGGATGTCGTTTTGAGTGGGAGTTCATTCGTAATATGGATTAGTTGAACTCAATCTATCATACACTTAGTCTAAACTTTACAAATTCTGTTGTAGATGGCACCACCTGCTTTTAATTTCAATGTGTTCATGGAGAAAGAGAAACTAGCAACGAACGGTAGCAACTTTACCGAATGGGCCATGAATTTGAGGATTCTCCTCTCACGCACAAAAGCAATATGTGCTAGAAGCGCTTAGGCCCCCACCTTTAGATGATGCCCGACGAGGAGAAGAATGTCTATCGACTCGTCGGAGGACCACAACTTAGTTCATTATGCATATTGTATGGGCTAGAGCCGAACTTCAAAGCGTTCAAAACGGCAATGCATTTGATACAATGGGTGAGTTGAAAATGATTTTCACACATGCTGCTGTAGAGAGCTACAACGCCGTAAAAGTTCTTTAGCTGCATGATGGAAGAGCACAACTCTGTTAGTGAGCATGTACTCAAGATGTCGAGTTACGCCGATAGGCTTGTGTGCTTGGGAATATCGATTCCCATTGACTTAGGCATCCATCGTGTTCTGCAGTCTCTGCCACCTAGCTATACGAGCTTCGTGATGAACTATAATATGCAAGGTATGAAGAAGTCTTCCCGAGCTTCACAATGCTTAAAACCAGAAGTGGAGATCAAAAGGAACATCAAGTGTTGATGATCAATAGGAACACTGGTTTCAAGAAAGACAAGAAGGGAAAATGGAAGGAAGTAAGGCAAGCCTGTTGCGCTACGAAAAGAAACCCCGAGTTGGACCTAAGTCTGATTGAAGTGCTACTATTGTAAGGGACCGCCATCGAAGTGCAACGCCCCAAGTATCTGGCATAAGAAGGCCGCAAGGCAAATAAAGGTATATATGATATACATGTTATTGATGTGTACTTGACTAGTGCTCGCAGAGCACCGGGTATTTGATACCGGTTCGATTGCTAATATTTGTAACTCGAATCGTGGGCTGCGGAACAAGCGACCGCTAGCAAGGTGAGGTCAAGATGTGTCGGCAATGGATCAAGCGTTGATGTGATCACCATCGAATGGTGCCTCCACTTGCCGCCGGGATTAGTTATAAACTTGAATAAATGTTATCCGTGCTGACCGAGCATGAACATTGTATCCGGATCGTGTTTGATGCGAAGTGGTTATTCATTTAAATCCGAGAACAATGGTTGTTCCATTTATATGAATGAAATCTTTTATGGTCATGCACCGATGATGAATGGTTTATTTCTATTAGATCTCGATGATAATGTTACACATATTCATAATGTTGATGCTAAAAGGATTAAACTTAATGATGATATATCCGATATATGTGGTAATCGCCGTCAGGTCATATTGGCGTTAAACATGAAGAAGCTCCATTCGGATGGACTTTTGGAATCACTTGATTATGAATCATTTGATACATGTGAGCCATGCCTTATGGGCAAGATGACTAGAACGCCGTTTTCCGGTTCAATGGAACGGGCGACAGATTTATTGGAAATCATACATTCTGATGTATGTGGTCCAATGAGTGTGTCGGCGCGAGGTGGATATCGTTATTTTGTTACTTTCACGGATGATTTGAGTAGATACGGTTATATCTACTTGATGAAACACAAGTCTAAAACCTTTGAAAAGTTCAAGGAATTTCAGAATGAAGTGGAAAATCATCATAATAGAAAGATCAAATTTCTACGGTCCGACCGTGGAGGTGAGTATCTAAGTTACGAGTTTAGCACTCACATGAAAGAGTGTGGAATTGTTTCACAACTCACACCTGCCGGAACACCACAGCGAAATGGTGTGTCAGAACGTCGTAATCGTACTTTATTAGATATGGTTCGATCTATGATGTCTCTGACGGACTTGCCGTTGTCATTTTGGGGTTATGCACTAGAAACTGCTGCATTCACTTTAAATTGGGCAGCATCTAAATCCATTGAAAAGACACCGTATGAATTGTGGTTTGGAAACAAACCTAAGCTGTCATTTCTTAAAGTTTGGGGATGCGATGTTTATGTGAAGAAACTTCAATCGGATAAACTCGATCCCAAAGCGGAAAAATGCGTCTTCATAGGATACCCTAAAGAAACTATTGGGTATTCCTTCTATCACAGATCTGAGGGCAAGGTTTTTATTGCCAAGAATGGATCCTTTCTAGAGAAAGAGTTTCTCGCGAAAGGTGTGAGTAGTCGGAAGGTAGAACTCGAAGAGGTTGTGGAACCTTCTCTTCAAAGTATGGCGAGTAGCGCAGCGCCGGAAGTTGTTCCGGAGTTGGCTCCACCTGTTGAAGAGGGAACTAATGATAATGATCATGAAACTCCGAAAGAGAGTACTACCGAACCTCGCAGTCAAACAGACGCTGCAGCCCCCGAGTCAGACGGAAATCCTGTCATGAATTTCATGGTTGATGAAAATGATGACCCTGCGACGTATGAAGAAGCGATGATGAGCCCGGATTCCAACAAATGGTTAGAAGCCATGAAATCCGAGATGGAATCCATGTATGAAAATCAAGTTTGGAACTTGGTGGAATTACCTCACGACCGAAAGGCCGTGGAGAACAAATGGATTTTCTAAAGGAAAACTGATGCTGATGGTAATGTGACCGTCTATAAAGCTCGACTTGTCGCAAAGGGGTTTCGACAAATTCAAGGAGTTGACTACGATGAGACATTCTCTCCCGTAGCGATGCTAAAGTCAGTTAGGATTATGTTAGCAATTGCTGCATATTTAGATTATGAGATATGGCAAATGGATGTCAAAAGCGCGTTTCTCAATGGTAATATTGAATAAGAGTTGTATATGATACAACCAAAGGGTTTTGTCGATCCTAAGGATGCTAACAAGGTGTGCAAGCTTCAGCGATCCATCTATGGATTGAAGCAAGCATCACGAAGTTGGAATCTCCGCTTTGATGAGGTGATCAAAGAGTTTGGATTTGTCCAAACTTATGGAGAAGCTTGTATTTACAAGAAAGTGAGTGGGAGCAATGTGGCATTTCTGATATTATATGTGGATGACATATTATTGATCGGAAATGATATAGATCTTTTAATTAGTGTTAAAAGTTATCTAAACAGCAAATTTTCAATGAAGGACCTAGGTGAAGCGTCATAGATATTAGGCATAAAGATCTATAGAGATAGATCTAGGCGCCTAATAGGGCTATCGCAAAGTACATACCTTGATAAGATTTTAAAGAAGTTTAAAATGGACGGAAGTAAGAAGGGGTTCTTACCTATGTTGCAAGGCAAGACATTGAGTAAGACTCAAAGTCCGTCACGGAAGAAAGAGAGATAATGGACAAAGTCCCCTATGCTTCAGCCATAGGCTCTATAATGTACGCCATGCTATGTACAAGACCGGATGTGGCACATGCTATTAGTTTGACTAGTAGGTACCAATCGGATCCAGGTTCGGAACACTGGATAGCGGTCAAGAATATCCTTAAGTACTTACAAAGAACTAAGGATATGTTTCTTGTATACGGAGGTGAAGAAGAGCTCGTCGCTAAGTGTTATGTCGACGCTAGCTTTGACACCGATCCGTATGACTCTAAGTCTCAATCCGGATACGTATTTCTCATGAATGGCGGAGCGGTTAGTTGGAGGAGCTCCAAACAACCTGTGGTAGCGGGATCAACAACGGAGGCTGAATATGTTGTCGCTAGAAGCGGCTCAGAAGCGCTTTGATGAAGGAGTTCATATCTGAACTAGGAGTGGTGGAAAACGCGTTGGACCCAATGGTGATCTATTGTGACAACAATGGTGCCATTGCCAATGCCAAAGAGCCAAGGTCTCACAAGCATTCCAAGCATATTAAGCGCCGGTTTCACTCCATCCGCGAGCATGTCAAGGATGGAGATATAAAGATTTGTAAAGTACATACGAATCTCAATGTAACAGATCCGTTGACTAAAACTCTCCCTAGAGCAAAACATGATCAACACCAGAACTCAATGGGTGTTAGATTTATCACCATGTAACTAGATTATTGTCTCTAGTGCAAGTGGGAGACTGAAGGGAATATGCCCGAGAGGCAATAATAAAGTGGTTATTATGTGTATTCCAAGTATATGATAGATGTTTATTTTGCATGCTATAATTGTATTAATACGGAAACGTTAATACATGTGTGTTTAATAAACAAACAGAAAGTTCCTAGTTATGCCTCTCTCATAAACTAGATCGTTGATTAACAAGATGATCAAGGTTTCCTGATTATGGACATTGGATGTTGTTAATAACGGGATCACAACATTAGTGTAATGGTGTGATGAACATTCATCCGAAGTATAGAATTACGATCAAAGTCATTGAGTTTATATTGCTATAACAACTTACGAAGTGATCCTAATCCTTAGACCATGAGATCATGTCAATCACTAACACCAGAAGAGTTTCTTGATAACATCAAACGTCACACCGTAACAGGGTGATTATAAAGATGGATTCAGAACTAATAAAGTGTTATGTTGAGGCTCATGTATCGAGAGTGGAATTTGTTCATCCCGATGACGGATAGATATACTCTGGGCCCTCTCGGTGATATCACATTGATTAGCTTGCAAGCAAGTGATTTGATCACTAGAATGTTATATCACAGGAACGAGAAAAGAGTGCATGTCAGTAACGAGATCAAACTAGGTATGGAGATACCGATGATCGAATTTCGGACATGTAATATATCGTGAAACAAAGGGATTAAGATACTAGCGTAAAAGGTTCCGACGATCACAAGAAAGTCATCGTTGAATGTGTGGGAGTCAGTATGGGTCTCCAGATCCCGCTTCTGATTATTGATCCGAGAGGGGTCTCGATCATGTCCGCATTATTCACGAACCGTAGGGTGACACACTTAAGAGACAACGACATCCAATTGGAGCAAAAGTTTCATGCCGAAAGAATGAACAAGCGCAGGAATTTATTTCACTAGATACCGAAACAGGTTTTCGGGTGAAATTGCATAAAGTGGTTATGCATGTGAAATGGAATTCTAGCAAGGGGTTATTTGTGAATGTTTGTCATTAAAGTAATTGACAAAATTCTGAATAAAATAAAAGAGTTTTATTTAATGAGAGTTTGCATTAAATTTGGTGGAAATTTAATGGGAATTTGAGTGGACTTTTGAGTGGAGGAAATTTAAAGGGCATTTTGTGAGTGGGGTGTCCACCCACATGAATGAAGGAGCCCCCTTGGGTGCCCCCCTCCTCCTATAAAAGGAGCCCCCTCCTCACTTGTCTCTCACACCTCCTCGTGAAGGATCTCTCTCCCCCTCTAGAGTTTATCCCCCATGGTCTCGGACTAGCGAGATACATGTTCCCGGTGGCTATTCGGCAAGAAAGAGTTGTGCTTCCGCTGCATCACTGGAGCGAGGAGGCGGAGGTTGCTCGGTGCCTCGAACGTGTGTGCGAGCACGGATGCGCTGCTGATTTGCGGCGCTAGGACTTCCTCTCGATCTTGAGATCGGCAAGAGATCGTCTACATCAACCACGATTTGAACTCGTTAAGCTTTGTCGGTCTTCAAGGGTATGTTCTCTACGGATATACATTCGCCCGTTGTTTGTATCTAGTAGATAGATCTTGGTACATAGTTCCCATCGTAGGAAATTTTTTGTTTTCTATGCTGCGAACCCTACAAAACAATCACAAAGCATGCAACAAAAAGGATAAAAGTTCAACAACAAGATAACAAGTTCGTAAAGTAAAACACACACAAATAACAAGCCATCCACATGTCGGATTGTCAATAACAAGTTCTCAAATAACAAGTACGATAACAAATGATAAATGAGTAGTCAAATCTACTCCTCGGCATCAATCTCCTCCTCGACAAAAGTAAGACCTGCGTTCTCCATCGCGGTCTTGTATTCCTCAACACTAGTGGTCAAGGTCTCTATCTTGGCTTTGAGAGCCCTCTTTTGGGAACAAAGCCTCTCTATCACCGTCTGCTGCTGCTCGAGCTCGAAGTCCTTGGACTGCAGTTCTTTAGTCATTTCCCGGATCTTCTTGTTCCTATCCTGGACACGCTTCTCCTGACTCTTGAACTTCCTGTCCTGGGTCTCGAACTTCGCCTCCATTTACTTGACTATCTCGTCTTGCTCCGCGAAGAGCTTGTCCTTCTCGCGAAGCTGCACCTGGAGCTCGTCATTGTTGAGCATGACGTTGGTCCTGTCGGTGTCCACGTGCCTAATGAGAGACTCTAAGTCCTGGAGGTACAGGCGAATCGGCTCTGCTGCGTCCCTCGAATAGTCCTCGAAGTCGATGGACTCTCCATCCTCATCACGTCTACCGAAGACGTGGAAGTGAGTACCTCTAACCTGTCGAGAGTGTCTCCCCGGCAGACGTCCTATCAGATCCTGCATAACTACCTCAAGGCCTCTCTCCTTGTCATCGTGCATGAGCTTGAAGACAATGGCCTCCGTGGTAGGCTCTGTCTGGCGTCCGGGCTGGTTGACCTTGAAGCCCCAGAGGTCCTTCCTCTCAAATTTGGTGAGGGGAAGCACCATGATGGTGGGAAGAGGGAGATTGAGCAAAGTAGTAAGCTCAAAGATACGAGGACCAAAGAGAGTAACCTGGAACTCCTCAACAGTGCTGATGGTAACAGTAGGCATCTATTTATAAGATAGAAAAGTTAGAACAATACAATTCAAGATAAAACAAAAGACAAAACATCACATACATATCCTTGGAAGGCAAAACACACAAGTCATGCATATATGAATCCATTACAACAACCAAGGTTCAATCTTATTTTAAAGCAATATTTGGAAAATAAGGTGATAAGTGGTGGTCCAACTAACGAAGTACGTTTACAATCCTATCTCACTGGATCTGTTGGCTAACACAATGTTTCTAGAAGCAATCAACCTATCTTGCTCACATGACTCCATCACTAAGTCTATTATGTCTCCCCTTAAGGTTTGGTTGGTAGCTTCCAACTCTTGGGTATGTTCCTCCTCTTTCTTGAGATCATTTTGGAGGTTGAGCATTCTGCACTTGACTCTATCACCAAGTTCTTTGATAGTCTTCCAAGCTGCATCCCTTGCTGATTCAAAGAATGTAGGGTGCACCACTGAATTGGTGAACATGAAGAATCCTTTTTCCTGATGGTTGTCTTCCTTGTTTTTATACAAGTGAAGTTGCACCCACCAGTATTCCACTCCTTCATCCATCACAGGAAAACCCTTGTACACAGCTGCACCTTGTATTTCTAATGCAACCATGAGGTCCTTGAGAGCCTTGGGGAATTCTGTCTCACACTCCAAAGTCATTGTCATGAGTGGTCCCTTCCTTACGGCTTCGTTGATGGAGTTCATCTACAAATAGAGATGAGAAAGAAGATTAGAAAAGTTTACGAGAAGAATAGACAAGTGTAGAAGTTGCTGAAATTTTTTCCTTAGTGGTTTCCAATCCTAGGGTCATAATCCTACAGGCAACACAGTGCTCTGATACCATCTGTAAGATCCCTCCTTTATAAAGGAAAAAGGATCCCTGTGATTGCAATGCTAGTCCCTAGATCATTGCTAGCATCCACAGTTTAAGATGAAGTACACAGATACAAAGGTCATTTATTACATCCATTCCAGAGATAAACATAGTTTTTACAACTCCAAGGCCAAAGGCCTAATAAAAGAGTTTGAATAAGTAAATAAACAAAAGTCTTCATCTCCATGTGCCACAGGCAAGCATGTTGAGTGTAGACTCATGACACCTAATCCTCATCAGAGTAACCTGCAACATCACAAGTTACAGATATAGTGGGTCAATACTTTGGAATAGTATTGGCAAGTGATACCTTAGTAAAATTTTAAGTGGACTAGATAATATATGCAATTTGGCTAAGTGTAGCTTGGCTTGCTTTGCTCAAAGTAGGTTTTGCCTATTAGTTGAAATCACTAAGTTTTTCTTTGTCAAAACTTTTCCCAAGGAACCACCAATAGACATTGAGGTCCTTCACCCTTGTTCACCCACAAATTTTTACTTAGAAATTGGGATGAGGAGATTCTTGATAGCTTCCATGTCTGGATGCTCAAGTTGTCCATTGCCATGGACTTGGCTAAGTACTTAGATTTTTCCATCTGCAGAGGTTGTGCACTTTCCCCACCAGACTTGGTTTCCCAAGACAGGACCTTTCAGAAGCCTTCCCTTAGACCAAATGGACGCGCTCCAACCTATCAATCCCACTACCATCAACTGTCCAAATGGCTAAGTTCTAGCAACTTATGTGATCCAGGCAGAGCCCATATTGCCAAGTGGCTGCACTAGAAGCTTCTTAACACTTGGCCTCTAAAATCTCTTTGTTCCTGGGTGGCTTACCAGAAGTGTGATACACAAGGTAAACCATAGAAATGGGCCTTGTGTAACCACTCAACATAAACCGATCTTTCCCTTCCACCCAGGTGTTTCATTAACTTAGTTGTTTTATTAGGCAAAACATAAGTCCAAAGACTTAGAAATATTTTCATCATAGCATGTATATTTCACCAACCCTTGTTTGCTACTAGCTAGGCTAAGCATGGCATATATAGTAACTTAACTTAGAAATTCCCTTGCACTTTTTACAACTACTTAGGATTTTCCCACATGGCATAAAGCAAAATATAGCATGCAATACTTAGCAAAATATTTCTAATGCTTAGTATAAAACATAGGGATAGAAATATTCATGAAGTACCACTTTCCTTGGTAGTTTGGAGTGTAGCACTCTTCACAATCACAATCACTAGCACCAAAATCTACACATAGAATATAGCCACAATCACATACAAGACATATACAATCAAAAATATATATGCATGCATGCAAGATGCTAAGTGATGATTTTTGAAACTCAACCAAGCAAGTGCATAGTACTGAATCCTAAACAAGTCAAAACTTGCCAAACCAAATTTATTTGACACTAAAAACAATTCCTAAACAAATCATATACTCAAATAAGCCCTACACATGTTTCTGCAAATAAAACCTTTTAACAGAAGCGAAACACTAAACACATTGCATATTTAGAAAGGGCTTGTTCTCCTGATTCCAACGGTGTAAAATTTGTCAAATTCTAACGTGGGGATCAAAAGTTATAGCCAAATCAAATTTGAGTATAAATCAGATTCAAATTCTGTTTTAAACCTAACTCACTGCCACGCGTCTGTTTCCTATTGGCCATCGTTTGGCGGATCGATCTCTGCGAGCCGCAGGATTTAAGTCAGATCTAGTGGCTCAGATGCGCTCATACCTCTTCGTTTAAGTTCTAATCCTAGCCGTAAGACCTACATCTAACGCTCCTGATTGCTTTGACCAGAGATGAGCGCTTAGCGGCGAGGCGAGGCGCCTCACATGTGAGCTGCCACTCTCGTCACGGGAGAGGGAGAAGAGGTTTACCGGAATCGTAGAGAGCTGCTGATGCTCAAGGTGGCGATGGTTCGTCAAGGGGCGCGCGGACACGGCGGGATTCCTCGTCGGAGTAGGGGCAGACGTCGGGCAGGCCTTGGCGTCGACGGAGGCGAGGTTCTGGGGCGAGCTAAGACAAACCAACGGTGCCGTTAGATGCGCAAGACGCTGGGGATATTAGGCGTATCAAACAGAGGGCAATGGGCGGCTGGTACTTATGGGGAGACGGAGTCGCGGCGACGCTACCGTTGACGCTGTTGGCGTTAGCGTTGCCACAGGCCATGCGCGAGCAAATGGAAGGTGTCAGTAGATGCGCACGGAGCTGCAGAGCATGATAGCATGAACCATGGACAGAGGGGGGTGCGGTGCTCACCGGAATTCGTCGGCGAGGTCGTCAGAACAGCGGCGGTGTCTGGCGAGTTGTGAGCAGCCTGGTGGCGTGGAGAGAAAATTGAGTGAGGGGAAATGGCCGCGAGGGGGAGGGGTTTAAGTAGGCAGGGGCTCGATAAGAAACGCCTGGAGAATCAATGGCAATTACGCCGCGGAATCAACGCAGCAACGGCCAGCGGCGACGTGTTCGTGCGCGGGATTTGGGGAAGACGACGGTGACGTGGACGGGGCCCAGCTGTCTGCGAGGGAAACAGAGTGGGGGTGGGGTCCTGGCGTCAGTGACTCAGTGGGTGCGTCTGCGCGTGAGAGAGAGAGAGGGGGAACCCGGATGGGCTAGCTGGGCTGGATTCTCTGTTGGGCTGGAATGGTAGCGCCGGCCCTTTTCCTTTTCTTTATTCCTTTTCTATTTCTAATTTGATTTTCTGGAATGATTTTCAAATGAATTCAAACTCTATTTGAATTCAAATATTTTTAGGATTTTTGCAGTGTGCAACAGTCACAAATCTGGGCATACAACCAAGTGGTCACTTTGAATTGGCTTGGACATTTGGAAAATAAAAATAAACAGTGACATAGCTCTTGATTTGCAAATGTTTTGAAAATGGTTTTGAAACCATATTTATTTTGTATATTTTTTTCCAAACTCCACACTCAATCCAAACAACAAGGAAGCAAACAAACTTGGTTTAAAACACTTATGCTCTCAAATGAGGTTGGTCATTTGATTTAAGTTTGCTCACATAAAATGATAGCACTATGTGCTTTTGTTTTCTTGAAAATGGTTTGAAAAATGATCTCAAAAATTATATGCATGCATGATGATATGCAATCTTTGAAATCATGATTTTAGGGATGTTATAGTTAAGTGAGTCTATCGCATCGCTTGGATCTGAATCCAACGGCTCGCATCTACTGGTCATTCACTGGCGGCGCTCGCGATGATGGACGTCGGCGGTGCGCTCGGGCAGAAGTTTTTCGGCGAAACTAGGAAGCATGGGAGAGGAAGGGGAGCATTACCAGGTTCGCCGTGGAGTGCTGATTCTCGAGGTGGTCGTCGAAGAGCAAGGGCGTACTGTGTTATCGACAATTGCTCGCCGTAGCTAGCGATGGCGTCGGGTGTGTCCTGTTGTCGACGGGGGCGAGGCTACAAGGCATGGGAGAGCGAGAGAAATGGTCCGTTAGATGCGCGCGAGAGAGGAGAACATACGAGTGTCAACCAGAGGGTAGGGGGCGGTCTGTGCTTACGGGGAGAGGTCGTCGGAGTGGGAACAGTTGACGGCGGCGCTCTGTTGAAGACGAAGTCGAGTATCTAGGACGCGCGCGTGCAAGCGGGAGATACTGGCAGACCTGAGAGACGCTGGAGAGCAAGCTAGCAAGCACTAGGGAGCAGGGAAGGGTCTGACTTTGCCGGAATTTGCACTGAAGGTCACCGGAGACAAAGGTGGTTCGAGGTGGAATCAAGGCAGCCTGGCGGCTCTCTGGCAACGGTGTGTGAGGGGAAAGAGAGGAGAGAGGGAGGTGATTAAATGGGTGAGGTCACGGCCGATAATTACTCCTATATTCAAACTAATTGAAGCCTCGAATCAAATGGCAGAAACGGTCGCGAGGGAAGAGGGGCGTCGTCAGCGGACGGGTGAGGGAGACGATGCCTACGTGGCGTGGGGTCAAGTCGTCAGTGAGATGAGGGGTACAGGTTTGAGTGACAAAACGATTTGCATGGAGGAGAGGGAGTGGGCTGGTTACTGGGCCTGTTTGGCTAGGGTTAGATTGGGCTGCTTCCTTCCTTTTTTTATTCTGTTTCCTTTTTCTTTTTCTTTTTCCTTTTCTAATTTCTATTTTGATTTTGTTCAAAAGATTTAAACATCCATTTGAATTCAAATTCTTCTCAATGCTTTTCAGTAGTTTAATACTATTTATTTTTGTGTTTAAATAATCCATTTTAGAATATTTTCTTATATTCTCTTAGGGTTTATTATTTATTTACAAAAGACATTTTGTCCCTATTTAAATAAGATTTTAAATATATTTTCAAACTTCTATTTGAATTTCAATTTTTATCAAACCTTTTTCCGTAGGTTTTATTTATTCATTAGTGCAAATAATTCACTTTGAATTATTTAAAATATTTTAATATGATTTAATGTTCATTTAAATTGGGCATTTGTCTTTATTCAAATAAAATCAAATATGGTTTTAAACCCATATAAATTTTATACAAATCATTATTTTATTATTTTTAAGTTAATTAGTTAAATTTTATTCCACTTGGCAAAATCCAATTTATTATTTTCTCATGATTTAATTAATCATTTATATTAGGGATTTTGTCTTTATTCAAATAGAATTGAATTTAGTTAAAGTCCACAAAATTTTAATTGAATAATCTTTATTCCTTTATTTTATTTGGAGTATCTTTATTCCAGTTGCTTATGGATTTAATTCAAGTTTTTAAATTTTCTTCTAAATAATTTTATTGGGATTTATTATTTAGTTTAGGAAATTTGTCTTTATTTAAATAAAATTGGATATTGTTCAATCCTTATGATTTTATTTAAATAACCTTTTACTCCTTTTAATTATTTAATAACTTCCATTTGTTTATAGATTTGGCCAAGATTTAATTTGGCTTTTTAATATTCCTTATTTATTTCATTCTTTCTTTATCTTATAAAATCCATATCTATTTATTTATAGATCCAAAATTGGTGATTCCATTTTGTATGATTTTATTTAATATTTGTTTACCTTTTTAAATCCTCTTAGGATTATTTTGCTCATAATTTGGTATGGATTTTAGATAGGAGCTTTATTAGCTTTGGAAATTATTTTCCTTTTAACTTATTAAATTCTTAAGTTTTCATCCATGGTTCCAAATTGAATGAAACCAATTTATATGGTTTTATAATATTTTTATTTATCATTTTTGATCATTTATAAATGTTTGTTGACAAATTTTTATATGGAACAAATCCATAATCTTAGAGGGATCTTGTAAATGATTTCTTTCATCAAGATTTGGGATTTTGATTTAACTTTTCCAAGTGTTTAAATTTCAAGATACATTCATTGATGAATGTATTTCACTTGATTGAAATTTTGTTGGATTCCCTTTTCATTCAAATTTTGTTCAAGAAGAGTTTTGATGTTTCATTTAGAAACAAAAAGTTTCTTTTTACCCTAAATTTCAAAATTTAATTCTTTTGTTTATTTATTTTTTCACATTTCAAAATTTGGAAAATTTTGGGATGTGACACTCGAGTATTGCAAGACCCATGACCCAATTTCTGAAGAAGGACAAGAAGATTGAATGAACAGACAATGTGAAGCGAGATTTTAGGAACTCAAGAGGAGATTGATTTCAGCCCCAATCTTGATCATGCCGGATATCACGAAACCCTTTTATGTGTACTGTGACGCCTCCAAGATCGGTATCGGATGTGTGCTAATGCAAGAAGGCAAGGTTATATCTTATCTATCTCGACAACTAAAGCAGCATGAACAGAATTATCCAACTCATGAACTTGAACTAGCATCCGTAGTTATAGCCCTGAAGACATGGATGCATTATCTCATGGGAAACCATTGTGAGATTTATTCGGATCACAAGAGCCCGAAGTATATATTCACTCAGAAGGAGCTGAATATGAGTCAGAGAAGATGGATTGAGCTAATCAAGGACTATGACCTGGACATTCACTATCACCCCAGTAAAGCCAATGTGGTAGCAGATTCCCTTAGCAGGTTGCCGTGCCGCTTGAACTCAATGATTTTGAAGGAGCAACCAAGTTTGCACAAGGAGATGGAAGATTTCCGAATGGAATTAGTGAGTGAAGTATTTTTGGCTAGCATAGAACTTCAACCCACTTTGATTAGTCGGATCAAGGAGGCGCAGAAAGGAAATGCTAGTATCGACGGAATCAAACATCGTATCGGTATAGGCAAAGTACCCGGATTCACTGAAGATGAAGGAGTTATGTGGTACAAAGGATGCCTCTGTGTACCAGCAGATTCCGAGTTGAAAGAAGTTATTTTGGAAGAGTCCCATGATACTCTTTATTCTATCCACCCCGAAGGAACAAAGATGTATCAGGATTTTAAGGAGCAATTTTGGTGGCATAAGATGAAGAGAAAATCGGAAGCTATATCGCCAAGTGTGATATATGTCAGAGAGTCAAGGCGGGACATCAGAGACCTGCAGGACTGTTGCAACCATTACAGATCCCGGAATGGAAATGGGATTCCGTTGGAATGGACTTTATCACCGGATTGCCTACTTCTAGTAGGGGAAATGACTCTATCTAGGTCATACTTGACAAATTGTCCAAAGTATCCCATTTCTTACCATTCAAGACCACATACTAGAGTTTGAAGCTAGCAGAGTTGTACATCGCTAGAATCGCCAGTTTGCACGGAATCCCCAAGAACATCGTATCAGATCGAGGAACTTAGTTTACCTCGAGATTATGGAAAAAGTCCAAGAAGGTTTAGGAACCCGACTGGATTTCAGCACAACGTATCACCCTCAGACCGATGGACAAACGGAGCGAGTAAATCAAATACTCAAAGATTTGTTGAGAGCATGTGTGCTAGAGTATGGATCTAAATGGGAAGACTGTCTGCCTTTCGCAGAATTTTCATACAACAACAGTTATCAAGCTAGTTTGCAAACGGCCCCATTTGAATTCATGTATGGAAGAAAGTGTCGCACCCATTTGAATTGGTCGGAAGTAGGAGAGAGTCAGATTTTCGAACCCGACATCCTACGAGAAGCAGAAGAGAAAGTTCACAAGATTCATGAGAACCTCAAGACCGCCCAGTCAAGACAGAAGAGTTACGCCGAGAAGAGACGTCGAGACCTTGCTTTCAATATCGAAGATTTTATGTATCTCAAAGTGTCGCCTTTGAAGGGAATGCAGCGTTTCCAGCTCAAAGGAAAGTTAGCCCCCCGATATATCGGACCCTTCAAGATTCTAAATCGTCGGGGAGAAGTATCATATCAATTGGAACTTCCAGAGGAAATGTCAGCAGTGCACAATGTGTTCCATATATCGTTACTTCGCAAATGCCTTGAAGTTCCGGAGAAGACTGAAGTTTTCAAGAACATTGATCACCGGACCATAGAGATCAACGATGACCTGACGTATCCCAAAGTACCCATCCGTATTTTGGAAGAAGCTTTCAGAACCACCAGAACCCGAAGCATAAAGTTTCTCAAGATTCAGTGGAGCAACCACACTGAAGAAGAAGCTACCTGGGAGCGAGAAGATCACATCAGGACAGAGTTTCCCGATCTCTTTAAATCCTAGGTAATCTTTTTCTTCTTTTTAAAATCTCGGGACAAGATTTCGTTTAAGGAGGGAAGGTTTGTAACATCCCACAAATATGAAACAATGATCATCAAACTCTAATCACTAAAGTTAGGGTTAACAAAAACTTTGATTAAATAAAGACCAAATGAATGCATGTGTGTATGTGATGATTTGATAAATGCATGAATGGACTTGTGTGATTCAACTAAATAGTAAGGAATGGTTCAAATATGAATATAACATCATCTAAAACATTTCCAAGCAGAAACAAATCAAGAGAAAATCAAAAACAAAACAAATAAAGCAAATGGTCATTTTTGCCAATCTTGCTCACTAGGTCACTTTGAGTGTTTCTAGTCCAAGATTTCAAATAGAAAATTTTCCAATTCTTTTCACCCCTTGCTAGACCAAGTAAAAGTGAATCAAAGCCCACCTTTCAAACTTGCAGAAACATTTAGCAACCCCATTCAAATGACAATTCAAAATTGATTCTTTAACATATGTGAAGATCACACCTTTTCAAAACCCAACCAAACCAGTGCACCTTGACCAATCCAACTAACCAGATACTCCCTAGTATGTGCCTAGCAAACCCACCAAGTTTGAATCCAAAATTCAAATTTGAATTTATTTCGGCCATTTCATCAAACACCTTGTCAGCAGCAAACAAACAAACACAAAACACTATAGTCAGCAGTGGTCAGTGCCTAACTTTCTCCCTCTATAGCTCACTCTACACTCTCAGTAGATGATCAAAGTAATCTAACTAGCTTTAGCACCACTATGAGCAAGCCTAGCCATTAATGGTGAGCATGCCGGGAGCACCATTGTCACCCCCATGTCGCCAGCGAGCTAGAGGAAGAACTAGCCTCGCCAACCTTATTTGGGACACGCAGCACCGTCCATATCCACTCTCTTTCCAAGTCCCTCTTCGTGCTAGCCACCGGACCACCTCGGTTCAGCGACACCAGCCCACTGCACGCGCGCTCGCCGCCAGACGTGATCACCAGACCCCAAAGACCAGCCTCGTTCGCGCCTGCATCAGACCACGCACGCTGTGCGCCATTAAAATTGCCATCAGACACGCCCAGAGCGTCGCGACGTTCCGATCATCTCGCACCGCCCCACGCCTCGTCACCATGCCGTTGAGCATCGCCAGGGAGCACAGCACCGCCCCCTATCGTCGCCCATGCCAGTAGCACTCTGTGCCGTCGACACCGACGAGCTCCACCCGCGCCATTTGGTCCCCTTCAGCCACTATAAAAGAAGGCCTCCCCCGCTTGTTTTCTTCACACCAGTTCACTCCCCACCTCTCACTGATCACACCCACTCACTCCCGGAGCAAGGCGAGCACCGGGTGGCCAGAATTTCACTGGAGTTCGCTGCTGCAGAGGAGGAGAGGCGCCGTCGATTGGAGCCGCCCTAGGAGGAGCTGCCGGTACCAGGAGGATCGCCGTCATTGACTTTGTCGTTCGCCCCCGTCGCCGACCATCTCCTGAGCCCCGGGGAGCCTCCCATGAAATGCACTGACCGCGCTAGGGTTCTGTCTCGCGGCGTTTCCCGACGTGGACGATGAACTAGAGCTGTTCGATTAGACTTAGATCCTACGATCCTAATCGCCCCATACCGCTTCGCCCCTTGTTGTCTCACTGACGAGTGGGGTCGCTCACTTAACCAGCCCGTGCGCACACTGTGCGTAGTGGTCCGGCCCAGTTAAACATCCCGCGCAACCCACTAATTCAAATTTAGATTTATTCATTTTATTTCAAACCCAGTTCTGTACCTAGATTCAAAAATCAACCCAGCTCGATTCACTCAACCAAAGTGCATGAAACCAATTTTGTTAGAAAGGTATTGGAATGCTTAAACCTTATTAAATTGTGACACCATTTTAATTAATTAAAATAAAATGGTTAAACCTTATTAAATTGTGACACCATTTTAAATCACATTCCCATGTACTGGAATATATGGTGATGACATGTGTAAACATGATCCCATGTTTGAGATGGAGAATATTAAATCTTAAGTAGTTTTTCAATGAGTAGAACTTCCTTTTCTCAAATAAAATAAATGAGACAAGTGCTTTAATCCTTGTAATGTTAGTGATGATGATAGATCATCTAGTGTGAACCTTTGTGTGATTATTAGAAATTTAAGTATGTTTGGTGATTGTGTACCTCGTATTTATTTATAGACGCTAGTATCGACCAAGGATACAAAGAGGAAGGAGGATACTATGAGGAGGAAGCCAAGGAAAACTTCAACCACTGCTCTGCACAAGGCAAGCCAATACTTGCAAGCTACTCATTAAGCAAGCTACCACTTGCAAGCTCTACTTGCAAACTTATACCCATTGGATGATACCCAATCCTAGTTTTACTTGCAAAGATTAATACTTTATTATCAAAGCTTTCTCTTAGAGTTTACTTAGTAACTTGTAGATAATAGAAGGATATTGCAAGGTAGCATAAAGAGCATAAAACTTGGCCTAAGTTAGATAATCTTGATGTCACCCTGAGGCAGGAGATTGAACTTAGATAAGATACACTTGTTTACCACCCCTCATTAGGATTTACCCCCACTTGTAGATGCTAGTGCTAAGCTTAAAATTTGATCAACTTTAGATGGGAATACTTGGTGAAAATGGTTATGAAAACCTTAGAATGATGAGTCATTCTATTGAAATGTTTTGACATGTGTGCTTGAACACCAGATGATTTTGATGATGAAAATGTTAAGGCATGAGCCTTAGCCCTTTATAAAACTGATGGTTGTCTGGATGCGATACCATTCCAATTTTACCGTACAACCAGAATACCCGAAATTTGGGTAGGGCGTGACTGGAAATTTATATACCTTAGTGTGGGTTCCCTTGCGGCCAAGGTCTAAGCTGAGGCTACCTTGTGAAGATTGTCCACCTGTGTAGTACCCAAGACAACGGTTGGTCATGGTTGGGAGGCCAAACTCACCGGAGAGGTTCCTATACTAGGGAATGTAATGGAAAGGTTAGGATTGATTATCCACATACTGAGTATGGTGAATTCAGGATTGTTCCTGACGGATGTATCGAATGTTGTGGTGAAAGTGTACAATCTCTACAGAGTGTCAAACTATTCGAATAGCCGCGTCCGCGGTTATGGACAGTTGGAGTGGACATACTGTTCCACCGTCAAATGTTTTCAAAAGGACTTGTGAAATAATTTGTGACTTTGACTTGACCACAACAGTGTGGTGACATGAAATTCAAGTTCCCACTTAGGTGTTATAAAACTTTCAACTAGCTTTCCTTGCTTCTAAACTTAGTAGAGGTAAATCTGGCTTTCTGCAAAACAACCCTAGAGCTTAGTATATCCTTTTCAAGACCACTTCACTTGCAAAAATGGTAATCCTTGGATTGCGATGTATGCAATAACATGCATCTGTGATTAAAAATCCGGGTGTTGACATGACTTCTCCCATGTCCTCAAGAACTAAATGAACTACTCGCAAGAAAACATATGGATCAAGATTAGAGATGATATGATGATGAATAAAAATCTGAACATAAACAATAATTCAATGTTTCCACTCACAAGCATCAACTACAAAAGTATTAACACCGAGAAAGTTTCCCTTAAGAACTATGCAAGGTTCAACACAATTGTTACAGCGGGATGGAGTGGTGATGATGGTGCTGGTGGATATGGTGGTGAGGATGATGATGATGATCCCAATGAAGTCTAGCTTGATGGTAGTGTTCATGGCGACGATCTCCCCTCTCCTGGAAGGAATTTCCCTGGCAGAAATCTGTCTGCCGGAGAGCTATTTCTCTTTCTGTAGTTTTCTGCCCTGTAGAGGCGGCGAAATATTTCTATGGTCCCTGCCCGTGTATTAGCATTTTGAGGAGAATATATATGCGAAAGGGCAGACAGGAGGTGGGCTAGGGTGGCCATACCCCTGGTGGCGCGGCCCAGGGTGGCCTGCGCAGGGGGGTGTGGGCCCCTTGTGGCCCATCTCAACCTCCCCTTCTGGCTTCCTTCGTCTTCCGGAAAAATAGGACTTTCCATGTATTTTATGGAATTTTTTGATCTTCGCGAATATTTCATCAAAACACCGCTTTTCCATCAGAATCCTGACTCCGGCCGTTCATCCTCCAAAAGTCATCCAACATGCAAAAATAGATGAAACAACATAAGTATCACCTCTTAATATGAAATATATCAATGAATAGCAGTAAATTATGATATAGAATAGTGATGTAAAATGGACGTATCAATCTCCTTTCCATTACATTGTGCCATCCATAGTTTAAATTGAGATAAACTTAATCTTGTGACAAAACTAGTATTGGTATAACATTTTAAAATGAACTATTTGTAACTGTTTTTCACCTCTACATAAATATATTCTTAGTTCTTCCATAAGATCGTAAGAATATCCTTACTATCGTCCAATGATCATCTTATGATTCATTCTAGTATATGCTCATAATATTTAGAACATAGGACATATCTGGATATGTACATATCACAGTATGATTGATCAAAACATTATTATGTTTTCACTCACCAAGTGTCAAAGCACTTGAATCTTGTTCCACTTATCAAGTGTCAATACACTTGAATCTTGATTCAATTCTTTTCCATGCGACAAGAACCTTTCTTGTTGTTTCCATATTGAAATCATTCAATATCTCATATATGTACGTCTAGAATAACCATATTTGTTTCTCAATCTATCCATATAGACATTGATGCCTAATATTCTGGTTTTGCCTAAGTCTTTCATAGAAATCTAATTCTAATGAAATTATTAACCTTTGTCAATAAAAGATACATCATTTCTAATCAACAATATGTCCTCCACATAATGTATTAGAAATGTGTCTTAGTGCTCCCACTTAATTTCTTGCAAATGCAAGCATCTTCATCGTCTCTGATGAATTTAAACCTTTTAACGGTTTCATCACAGTGAAGAGTCCAACTCCGCGATGCTTACTTCAACCATTCAAGTTTGCATGCTCTTTTTAGCATCATTTGAATTTAACAAAACCCTTTGGATCATGTCATGTACATGTTCTAGATAACCATTATATTATAAGAACTTTGTTTTGTTTGTTCAACTACCATACACCAAAATTATATGTAGTGGTTGCTACATTAATCTGTCCAGACTAAAGATCGCTATGAAAAGATCAAATCTTGGTATAGTCAACTCCTTGAACATTGTCGTAAAATCTTTACCGACATGTCGACTATTTCATAGATGCGAAACATCCATGTCTATTTCTTTATAGATCCAAATACGATCGATAGGTTTCACACCTTTCCGGAGGGTCTTCCAAGTTCAAAAAACTTGATTTCTTGTGTATGGAACTATCATGGATTTTATGGCTTCAAGCCATTTAATGGAGTCAGAGCCCATCATTGCTTCTTTGCATGTAGTTGGTTCATCATTGCTAAACGACAATGATTTACTCTCAAATCTTAGTATTTGATTGTTTATCCGACCTACTTGCTTCAATAGGAACTTAGATCTTCGTGACCATAACCTTTGAGGCACATAAGCTATGAGCATTATGGCTGCCTCCGGAACATTTTCCGGCACTGTGCAACTCAACACATATAGCTAAGGTTCAATAACCTTATCAAAGTTCTATTGTCATCCCACTTAACTTTTGCGAAAAATTCCTTTTTTCAAGAAATTTAACGTTCTAAGCGACAAACACTTTTGTCTTCGGTGTTATGGAGGACCCAACAAATTTTATGGGATAACCTACAAAGACGTGCTTATCCGACTTTGGTTGTAAACATTTTACTTATGCATAGCATACCAAAATTTAAAAAAAGACAAATCGGGTTTTATCCCAAACCATAACCTTTATGGTGTCATTTGAATGGATCACGATGGTGCTCTTTTTAGTGTAAAAGCGGTAGTCTCTAAAGTTTTAATCCTTAAAACATAATGGTAGTTTTAAAAATGACACCTTTGATCTTACCATGTCAAACAAGGTTCGATTTGATCTCTCGAACAAACCATACTCCTATGGTTTATCGAGAAATGGAAATTCATGGAACAATTCCTCAAATCCTAGGTGTTTTGCTAAACATTTAACTCAAATATCTTCCTCTACGATCGAATCATAAACTCTTTATTTTCTTGTTACAATGATTTTCCACTTCATCTTGAAAGTATTTGAACAATTTTCAAATGTTTCATACTTATTCCTTATTAAGTAAATATATAGATACGTTCACTCAAATTTCTGGAGAAAGCATATGAAGTTGAAATATCCACCGCACATGGCTACACATAATGGACTATATACATCAACATGCACAATGTCCAATAAGTTAGTTATCCATTCCTCTTTGGCCTATGAATGGAGTTTTAATTATTCTGAGGAAAGTCTCACAAGCGTCATTTTATCAAAATCAAAGACTCAAAAAATCCATGAACATGGAGTATCTTCATGTTTTCTTTCCAATATAATTTAAACGATGATGTCACTTTGTATGTGATCTTTCAATCATTTGTCTTGCGACATTTTAGCATTAATTTTATGGACGTGATTTCTCCTACTAGACTTGTAAAAGTTCATCCATCTACTATGGAATACGGTAATTATTTGAACAACTATTGTTCTCATAATACCGGAACAAAATAACAATCATTTAAACAAATCTTGAAGGAAAGCTTTGTTGTTAGTGATAAACACAATAACACTTTATTTTTTTGGATGAACATCATCACATATTCTCTTGCTAGTTACTTAGGCCATTTTAGTTCATGAATTGCGTCGTTCTGTATGACATTTCATACCAACCAATTCGGTATCCAATACCCAAGAACCATATTGTTTAAAAAGCAAAGAATACAACCATAACATGTATATCATCTATATACCTTAGCTGGACATTTCCAGTCTCTTCTTTTCTTCCAAATATTTTATAGATTCTCTTTCAGCATTTCCTTTTCCTTTTAAAAGAATCTATCAACATTAATAGTGGTGCCATATATATGACACATAGTCCAAAGCGTGTATAGTCAAATACTAATACCTTTGGACTTGCACTTTGAAGTTGATCACCATCATCAAATGTTTGGCGTTCTATAAAAAATCCATCATTTAGTAATCTTTTAGTATAGTAAACATTTTACCTACATATTCTATTCATCCTTATCATGACAACCTTCATGATCAAGCTACTATAGCCTATAAGGACGAATTACGGGTATAATGGCAGCTCTCAAAACCTTTTTGAGAGATTAGGACGTCTAGCGTCTCCAACCTTTGCAAACTCTCATACAATACGAGAACATGTATTTGCCAAATTATACTCTATCATATTGCAAGCTAAACATTGTTTCGGATATCACAATATGTTTCACACATGATGGTTTCTGAAACAATTCTTTCAGCTCTTATATAACCTTGATATTAAAATAACTTTTGAATATCAAGAATCATGGAGGCAAACATGAATACAATTCTTTCAGCTAAATCTCTCTCTATCATTTCAAGAAGAACATGGAGTCCTTTTCGCCTCTATCTCGTCAAGTAATCTCTTGAAACCCTCTCGCTCTATCGTCTATGCTCAATCCACCGGAGGCCATGAAGACTTTTCAGATCTTTTGTAATCCTTATGTTCAAGTGGTGTTATCCTTTTCTTTATCTGTGGAATCTTGCAGTTGTCTCTGTAATCTTCCTTCATATCTTTCCGGTGGCTGGTTACTTATGACATGACGACAACATCATCATCTTTATCTATCTATGAATCCGGCGAATCGTTTGCATCTATCCTTGTTTTCTAACGAAGTTCCATGAGTTTTTGTCAATACCTTCAGTCTGTTTCGGTAGTTGGATTGCATGGTTTTCTTATTCATGTGCGGGGTAATGCTTTGGGTGCGGGATGGAGTAGCTACCATACCACTACTCTTATCATTCGCTCTTGTACATTGAATTGGTGAATTAATGTGATTTCACTCATTCCATGGAAGTTAGAAGTGGCCTTTATTCCTTGATACTTTCACTTCCGTCTTTGTTTTTCCGGAGTGCTCTCTCGAAGTAAGTATTCAATAATCTCTTGTTGGTGATCTCGTCCTTTCCTACACGGAGCAAAATCTTCAATTACCTGGTGGAAACAAACGCAAACTCTTTTCTATCCTCGTCTTTCTACCGGTGCTTGACATCCCCAAACAAGATGAAAGGAAGCTATCTCTCTTTGTTTCATCAATTCTTTTCTGTGGTAAAGCCATTTATGGTTGATGCCATCAGCCGCAAATCTATTGCGTTAGCCTCAAGGCTAAAGAAAGCAATAAGTATATCTACAATCAACTCCAGATCCTCCATATTCTTGCTTCTCGGAATTCCACCATGATCTGGCTTCACATCCGTCTCTGGAAGTTATATCCGCGCACCTCAATTGCGTGATCCTTTGGTTCTTATCGGCGCAAGAAGAATCTAATCCGACAATGTCTAACTAAATCTTTCTGTGATATCAAGGGACTCTATTGTTTGAAGACAATATTGTTTCCGTACTTCATTTCTCAAATCCGAGAGAAGATACGATGCTATTGTCATAGTGGTTCAAACCTCTCCAATCTAGCTCTTTTTCTCCCGGCGACACAAATTTCCATCCTCTCTCGTATCAGTAAATCTTTAATCTTAATGGTGTGTCTTTCTTTATCCATGATACATCATCTTGTCCTTTCTTTCACAAGTGGTTCTATTCTTTTATCATGTTTCTTGAGAAAACCGGAGCTATGTTCATCCTATCCTTCTTGTCTCACGACCATCCTTCAACTCTTCTAACCTTTGTTTCTCTAGCAAAACGCAAGACTCGCAACAAGTCTAGCAAGTTATTCCGTTGTTCATCAACTTGGGAACGTGAGGATCACCTTCGTTCGAACACCGCCTCTCCTTGTGTTGTTTTTCTTTTTCCTAGGAATCTCGGGGCGAGATTCTTATTTAGTGGGGGAGAGTTGTAGCATCCCAATTGTCTAACAATTGCAATGATACTAGCCTAGTCTATATAGATGCTACTTCCTACATATAATTGTTGCATCATCATTATATCATGCTCATGTCATCATGCCACCTTGCATTTGAGCATCATATAAAAACCCTTTTGATTTGGTTCTTCTCTCATATGCATTGTTAATTGTATTTGCCTCTTGATATTGTATTTGGTTCTTGATATATTGTTTAATGCCCAAGTTGAGTTGGGGGCATCTCTTTTATTTAACTCCACCACCTTTCTTGTCATCATCCCATCATTCCACCATTCCACCATATATGAGCTTGGCACTTATTGGTTTTACCTCTAGCTCATGTGGGTTGGGATGGATCCAATTCTTTTCCACATGCTCTCATCTTGGCATCATTTTGCTTTCACATTCTTGATATATGAGAGCCACATGGCCACCTTTGCATGCCTTGTGAGTGGAACCTTTTCCCTAGCTTTCATATGTGTTGTTTTGGGGTTATCTTCATGTTTGGATATTTTTGGGTTTACTAAAATACCTAGTGGCACATACACACTAGCAAGTCCCATTTCTATTCAAACATGATCATCTCCATCTACTCCACATGGGGCATCTTTTTTTTTAATTCTTTTTGCTTGGCTTTTAATCCAATTTTGGGAATGCATAATAATAATGCCAGGTTAATATTATTGTTCTCACAAGATTAAGCATGGCATTAAATATTTTGCATGGGCCATGCAAGTGCCACCTTTTCTAGTATTTGGTTTTTATCATCTCTCTCCCTCTCTCCCTCCTTTTTGGCTTGGTCTTAGTTGATCTTGCTTAAACCATTCTACCTCATCTCATCCCTCTCTTTTTCTTGACTTGATCTTGTTGGAGCTTGTCATGCTCTAGCTTGGTCTTGTCAAAAGAAAGCCACTCCATCTATCTCTCTCTCTAAACCCTACACCATCACCTACCCATCTAACCATACCCCCATCCAAGCTAAACCCTACCACCCTAATCATCATATCCCCCCTCTCTCTCTTCTCCTTCTAAACCTAACCCTCCCTTAGTCTCCATGCCGAGCCCCACCTTGCAGGTCCCACCTGGCCACCTACCCCTGCCCTAGCTACCCTCCATCCCAACCAAAACCCTAGCTACACCCGAGCCACCCATTCCTCTACCACACCCTAAACCCGAGCCTCTCTCCCTCCTTTCTCTTTAACCACACGGCTCTCCTCTGGCCTTCTCCAGATCTGGCCGAGGCGCCTGTCCTTCCTCCCTCCCTCTCCACCGACCCCAGCTCTCTCTCGCTGGACACCGTCGGCCTCCACTGACTTCCGCCGATCCAGTCGGGCAGCACGACGTGGGAGTGGTTGAGGAGTACCAGGAGGACCCCCTGCTTCGCCCGGTACACGCCAGCGAGGAGGAGGAGCACCGGCATCGCCTGGACCACCGCCGACCCGACGCGAAACCCTAGCCGCCGTCCGCGAGCCACGTCGACGATCGCCAGCGCCCCTGCCCGATCCAACGCCACCGACAGCCTCCCGGTGAGCTGCTGCACCTCTCTGACACCCTCCCGCTGTTTCTCTCTTCCTAGACGAGCGGATCCCGGCGACGAACGCCCTCTGTGCACGGCAGGTTCGTCGTCGTCTGTTCTCTGTACCTCGCGTATCCCTCATCTCACCGCGTAGCCCCACCTGACACAACCCCCTAGCCTACCGCAGCGGCTCCGCCCACCGCGCGCGTGGCCCGCGTCGCGGGTTCGAACCCTGCACCGAGCCATACTGCCGAGCACCGATCGATCGGCAGAGAGCAGAGGAAGAAGCACAGTACACGTCGCCGCTTTTGCAGTTAACCCCTGCCTAGTTTTTATGCTTAACCCGCGGTACCCTTTTGGCCCACCAGTCAGCCGTCGTGCAATCTTGCAGAAAAGCCCCTCGGTTTTCTCCGGCCTTAACCCGCGCTACCACGGATGCCCCACGTGTCACGCCCCGGCTGGCGCGCCCGCGAGTGGGTCCGTGTGTGCCGTGGCCCCACATGTCATTCGCTTGAGCTAGATTAGGCCGCGGTGTAAAATGTTTTCCGTGCGCTGTGGAGTCCCAGTCAGCACTGGCCCCACCCGTCAGTGGCTGGGGTTAGCTGTTCCTGAGTACAAAAAGCTTTTCTGTAATCTGTTTAAATTCAAACTTTTTCAAAATTAATTCAAATTCAAATTTAATTCTGTTTTTAAATAACTTTTAAAATACAAATCCAAATAATACAAATAATATATGTTTTCAAATCAGAAAAATGTGAGGATTTCAAATATGCCACCCAAAATATATTTTGTACACTTTATTTTCCAAGTTAATTAAAATTACAATAAAATACCCTTTTGACTTAATTAATTAATAACTATTGTTTTATAACTCCAAATTTAACAAATAATATGTCTAAAATGATTAGCTCGACGAGACCTTTCTGTTTATGCATTCCATGTTCTGTTTTGCAGCATGCATCGTAGAAATATAAAGTGTACAGCAACTAATTTGAGTATAAAATATGATTAAAACCCCATAAAATGATTTAATATTGTACTTCACACCTCACCCATGCCATGCTACTTTATTGCCATGCAAATTGTGCATCATTCATCATGGCATGATTGTTTGCTTGTAACATTTAATTCATATGCTTGCGCACTTTATTTATGTTGGCCCTTGTTTGTTTGGTTCTTCCCCGAATAGACGCTGAGCAGGGGATATACCAAGAGAATCAGGAGCACTACCCAGATCCATCACTTGCTTCAACTGAGCTGCCAGGCAAGCACTACCACATGCTTGCATACATATAGTACCTATTGCCTCTTTCTTATTCTTGCATCATTGAGTCGCGATTGCATTAAATTGAATCCCAAGTATTGCATAGCCTTTACATTTAAACCCCACCGAAGCTTGTTCCTCCATCCCATGAGCCATTACTACAGGAGTTGTTTGAGCCATGCGAGTCGTAGAATAGCATGTGTAGGGTATGTGAGTGTCTGATGGATAACGAGGTACCTAAACAACTTAACCTGAGTAGTAATGGGATAACTAATGAAAGTGGCATCGGTGAGCCATATTCGCTATTTGGTTTTTCAGGCTCACTTGTGTCCCGTAGGACCCTGAGTACTTGATTCCTGTTCCTTGAATATTCGCGCTATCCACATCCGGGAGGCTTATGAACCCCCCTGAGCCAGATCTTGATTCATTCTTATTTCTTGGGGCCACAAACTAGTTTGAGGTTTTATTTACTATCTTGTACTTATGCCATGCTTTACTGCTTTATTTAAATTGTGCGAGGTACTGCATCTTGCTTAGGTCCGTGACCCGTTTGCTGTGTCGACAAGCCCGGTCACACTTTCGGTTCCCATTGTTTGATACCACACAAACCTTGAGTCCGTCTCGTGGCCGCCAGCTTGCTATGGTAGCTTAATGGGGTGGCCCCCTGAAATATTTCTGAATCCTGTGATTGCTTTGTCGTGACTGCCTCGTTGGGTTTTGATTTGGTTTTTCCGAGGCATATCGAGTGTGTGTTGCTATTTGTGCACCCCTGCAGGGTAAAAATTTCTGAAAGCCGTGTCCGCGGTTATGGACGACTTGGAGCACAGTTTCTCGATCATAGACAAGCATAACTAAAGTACCGCTTTTAATTTGACTAGACTAGGTACCTGACTAGTAAATAGTGCAACACTCATGGAATGGATAATAAAACTGCCAACGGATGGGGGGGGGGTTGTTCGTCCGCTTCCTCATCGGTAAGCGGGGAGGAGGATGGATCTGTGGAGATTACCATTATAACCGTTATAACTGTCATTATTAATTCACGGACATCCGTCTATCTCTGGTTAGGCGGATGGTTAGTAGCATATCTATAGAATTGCTAGGGTTTATCTTTTGCTGCAATTGCGTCACCCGGGTTGTGTCCCTTTAGAGGCATAAAGACTTGTTGAGTACCCCTAGGGTCTCACACGATAAATTATTGGTTCGATGAACAGTACACTCGCAAGATGGATACTGGGTGGAAGAGACGGACGATGTGGGCAACGATCATTCGTGTAGAGATTCCGGAACGGGATCCGTGAGATCTGTGGGCGGATCTGCTTATTTATGGGGCATCTTATGCCGATTTGCTTATCCGCATCGGATTTTGTCTTCCGCCCGCTTGATACTGTTGATTGATGTATGAGGAGATATCCTAAACTATTATATCTATCTAGGATATTTGGATCTTGCCGATGTATGCTATATTTCCTTTCTTTTTAGATGGAATGGCTCGATGTACTATTGTATGGTGGCTTGCATACATACTCATTTGTGTATGTAGTTGATCCCTTCGCTCGCCGACACGCCGCTTCTTGTCCCGATGTTTGGAAATGGTTGGGACGGCCGAAAGGTTCTACCTGTGAGTGGCATTTGGGCCCCACCGTACTATTTCAACCATTTCGCTCATCCAGCTTGTAACTAGGAGCGTAATTCACCGAGGTAGTTACAATTGGTATCGAGCCATCCCGCCTTCGTGGTCTCAGCCAAATGGTCGTTGTCTGCCTAGCAAATATTTTGGGTAGTTATGTATACTAGGGAAAAACAAAAGCGAGAGTAGGACTTTCCATTTTCTTCTTACCCAACCACCCACCCTTTTCTCGGTAAGGACGTGTAACGTTTTCAATCCTCTTCTCAAAATTCAAACTAGGATTCACGTGTTCGGGTTTCCGTAGTACCATAGGTTGTGTGTGTGTAATTCCTTGTCTATCTGCATCCAATTTGTTATCTTTATCCGCCTTTTGGTTATCAAGCTGGTACGTTCCATACCGATGTGCTTTTGCAAACCGGGCGCGATCTATCCGACTCCTTGTTAACCGTGCCATCTTCTTAAGGGTGTCCTTCCTTCTAGCAACTCCACATTCTCGTGAAACCATCAGTTGCTAATCTCTATCTGATAAGTGATTTTGTGCATCTATTAGTATTTTAATGCCGAAAATGCGGAAAAAATTTCTTTGATACATCTGTGTTTCCACACTCCTTTCCAGTCGTGTGTGAAACATTATCTATCTCCCTTTTATCAGCATGTCCATGCTAACTCATTCTTTTGTCACCGCGCTTAATCCTCGAGTTTCGCTTTTCATCAACATTTCTCTTGGGCTAATTACATAACATGTGTCGATCCGATGCTGGTGATTGTAATTTGGCTCTCGGCATAGCTATATTCCACTCATGATAAGTGTCGATTGGAATATGGAAAATGCTATCAACACCAGCCTCTAAATGGTGACGGGTATCTCCTGTGATTTTGAGTACACCGTGATCATATCTATGCATATTCAAGCATCTTTGGCAATCCGGAGTTTCTCAAAGCACTACGGCGTCTATCATCTGTTCATCATGCTGCACATCTTTTTCAACTCCATATCTGCACATCTTTTTCGTCTCTGATAGCTCATACCATAAGCAAAGCTATATCATCGGTTCTTCACCAAGATCTCTTTATCTTTGTAACCGGTGATCCAATAGACAATGTGAACCAGGTGACATCTCTTTTTCTTTCGAAGGACCAGATAATCTATTCTTCCAAAGGCATCTTCTTCAACACGAACCCGTTTTAATATTGATCTTTCTAAGAGCGTTGAGCTCGTGGAAGTGTTCGAGCATTTGTTCATTCCTCTCGCCTTTTGAACTTGATATTCTGGGAATATCTTGTTAATCCATGGTGGTATATGTTGATAATATGCTTGCCTATTCCATATCAATGGAAGAACATGGAATATCATTTGTGTCTCTTCTCTCAAGCTTCGTGAGCACTGCCTGTGTGCAAAGTTCTCAAAGTGTCAATTCGCTTCTTGAAGTCACCTATCTCGCCACGCCCTTCTATTAAATAGATTGCTTCAATTCTGGAATTTGCAAGTCCATTGTTAATTCCATCCCCCATCTTCAACCAATCCGGAGTTGTTCCTTGTTGACAAGTTATCATCGTCGTTCCGCTAAAGTTTTTCCTCAAAACTGCTAAATCTCTCTCTATCATTTCAAGAAGAACATGGAGTCCTTTTCGCCTCTATCTCGTCAAGTAATCTCTTGAAACCCTCTCGCTCTATCGTCTATGCTCAATCCACCAGAGGCCATGAAGACTTTTCAGATCTTTTGTAATCCTTATGTTCAAGTGGTGCTATCTTTTTCTTTATCTGTGGAATCTTGCAGTTGTCTCGTAATCTTCCTTCATATCTTTCCGTGGCTGGTTACTTATGACATGACGACAACATCATCATCTTTATCTATCTATGAATCCGGCGAATCATTTGCATCTATCCTTGTTTTCTAACGAAGTTCCATGAGTTTTTGTCAATACCTTCAGTCTGTTTCGGTAGTTGGATTGCATGGTTTTCTTATTCATGTGCGGAGTAATGCTTTGGGTGCGGGATGGAGTAGCTACCATACCACTACTCTTATCATTCGCTCTTGTACATTGAATTGGTGAATTAATGTGATTTCACTCATTCCATGGAAGTTAGAAGTGGCCTTTATTCCTTGATACTTTCACTTCCGTCTTTGTTTTTCCGGAGTGCTCTCTCGAAGTAAGTATTCAATAATCTCTTGTTGGTGATCTCGTCCTTTCCTACACGGAGCAAAATCTTCAATTACCTGGTGGAAACAAACGCAAACTCTTTTCTATCCTCGTCTTTCTACCGGTGCTTGACATCCCCAAACAAGATGAAAGGAAGCTATCTCTCTTTGTTTCATCAATTCTTTTCTGTGGTAAAGCCATTTATGGTTGATGCCATCAGCCGCAAATCTATTGCGTTAGCCTCAAGGCTAAAGAAAGCAATAAGTATATCTACAATCAACTCCAGATCCTCCATATTCTTGCTTCTCGGAATTCCACCATGATCTGGCTTCACATCCGTCTCTGGAAGTTATATCCGCGCACCTCAATTGCGTGATCCTTTGGTTCTTACCGGTGCAAGAAGAATCTAATCCGACAATGTCTAACTAAATCTTTCTGTGATATCAAGGGACTCTATTGTTTGAAGGCAATATTGTTTCCGTACTTCATTTCTCAAATCCGAGAGAAGATACGATGCTATTGTCATAGTGGTTCAAACCTCTCCAATCTAGCTCTTTTTCTCCCGGCGACACAAATTTCCATCCTCTCTCGTATCAGTAAATCTTTAATCTTAATGGTGTGTCTTTCTTTATCCATGATACATCATCTTGTCCTTTCTTTCACAAGTGGTTCTATTCTTTTATCATGTTTCTTGAGAAAACCGGAGCTATGTTCATCCTATCCTTCTTGTCTCACGACCATCCTTCAACTCTTCTAACCTTTGTTTCTCTAGCAAAACGCAAGACTCGCAACAAGTCTAGCAAGTTATTCCGTTGTTCATCAACTTGGGAACGTGAGGATCACCTTCGTTCGAACACCGCCTCTCCTTGTGTTGTTTTTCTTTTTCCTAGGAATCTCGGGGCGAGATTCTTATTTAGTGGGGGAGAGTTGTAGCATCCCAATTGTCTAACAATTGCAATGCTACTAGCCTAGTCTATATAGATGCTACTTCCTACATATAATTGTTGCATCATCATTATATCATGCTCATGTCATCATGCCACCTTGCATTTGAGCATCATATAAAACCCTTTTGATTTGGTTCTTCTCTCATATGCATTGTTAATTGTATTTGCCTCTTGATATTGTATTTGGTTCTTGATATATTGTTTAATGCCCAAGTTGAGTTGGGGGCATATCTTTTATTTAACTCCACCACCTTTCTTGTCATCATCCCATCATTCCACCATTCCACCATATATGAGCTTGGCACTTATTGGTTTTACCTCTAGCTCATGTGGGTTGGGATGGATCCAATTCTTTTCCACATGCTCTCATCTTGGCATCATTTTGTTTTCACATTCTTGATATATGAGAGCCACATGGCCACCTTTGCATGCCTTGTGAGTGGAACCTTTTCCCTAGCTTTCATATGTGTTGTTTTGGGGTTATCTTCATGTTTGGATATTTTTGGGTTTACTAAAATACCTAGTGGCACATACACACTAGCAAGTCCCATTTCTATTCAAACATGATCATCTCCATCTACTCCACATGGGGCATCTTTTTTTTTAATTCTTTTTGCTTGGCTTTTAATCCAATTTTGGGAATGCATAATAATAATGCCAGGTTAATATTATTGTTCTCACAAGATTAAGCATGGCATTAAATATTTTGCATGGGCCATGCAAGTGCCACCTTTTCTAGTATTTGGTTTTTATTTGAATCTTGAGTGGATCATCATCTCTCTCCCTCTCTCCCTCCTTTTTGGCTTGGTCTTAGTTGATCTTGCTTAAACCATTCTACCTCATCTCATCCCTCTCTTTTTCTTGACTTGATCTTGTTGGAGCTTGTCATGCTCTAGCTTGGTCTTGTCAAAAGAAAGCCACTCCATCTATCTCTCTCTCTAAACCCTACACCATCACCTACCCATCTAACCATACCCCCATCTAAGCTAAACCCTACCACCCTAATCATCATATCCCCCCTCTCTCTCTTCTCCTTCTAAACCTAACCCTCCCTTAGTCTCCATGCCGAGCCCCACCTTGCAGGTCCCACCTGGCCACCTACCCCTGCCCTAGCTACCCTCCATCCCAACCAAAACCCTAGCTACACCCGAGCCACCCATTCCTCTACCACACCCTAAACCCGAGCCTCTCTCCCTCTAGCTCTCTCTCTGACTGCAGGCCCCATCAGCCGAGCCTCCCCTCTGGCCCTACCGTCCCCACCTGGCAGCCCTCCTTCACCACCTCGTCCTGCCCTGCCGAGCACGTGAAGGAGGAGAGAAAAAGTGGCCGAGCCACCTTTTCCATCTACCCCGCGGCCACATGTTCCTCCCCTCCCTCCTTTCTCTTTAACCACACGGATCTCCTCTGGCCTTCTCCAGATCTGGCCGAGGCGCCTGTCCTTCCTCCCTCCCTCTCCACCGACCCCAGCTCTCTCTCGCCGGACACCGTGGCTCCACTCCACACTGCCGATCCTGTCGGGCAGCACGAGGTGGGTGTGTTTGAGGAGTACCAGGAGGACCCGCTGCTTCGCCCGGTACACGCCAGCGAGGAGGAGGAGCACCGGCATCGCCTGGACCACCGCCGACCCGACGTGAAACCCTAGCCACCGTCCGCGAGCCACGTCGATGATCGCCAGCGCCCCTGCCCGATCCAACGCCACCGACAGCCTCCCGGTGAGCTGCTGCACCTCTCTGACACCCTCCCGCTGTTTCTCTCTTCCTAGACGAGCGGATCCCGGTGACGCCCTCGCAGGCACGCAGGTTTGTCGTCAGATGTTCTCTCAGACCTCGCGTATCCCTCATCTCACCGCGTAGCCCACGACAACCCCTAACCTACCGCAGCGGCTCCGCCCACCACGCGCGTGGCCCGCGTCGCGGGTTCGAACCCTGCATCGAGCCCGCCCTGTCGAGCACCGATTGATCGACAGAGAGCAGAGGAAGAAGCACAGTACACGTCGCCGCTTTTGCAGTTAACCCCCTGCCTAGTTTTTATGCTTAACCCGCAGTACCCTTTTGGCCCACCAGTCAGCCGCCGTTCAATCTTGCAGAAAAGCCCCTCGGTTTTCTCCGGCCTTAACCCGCGCTACCACGGATGCCCCACGTGTCACGCCCCGGCTGGCGCGCCCGCGAGTGGGTCCGTGTGTGCCGTGGCCCCACATGTCATTCGCTTGAGCTAGATTAGGCATGTGTAAAATGTTTTCCGTATTTGTGGAGTCCCAAATAAGACTGGCCCCACCCATTGGCTGGCTGGGTTAGCTTCTGAGTCCAAAAAGCTTTTCTGTAATCTGTTTAAATTCAAACTTTTTCAAAATTAATTCAAATTCAAATTTAATTCTGTTTTTAAATAACTTTTAAAATACAAATCCAAATAATACAAATAATATATGTTTTCAAATCATAAAAATGTGAGGATTTCAAATATGCCACCCAAAATATATTTTGTACACTTTATTTTCCAAGTTAATTAAAATTACAATAAAATACCCTTTTGACTTAATTAATTAATAACTATTGTTTTATAACTCCAAATTTAACAAATAATATGTCTAAAATGATTAGCTCGACGAGACCTTTCTGTTTATGCATTCCATGTTCTGTTTTGCAGCATGCATCGTAGAAATATAATGTGTACAGCAACTAATTTGAGTATAAAATATGATTAAAACCCCATAAAATGATTTAATCTTGTACTTCACACCTCACCCATGCCATGCTACTTTATTGCCATGCAAATTGTGCATCATTCATCATGGCATGATTGTTTGCTTGTCGCATTTAATTCATATGCTTGCGCACTTTATTTATGTTGGCCCTTGTTTGTTTGGTTCTTCCCCGAATAGACGCTGAGCAGGGGATATACCAAGAGAACCAGGAGCACTACCCAGATCCATCACTTGCTTCAACTGAGCTGCCAGGCAAGCACTACCACATGCTTGCATACATATAGTACCTATTGCCTCTTTCTTATTCTTGCATCATTGAGTCGCGATTGCATTAAATTGAATCCCAAGTATTGCATAGCCTTTACATTTAAACCCACGACGCTTGTTCCTCCATCCCATGAGCCATTACTACGAGTTGTTTGAGCCATGCAGTCGAGAACATGTGTAGGGTATGTGAGTGTCTGATGGATAACGAGGTACCTAAACAACTTAACCTGAGTAGTAATGGGATAACTAATGAAAGTGGCATCGGTGAGCCATATTCGCTATTTGGTTTTTCAGGCTCACTTGTGTCCCGTAGGACCCCGAGTACTTGATTCCTGTTCCTTGAATATTCGCGCTATCCACATCCGGGAGGCTTATGAACTCCCCTGAGCCAGAGCTTGATTCATTCTTATTTCTTGGGGCCACAAACTAGTTTGAGGTTTTATTTACTATCTTGTACTTATGCCATGCTTTACTGCTTTATTTAAATTGTGCGAGGTACTGCACACTGTCTGTTAGGTCTGACCCGTTTTGCTGTGTCGACAAGCCCGGTCACACTTTCGGGTTCCCGATCGTTTACCCCGCCACACAAACCTTGAGTCTGTCTCGTAGAGCCAACCGTTGCGGGTAGCTTAATGGGGTGGCCCTGAAATATTTCGAATCTGTGATTGCTTTGTCGTCGCCTCGTTGGGTTTTGATTTGGTTTTCCGAGGCATATCAGTGTGTGTTGCTATTTGTGCACCCTGCAGGTAAAACTTTCAAAGCCGTGTCCGCGGTTATGGACGACTTGGAGCACAGTTTCTCGATCATAGACAAGCATAACTAAAGTACCGCTTTTAATTTGACTAGACTAGGTACCTGACTAGTAAATAGTGCAACACTCATGGAATGGATAATAAAACTGCCAACGGATGGGGGGGGGGTTGTTCGTCCGCTTCCTCATCGGTAAGCGGGGAGGAGGATGGATCTGTGGAGATTACCATTATAACCGTTATAACTGTCATTATTAATTCACGGACATCCGTCTATCTCTGGTTAGGCGGATGGTTAGCGAGTATCTATAGAATTGCTAGGGTTTATCTTTTGCTGCAATTGCGTCACCCCAGGTTGTGTTCCCTTTAGAGGCATAAAGACTTGCTGAGTACCCCTAGGGTCTCACACGATAAATTATTGGTTCAGATGAACAGGTACACTCGCAAGATGGATACTGGGTGGAAGAGACGGACGATGTGGGCAACGATCATTCGGTGTAGAGATTCCGGGAACGGGGATCCGTGAGATCTGTGGGCGGGATCTGCTTATTTATGGGGCATCTTATGCCGATTTGCTCCTTATCCGTACTCGGATTTTGTCTTCCGCTTCCGCTTGATACTCTGTTGATTGATGTATGAGGAGATATCCTAAACTATTATATCTATCTAGGATATTTGGATCTTGCCGTATGGCGTTGCTATATTTCCTTTCTTTTTAGATGGAATGGCTCTGATGTACTATTGTATGGTGGCTTGCATACATACTCATTTGTGTATGTAGTTGATCCCTTCGCCTGCCGATTACGCCGCCCGTTCTTGTCCCGATGTTTGGAAATGGTTGGGACGGCCGAAAGGTCTACCTGTGAGTGGCATTTGGGCCCCACCGTACTATTTCAACCATTTCTGCTCATCCAGGCTTGTAACTAGGAGCGTAATTCACCGAGGTAGTTACAATTGGTATCAGAGCCATCCCGCCCTTCAGGGTCTCAGCCAAATGGTCGTTGTCTGTCTAGCAAATATTTTGGGTAGTTATGTATACTAGGGAAAAACAAAACGCGAGAGTAGGACTGCTTCCATTTTTCTTCTTACCCAACCACCCACCCTTTTCTGGTAAGGACGTGTAACGTTTTCAATCCTCTTCTCAAAATTCAAACTAGGATTCACGTGTTCTGGGTTTCCGTAGTACCATAGGTTGTGTGTGTGTGTAATTCCTTGTCTATCTGTTGCATCCAATTTGTTATCTTTATCTGCCTTTTTGGTTATCAACTGTTGGTACGTTCCATACTGACAGGCTTTTGCAAACCGGCGCGATCTATCTGACTCCTTGTTAACCGGTGCCATCTTCTTAAGGGTGTCCTTCCTTCTAGCAACTCCACATTCTGTGAAACCATCAGTTGCTAATCTCTATCTGATAAGTGATTTTGTGCATCTATTAGTATTTTAATGCCGAAAATGCGGAAAAAATTTCTTTGATACATCTGTGTTTCCACACTCCTTTCCAGTCGTGTGTGAAACATTATCTATCTCCCTTTTATCAGCATGTCCATGCTAACTCATTCTTTTGTCACCGGCGCTTAATCCTGGAGTTTCGTTTCATCAACATTTCTCTTGGGCTAATTACATAACATGTGTCGATCCGATGCTGGTGATTGTAATTTGGCTCTCGGCATAGCTATATTCCACTCATGATAAGTGTCGATTGGAATATGGAAAATGCTATCAACACCAGCCTCTAAATGGTGACGGGTATCTCCTGTGATTTTGAGTACACCGTGATCATATCTATGCATATTCAAGCATCTTTGGCAATCCGGAGTTTCTCAAAGCACTACGGCGGTCTATCATCTGTTCATCATGCTGCACATCTTTTTCAACTCCATATCTGCACATCTTTTTCGTCTCTGATAGCTCATACCATAAGCAAAGCTATATCATCGGTTCTTCACCAAGATCTCTTTATCTTTGTAACCGGTGATCCAATAGACAATGTGAACCAGGTGACATCTCTTTTTCTTCCGAAGGACCAGATAATCTATTCTTCCAGTGCATCTTCTTCAACACGAACCCGTGCTCTTAATATTGATCTTTCTAAGAGCGTTGAGCTCAGGAAGTGTTCGAGCATTTGTTCATTCCTCTCGCCTTTTGAACTTGATATTCTGGGAATATCTTGTTAATCCATGGTGGTATATGTTGATAATATGCTTGCCTATTCCATATCAATGGAAGAACATGGAATATCATCTGTGTCTCTTCTCTCAAGCTTCGTGAGCACTGCCTGTGTGCAAAGTTCTCAAAGTGTCAATTCTGGCTTCTTGAAGTCACCTATCTCGGCCACGTCCTTCTATTAAATAGATTGCTTCAATTCTGGAATTTGCAAGTCCATTGTTAATTCCATCCCCCATCTTCAACCAATCCGGAGTTGTTCCTTGTTGACAAGTTATCATCGTCGTTCCGCTAAAGTTTTTCCTCAAAACTGCTAAATCTCTCTCTATCATTTCAAGAAGAACATGGAGTCCTTTTCGCCTCTATCTCGTCAAGTAATCTCTTGAAACCCTCTCGCTCTATCGTCTATGCTCAATCCACCGGAGGCCATGAAGACTTTTCAGATCTTTTGTAATCCTTATGTTCAAGTGGTGTTATCCTTTTCTTTATCTGTGGAATCTTGCAGTTGTCTCTGTAATCTTCCTTCATATCTTTCCGGTGGCTGGTTACTTATGACATGACGACAACATCATCATCTTTATCTATCTATGAATCCGGCGAATCGTTTGCATCTATCCTTGTTTTCTAACGAAGTTCCATGAGTTTTTGTCAATACCTTCAGTCTGTTTCGGTAGTTGGATTGCATGGTTTTCTTATTCATGTGCGGAGTAATGCTTTGGGTGCGGGATGGAGTAGCTACCATACCACTACTCTTATCATTCGCTCTTGTACATTGAATTGGTGAATTAATGTGATTTCACTCATTCCATGGAAGTTAGAAGTGGCCTTTATTCCTTGATACTTTCACTTCCGTCTTTGTTTTTCCGGAGTGCTCTCTCGAAGTAAGTATTCAATAATCTCTTGTTGGTGATCTCGTCCTTTCCTACACGGAGCAAAATCTTCAATTACCTGGTGGAAACAAACGCAAACTCTTTTCTATCCTCGTCTTTCTACCGGTGCTTGACATCCCCAAACAAGATGAAAGGAAGCTATCTCTCTTTGTTTCATCAATTCTTTTCTGTGGTAAAGCCATTTATGGTTGATGCCATCAGCCGCAAATCTATTGCGTTAGCCTCAAGGCTAAAGAAAGCAATAAGTATATCTACAATCAACTCCAGATCCTCCATATTCTTGCTTCTCGGAATTCCACCATGATCTGGCTTCACATCCGTCTCTGGAAGTTATATCCGCGCACCTCAATTGCGTGATCCTTTGGTTCTTACCGGCGCAAGAAGAATCTAATCCGACAATGTCTAACTAAATCTTTCTGTGATATCAAGGGACTCTATTGTTTGAAGGCAATATTGTTTCCGTACTTCATTTCTCAAATCCGAGAGAAGATACGATGCTATTGTCATAGTGGTTCAAACCTCTCCAATCTAGCTCTTTTTCTCCCGGCGACACAAATTTCCATCCTCTCTCGTATCAGTAAATCTTGAATCTTAATGGTGTGTCTTTCTTTATCCATGATACATCATCTTGTCCTTTCTTTCACAAGTGGTTCTATTCTTTTATCATGTTTCTTGAGAAAACCGGAGCTATGTTCATCCTATCCTTCTTGTCTCACGACCATCCTTCAACTCTTCTAACCTTTGTTTCTCTAGAAAAACGCAAGACTCGCAACAAGTCTAGCAAGTTATTCCGTTGTTCATCAACTTGGGAACGTGAGGATCACCTTCGTTCGAACACCGCCTCTCCTTGTGTTGTTTTTCTTTTTCCTAGGAATCTCGGGGCGAGATTCTTATTTAGTGGGGGAGAGTTGTAGCATCCCAATTGTCTAACAATTGCAATGCTACTAGCCTAGTCTATATAGATGCTACTTCCTACATATAATTGTTGCATCATCATTATATCATGCTCATGTCATCATGCCACCTTGCATTTGAGCATCATATAAAAACCCTTTTGATTTGGTTCTTCTCTCATATGCATTGTTAATTGTATTTGCCTCTTGATATTGTATTTGGTTCTTGATATATTGTTTAATGCCCAAGTTGAGTTGGGGGCATATCTTTTATTTAACTCCACCACCTTTCTTGTCATCATCCCATCATTCCACCATTCCACCATATATGAGCTTGGCACTTATTGGTTTTACCTCTAGCTCATGTGGGTTGGGATGGATCCAATTCTTTTCCACATGCTCTCATCTTGGCATCATTTTGTTTTCACATTCTTGATATATGAGAGCCACATGGCCACCTTTGCATGCCTTGTGAGTGGAACCTTTTCCCTAGCTTTCATATGTGTTGTTTTGGGGTTATCTTCATGTTTGGATATTTTTGGGTTTACTAAAATACCTAGTGGCACATACACACTAGCAAGTCCCATTTCTATTCAAACATGATCATATCCATCTACTCCACATGGGGCATCTTTTTTTTTAATTCTTTTTGCTTGGCTTTTAATCCAATTTTGGGAATGCATAATAATAATGCCAGGTTAATATTATTGTTCTCACAAGATTAAGCATGGCATTAAATATTTTGCATGGGCCATGCAAGTGCCACCTTTTCTAGTATTTGGTTTTTATTTGAATCTTGAGTGGATCATCATCTCTCTCCCTCTCTCCCTCCTTTTTGGCTTGGTCTTAGTTGATCTTGCTTAAACCATTCTACCTCATCTCATCCCTCTCTTTTTCTTGACTTGATCTTGTTGGAGCTTGTCATGCTCTAGCTTGGTCTTGTCAAAAGAAAGCCACTCCATCTATCTCTCTCTCTAAACCCTACACCATCACCTACCCATCTAACCATACCCCCATCTAAGCTAAACCCTACCACCCTAATCATCATATCCCCCCTCTCTCTCTCTTCTCCTTCTAAACCTAACCCTCCCTTAGTCTCCATGCCGAGCCCCACCTTGCAGGTCCCACCTGGCCACCTACCCCTGCCCTAGCTACCCTCCATCCCAACCAAAACCCTAGCTACACCCGAGCCACCCATTCCTCTACCACACCCTAAACCCGAGCCTCTCTCCCTCTAGCTCTCTCTCTGACTGCAGGCCCCATCAGCCGAGCCTCCCCTCTGGCCCTACCGTCCCCACCTGGCAGCCCTCCTTCACCACCTCGCCCTGCCCCTGCCCTGCCGAGCACGTGAAGGAGGAGAGAAAAAGTGGCCGAGCCACCTTTTCCATCTACCCCGCGGCCACATGTTCCTCCCCTCCCTCCTTTCTCTTTAACCACACGGATCTCCTCTGGCCTTCTCCAGATCTGGCCGAGGCGCCTGTCCTTCCTCCCTCCCTCTCCACCGACCCCAGCTCTCTCTCGCCGGACACCGTCGGCCTCCACCGCACCCCGTCGATCCAGTCGGGCAGCACGACGTGGGAGTGGTTGAGGAGTACCAGGAGGACCCCCTGCTTCGCCCGGTACACGCCAGCGAGGAGGAGGAGCACCGGCATCGCCTGGACCACCGCCGACCCGACGTGAAACCCTAGCCGCCGTCCGCGAGCCACGTCGATGATCGCCAGCGCCCCTGCCCGATCCAACGCCACCGACAGCCTCCCGGTGAGCTGCTGCACCTCTCTGACACCCTCCCGCTGTTTCTCTCTTCCTAGACGAGCGGATCCCGGCGACGAACGCCCTCTGTGCACGGCAGGTTTGTCGTCGTATGTTCTCTGTACCTCGCGTATCCCTCATCTCACCGCGTAGCCCCACCTGACACAACCCCCTAACCTACCGCAGCGGCTCCGCCCACCACGCGCGTGGCCCGCGTCGCGGGTTCGAACCCTGCACCGAGCCCGCCCTGTCGAGCACCGATTGATCGACAGAGAGCAGAGGAAGAAGCACAGTACACGTCGCCGCTTTTGCAGTTAACCTCCTGCCTAGTTTTTATGCTTAACCCGTGGTACCCTTTTGGCCCACCAGTCAGCCGTCGTGCAATCTTGCAGAAAAGCCCCTCGGTTTTCTCCGGCCTTAACCCGCGCTACCACGGATGCCCCACGTGTCACGCCCCGGCTGGCGCGCCCGCGAGTGGGTCCGTGTGTGCCGTGGCCCCACATGTCATTCGCTTGAGCTAGATTAGGCCGCGGTGTAAAATGTTTTCCGTGCGCTGTGGAGTCCTGGCCAGTCGGCCCCCACCCGTCAGTGGCTGGGGTTAGCTGTTCCTGAGTCCAAAAAGCTTTTCTGTAATCTGTTTAAATTCAAACTTTTTCAAAATTAATTCAAATTCAAATTTAATTCTGTTTTTAAATAACTTTTAAAATACAAATCCAAATAATACAAATAATATATGTTTTCAAATCATAAAAATGTGAGGATTTCAAATATGCCACCCAAAATATATTTTGTACACTTTATTTTCCAAGTTAATTAAAATTACAATAAAATACCCTTTTGACTTAATTAATTAATAACTATTGTTTTATAACTCCAAATTTAACAAATAATATGTCTAAAATGATTAGCTCGACGAGACCTTTCTGTTTATGCATTCCATGTTCTGTTTTGCAGCATGCATCGTAGAAATATAATGTGTACAGCAACTAATTTGAGTATAAAATATGATTAAAACCCCATAAAATGATTTAATCTTGTACTTCACACCTCACCCATGCCATGCTACTTTATTGCCATGCAAATTGTGCATCATTCATCATGGCATGATTGTTTGCTTGTCGCATTTAATTCATATGCTTGCGCACTTTATTTATGTTGGCCCTTGTTTGTTTGGTTCTTCCCCGAATAGACGCTGAGCAGGGGATATACCAAGAGAACCAGGAGCACTACCCAGATCCATCACTTGCTTCAACTGAGCTGCCAGGCAAGCACTACCACATGCTTGCATACATATAGTACCTATTGCCTCTTTCTTATTCTTGCATCATTGAGTCGCGATTGCATTAAATTGAATCCCAAGTATTGCATAGCCTTTACATTTAAACCCCACCGATGCTTGTTCCTCCATCCCATGAGCCATTACTACAGGAGTTGTTTGAGCCATGCGAGTCGTAGAACAGCATGTGTAGGGTATGTGAGTGTCTGATGGATAACGAGGTACCTAAACAACTTAACCTGAGTAGTAATGGGATAACTAATGAAAGTGGCATCGGTGAGCCATATTCGCTATTTGGTTTTTCAGGCTCACTTGTGTCCCGTAGGACCCCGAGTACTTGATTCCTGTTCCTTGAATATTCACGCTATCCACATCCGGGAGGCTTATGAACCCTCCTGAGCCAGAGCTTGATTCATTCTTATTTCTTGGGGCCACAAACTAGTTTGAGGTTTTATTTACTATCTTGTACTTATGCCATGCTTTACTGCTTTATTTAAATTGTGCGTAGTCTTTTGCATCTTGTTAGGTCAGGACCCGTTTATGTATCGACAAGCCCAGTCACACTTTCGGGTTCCCAGTCGTTTACAGCCGGCCACACAAACCTTGAGTCTGTCTCGTAGCCGGCCAGCTTCGTTGCGGGTAGCTTAATGGGTGGCCCCCTGAAATATTTCTGAATCCTGTGATTGCTTTGTCGTGACTGCCTCGTTGGGTTTTGATTTGGTTTTTCCGAGGCATATCGAGTGTGTGTTGCTATTTGTGCACCCTAGGTAAAACTTTCTGAAAGCCGTGTCCGCGGTTATGGACGACTTGGAGCACAGTTTCTCGATCATAGACAAGCATAACTAAAGTACCGCTTTTAATTTGACTAGACTAGGTACCTGACTAGTAAATAGTGCAACACTCATGGAATGGATAATAAAACTGCCAACGGATGGGGGGGGGTTGTTCGTCCGCTTCCTCATCGGTAAGCGGGGAGGAGGATGGATCTGTGGAGATTACCATTATAACCGTTATAACTGTCGTTATTAATTCACGGACATCCGTCAATCTCTGGTTAGGCGGATGGTTAGCGAGTATCTATAGAATTGCTAGGGTTTATCTTTTGCTGCAATTGCGTCACCCCAGGTTGTGTCCCCTTTAGAGGCATAAAGACTTGCTGAGTACCCCTAGGGTCTCACGATAAATTATTGGTTCAGATGAACAGGTACACTCGCAAGATGGATACTGGGTGGAAGAGACGGACGATGTGGGCAACGATCATTCGGTGTAGAGATTCCGGGAACGGGGATCCGTGAGATCTGTGGGCGGGATCTGCTTATTTATGGGGCATCTTATGCCGATTTGCTCCTTATCCGTACTCGGATTTTGTCTTCCGCTTGATACTCTGTTGATTGATGTATGAGGAGATATCCTAAACTATTATATCTATCTAGGATATTTGGATCTTGCCGTATGGCGTTGCTATATTTCCTTTCTTTTTAGATGGAATGGCTCTGATGTACTATTGTATGGTGGCTTGCATACATACTCATTTGTGTATGTAGTTGATCCCTTCGCCTGCCGATTACGCCGCCCGTTCTTGTCCCGATGTTTGGAAATGGTTGGGACGGCCGAAAGGTCTACCTGTGAGTGGCATTTGGGCCCCACCGTACTATTTCAACCATTTCTGCTCATCCAGGCTTGTAACTAGGAGCGTAATTCACCGAGGTAGTTTCACTAGATACAAGCAACGGTTGGATATACATCCATAGAATACATACCCTCGAAGACCGAACAACTTTATGAGTATGAATTCGTTGGTGATGTAGTCAATCTCTTGCCGATCTCAAGATCGAGATGAAGTCCAGCTGGTCCAGCAGGTCCAACACCATGAAGTCCAGCACCGCAAACTACTGGTGCATCCGTGATAGCACACACGCTCGGGTATCCCGGCAACCTCCGAGCCCTCGCTCCAGCGAAGCAGCGGAAGCAACAAATCCTTCTAGAAAAATCCCCGGAAACATGTATCTCGCTGATCTGAAACCATGGGGAAATTCTAGAGGGGAGAGAGATCATTCGAGAGGAGGTGTGAGATGAGAGGAGGAGAGGGGCAATTTTAAAGGGAGAGGGGGCAGCCAAAAGGACATGGCGTGGCAGCAATGGTGGCTGCCCCCACCTCTTCCACATTCATGTGGGTGGACCTCCCACTCCCATAGAAAGCCCCCACTCAAAGTTTCACTCACCTTCATTAAATTTCCACCAAATTTAATGCAAGATCTCATTTAATAAAACTCTTTTATTTATTTTATTCATAATTTTGTTAATTACATTAATTAACAACATTCACATAAAACCCCTGGCAGCATTTCAATATCATATGCAGAACTAGTTTCAACAATTTCACCCGAAACAATTCCGGTTTCCATTGAAATTATTCCAGCGCTTTCATAATCTTTTCATGGCATCTTATTTGCTCCATATGGTGTTGGTATCCCTTAAGTGTGTCACTATACGATTCACGAATAATGCAGACATGATTGAGACTCCTCTCCGATTAATAATCAGCAGCGGGGCCTGGAGATCCGTACTAACTCCCACACATTCAACGATGCCTTCTGTGATCGTGAGAACCTTTTACGCATGTAACTCAATCCCTTTGTCTCGCGGTATGTTACATGTCTGGGATTCAATCATCGGTATCTCCATACCTAGTTTGATCTCGTTACCGACATGTACTCTTTTCTTGTTCCCGAGTTTGATCGCACAAGTTTGATATTACGTGGTAATGTCGGCAGAACTCTTTACAGACAATAATCATCAGTGGGATCTAGATACACATGATGATTCCCACATAATCACGAACTAATAGAACGAACCTATTGTGTCAATATATCCCTTTGCATCATGATATGTGAAAATCACGAGGTAAGACATTCTGGTATCCTCGTTATACAACTCTTCATTACTATACCATACCATGTTGACCTAGTTACCGGTTTGTTGTTCTTTCTCTCGTTCATATATTTTGGTATCCGGTGTGTCTCACCACCCTGTGTTTGGACAGATGTAATGGTGATACCGTAATGTTGAGAAGGTCCCAAGAGTATCTCTCCAATTATGGAGGTGCAAATCCTATCTCAGACTACGTTGTGCCCAACCATACTTTCCAACATATTTGAGAGCATCCTTTATTGCCGCCCGGTTAAAGGAGATGTTTGAAAGAAATAAAGAAATGCTTTCTACTATGAAGTACAACTGGTATCATCATAGTAAAATGACCAAGTGATATGATAGCAACAACGATATACCAACAACTGAATGATGCCATTAATCTTTTAGTAGAACTTTTTGACTTGGGTCGGTTCAATATCCTTGTTAAGTGTAACACCCTCGGATCAACCCTATGAAAGGTTTAGGAATTCCCGCCAAACCCGCATAGAAACGATTCAAACATGCCCACCAATGTCAACACCCGGATTTTTAATCCCAGATGCATGTTATGCCATACATCGCAATCCTAGGATTACCATTTTTGTGAGACATAACAGATTGGATATCACAATACATCATCCATTACAAACCATACATAAGGTCTTACAGCAAATAAAGGATCTCATGATCCAGTCTTAATACAATCATAGCAGCGGAATAACGTAATAATAATGGTAGCATAGGCGAGACTCCATATTCATGGTCATAGGCAATGCTGACGATGGGAGATGATCCTAGTTGTTGTAACCTTCCTGATGTCCATCCTCCTGATAGTCCTCTTCATAGTCTGGCCACAGGAATAGCCATGGACAAAGCCATGAGTACTCTTTAAGTACTCGTAAACTGATACTAACAAGTGAAGTGGTTTTTAGTAGGAGGTACTAGGCTCTAGGTTGTTTTGCAAAAAGACAGATTTATCTCTACTGAGCTCAGAAGCAAAGAAAGCTAGTTGAAAGTTTTATAACAACTAAGCGGGAACTTGAATTTCATATCCACAACCCTGTTGTGGTCAAGTCAAAGTCATGATTCATTTCACAAGACATTTTGAAAATATCTGACAACAGAACAGTATGGCCACTCCAACTGTCCATAACCGAGGACGCGGCTATTCGAATAGTTTGACACTCTGTAGAGGTGGTACACTTTCACCACAACATTCGATACATCCGTCAGGAACAATCCTGAATTCACCATACTCAGTATGCAGATAATTAATCCTAACTTTCAATTACATGCCCTAATATAGGCACCTCTCCTGTGAGTTTGGCCTCCCAACCATGACCAACTGTCATCTTGGGAACTGCACAAGTGGACAATCTTCACAAGGTAGCCTCAGCTCAAACCTTGGCCACAAGGGAACCCATACTAAGGTATATAAATTTCCATTCAAGCCCTACCCGAATTTCGGGTATTGTGGTTGTATGGTAAAATTGCAATGGTATCGCATCCAGACAACCATCAGTTTTATAAATGGGCAAAGGCTCATGCCTCAACATTTTCATCATCAAAATCATCTGGTGTTCAAGAACTCATGTCAAAACATTTCAGTAGAATGACTCATCATTCTAAGGTTTTCATCACCATTTTCACCAAGTATTCCCATCTAAAGTGATCCATTTTTATGCTTAGCACTAGCATCTACAAGTGGGGGTAAACACTAATGAGGGGTGGTAAACAAGTGTGAATGATCTAAGTTCAATCTCATGCCTCAGGATGACATCAAGATTATCTAACTTAGGTCAAGTTTTATGATCTTTATGCTACCTTTAAATAATCTTCCTAAACTCTACAATTTACCAAGTAAACTTAAATAGAAAGCTTTGTTAAAGAAATAAAATACTACGCTTGCAAGTAAAACTAGGATGGGATATCAAGTGGTGTAAGCTTGCAAGGATTAGCTTGCTAAGTGAAACTTGATTAGTTGGTAGCTTGCTAAGATAACTTGTAGTGTTAGGCTTGCCTTGTGCAGAGCAGTGGTTGAAGTTCTCCTCGGCTTCTTCCTCGTAGTATCCTCCTTCCTCCTCATATCCTTGGTCGGTACTATTGTCTACAAATAAATACGAGGTACACAATCACCAAACAATACTTAACTACTTTTATTTATCACACCAAGGGTTTCACTAGATGATCTAGCATCATCCCAAACATTACAATCATCCAAGCACTCGTCTTATTTATTTCCTTTTGGAAAAGTAATTTCTACTCATTGAAAAACTACTTAAGATTTAATATTCTCCAACTAAAACATGGGATCATGTTGACACATGTCATCACCACATATTTTAGTACATGGGAATATGATTTAAAGTGGTGTCACAATTTAATAAGGTTTAACCCTTTTATTTTAATTAAATAAAGTGACTAGAAATGCCTATGGGGTATTCTTTTTTTACTTGACCATTATTTCTGCAAGTAAACCTAGATATTTTATATATTCAGAAAGGTCTAGTTAAATGTGATTTTTGAGAGTTGGAATCAACTCAAAAGCTTTTGTGGTTGAATTTTAAAAAATGTTTGAATGCAAAAAAGATTTTGCCTTGTTATTTTTACTATAGGTGATCTAAAAATTTAAATGGTTTGAATCCAACGGGCTTGGATTAACAATTCTAGTACCTTTCTAACAAAATTGGTTTCATACAATTTGGTTCAGTGAGTCGACCTGGGTTGATTTTTGAATCTAGGTATAGAACTATGTTTCAAACTAAATGGAAAAACCTAAATTCAAACTACTTGGTCACGCGGGAATGTAAATGGGCCAGACCACGGTGCAAAGCACACGCGCGGGTGCGTTTGAGTGAATGAGCCCACCAGTCAGTGAAACATGGGGGTGCGAAGAGGTACGGGGCAATCTAAGCCACACGATCAACTTCTAATCGAGCGGCTGCGACTTATCGTCTCCGTCGAGCAACTCCGGTGAGACAGAACCCTAGCGCGGCCAGTGGGGGTCTACGGGGGCTCACCGGAGCTCAGGCGAGGGTCGACAACGGGGGTGAACGACGAAGTCGATGATGGCGATCCTCCTGGTACCGGCGGCTTCTCCTGGGGTGGCTCCAATCACTGGCTCCTTTCTTCCTCCTCTGTGGCAGACTCCGGCCAAATTCCGGTGATGTGCTGCTCGCCTTGCTCCGGGGGTGAGGTGGGGTGGTTCTGAGAGATAGGGGAGGGTATTGGTGTGAAGAAATCGAGCGGGGGTGGCCTCTATTTATAGTGCCAAGAGGGGACCGAAGGGCGCGGGTGGAGCTTGTTGTGGTCGTCGTCACAGTGGGCTAATGGCATGGGAGACGTTAGGGGGCAGTGCTGTGCTCCCTAGCGAAGCTCAACGGCATGGTCGCGAGGTGTGGGGTAGTGCGAGACGGTCGGAACACTGCGGTGCTCTCGGCGGGTCCGACGGGAAGTTTTATGGCGGACGGGCTCTCCTGGTCGTGCCGTGACGAACCGGCGTGTCTGCGGGGTTGCTGCAGTAGTGGTGATCACGCTTGCAAGCGGCGAAGGCGGCGCGTGGTCTGTGGGCGCGTGTCGAGGGTGGCGCTCTGGTGCGCTCTCGGCATGGCACAGAGGCATAGGGCGCGGCGGTTCTAGAGTGGTCCAACATAGGCGTTATGCTGGCCAGGTGGACGATGGTCAATGTCCCAAACAAGGTGGCTAGGCTTGGTGCTGCTCCTAGCTTGCTATCGACAATGGGGTGGCAAGGTGAGGCTCGACATGCTCACCATTGATGGCAATGGCAAGCTCACAGTGAACTAAAGCTGGTTAATTGAGCTAGATGATCTACTAATAGCATGCGGTGAGCTAGAGAGGGAACAAGGTTGGCCAAATCACTGCTCACTATAGTGTTTTGTGTTTGTTTGTGTCAACACCCGGATTTTTAATCCCAGATTCCTGTTATGCCATACATCGCAATCCCAGGATTACCATTTTTGCGAGACATAACAGTATTGGATACCATAGTACATCATCCATTACAAACCATACATAAGTTCTTACACAAATAAGGATCTCATGATCCAGTTCTTAATACAACTCAAGCAGCGGAATAACGTAATAATAATGGTAGCGTAGGCGAAGCTCCAACTTCGGGGTCACAGGCAATGCTGACGATTGGAGATGATCCTAGTTGTCGTAACCTTCCTGGGGTCCATCCTCCTGGTACTCCTCTTCATAGTCTGGCCATGGGAATAGCCAGGGACAGAGCCATGAGTACTCTTTAAGTAATCACAAACTGATACTAACAAGTGAAGGGGGGGTTTTGGTAATAGGACACTAAGCTCTAGGGTTGTTTTGCGAAAAGCCATATTTACCTTTACTAAGTTCATAAGCAATAAAAGCTAGTTGAAATTTTATAACACCTAAGTGGGAACTTGTATTTCATATCACAACTCTGTTGTGGTCAAGTCAAAATCTCAATCCATTTCACAAGTCATTTTGAAAGCATCTTACGGGGGAACAGTATGGCCACTCCAACTATCCATAACCACGGACGCGGCTATTCGAATAGTTTGACACTCTGTAGAGATTGTACACTTTCACCACAACATTCATTACATCCGTCAGGAACAAATCCCGAATTCACCATACTCAGTATGCGGATAATCAAACCTAACCTTTCAATTACACGACCTAGTATAAGCACCTCTCCTATGAGTTTGGCCTCCCAACCATGACCAACTGTCATCTTGGGTACTGCACAGGTGGACAATCTTCACAAGGTAGCCTCAGCTCAGACCTTGGCCGTGAGGGAACTAATACTAAGGTATATAAGTTTCCAATCAAGCCCTACCCAATCTTTGGGTATTGTGGTTATACGATAAAATTGGAATGGTATCGCATCCAGACAACCATCAGTTTTATAAAGGGCTAAGGCTCATGCCTCAAAATTTTCATCATCAAAATCATCTGGTGTTCAGAAACACATGTCAAAACATCTCAATAGAATGATCCATCATTCCAAGGTTTTCATAACCATTTTTCCACCAAGTATTCCCATCTAAAGTTGATCAAGTTTTATGCTTAGCACTAGCATCTACAAATGGGAGTGAGTACTAAATGAGGGGTGGTAAACTAGTGGAGTTTAACTAAGTTCAATCGCATGCCTTAGGATGACATAAAGATTATCTAGCTTAGGCCAAATTTTATGCTATTTATGCAACCTTCAATTATCCTCCTAGAATCTACAAATCACTTAAGTAAACTCTAAGTAATAGTTTTGATAAAGAAATAAAGTAGAAATCTTGTAAGTAAAACTAGGAGGGGGTATCATCAAATGGGTATGATCATATATGCTTAAGGCATATAGTTGGCATGGTAACAAGAAAGTATTTGATTGCATAAGTATAGTATCTTGCAAGTGTTAACTCGCACAGTCAACTAGTAGTATTAGGCTTGCATCATTATCAGTATAAGCTTGCCTTGTGCAGAGCAGTGGTTGAAGTTCTCCTCGGCTTCTTCTTTGTAGTATCCTCCTTCCTCCTCGTATCCTTGGTCGGTACTAGCGTCTATGAATAAATATGAGGTACACAATCACCAAACAATACTTAACTACTTTCAATCATCACACACAAGGGTTCTATAGATGATCTAGCATCATCACTAATATTACAAGATTATTTCTTTTATTTTTAGAAAAGTAATTTCTACTCATTGAAAAACTACTTAAGATTTAATATTCTCCAAACCAAACATGGGATCATGTTGACACATGTCATAACCACATATTTTAGTACATGGGAATGTGATTTAAAGTGTTGTCACAATTTAATAAGGTTTAACCTTTTATTTCAATTAAATAAAGTGACTAGAAATGTCTATGTGGCATTCTTTCATTACTTCAACATTATTTATGTAAGTAAACCCATAGGTTTTTATATATTCTGAAAGGTATGATCAAATGTGATTTTTGAGAGTTGGAATCAACTCAAAAGCTATTATAGTTTAAATTTGAAAAATGTTTGAATGCAGAAAATCTTCTGCCTTGTTATTTTTACCAAGGTTGATCTATAGATTCAAATGTTTTGAATCCAACGGGCTTGGATTAAGCATTTCAAAACCTTTCTAACAAAATTGGTTTCATTTAATTTGGTTCACTGAATCGAGCTGGGTTAATTTTTGAAACTAGGTAAGGAACTATGTTTGAACTTAAATAGAAAAATCTAAATTCAAATGGTTGGGCTGTGCGGGAAAGGTTAACGGGCCGGCCCAGTGTCACTCCGCGGCACGAGGCGCAACTGACAGGGGGGTCTACTGGTCAGCGACTAATTAAACGCGAAGCGGTACGGGGCGATGTGGTGCGTTGGATTAGAAGTAAGATCAACGGTTGAGGGTCGTCGTCGATGATGAACTAGTCACCGGCGAGCTCAAACCCTAGCGGCTCAGTGGGGGTCGTGGGAGGCTCACCGGGGCTCAGGCGAAGGTCGGCGATGCGGGCGAACGACGAAGTCGACAACGGCGAACCTCCTGGTACCGGCAGCTCCTCCTGGGCTGGACGAAATCGACGGCTTCCTTCTCCTCCAGCAGCGGCGAACTCCTGTGAAATTCCGGCGATGCGCTGCTCGCCTTGCTCCGAGAATGGGGTGGGGTGGTTCTGGGTGAGAGGGGAGTGGAATGGTGTGAATAATTCAAGCGGGGGAGGCCTCTATTTATAGTGGCGAGAGGGGACCGACGGGTGCGGGCTGAGCTCGTCGTGGTCGACGGCACAGAGGGCTATCAGCGTGGGAGACGGTAGGGGGCGGTGTTGTGCTCCCTGGTGAAGCTCAACGACGTGGTGGCGAGGCGTGGGGCGGTGCTGATCGGTCGAAATGCTGCGGTGCTCTGAGCGTGCCCGACAGGAGTTTTAATGGTGCACAGCGCGCGTGGTCCGCGCGGCCGCGAACGGGCGTGTCTGCGGGGTTGCTGGGACGATGGTGATAACGCCTGCACGCGGCGAGGGCGGCGCGCGGTCTGTGGGTGTCTGTCGAGCGTGGCGCACGGGGCGCGCTCTCGGCATGGTTGCAGAGAAGGTTGGCATGGTTAGGGCGTGTGGTCCAGGGGCTGGCATCGCTCGCGGCTAGGACAGGGAGTGGCGGTGGGGTGCTAGCTTGCTCCCAGACAAGGTTGGCGAGGCTAGTGCTGCTTGTAGCTTGCTGTCGACCATGGGGTGGCAATGGTGCACTCGGCCTGCTCACCATTGATGACAATGGCTAGCTTACAATAGTGCTAGAGATTAGTTATGGTTGTTAGATGATCTACTAAGGCTAGTGGTGTCCAGAAAGGGAACCAGAATCACTTCACACTATAGTGTTTTCATTTTGTTTGATTTGTATCTGCAAGGTGTTTGATGAAATGGCCGCATGAATTCAAGTTTTGAATTTTGAAAAGATTTTTGGTGGGTGTGCTAGGCATGTGCTGGTGAGTCTGTAGATGCTTGGGTTTTGAAAGTTGAGCTTGTTTGAGTGGTTTTTGAAAAAGTGGGATCTTCCCATATGATATAGATTCAATTTTAAACTGCCATTTAAACTATGCATTTAAATGTTTTTGGATGATCACAAATTGGTCCTTGGTACTTTGTTATGAGTACTATCAAGGGGTGCAAAGATCCAAACAAGTTTCTGTTAAGTTCTGAAAGTTAGAGATAGCCAAAGTAGCCATGGGAGTTAATTTGGCCAAAGTGACCATTCACTTAAGTTGATGGTTTTGATTTGTTTTTCTTTGGGAAAAGTTTGGGGATTGTTTAGATGATGTTTATTTAACCTAAGAATCATTTTACAAGCAAAGAAACACATAATCATGGCAATTCAAAAGAATCCACATTTTAATACATACACATATGAATGCTTTCATATTTTAATTGGAAAAGTTTGTGTTAACCCTAAATTTGGTGATTAGAGTTTGATGATTCTAATTTAATATTTTTGGGATGTTACAAACCTTCCCCACTTAAACAAAATCTCGTCCCGAGATTTGAAATAGGACGAAAAAGATTACCTAGGATTTGAAGAGATCGGGAAACTCCGTCCGGATGTGATCTTCGCGCTCCCAGGTAGCTTCCTCTTCTGTGTGGTTGCTCCACTGAATCTTGAGAAACTTGATGCTTCGGGTTCTGGTAGTTCTGAAAGCTTCTTCCAAAATACGGATGGGTACTTCGGGATAGGTTAGGTCATCGTTGATTTCTATGGTCCGGTGATCAATATTCTTGAACACTTCAGTCTTCTCCGGGACTTCGAGGCACTTGCGAAGTAATAAGATATGGAACACATTATGCATGGCTGACATCTCCTCGGGTAGTTCCAATTGATATGACACTTCTCCTCGACGGTTCAGAATCTTGAAGGGTCCGATATATTTGGGGGCTAACTTTCCTTTGAGTTGGAAACGCTGCATTCCTTTCAATGGCGACACTTTCAGATACACAAAATCTCCTATGTTGAAGGCGAGGTCTCGACGTCTTTTGTTGGCTAACTCTTCTGTCGGGACTGGGCGGTCTTGAGGTGCTCACGAATCTGGTGAACCTTGTCTTCTGCTTCTCGTAGGATATCGGGTCCAAAAATCTGACTCTCTCCTACTTCCACCAGTTCAAAGGGGTGCGACACTTCCTTCCATACATAAATTCAAATGGGGCCATTTGCAAACTAGATTGAAAACTATTGTTGTACGAAAATTCTGCAAACGGGAGACAGTCTTCCCACTTAGATCCATATTCTAACACACATGCTCTCAGCATATCTTCGAGTATTTAGTTTACTCGCTCCGTTTGTCCATCGGTCTGAGGGTGATAAGCGGTGCTGAAATCTAGGCGGGTTCCTAAACCTTCTTGAACTTTCTTCTAGAATCTCGAGGTAAACTGAGTTCCTCGATCCGATACGATGTTCTTGGGGACTCCATGCAAACTAACAATTCTATAACTCCGCTAGCTTCGAACTCTGATATGTGGTCTTGACGGGTAAGAAATGGGCGACTTTGGACAATCTGTCCACTATGACCCAGATAGAGTCATTTCCCCTACTAGAAGTAGGCAATCCAGTGATAAAGTCCATTCCAACGGAATCCCATTTCCATTCCGGAATCTGCAATGGTGCAACAATCCAGCGGGTCTTTGATGTCCTGCCTTAACTCGCTGACATATATCACACTTGGCGATATAGCTTCTAATTTCTCTCTTTATCTTATGCCACCAAAATTGCTCCTTCAAATCTTGATACATCTTAGTTCCTCCGGGGTGGATAGAATAAAGAGTATCATGAGCTTCCTTCAAAATAACTTCTTTCAACTCAGAATCTGCGGGTACACAAAGGCGTCCTTTGTACCACAAAACTCCTTCTTCGTCTTCGGTGAATCCGGGTACTTTGCCTGTACCGATATGACGCTTGATTCCGTCGATACTAGCATTTCTTTTCTGTGCCTCTTTGATCTGGCTGATCAAAGTGGGTTGATGTTATATGCTAGCCAAAGACCCTTCACTCACTAATTCCATTCGAAAATCTTCCATCTCTTTGTGCAAACTTGGTTGCTCCTTCAAAATCATGGAGTTCAAGCGGCATGGCAATCTGCTAAGGGCATCTGATACCACATTGGCTTTACCAGGGTGATAGTGAATGTCCATATCGTAATCCTTGATTAGCTCAATCCATCTTCTCTGTCTCATATTCAGTTCCTTCTGAGTGAATATATACTTCAGGCTCTTATGATCCGAATAAATCTCACAATGTTTTCCCATCAGGTAATGCCTCCATGTCTTCAGGGCTAAAACTACGGCTGCGAGTTCGAGGTCATGGGTTTGGTAATTTTGCTCATGTTGTTTCAGTTGTCGGGATAGATAAGATATAACTTTGCCTTCTTGCATTAGCACACATCCGAGACCGATCTTGGATGCATCACAATACACGTCGAAGGGCTTCGTGATATCCGACATGATTAGGATTGGGGCTGAAATCAATCTCCTCTTGAGTTCTTGAAAACTCGCTTCACATTTTTATGTCCATTCAAACTTCTTGTACTTCTTCAGCAATTGGGTCATGGGTCTGGCGATACTCGAGAATCCTTCTACGAACTTGCGGTAATATCCCGCCAATCCGAGAAATGCACGAACTTGGGTTTGAGTGGTTGGGGCTTGCCAATCTTCGACATCTTTCACCTTTGCAGGGTCCACGGCATTTCCTCTGGCTGATACAATGTGGCCGAGGAATCCTACTTCCTGTAACCAGAATTCACATTTGCTAAACTTGGCATACAGCTGATGCTCTCTAAGGGTTCCAAGAATGGTCCTTAGGTGTAGCTCATGTTCTTTTTCTGATTTGGAATAGATCAGTATGTCATCTATGAAAACAATGACAAACTTATCCAGGAAGTCCATAAAAACTTATTCATGATATTCATGAAATAAGCGGGGGCATTGGTTAATCCAAAAGACATGACGGTATACTCGTATAATCCATATCTGGTGGTAAAGGCAGTCTTTGGAATATCCTCAGCACGAATCTTGAGTTGATGATAGCCTGTTCTAAGATTAATCTTAGAAAACACTTTGGCACCGGTCCACTGATCAAACAAATCTTCTATCTTGGGCAAAGGGTACTTGTTCTTGATAGTGACGTCATTCAACTTCCGATAATCCGTACACAAATGGTTACCTCCATCCTTCTTGTCCACAAATAAGACAGGTGATCTCCATGGTGACGCACTTGGTTGAATCAGTCCAATTTCCAACATGGAATCCAGTTGCTTCTTCAGTTCTGCTAGTTCATACGGGTTCATACTATAGGGTCTCTGGGCTATGGGTCCGGCTCCGGGGATTAGTTCAATGCTAAACTCGATATCCCGATCTGGGGGCATACCGGGCAAAACATCTGGAATACATCGGGGTATTCATAGACTATCCGGACTTGGTCAATGGTAGGTTGGGCTATACTCTTGTTGTACTTGAATTGATGAGGTAAGGTTTCAGATATATGCTCGACTGATATTCTGGTTGTACTGGTCATGGTTATGGCTTTCTTGGCACAGCCAATTAATCCTTTATGTTTGGACATCCAATCCATTCCTAGTACTACTTCCAAAGCTTTAGTTCCGAGTACTATCAGATTAGCATAAAAAATCTATGCCATGGATTCGGATGGGAACGGCTTTGCAAATTTGCCTAGCTTTGGTGGTTGAACCGGGGATTTGAACAATCATAACATGCTTCAGTTTGGTTGGTTGAATCTTACTAGTGCAGGCAAATTCTTCGGTGACAAATGAGTGCGATGCACCAGAATCAAACAACACTCTTGCAAGTACTGAATTAACAGAAAACATACCCCGCACGACGTCTGGTGCTTCCTGAGCTTCTTCAGCATGCATGAGAAAAAGACGGCCGTTGCGGTTGAGCGAATTCCCTGGGGCAAACCTTCTTCCTGGCTGAACACGACGCTGCTGCTAAGCTGGGGCATTTGCATTGGGGCTGCGGTATTCTTCTTGTTGGGGCACTCGTTGGAGTAGTGACCCTTATTTCCACAGTCATAACAAGTTACTTGTGACTTGTCCTTTGCTGCAACAGGCACAGCATTGCTTCTAGTCCTCGGGGAAGTGTTGGTGTTGGCGGTAGCATTGTTGTTGTTGAACTTGGGTGGTGCACGGTTGAAATTGTTAGAGTTGTCAGGGTTGTTATGATTTCCTCCGGGCCTTGGGTTTCCACGGTTGGGATAGGTGGGACAGTTCATCGGGGGTATGTTGGTTCTAGAGGCAAATCCTGGAGATGGGTTAGGACGATACTTTGGGGTCTGATGGGTTCCTGGTTGATGCATCATGCGACGCTTGCAGTTCTCATTGGCTTGGTTGATCTTTCCTTCCATCTGGATGGAAGAGTCGACAAGGGCTTCAATACCAGCAAAGGGGACATTGACTAACACAGTTGTCATCTCATCGTGCAGACCATTTAGGAATCTCTCCTTCTTCTTGGCTTCGGTGTCGATCTCATCCGGGGCATACCTAGCTAATGACAAGAATTTTTCACGGTATTCCACTACAGTCATCCTTCCTTGCTTCAGTTCTCTGAACTCGTCTCTTATTCTCTTGATCAAACCCGGTGGTACATGGGTTCTGCTGAACTTGACCTTAAATTCCTCCCAGGTCATCATCTGTCCTCCGGTCATTGCACGAACGCTGTTCCACCATGCTCTTGCATCTCCGGCTAGATAGTGGGTGGCGAACAGAGCTTTCTCATTGGCTTCCACTCCGGCGACTTCTAGGTTATTTTCCATGGTTTGCAGCCAATCATCGGCGTCTAGGGGCTCTTCCGACTTAGTGAAAACAGGTGGGTTGGTATTCTGGAAATTTTTGAGCTTAGATCCATGGTTGTCCTGATTTCCGTGGCCTTGATTGTTGTGGGCTAGTTGGTGCTGAAGGGTGGCTAGGTTGGCTTGACGTTCGGCTCTTTCGGCTTCGCGGTCAGAAACCAACATTTGCAGGATCTGCAACATCGGGTCCGGGGATGAACCACTTCCTCCCCGTGGCATCTGAAGATTTGAGATAGATCATGAGAAAAGAGGGAAATTTATAAGGTTTAGGGACTTTGAAAAGTTTTTAAACTTTGACTCAGATTTTCTAGAAACTTGCTTTTCATTCATTCATTCATAGCACACGATACAAACACACACCACAAAACAAGAAAAACAGATGGTTTTAAGAACCATTCTGGAAACTACGATACAGTGGGACCGAATACAACTCACTACGCTAGTTCTCAAGTGCTACTACTCCTCGAAGTCGGTGTAGTCGTCATCCTCATCATCCTCATCATCATCGATGAAGGCAAAATCATCCTCATCGGTGAAGAAGTACATAGCCTGATCCTCCAGAAAATGATCATCATCGCTGAGATAGGAGTAGGGGTCTCCACGAAGATCCTCGCCGGCATTCTCCCTTTCTTCCAACTACATGTCTCTCTTGTGGATGGTCTCCTCCAAATCCGAGATACGGTGGCGAAGACGGGCAATGATGCGCTCCTTCTTGTCGAGCTGACGGCGGCGAGACTTGTGATCCTTCGCTAGCATGGAGATGGTCTGATCCTTTGTCTTGATGATGGCGGACTTGTGGTTGGAGTAGTCGCGGCAATTGTCCAATTCCTGCTGAGGATCGTACATCATGAAGCTAAGGTGGTCCAATTGGGTCTTCAGCTCGTGGTGGTATGGGGCTTCCAGTGGCTGTCCATTAGCATCACGCCTTGGACAAAACTCAAAGTGGGTTCCCTTGATCTGGTTGATACTCTGCCCACACAGACGGGCAAGAGCTTCCTGCATGGCCCTGGAAACTCCATCGAACCAGTTGTTCTCTCTTAAGGTGAATTGAATTCCCTTGGCAGTGGGAGGTTCAATCTTTCCTCGGAGACTTGCAACAATTAGCCACTGCAGATCTTCTCCTCCTTGATCATTGAGCTGAGCTCCGAAGAACTCAAGTGGACGCTCGAAGTTCCGAAAGCTGGTCCGAATCCCGCTCAAAGATAAGGTCTCCTCCATTCCCGAACTGATAAAACTTGATGTACTTCACGTCCATCTAAAAGAATATAGGATGAGTAAGTTAGTAGAGTGATCAAGTGTGTCGAATTTTATGTATTGTGCAAGAGTTTTTGAGGAACATGAATTTTTATGAAAGAATCAAGGTGATAAGAATGGGAATAAGTTTTTGTAAATATTTGCTTCCTTTGGTTTTGAAACTAAGTTTTTGATTCAAACGTCTAGTCTAACTAGGGTCTCCTATGGTCAGGATGGCTCTGATACCAACTTGTCAACACCCGGATTTTTAATCCAGATGCCTGTTATGCCATACATCGCAATCCCAGGATTACCATTTTTGCGAGACATAACAGTATTGGATGCCACAGTACATCATCCATTACAAACCATACATAAGGTCTTACACAAATAAGGATCTCATGATCCAGTTCTTAATACAACTCAAGCAGCGTAATAACGTAATAATAACGGTAGCGTAGGCGAAGCTCCATCTTCGGGGTCACAGGCAATGCTGACGATGGGAGATCGTCCTAGTTGTCGTAACCTTCCTGGGGTCCATCCTCCTGGTACTCCTCTTCATAGTCTGGCCACGGGAATAGCCAGGGACAGAGCCATGAGTACTCTTTAAGTACTCGCAAACTAATACTAACAAGTGAAGGGGGTTTTTGGCAAAAAGCCAGATTTACCTCTACTAAGTTCAGAAGCAAGAAAAGCTAGTTGAAATTTTACAACACCTAAGTGGGAACTTGTATTTCATATCACAACTCTGTTGTGGTCAAGTCAAAATCTCAATCCATTTCACAAGTCATTTTGAAAACATCTTACGGGGGAACAGTATGGCCACTCCAACTGTCCATAACCGCGGACGCGGCTATTCGAATAGTTTGACACTCTGCAGAGATTGTACACTTTCACCACAACATTCGATATATCCGTCAGGAACAAATCCTGAATTCACCATACTCAGTATGCGGATAATCAATCCTAACCTTTCAATTACACGCCCTAGTATAAGCACCTCTCCTGTGAGTTTGGCCTCCCAACCATGACCAACTATCATCTTGGGTACTGCACAGGTGAACAATCTTCACAAGGTAGCCTTAGCTCAGACCTTGGCCATGAGGGAACTAATACTAAGGTATATAAGTTTCTAGTCAAGCCCTACCCAATCTTCGGGTATTGCGGTTGTACGATAAAATTGTAATGGTATCGCATCCAGACAACCATCAGTTTTATAAAGGGCTAAGGCTCATGCCTCAAAATTTTCATCATCAAAATCATCTGGTGTTCAGAAACACATGTCAAAACATCTCAATAGAATGATCCATCATTCCAAGGTTTTCATAACCATTTTTCCACCAAGTATTCCCATCTAAAGTTGATCAAGTTTTATGCTTAGCACTAGCATCTACAAATGGGAGTGATTACTAAATGAGGGGTGGTAAACTAGTGGAGTTTAACTAAGTTCAATCTCATGCCTTAGGATGACATCAAGATTATCTATCTTAGGCCAAATTTTATGCTCTTTATGCAACCTTCAATTATCCTCCTAGAATCTACAAATCACTTAAGTAAACTCTAAGTAATAGTTTTGATAAATAAATAAAGTAGAAAGCTTGTAAGTAAAACTAGGAGGGCGTATCAGCAAATGGGTATGATCATATATGCTTAAGACATATAGTTGGCATGGTAACAAGCAAGTATTTGCTTGCATAAGTATAGTATCTTGCAAGTGTTAACTTGCACAATCAACTAGTAGTATTAGGCTTGCATCATTATCAGTATAAGCTTGCCTTGTGCAGAGAAGTGGTTGAAGTTCTCCTCGGCTTCTTCTTCATAGTATCCTCCTTCCTCCTCGTATCCTTGGTCGATACTAGCGTCTATGAATAAATACGAGGTACACAATCACCAAACAATACTTAACTACTTTCAATCATCACACACAAGGGTTCTATAGATGATCTAGCATCATCACTAATATCACAAGATTATTTCTTTTATTTTTAGAAAAGTAATTTCTACTCATTGAAAAACTACTTAAGATTTAATATTCTCCAAACCAAACATGGGATCATGTTGACACATGTCATCACCACATATTTCAGTACATGGGAGTGTGATTTAAAGTGGTGTCACAATTTAATAAGGTTTAACCTTTTATTTCAGTTAAATAAAGTGACTAGAAATGTCTATGTGGCATTCTTTTATTACTTGAACATTATTTCTATAAGTAAACCCATAGGTTTTTATATATTCTGAAAGGTATGATCAAATGTGATTTTTGAGAGTTGGAATCAACTCAAAAGCTATTATAGTTTAAATTCGAAAAATGTTTGAATGCAGAAAAGCTTCTGCCTTGTTATTCTTACCAAGGTTGATCTATAGATTCAAATGATTTGAATCCAATGGGCTTGGATTAAGCATTTCAAAACCTTTCTAACAAAATTGGTTTCATTCAATTTGGTTCAATGAATCGAGCTGGGTTGATTTTGAAACTAGGTACAGAACTATGTTTGAACTTAAATAGAAAAAGCTAAATTCAAATGGTTGGGCTGCGCGGGAAGGGTTAACGGGCCGGCCCAGTGTCACTCCGCGGCGTGGGGCGCAACTGACAGGGCAGGTCTACTGGTCAGCGACTCATTAAACGCGAAGCGGTACAGGGCGATGTGGTGCGTTGGATTAAAAGTAAGATTAACGGCTGAGGGTCGTCATCGACGATGAACTAGTCACCAGCGAGCTCGAACCCTAGCGGCTCAGTGGGGGTCGTGGGAGGCTCACCGGGGCTCAGGCGAAGGTCGGCGATGCGGGCAAACGACGAAGTCGACGACGGCGAACCTCCTGGTACCGGCAGCTCCTCCTGGGGTGGACGAAATCGACGGCTTCCTTCTCCTCTATCAGCGGCTGACTCCGGTGAAATACCAGTGATGCGCTGCTCGCCTTGCTCCGAGAATGGGGTGGGGTGGTTCTGGGTGATAGGGGAGTGGAATGGTGTGAAGAATTCGAGCGGGGGAGGCCTCTATTTATAGTGGCGAGAGGGGACCGACAGGCGCGGGCTGAGCTCGTCGTGGTCGACGGCACAGAGGGCTATCGGCATGGGCGACGGTAGGGGCGGTGTTGTGCTCCCTGGCGAAGCTCAACGACATGGTGGCGAGGCGTGCGGCGGTGTTGATCGGTCAGAACGCTCCGGTGCTCTGAGCGTGCCCAACGGGAGTTTTAATGGCGCACAGCGCGCGTGGTCCGCGCAGCGGCGAACGGGCATGTCTGCGGGGTTGCTGGGACGGTGGTGATCACGTGTGCACACAGCGAGGGCGGTGCGCGGTCTGTGGGCGTCTGTTGAGCATGGCGCACGGGGCGCGCTCTCGGCATGGTTGCAGAGAAGGTTGGCATGGTTCGGGCGTGTGGTCCAGGGGCTGGTATCGCTCGCGGCTGGGACAGGGAGTGGCGGTGGGGTGCTAGCTTGCTCCCAGACAAGGTTGGCGAGGCTAGTGCTGCTTGTAGCTTGCTGTCGACCATGGGGTGGCAATGGTGCACTCGGCCTGCTCACCATTGATGACAATGGCTAGCTTACAGTAGTGCTAGAGATTAGTTATGGTTGTTAGATGATCTACTAAGGCTAGTGGTGTCCAGAGAGGGAACTCGTTAGGCCAGAATCACTGCATACTATATTGTTTTGATTTTGTTTGATTTGTATCTGCAAGGTGTTTGATGAAATGGCCGCATGAATTCAAATTTTGAATTTTGAAAAGATTTTTGGTGGCTATGCTAGGCATGTGCTGGTGAGTCTGTAGATGCTTGGGTTTTGAAAGTTGAGCTTGTTTGAGTGGTTTTTGAAAAAGTGGGATCTTCCCATATGATATAGATTCAATTTTAAACTATCATTTAAGCTATGCATTTAAATGTTTTTGGATGATCACAAAGTGGGCCTTGGTACTTTGTTATGAGTACTATCAAGGGTTGCAAAGATCCAAACAAGTTTCTGTTAAGTTCGGAAAGTTATAGATAGCCAAAGTAGCCATGGGAGTTAATTTGGCCAAAGTGACCATTCACTTAAGTTGATGGTTTTGATTTGTTTGTCTTTGGGAAAAGTTTGGGGATTGTTTAGATGATGTTTATTTCACCTAAGAATCATTTTACAAGCAAAGAAACACATAATCATGGCAATTCAAAAGAATCCACATTTTAATACATACACATATGAATGCTTTCATATTTTAATTGGAAAAGTTTTGTTAACCCTAAATTTGGTGATTAGAGTTTGATGATTCTAATTTAATATTTTTGGGATGTTACAGTTTGTTTCCTGTTTGCAAGGTGTTTGATGAAATGGCCGAAAGAGATTTGAATTTTTGGTTCAAACTTGGTGGGTGTACTAGTGATATACTAGGTAGTTTCTGGTTAGTTGGAAAGATCAAGATGCACTGGTTTGGTTGGTTTTTGAAAATGGGTGATCTTCACATAGGATATGGATTCAATTTTGAATTATCGTTTGAATCAAGTTGCCAAATGTTTCTGTAAGTTTGAAAGGTGGGCTTTGGTTCAATTTTACTTGGTCTATCAAGGGGTGAAAAGAAATGGAAATGTTTTTGTTTGAAATTTGGACTACAAACACTCAAAGTGGTCTAGTGAGCAAGATTGGCAAAAATGACCATTTGCCTTATTTGGTTTGTTTTTGGAATTTCCTTTGATTTGTTTCTGCTTGGATTTGATTTAGCTAATGGTGTTTTCATCTTTAAACCATTCCTTGCTATTCACAACAATCACACAAGTCCATTCATGCATTCATACAATCATCAGATACACACATGCATTCATATGATGTTAATTAACAAAAGTTTTTGTTAACCCTAATTTTGGTGATTGGAATTTGATAATCATTGTTCAATATTTTTGGAATGTTATAAACCTTCCCTCCTTAAACAAAATCTCGTCCCGATATTTGAGAAAGAAGAAAAAGGAAACTAGGATTTAAAGAGATTGGGAAACTCCGTCTTGATGTGATCTTCTCTTTCCCAGGTAGCTTCTTGTTCAGTGTTGTTAGTCCACTGAATCTTGAGAAACTTGATGCTTCGGATCCTGGTGGTCCTGAAAGTTTCCTCCAAAATACGGATGGGTACTTCTGGATACGTCAGGTCATCGTTGATCTCTATGGTGCAGTGATCAATGTTCTTGAAAACTTTAGTCTTCTCCGGGACTTCAAGGCACTTGCGCAGCAACGAAATATGGAACACATTATGCACTACTGACATCTCCTCTAGCAGTTCCAGTTGGTATGATACTTCTCCTCGACGATTCAGAATCTTGAAAGTTCCGATATATCTGGGAGCTAACTTTCCTTTGAGCTGGAAACGTTGCATTCCCTTCAAAGGCGACAATTTGATATACACAAAATCTCCGATATTGAAAGTGAGGTCTCGACGTCTCTTGTCGGCATAACTCTTCTGTCTGGATTGGGTGGTCTTGAGGTGCTCACGAATCTTGTGAACTTTCTCTTCTGCTTCTCGTAGGATGTCGGGTCCAAAAATCCGACTCTCTCCTTCTTCCGACCAATTCAAAGGGGTACGACACTTCCTTCCATACATGAATTCAAATGGGGCAATTTGCAAACTAGATTGATAACTGTTGTTGTAAAATTCTGAAAAGGCGCATACCTTCCCATTTAGATCCATACTCTAGCACACAGGCTCTCAACATATCTTCGAGTATTTGATTTACTCGCTCCGTTTGTCCATCTGTCTAAGGGTGATAAGCTGTGCTGAAATCCAATCTGGTTCCCAATCCTTCTTGGACTTTCTTCCAAAATCTCGAGGTAAACTGAGTTCCTCAATCCGACACCGTGCAAACTGAAGATTCTAGCGATATACAACTCTGCTAGTTTTGAACTCTGGTATGTGGTCTTGACTGGTAAGAAATGAGCGACTTTGGACAATCTATCAACTATGACCCAAATAGAGTCATTTCCCCTACTAGATGTAGGCAATCCGGTGATAAAGTCCATTCCAACTGACTCCCATTTCCATTCTGGAATATGCAATGGTTGCAACAGTCCTGCGTGTCTCTGATGTCCTGCCTTAACTCTCTGACAAATATCACACTTGGCGATGTAGCTTCCGATTTATCTCTTCATCTTATGCCACCAAAATTATTCCTTCAAATCCTGATACATCTTCGTTCCTCCGGGGTGGATAGAATAAAGAGTATCATGGGCTTCTCTCAAAATATCTTGCTTCAATTCTGAGTCTGCTGGTACACAAAGACTTCCTTTGTACCACAAACTCCTTCTTCATCTTTGGTGAATCCGGGTACTTTGCATGTACCGATGCGACGTTTGATTGCGTTGATACTAGCATTTCCTTTCTGCGCCTCCTTGATCTGACTTATCAAAGTGGGTTGAAGTTCTATGCGAGCCAAAAATCCTTCACTTACTAATTCCATTCTAAAATCTTCCATATCCTTGTGCAAACTTGGTTGCTCCTTCAGGATCATGGAGTTCAATCGACACGGAAATCTGCTTAGGGCATCTACTACCACATTGGCTTTACCGGGGTGATAGTGGATGTCCAGATCATAGTCCTTGATTAGCTCTATCCATCTTCTCTGCCTCATATTCAGCTCCTTCTGAGTGAATATATACTTCAGGCTCTTGTGATCAGAATAAATTTCACAACGGTTTCCCATAAGATAATGCCTCCATGTCTTCAGGGCTAGAACTACAACTGCTAGTTCAAGATCATGAGTAGGATAATTCTAAGCATGCTGCTTCAGTTGTCGGGACAGATAAGATATTACTTTGCCTTCTTGCATCAACACACATCTGAGACCGATCTTGGATGCGTCACAATATACATCAAAAGGCTTCGTGATATCCGGTATGATCAAGATTGGGGCTGAAATCAATCTCTTCTTGAGTTCTTGAAAACTCACTTCACATTTATCCGTCCATTCAAACTTCTTATCCTTCTTTAACAATTTGGTCATGGGTCTTGCGATGCTCGAGAATCCTTCTACGAACTTGCGGTAGTATCCCGCTAATCCGAGAAATGCACGAACTTGGATTTGAGTGGTTGGGGCTTGCCAATCTTAGACATCTTTCACCTTTGCAGGGTCAACGGCAATTCCTCCGGCTGATACAATAGATCCGAGAAATCCTACCTCCTGCAACCAGAATTCACATTTGCTAAACTTGGCATACAACTGATGCTCCCTAAGAGTTCCAAGGATGGTCCTTAGGTGTAGCTCATGTTCTTCTTCTGATTTGGAATAGATCAGAATGTCATCGATGAAAACCATGACAAACTTATCCAGGAAGTCCATAAAGATCTTATTCATGAGGTCATGAAATAAGCGGGGCATTGGTTAATCCAAAAGACATGACAATATATTCATACAATCCATATCTGGTGGTAAAGGCAGTCTTTGGAATATCCTCTGCACGAATCTTGAGTTGATGATAACCAGTTTTAAGATCAATCTTAGAAAACACTTTGGCACCAGTCAACTGGTCAAACAAGTCTTATATCTTTGGTAGTGGGTACTTGTTCTTGATGGTTACATCATTCAACTTTCGATAATCCGTACTTAAACGGTTACCTCCATCCTTCTTGTCCACAAACAAAACAGGTGATCTTAATGGCGACACACTTGGTTGGATCAATCCTATCTCTAGCATAGCATCCAGTTGCTTCTTCAGCTCCACTAATTCCGATGGGTTCATACTATATGGTCTCTGGGCTATGGGTCCAGTTCCAGGATTAGTTCAATGATAAACTCGATATCCTGATCTGGGGGCATACCGGGCAAAACATCTGGAAATACATCAGGGTATTCACAGAGTATTCTGACTTGGTCAAGGGTTGGTTGGGCTAGACTCTTGTTGCACTTGAATTGGCGGGGAAAGGTTTCAAATACATGCTCTACTGATATTCTGGCTGTACTAGTCATGGTTATGGCTTTCTTGGCACAATCGATTAATCTTTATGTTTCGACATCCAATCCATTCATAGTAATACTTACAAACCTTTAGTTCGAGTACTATTAGATTAGCATAAAAATCTATGCCATGGATTTGGATAGGTACAGCCTTGCAAATTTCCCTAGCTTTGGTGGTTGAACCAGGTATTTGAACCATCATAACATGCTTCAATTTGGTGGGTTGAATCTTACTAGTGCATGCAAATTCTTTGGTAACAAATGAGTGCGATGCTCCAGAATCAAACAACACTCTTGCAAGTACTAGGTTAACAGAAAACATACCTAGCACGACATCTGGTGCTTCTTGGGCTTCTTCAGCATGCATGAGAAAGAGACGGCCATTGCGGTTGAGCGAGTTCCCTGGAGCAAACATTCTTCCAGGCTGAACACGACGCTGCTGCTGAGCTAGGGCATTTGCATTGGGGGCTGCGGCAATATTCTTGGGGCACTCATTGGAATAGTGACCCTTGGTTCCACATTCATAACAAGTCACCTGAGACTTGTACCTTGCTACAACAGGCACAACATTTCTTCTAGTTCTCGGGCAGTGTTGGTGTTGGTGGCGACATTGTTGTTGTTGAACTTCGGTGGTGCACGATTGAATTTGCTAGGGTTTCGGGGGTTGTTATGATTTCCTCCGGGCCTTGGGTTTCCTCCTCCACAGTTGGGGTAGGTTGGATGGTTCATCGGGTGTCTATTGGTCCTTGGGGCAAATCCTAGAGATGGGTTGGGTGAAACTTTGGGGTATGGTGGGTTCCTAGTTGATTCATCATTCTACGCTTGCGGTTCTCATTGGCTTGGTTGATATTGTCTTCCATCTGAATGGTAGAATCCACTAAGTCTTCAATATCAGCAAATGGGATATTTACTAACACTGTCTGCATCTCATCATGCAGACCATTCAAGAATCTCTCCTTCTTCTTGGCTTCGGTATCAATCTCATCCGGTGCATACCTAGCCAATGACAAAAATTTGTCACGATACTCAACAACTGTCATTCTCCCTTGCTTCAGTTCCCCGAATTCATCTCTCATCCTCTTGATCAAACCCGGTGGCACATGGGTTCTACTAAACTTGACTTTGAATTCCTCCCAAGTCATCATCTATCCTCCATTCATGGCGCGAACGCTGTTCCACCATGCTCTTGCATCTCCGGCCAGGTAGTGGGTGGCAAAAAGTACCTTCTCGTTGGCTTCCACTCCTGCAACTTCTAAGTTGTTCTCCATGTTTTGGAGCCAATCATCGGCATCTAGGAGCTCTTCAGACTTAGTAAAGATGGGTGGATTGGTGTTCTGGAAGTTCTTGAGCTTTGATCCATGGTTGTCCTGATTTCCATGGCCTTGGTTGTTGGTGGCCGTCTGAGCTATGTGCTGAAGGGTGGCTAAATTGGCTTGACGTTCGGCTCTTTCAGCTTCGCGGTCAAAAACCAACATTTGCAAGATTTGCAACATTGGGTCCGGGGATGAATTGCTTCCTCCGTGAGGCATCTGAAGATTGAGGTAGATCATGAGAAAAGAGGGTAATTTCTAAGGTTTAGGGTTTTTGAAAAGTTTTTGAAGTTTGACTTAGATTTTCATAGCAACTTGCTTTTCATTTATTCATCACATATCATACAACACACACCACAACAAGGAAAAAAGATGGTTTTAAGAACCATTCTGGGGAACTACAATACAGTGGGACCAGATACAACTCACTAACGCTAGTGCTCAAGTGCTACTACTCCTCCTCGGAGTAGGTGTCTTCATCATCCTCATCATCATCATCAATGAAGGCGAAGTCATCATCATCGGTGAAGAAGTCCATGGCCTGATCCTCCAGAAAGTCATCATCATCACTGAGATAGGAGTAAGGGTCTCCACAAAGGTCTTCCCCTGCATTCTCCCTCTCCTCAAGCTGCATGTCTCTCTCATGGATGGTCTCCTCCAAGTTTGTGATCCGGTGAAGAAGGCGGGCAATGATGCGCTCCTTCTTCTTGAGCTGACAGCGACGAGACTGGCGATCTTTCACCAGCATGGCAATAGTCTGATCCTTCTGGGCGGCGGTGGCATACTTGTGGTTGGTGTAGGAGCGGGCATTGTCTAACTCCTTCTGACGGCCATACATCATGAAGGTGAGGTGGGCCAATTGAGTCTTCATCTCATGGTGATATGGTGCCTCTAGTGGCTGTCCCTTAACATCACGCCTTGGATAGAACTCAAAGCGGGTACCCTTGATCTGGTTGATACTCTTCCCACATATACGGGTAAGAGCTTCTTGCATGGCCCTGGCAAGTCCATCGAGCCAGTTATTTTCTCTTAAGGTGAACTGAGTTCCCTCTGAGGTGGGTGCTTCAATCTTTCCTCAGAGACTTGCCACAATCAGCCATTGCAATTCCTCTCCTTCCTGATCGTTGAGCTGAGCTCCGAAGAACTCGGGGTGCGGACGCTCCAGAAGTTCCGAAAGCTGGTCCAAGTCACGCTCAAAGATGAGGTATCCTCCATTCCCCAACTGATAGAACTTGCTTCACGTCCATCTATAAGAATATAGGATGAGTAAGTTAGTAGAGTGATCAAGTGTGTCAAATTTTATGTAAGTTTGCAAGAATATTTTAGGAACATGAATTTTTCATGAAAGAATCCAAGTGGTAAGAATGAGAATAAGTTTTCATAAATACTCACTTCCTTGGTTTTGAAACTAAGTTTTTGATTCAAACATCCATTCTGAACTAGGGTCTCCTATGGTCAGGATGGCTCTGATACCAACTTGTCAACACCCGGATTTTTAATCCCAGATGCCTGTTATGCCATACATCGCAATCCCAGGATTACCATTTTTGCGAGACATAACAGATTGGATATCATAGTACATCATCCATTACTAACCATACATAAGGTCTTACAACAAATAAAGGATCTCATGATCTAGTCTTAATACAATCATAGCAGCGGAATAACATAATAATAACGGCAGCGTAGGCGAGACTCCATCTTCATGGTCACATGCAATGCTGACGATGGGAGATGTTCCTAGTTGTCGTAACCTTCCTGTTGTCCGTTCTCCTGATAGTCCTCTTCATAGTCTGGCCATAGGAATAGCCATGAACAAAGCCATGAGTACTCTTTAAGTACTCGCAAACCGATACTAACAAGTGAAGTGGTTTTGAGTAGGAGGTACTAGGCTCTAGGTTGTTTTGCAAAAAGCCAGATTTATCTCTATTGAGTTCAGAAGCAAAGAAAGCTAGTTGAAACGTTTATAACACCTAAGCGGGAACTTGAATTTCATATCCACAACCCTGTTGTGGTCAAGTCAAAGTCATGATTCATTTGACAAGTCATTTTGAAAACATCTGACGACAGAACAGTATGTCCACTCCAACTGTCCATAACCGCGGACGCGGCTATTCGAATAGTTTGACACTCTGCAGAGGTGGTACACTTTCACCACAACATTCGATACATCTGTCAGGAACAATCCTAAATTCACCATACTCAGTATGTGTATAATCAATCCTAACCTTTCAATTACACGCCCTAGTACAGGCACCTCTCCTATGAGTTTGGCCTCCCAGCCATGACCAACTATCATCTTGGGAACTGCACAAGTGCACAATCTTCACAAGGTAACCTCAGCTCAAACCTTGGCCGCAAGGGAACCCATACTAAGGTATATAAATTTCCAGTCAAGCCCTACCCAAATTTTGGGTATTGTGGTTATACGGTAAAATTGGAATGGTATTGCATCCAGACAACCATCAGTTTTATAAAAGGGCTAAGGCTCATGCCTCAACATTTCCATCATCAAAATCATCTGGTGTTCAAGAACTCACGTCAAAACATTTCAGTAGAATGACTCATCATTCTAAGGTTTTCATCACCATTTTCACCAAGTATTCCCATCTAAAGTGATCCAGTTTTATGCTTAGCACTACCATCTACAAGCCGGGGTAAACACTAATGAGGGGTGGTAAACAAGTGTGAATGATCTAAGTTCAATCTCATGCCTCAGGATGACATCAAGATTATCTGGCTTAGGTCAAGTTTTATGCTCTTTATGCTACCTTTAAATAATCTTTCTAAACTCTACAATTTACCAAGTAAACTTAACTAGAAAGCTTTGATAAAGAAATAAAATACTACGCTTGCAAGTAAAACTAGGATGGGGTATCAAGTGGTGTAAGCTTGCAAGGATTAGCTTGCTAAGTGAAACTTGATTAGTTGGTAGCTTGCTAAGGTAACTTGTAGTGTTAGGCTTGCCTTGTGCGTGGTTGAAGTTCTCCTCGGCTTCTTCCTCGTAGTATCCTCCTTCCTCCTCGTATCCTTGGTCGGTACAATCGTCTATAAATAAATACGAGGTACACAATCACCAAACAATACTTAACTACTTTTATTTATCACACCAAGGGTTTTACTAGATGATCTAGCATCATCCCAAACATTACAATCATCCAAGCACTTGTCTTATTTATTTTATTTTGGAAAAGTAATTTCTACTCGATGAAAAACTACTTAAAATTTAATATTCTCCAACTAAAACATGTGATCATTTTGACAAATGTCATCACCACATATTTTAGTACATGGAAATGTGATTTAAAGGTGTCACAATTTGATAAGGTTGAACCTTTTATTTTAATTAAATAAAGTGACTAGAAATGCCTATGGGGTATTCTTTTATTACTTGACCATTATTTCTGCAAGTAAACCTAGATATTTTTATATATTCAGAAAGTTCTAGTTAAATGTGATTTTTGAGAGTTGGAATCAACTCAAAAGCTTTTGTGGTTGAATTTTGAAAAATGTTTGAATGAAGAAAATCTTCTGCCTTGTTATTTTTACTATAGGTGATCTACAAATCTAAATGGTTTGAATCCAACGGGCTTGGATTAATAATTCTAGTACCTTTCTAACAAAATTGGTTTCATGCAATTTGGTTCTGTGAGTCGACCTGGGTTGATTTTTGAATCTAGGTACAGAACTAAGTTTGAAACTAAATGGAAAAAACCTAAATTCAAACTACTGGGTCACGCGGGAATGTAAATGGGCCAGCCCACGGTGCACAGCGCATGCACGGGTATGTTTAAGTGAATGACCCTACCAGTCGGTGAGACATGGGGGTGCAAAGCGGTACGGGGCAATCTAAACCACACGATCAACTTCTAATCGAATGATTGCGACTTATCGTCTCCGTTGGGCAACTCCGGCAAGACAGAACCCTATCATGGCCAGTGGGGGTCTACGGGGGCTCACCGGGGCTCAGGCAAGGGTCGGCGACGGGGGCGAACAACAAAGTCAATGACGGCGATCCTCATGGTACCGGCGGCTTCTCCTGGGGCGGCTCCAATCGCTGGATCCTTTATTCCTCCTCCACGGCAGACTCCGGCCAAATTCTGGCGATGTGCTGCTCTCCTTGCTCTGGGGATGAGGTGGGGTGGTTCTGAGAGAGAGGGGAGGGTGTTGGTGTGAAGAAATCGAGCGGGGGTGGCCTCTATTTATAGTGTTGGAGATATGCCCTAGAGGCAATAATAAAAGTAGTTATTATTATATCTTTGTGTTTATGATAAATGTTTACATTCATGCTATAATAGTATTAACAAGGAAACATTAATACTTGTGTTATTTGTGAACTTAATTCGAAGTCCCTAGTAAAGCCTCTATATAATACTAGCTTGTTGGTTAATGGATGATTGTGGTTTCCCTATCATGAACATTGAGATGTTATTAACAACAAGATCATATCGTTAGGAGAATGATATGATGGACATACTCCTATAGATAAGCGTAGCATAAAGATCAAGTCATTTTAATAGTTCAATTGCTATATGCTTTCTGATACATAGTAATATAATTCCTTCGACCATGAGATCATGCATATCACCTTTACCGGATGGATGCTTTGATGACATCAAACACCACACCGAAACTGGGTGGCTATAAAGGTGGCATTGAGTGTTCGGAAAGTATTGGTTGAAACACATGGATCAAGAGTGGGATTTGTCCATCCATATGACGGATAGATATACTCTGGGCCCTCTCGGTGAAATGTCATCCAATTAGCTTGCAAGCATGTGACTGGCTCACAAGGGATCACATATCACGGGAACGAGAAAAGAGTACTTATCGGTAACGAGGTTGAACTAGGTATGCAGAGATACCGACGATCATAACCTCGGATAAGTAAACTATCGTGAGACAAAGGGAAATTGATATCGTATGTAAGTGGTTCATTCGATCGCAAAGTAATCGTAGAAATATGTGGGAGCCATATGAATTTCCAGATTCCTCTATTGGTTATTGTTTGGAGAAGTGTCTCGATCATGTCTGCATAATTCACGAACCGTAGGGAGACACACTTAAGTATTCGACGTTGTTTTGAGTAGTTATGGAATGATGAGAAAGAGACCGAATGTTGTTCGGAGTCCCGGATGGGATCCGGGATATCACGAGGAGATCCGGAATGGTCCGGAGAATAAGATTCATATAAGGAAAGTACCGTTTCGGAGTTGGGGAATGGTTCCTGTGTTTTCATCGGGAATGTTCTAGAATGTTCCGGAATGTCCCAAGACTCGGAGGGAAGGGGACATGAATGTGTTGTATCAAGTTGGTATGATTGCATCATGTACTAAGTGTCATCGCTGAACCAAATAAAGGATTAATTCAAATCCTAGTTTGAAAAGTCAAACAGCTAGTTTGAAAAGTCAAACGGCTAAATTTGGAAAGAGGAAAAGAGGAGGAGGGAAACGAGTTGGAGAGGAGTTCCTCCTCCAACCGTGGCGCACCCTCCAAGCCAAGTTGGGAGGGACTCTCCTCCCTTGGCCGGTCGGCCCTCCACCTATATAAGGAGGGCAGGGCTCTCCTAGCACACAAGATCCTCTCCTCCAAACCCTCCATGGCCGGCCACGCCTCCCTAGCTTGAGCCAGCCGCCGCCGCTAGCAACCCTAGCCGGCCAAGCTTCCTCCTGGCGTGTCTAAACCCTAGATCATCGAGGACTCTCTCATACTCCACCATACTCGCTCCGCTTAAGGAGAAGCCTGAGATCTCCCTCTACTTCCGGTACCACGCCAGTTACCGGAATCGCGAGGAGAGTGCTACAACCTCCGCTGCCTGCTGGAACAAGGGAGAGGAAGGTCTTCGTCGAGTACCGAACATGTGACCGACTGCGGGAGCGCTGCCGGAACGCAGCGCCGGAAGGATCGTCTACGCGATCTTGAGATCGGGAAGAGTACGACTACATCACCCACGAGAATCCGCTCTCGTTAAACACTTTGGAATCTTCGAGGGTGAGTTATTCTATCGACTCGTTGCTACAATCTAGTAGATAGATCTTGGCTTGTTTGTTTGTATGCGGTAGAAAATTTTTGTTTTCCATGCTACGAAACCCTACAGTGGTATTAGAGACGTGTCTATATGTAGATCTGTTTCACGAGTAGAACACAATGGTCATTGTGGGCGTTGATGCTTTTATTGTCGATTGCTTCTTGTGTACTTTGCATCTTGCGGTATGTTGGGATGAAGCGGCCCGGGCTAACCTTACATGACATCATTCATGAGACTTGCTCCACGCTTGACATGCAACTTGTATTGCATAAGTGGCTTTGTGGGTGCCTGTTTCTCCTAGCATAGTTAAGATCCAATTTACAACGGGTGATTAACAATACTAGTATCAATGTTGTGGTTCATGTTCGTAAGTTAGAAGGACACTTATTGAAAGCCCCAAACCACGTAAAACATGCAAAGAAAGTAGAGGCGTCTAACTTTGTTTTGCAGGGGTGTGTTGTGATGTGATATGGCCATGATTGTGATTATATTTGATGTATGCAATGTTCTTTATTGTAAGTTGGCAACCGGCAGGAGCCATATGGTTGTCTTTAATTTCTGTTACGACCCGCGTGTCTATTCAAAGTAGTTGTAATAGTTGAAGCCGGTGGACGACAACCATGGAGAAGCGTCATTGACCTTGATGCAATGCCGGTGATGATGGAGATCATGTTCGTGCTAGAAGATGGAGATCGGAAGCACAAAGAAGAAAGGCCATATCATATCACATATTATGAATTGCATGTGATGTTAATCCTTTATGCATCTTGTATTGCTTAGTAGACAACGGTAGCATTATAATATGATCCCTCATGCACATGAATTTCAAGTCATAAAGTGTTCACCCTTAGTTAGCACCGTTGCTAAAGCTTGTTGTTTCGGAGCACCACGTGATGATCGGGTGTGTTAGATTCTGCAAGTGCATACAATGTGAGCAAGCCAGATTTGCTCATGCGGAATGTAAGGTTTGATCTTTACGAGCCTAGCATGTACAGACATGGTCTCGGAACACGGATCACCGAAAGGTAAAGCATGAATCATATAGTAGATATGATGAACATGTCGATTGTTCGCCATTGAAACTATATCAACTCTCGTGATGATCGGTGTTGATGTGGTGGATTTGGTTCGTGTGATCACTAAAACAATGTGAGGGATATTGTTTTGAGTGGGAGTTCACCTAGATTAATTTTATTAATTTGAACTCAATTTGTCATAAACTTAGTCTAAACTATTGCAAATATGTTGTAGATCAATGGCAGCCCCTACCATCAATTTTAATGCGTTCCTAGAGAAAGAAAAGTTGAAAAACAATGGAAGCAACTCATGGATTGGTTCCGCAATTTGAGGATTGTCCTCACAGGTAATTTGACCTATGTGCTGGATGCAATTGGTGACCCACTGCGGTGATGCTGCCGATGAAGTAAAGAATGTTTACCTCACTCGGAAGACTCAAGACTCTACGCTCAGTGTGCTATCTTGTATGGTTTAGAATCGAGCTTCGTAAAAGGTTTGAGAATTCAGACCCATATGATATTGTCGAGGATCTCAAATTGATCTTTGAGACTCATGCGACAATTGAAAGCTATGAGGCTTCTGAAAAGTTCTTTAATTGCAAGATGGAAGAGGGCAGCTCACAATGAGCATGTGCTTAAGATGTCTGGGCACGCAAACAAACTTCAAAGCTTGGGTATTGTGATTCCTAATGCTTTGGGGATTTACCGTGTCCTCCAATCACTACCACCAAGTTATAAGAACTTTGTGAAGAACTACAACATGCAAAACATGAACAAGACGTTGCCAGAACTCTTTGCCATGTTGAAGTCTGCAGAAGTGGAGATAAAGAAAGAGCACCAAGTGTTGTTGGTCAATAAGACCACCAAATTCAAGAAAGGCAAGTCTAAGCAGAAGGGACACTTCAAGAAGGGTGGTAAGAAAGTTGCCACGCCTACGAAGAAGACCAAGGCTGGACCTAAGCACGATCATCGAGTGCTTTTACCGCAAGGGAGAAGGTCACTGGAAGCGGAATTGCCCAAAGTACTTGGCGGATTTGAAGAACGGCAACATCAAGAAGAAAGGTATATCTGATATACATGTTATTGATGTGTATCTCACTAGTACTCGTAGTAGTGCTTGGGTATTTGATACTGGTTCCGTTTCTCATATTTGTAACTTGAAACAGGTGCTGCAGAATAAACGGAAGCTAGCGAAGAACGAGGTGACGATGCGCGTGGGAAACGGATCAAAGGTTGATGTGATCGCGGTCGGCACGCTACCCCTTCATCTACCATCGGGATTAGTTTTATACTTAAATAATTGTTATTTGGTGCCTGCGTTAAGCATGAACATTATATCGGGATCTTGTTTATTAAGTAGACGGTTACTTGTTTAAGTCTGAGAATAATGGTTGTTCGATTTATATGAGTAATATGTTTTATGCACATGCACCTTTGATAGATGGTCTATTCTTGTTGAATCTCGATAGTGGAAATACACATATTAATAACATTGAGGCTAAGCGTTTGAAATCGAGCGATAACTCGACCTATATGTGGCAATCGCTGCCTTGGTCACATTGGAGTGAAGCGATGAAGAAACTCCATTCGATGGACTTCTTGAATCACTTGATTTCGAATCACTTGATAGATGCGAAGCATGTCTGATGGGTAAAATGACTAAGACTCCATTTTCTGGTATGATGGAGCGAGCTACGGACTTATTGGAAATCATACATACCGATGTGTGTGGTCCAATGAGTGTAGCATCGCGCGGTGGTTATCATTATGTTCTTACCTTCACGGATGACTTGAGTAGATATGGGTATATCTATTTCATGAAACATAAGTCCGAAACTTTCGAGAAGTTTAAGGAATTTCAAAGTGAGGTAGAGAATCAACGTAACAAGAAGATTAAATTTCTATGTTCTGATCGTGGAGGTGATTATCTAAGTTACGAGTTTGGCGAGCATTTGAAGAAATGCGGAATACTTTCACAATTGACACCGCCGGGAACACCACAACGTAATGGTGTGTCCGAACATCGTAATCGAACTCTCTTAGATATGGTTCGTTCTATGATGTCACTTACAGATTTACCACTATCATTTTGGGGTTATGCATTAGAAACAGCCGCATTCACTTTAAATAGGGCACCATCTAAATCCGTAGAAACGACACCGTATGAATTATGGTTTGGGAAGAAACCTAGATTGTCGTTCCTTAAAGTTTGGGGATGCGAAGCCTATGTAAAGAAGTTACAGCCGGACAAGCTTGAACCCAAAGCGGAAAAATGCGTCTTCATAGGATACCCGAAGGAAACTATTGGGTATACCTTCTATCATAGATCCGAAGGCAAAATCTTCGTTGCCAAGAATGGATCCTTTCTAGAGAAGGAATTTCTCTCGAAAGAAGTGACTGGAAGGAAAGTAGAACTTGACGAGGTTGTCGAACCTTCTCGAAATTGAAAGCGCAGCGAAGAAGTTCCTGTGGTGCCTACACCAATTAGAGAGGAAGCTAATGATGATGATCATGAAACTTCGGTCGAAGTTACTACAGAGCCTCGCAGGTCAACGAGAACTCGTACCACTCTAGATTGGTATGATCCCGTTATGAGTGTCATGTTGGTGGACAACACCGATGACCCTGAGACATATGAGGAAGCGATGATGAGCCCAGATTCCAATAAATGGCAAGAGGCCATGAAATCCGAGATTGGATCCATGTACGAAAACCAAGTGTGGACTTTGGTGGACTTACCAGATGGCCGGAAGGTCCGAGAACAAATGGATCTTCAAGAAGAAAACAGATGCGATGGTAATGTTATCGTTTATAAAGCTCGACTTGTCGCAAAAGGGTTTCAACAAATTCAAGGAGTTGACTACGATGAGACTTTCTCACCATGTAAGCTAAAGTCTGTGAGGATTATGTTAGCAATCGCTGCATATTACGATTATGAGATATGGCAGATGGATGTCAAAACAGCATTCCTCAATGGAGACATTGATGAAGAGTTGTATATGATGCAACCCAAAGGTTTTATTGATCCTAAAGATGCTAACAAGGTATGCAAACTTCAACGGTCCATCTATGGATTGAAGCAAGCATCCCGAAGTTGGAATCAACGTTTTGATAAGGTGATCAAAAGTTTTGGTTTTATAAAAACTTATGGAGAAGCTTGTATTTACAAGAAAGTGAGGGAGCTCAGAGCATTCTTAATACTATATGTAGATGACATATTGCTGATTGGGAATGATGTAGACCTTCTTAATAGTGTCAAGGAATATTTGAATAATAGTTTTTCAATGAAGGATCTTGGCGAAGCACCTTACATATTAGGCATAAATATTTATAGAGATAGATCGAAACGCCAAATATCATTGTCACAAAGTACATATTTGGACAAAGTTCTAAAGAGGTTTGGAATGGAAGATAGCAAGAAAGGGTTCTTGTCCATGTTGCCCAATACGACCTTGAGTAAAACTCAAAGTCCGACATCGCGTAAGATAGAGAAAGGATGAGTAAGACTCCTATGCCTCAACCATAGGATCTCTAATGTATGCCATGCTATGTACTAGACCCGACATTGCATATGTTAGTTTAACTAGCAGATATCAAAGTGATCCAGAGTGGATCATTGGACAATGATCAAAACATCCTTAAGTACTTGAGAAGAACTAAGGATATGGTTCTTTCTTATGGAGGTGATGAACATCTCGTTGTTAATGGTTACACCGATGCTAGTTGGAACACCGATCCGGATGATTCTAAATCACAATCTGGATACGTATTTATTTTGAATGGTGCAGCAGTTAGCTGGAGGAATGCAAAGCAAAGCATTGTGGCGAGATCTTCAACTGAATCGGAATACATGGCTGCTTCGGAGGCTTCACAAGAAGCGATATGGATGAAAGAGTTCATTACAGAGCTGGGTGTGGTTCCTAGTGCGCTGGACCCAATGTCTATCTACTGTGATAACATGGGCGCCATATCCAATGCGCAATAACCAAGATCACACAAGAAGCTGAAGCACATCAAGCTACGTTTTCACGCTATTCGAGAACATATCCAAGATGGGGATATAAATATTTGCAAAGTACACACAGATCTGAATGTGGCGGATCCGTTGATTAAACCTCTCCCGAGGGCAAAACATGACCAGCACCAAACTGTCATGGGTGTTCGGTATATTACCATGTAATCTAGATTAGATGACTCCAGTGAAAGTGGGAGACTGTTGGAGATATGCCCTAGAGGCAATAATAAAAGTAGTTATTATTATATCTTTGTGTTTATGATAAATGTTTACATTCATGCTACAATAGTATTAACATGGAAACATTAATACTTGTGTGATTTGTGAACTTAATTTGAAGTCCCTAGTAAAGCCTCTATATAATACTAGCTTGTTGGTTAATGGATGATTGTGGTTTCCCTATCATGAACATTGAGATGTTATTAACAACAAGATCATATCGTTAGGAGAATGATATGATGGACATACTCCTATAGATAAGCGTAGCATAAAGATCAAGTCATTTTAATAGTTCAATTGCTATATGCTTTCTGATACATAGTAATCTAATTCCTTCGACCATGAGATCATGCATATCACCTTTACCGGATGGATGCTTTGATGATATCAAACACCACACCGTAACTGGGTGGGTATAAAGGTGGCATTGAGTGTTCGGAAAGTATTGGTTGAAACACATGGATCAAGAGTGGGATTTGTCCATCCATATGACGGATAGATATACTCTGGGCCCTCTCGGTGAAATGTCATCCAATTAGCTTGCAAGCATGTGACTGGCTCACAAGGGATCACATATCACGGGAACGAGAAAAGAGTACTTATCGGTAACGAGGTTGAACTCGGTATGCAGAGATACCGACGATCATAACCTCAGATAAGTAAACTATCGTGAGACAAAGGGAAATTGATATCGTATGTAAGTGGTTCATTCGATCGCAAAGTAATCGTAGAAATATGTGGGAGCCATATGAATTTCCATATTCCTCTATTGGTTATTGTTCGGAGAAGTGTCTCGATCATGTCTGCATAATTCACGAACCGTAGGGAGACACACTTAAGGATTCGACGTTGTTTTGAGTAGTTATGGAATGATGAGAAAGAGATCGAATGTTGTTCGAAGTCCCGGATGGGATCCGGGATATCACGAGGAGATCCGAAATGGTCCGGAGAATAAGATTCATATAAGGAAAGTCCCGTTTCGGACTTGGGGAATGGTTCCGGTGTTTTCATCGGGAATGTTCTAGAATGTTCCGGAATGTCCGGCACTCCGGAGGGGAAGGGTACATGAATGTGTTGTATCAAGTTGGTATGATTGCATCATGTACTAAGTGTCATCGCTGAACCAAATAAAGGATTAATTCAAATCCTAGTTTGAAAAGTCAAACAGCTAGTTTGAAAAGTCAAACGGCTAAATTTGGAAAGAGGAAAAGAGGAGGAGTGGAAACCGAGTTGAGAGGACTTCCTCCTCCAACCGGCGCACCCTCCAAGCCGAGTTGGGGAGGGACTCTCTCCCTTGGCCGGCCCTCCACCTATATAGGAGGGGCAGGGCTCCTCCTAGCACACAAGATCCTCTCCTCCAAACCCTAGCCGCTGGCCACCGACCTAGGCAAGCCGTGCCGCCCTAGCAACCCTAGCCGCCGCCAAGCTTCCTCCTCGGCGTGTCTAAACCCTAGATCGCCGAGGGACTCTCTCATACTCCACCATACTCGCTCGCTTAAGGCGAAGCCTCATGAGATCTCCCTCTACTTGCAGGTACCACGCCGTTGTCTTGCCGGAATCGCGAGGAGAGTGCTACAACCTCCGCTGCCTGCTGGAACAAGGGAGAGGAAGGTCTTCATCGAGTACCGAACGTGTGACCGACTACGGGAGCGCTGCCGGAACGCAGCGCCGAAAGGATCGTCTACGCGATCTTGAGATCGGGAAGAGTACGACTACATCACCCATGAGAATCCGCTCTCGTTAAACACTTTGGAATCTTCGAGGGTGAGTTATTCTATTGACTCGTTGCTACAATCTAGTAGATAGATCTTGGCTTGTTTGTTTGTATGCGGTAGAAAATTTTTGTTTTCCATGCTACGAAACCCTACATATAGTGCCAAGAGGGGACCAAAGGGCGCGGGTGGAGCTCGTCGTGGTCGTCGTCACAGTGGGCTAATGGCATGGACGACGGTAGGGGTGGTTCTGTGCTCCCTGGCAAAGCTCAACGGCATGGTCGCGAGGTGTGGGGCGGTGCGAGACGGTCGAAACGCTGCGGTGCTCTGGGCGGGTCCGACGGGAAGTTTTATGGCGCACGGGCTCTCCTGGTCGCGCAGTGATGAACGAGCGTGTCTGCGGGGTTGCTGGGGTGGTGGTGATCACGCTTGCAAGCAGCGAGGGCGATGCTTGTTTTGTGGGCACGTGTCGAGGGCGGCGCTGTAGCGCGCTCTCGGCATGGCACAAAGGCATAGGGCGCGGCGGTTCTAGAGTGGTCCAGTAGCTGACAGGGTGTTGGCGTTGGACAGGGGGTGGTGGTTGACGGTGGTCAATGTCCTAGACAAGGTGGCTAGGCTTGGTGCTGCTCCTAGCTTGCTGTCAACAATGGGGTGGCAAGGTGAGGCTCGGCATGCTCACCATTGATGGCAATGGCAAGCTCATAGTGAGCTAAAGCTGGTTAATTGAGCTAGATGATCTACTAATAGCATGCGGTGAGCTAGAGAGAGAACAAGGTTAGCCAAATCACTGCTCACTATAGTGTTTTGTGTTTGTTTGTTTCCTGTTTGCAAGGTGTTTGATGAAACGGCTGAAAGAGATTTGAATTTTAATTTTTGGTTCAAACTTGGTGGGTGTACTAGTGATATACTATGTAGTCTCTGGTTAGTTGGAAAGGTCAAGGTGCACTGGTTTGGTTGGTTTTTGATCTTCACATATGATATGGATTCAATTTTGAATTGTCATTTGAATCAAGTTGCCAAATGTTTATGTAAGTTTGAAAGGTGGGCTTTGGTTCACTTTTAATTGGTCTAGCAAGGGGTGAAAAGAAATGGAAATGTTTCTGCTTGAAATCTTGGACTAGAACACTCAAAGCGGTCTAGTGAGCAAGATTGGCAAAAATGACCATTTGCCTTATTTGGTTTGTTTTTGGAATTTCCTTTGATTTGTTTCTGCTTGGATTTGATTTAGCTGATGTTGTTTTCATATTTAAACCATTCTTTGATATTCACAACAATCACACAAGTCCATTCATGCATTCATACAATCATCACATACACACATGCATTCATATGATGTTAATTAACAAAAGTTTTTGTTAACCCTAATTTTGGTGATTGGAATTTGATAATCGTTGTTCAATATTTTTGGGATGTTACAACCAAGCACTTGCGTGTGGGTGGAAAATGAAGTAACATCATTACACAATAGTACATGATGGAACCCACATAATAGATATATACAACACAACTCCATGAGTCAAGAATACAGATATATAGTACATAGAACCAAATCACCTTGAAAACTATACAACATCCGAGTATGAATAAGATGCAAATTGGGCTAAGAGTTTTGAATAATAACCAATGGCGTCCATAACCCTGCCCAGGCCAAGCCGAAAGGGTAACCCTGCTAACGACGTTGATCTCAAACCTGCTAAACAAAAGGGGTGCCGACAAAGGAAAAAGGAAAACGAGAGCGGCCAGTACTGAGGCCAGTACACGGCGAGACTTCTAATTCAGTGGTTCTCACCTACATAAGTATGGTGGACTAAAGCGGCAGTGACGCATGCGCTAAAAAACCTATAGAGACTCAAAACAACTGTCGGCTATCAGATAAAGATAAGAAAGACCTATTGAGAAACAACCTAATACTACCACTAATCATACCCATCCTAGTATTTCCCCCTGAGACCAAACGAGAAAGTCCTGCCGAGGAAACTCACATAGTTGATAGTTTTATATATTCATTCTATGGTGGTTATCCAATTTACTAGTCATATAATATACAAGTCAAATTATAACAGTAAACTTTAGTTATAGTAGTCTATGATCGAGATACTATGCTCCAAGTCGTCCATAATCACGGACACGACTTTTTAAAAAGATTTAACCCTGCAGGGGTGCACCAAAATTTCCACACGCACTTCGACTCTTGTTGCTAGATCAATTAACATACACACATCGGTATGTCGGCGGGGCCCAGGACACGATGCTTTCCTAGACCCAAAGCAAGTACATGGAGGCCACCCTAATAAGCTACCCGTAACAAAGTCAGCCGAGCTCCAAAGACGGACGCAGAGGTTACGAGATCGGCTAAGAGATCAAAGGCCATAGGTATAATCCTCAATATAATGACCCACATCCTAAACAATACAGTAGTAAATGCCCATCGAGCAACAGATAATAAACATGGCATAACATGGCATTAAAACCCTAAACTAGTTTATGTCCCCTAGTACAGTACTTTGAAATCAGGCACTAAGCCGATAGGGGTGCCCATACACCCTACATGTGGTTAGCGAGCTCAGTCTCGAAATAGGTGTCAAGAACTCGGGTCCTAGGTGGACACAAGGAAGTGAGATAATAACCAGATCTCAACTATTACCCCCTGTGCCTCGCATTAGTTATAGCTAATTTCAACATTAGTTATTCAACTGTAATTAAAGACATGATCATCTCCACCATTAAGTATGTGCCAACCCCCAACAACGGTGGAACATCGACGACGCGAAGAAGCACCTAAGCAAGCAACTATGACTTGCAAGGCCGACTATCTACCAAAAAATAGGTGATAGGAGGTGTCCAAGGCGATATAGGCTGCAAGGGGTATAAAGGGTACAAAACGACTGAAGCAATACAACACAGGTAGCAGTAGATCAACAAGAGGAAGTAAAGACTATAAATGTAAAATAGGTAAAAAGGGGAAGAATGCTCGCCTAAAAACACTACCAAAGATACAACCGAGGAACTTGCTGAATCTCACCACATCTCATCGGCCTATCCGGGAAGAAGCAAAGCACTAAAAAGGAACAAACAATGCAATAAGTATAACTAATACGAAAAAATCGGCATGATCATGGCAAATTAATGATGCAAAACATGTAGAAAGGATGTCATTCGCATAGTACAATGATAATACAACATTAGTGGGGCATTAATAATAAAGAATCAATTCCAATTTTATTTGTCCATTTTATCAATGAATTTCCTTGCAGTAACGTATTATATATGCGTGAATCAAGATGAAAATCAAAGTATGAGTAACATAGTTAGAAGGGGCTCGTCTCACTGATTAATTTAGACATATCATTTGTTGGATACCGATTTATGAATTAAAGTTATAAATTTATTAAGAAAAATTCATTTAATAGCATTAAACAATTTAGGAATTTTAATTTTCCAAAAATTATTTTGGATGACATATTATTAGTCCTTGCATTTCTCTGATCTCAAAACATATATTATTTGTCTCTTTTTGAGCTATCAGTAAAAAGTTATTATTAATGACATACTAAATAGAAAAGAGCAATATTGTTATTAATTTAAATAGTTAGAATAATTATTTTTAATTTTTGAAAATGGATTTTAATTAGTTTTGAAATTTTAAGCGCTTTTCATTTTGAAAGTTTTTCCAAAATTGAATTATTTTGATATTACTTAATGGTCAAAATTGTTTGAATTCCGTTTGACCTTATTTAACTTTGACCAGGACTGCGGGTTGGTATTGGAAAGTGGCCAGGGGGCTTTTGTGAAATAGCAAGGTCTGGTCGGGAATGCCTTTGACAAAACTGAAATTGATTGAGTGACATCGGCTAGCTGGTCCGATCTTTGGTGAAAGATTCTAGGAGACTCGCTGCGCCGTTTTGGTCGATAATTATATCTGGATGAAGAGGGGACATCAGGGAATAACATATGTGTTTTAAGTTTCTTCATAGATCACTTGTAGCTCCAGGAAAATGTCAAAAAATAGAGAGGTTTGCAAGCAGGCTAGCTGTCAAATCTGACGGAGATTTGTCAGTGAGAAAGGGGCCAACTTCTGGAGGTCGAGGCGAGAGATTGAGAGCTCCGTATGGGTCTCCGTTTGCTCGTGCTTAAAGAGGGCACATTCTAGATGAAATCTTGTCAAGACAGTGTCGCCGGAGGTGACCTGAGGCGGCCAGAAAAATTGCGGGAACAGAGAACTCTGCAGATGCACAAAACTGCAATCTAAGCGCATGCATGTAATGTCGGCGCGTGGCGGCGAGCTGCGCGACAATGTTGCTACGGTGGTTGGCTACGTTGTGCATGCGTATGCAAAGAAGAAAGCAGCAGCAGTAGCAAAGCAACATGAGCAGCGAGGTGGAGCTGCGATGTGCGTGTACCTCAGTACATGCACGGCTTCTACGGCGGACGCGTGCGCGCAGGCGCTCACAGTAAGGCGGGAAAGGTGCCGGAAGGACGGGGAGGACGTGAGAAGTGGACCGATTGCTCACCTTGTTCGACCCCCGGCCTTGGCGAGGTAGGAGGCGAGACGGACAGCGTCGAGGACGGAGGACGTCCACCTCGGCGTGCCGGAGCTTGGACGCGTGCAGAACAGGGAGGACCGAGAGACGGTGGTGACATGTGGTGAGCTTGGTGGCAGGGGTTGCAACGCTGGGAGGAGCTTGACGCGCTTGGGGCGGAATACGGAGACTTGCGGAGCAGCGGGAGGGGAGCACGTGCAGACGGCGGAGAAGGCCGCGCTTTGCGAGGCGTGATGTACTGTTCGTGGACGTCCGCCTGGAAGCAAGGTGGAGGAAGAAGGAGACGAACGGAAGGAATGCCGAAGACGATGGCCTTGGTCCCGCGCCGGCGAGAGGGCGTGCAGCTTGGGCTTGACGGCCGGAAGGTGTAGGCGCATGAGGTGCTGAAGGGAAACATGCATGCGAGACAGCGAGAGCGGGAGAGGAACAAAGGGGTGGCGGCGGCTGGGAGGACACTCGGGGTTGGTTCCTAGGGTTGCAGGGGAATACATATAGAGCAAGGGAGTGGACTTGAACGTCCCATCTATCAACATGGGTACGTGGCGTCCTCCGATTCGTGTCCGTACAGAGGTTGAAGAAGAAAAACAGGAACGGTGTATGCTGGGCTTGATGGGCTTCTGGTGGAGATTGCCTAAGGCTAAATTAAGATGGACCGCATGTCCCTCTCTTCTCTCTCTTTGTTTTTAAACCTTTTATTCTTACCTTTATTTCTTTGCAAAATCCTTTTGAATAATTTGATTTTGTTTGAATATTTTATAATGGGTATTTTGGTAGCAATTAAATAGAGACAAGGGGTAATAGTGTATAACAGAAGGATGATGCCCACAAATAAAAACAATTTGGGCATTTTACAAGTATTTGAAATTTAGGGTTTCAGAAAAAGAACAAAGCATTTATAAATAGTGGATCGTATGCATGGATCCCACATGTAGAAAACAAAATAGAGATAGGTAAAATAAGAAGAGATATTGGTGATATTAACTACACAATCAAGGCAAACACAAATGCAAGCTTTAATATAATGCTCAAATGCAATGTGGCATGGTGACATGAGCATGCGATCATAATGATACACGAAACAAAAACACCAAGCGATTTCTAGTAGTGGTTTTCCTGGGGTGCTACATTAAGCCATATCAATCTGTTCTCATTGTCAAATGGTATCCTTGTTACAATAACTATACCATGATTTAGTAAATTTGATCATCTTTGATAATGAGCTAGTCATGGCATGAGACCAGGAACACTTGGTGTTTATGTCTCTACGCATGCTACTGAGTTTTCCTTTGATTCTCACAATGAAAGAACAGAGCAGTTATGGCATAAAGGATAAACTACAATTATGAATAAGGGAATAGCAATAAACATTTATTTTCCTCTAGGGCACATTTCCAACACTAAGCACACGCGGAAGGGTCACATGATGGGAATCTAGTGATGGGACACGAAAGTGACCATTTCTGGGAGAGAGGGATCCCATGCAGTGGTTCTACGTGAAAGGGTTCTGTGGCAAAAAAAATTCCTACTATGATAATGCACCACCCCAAGATCTATCTATGGAGAAGTACTGTAACGGGTGGGATACCATATCCATAGAACGGAGTCTCCGGTGTAGACCGGAGTCTCCGGTCCAGACGGTTTATGCCACTTATAGTAAGGGGACGGGGTGAACTGGTACAACAGTTCCTCATTCTTCACCCCGTCCCCTCCTCCTAACCCGTCGCCTCTCCTTCCAAAACTCCTCCCCGGAGGTCAAGAAGCCCCCGGGATCCGCTGTGCCGCCGGCCAACCTTCTCCTCTCCTCCATTGGGTCATTCCCACCAGAGGAATTGATCCCATGGACAGATCTGGTACCTCTCCTCTTCCTTTTCTCCTAGGGTTCATCTCTAGATGTGTTTTTGAGGATTGGTGTTGATTTGTCCATTGGAATCACTTGTTTGCGTGCACTCTAGTACTTTAGCCTTGTTGCATTGCCCGATCTACTAGATTCACCCCCACCAGCATCTCCCCATCTCATGTCCGAGCCTCCCGACCGGAGATTCCGGACTTAGGTCCGGAGACTCCGGTCCAGGCCGGACATCCCAGGACCGGAGACTCTGGTCTGAGACGGAGACTCCGGTATGAGTTGCGAAGACTCCGGTGTTGGGTGAATCAAAACAGACCAGAAATGCATCAAAGCTCTTGTACTGCATTGTTGGGACATATATACTCATCTCCATGCTATCTCCCTCACTGCTGTTCACAGGTGATGGTTCTAGTCGTCCTCGTTGTACCAAGGCCAAGTCACAAAGGGGCACTCCTCGCTATGATGAAGCTCAGGGTCAGTTTATCGTGCGTCCTTCCAACCGTAGACAGCATGCACGTGATGCAAACTATTTGAGGAGGGACCATGAGAGGGCTAAACGAGAGGACCGTGCCAAGAAGGCCAAATATGACATCCTTCAGTCCTTGACCAAAATGTCAAAAGAGGAGTACCGTTAACTGAGAAAGACTGATTTTTATGAGCTGCCTCGTACCAGCGAGGACCCTCGTTTCTGGAGGAAGGAACAGGTTGTGTTCATGAAGGATGTGTATGGTGTGCTCACCAAATCACCTGTGTGTCCTCAGAAGTTCATGAGTGTTGAGCAGATGCACCTCAGCCCCTACTTCAATGATGCTCTATGGATCTGTGAGAAACTGGGACTGTTTAACTTAATGGAGCTTCGTGAAGACTACAATATCTACCTAGTACAGCAGTTCTATGCCACCATTGTGTTTGGTTCTGATCAATACATGACCATGACTTGGATGTCTGGCACCACCTGTTGCATAGGTACATTCCATGACTTTGCCAACATCATCTTTGATACCTTTCATGGCGTATCCACTCCAGTTGGGCTGCGTATGCACTCTGCGGCTCTGGGTGAGAACAAGATGAAGCTTGCACCTCTGTATGGCAGTGAGGGTGTTATAGGGGGGGTCCAAGGGACTCAAGACTCTCTACAACCTAATGTTGAGGATATTCCGTCATACCATCGCACCAAGTGCTGGGAATGACGATGCTATTAGAGGAGGGCTTGTCAACCTTCTCTACCACACCCACCGGATCTACAATGCTGGACCAGAGGCAGATGTTGAACCCATTGATGTGATGGATTTTATTTTTGAGGTGATGTTCCATGCTATTCTTTACAAGAAATCTCATCCATATGCACCTTTGGTTATGAGGATCATCAACTCCAAGGAGAACAATTCTCCACTTGGCACAACCCCACATCTCACTGAGCACACTTTGGTCTCACTGCAGTAGAAGGGGCGTATGGGGCCTGCTCCTAGGCATCGGTATGGCAATGATGATGAGGAGATTGAGACTGAGAGGGCACCCTCTCCGCCTAGAGTTTGGAGGAAGAATGCCTCCAATGCACCCATGCCTTCCATGACCAGGGACTATGTTCATGAGAGGGTCAAGAAGGCCTCTTTCTGGGAAAGGACTCTGTGGTGCATGAATGTTGACATCTATAAGCAGAAGCATGCATCCTAACAAAGCAACCATCGCGTTGAGCAGCTCCTCAAGGAGATCAAGGAACAAGGTGAAGGGGATAATGAGGAAGGTGAGGATGAATACAATGATGAGCATGGTGCTCAACAGTCCATAGAGTCTGACCACACACTCTCATTTGGGGCATGGAATGCCCAACAGGATAGCCTGGTGGATTGGAAGACCTTTGCTGATGTCACATCCGGTTTCGGGTACCAGGGTACCTCCTCTTCTTGCCCTCACGGCAAAGGGCCTAATGACCAGGATGAGGAGGAGGAGGACGAGGATGATGATGACTACTGAGTTGCTGGGGCGCTAGCTTAGGTCTTTTCCTTTTTCGACGTTTCAATGCCAAAGGGGGAGAAGACATTCTTATCGATTTGCATGGGTTTGGGCTTTGGATTTGCTACTATCTGCTTTCATTTGCCATATTCGAACTTTGAACTTCATGTGTGTTATTTGTCGTTCATGTGTGTGACTATGTGCTTGTGTGCACTATCTATTGTAACTCATGTGAGATTCATGTGTGCTATCGTTGATACTATCTACCTTGCATGATTTACTTGCTTACCTTATTGCACATAGTCAGGGGGAGCCCCATACAATTTATTCCATGTAAAATCACTTGTTGTCATCAAAGACCAAAAAGGGGGAGATTGAAAGGAAATTTATTGTCATAATCACTTTTGGTGTTCGTTAACAACAAGTAGATCATTTTACAGTTTGTCACTGCCCACAGGTTGGTATTATGATAAGTGAAAAGTACTCTCACACTTTGGAAAGATTCCTGCAAGAGTGACATAGTTCTAGAAATTCCAGACCGGAGTCTCCGGTCTCCCTAGACCGGAGTCTCCGGTGTGCTCTGGAGTTTCCGGATTTTTCCCCGGTGGAGTTGTCAGAATCTTGTCTGGGACATTCTCTATGGGGGTGCGGAGCAAGGTCCGGAGGCTTCTCCGGAATCTCTGGTCTTGTCTTTGACCGGAGTCTCTTGTACCAGAGGTCCGGAGTCTCCGGCCCTGTTGGGTCGTATCTGGCCCTGGTCATTCAGAAGGGTGGTCCGGAGGCTAGTCCGGAGATAGGCCGGAATCTCCGGTGTAGACCGGAGTCTCCAATGTATAGACCGGAGTCTCCGGTCTGACTTTTCTCCAACGGTCATAAAAGGTTCGTGGAGGGGGCTGCCTATAAAAAGGGACCCTTATCTTCTTCCTCCAGCTGCTCGACCTGCTCAAGAACACAAACTCCATTAGAGCCACCAAATCTACAAGATATCTCCATCTAACCATCCAAAGACATTGATCTTTGGAGAATCGAAGGAGGAGGCCTTGATCTACAGCTTCACCAAGAGAGATCTTCATTTCCCCCTCATTCACTTGAGGGCCCCGAAGCTCTAGTGTTTCTTTGGAAACGCTAACTTTGATTTGGTTCTTACAAGCTTGTCTTTGATTGTTTTGATAGCTTGCTTGTATTTGGGAGCCTCCAATTAAGTTGTGAATGTGTGCCCCAAACTTGTTGTAAAGGTACCGACTTCCACCTCGAAGGTTGATGATATAGTGGAAGGTGAATCGATCCCCTCGGGGTGAGGTTCATCGGAGAACAAGGGAGGCCTCTCGTGGCATTGGTGGTTTGAAACCACCTCCTCTCCGAACATAGACGTACTTCCCCTCAAAAGGAAGGAACTACGGGAAACAAATCCTTGTGTCTCCGCGTCCACCACTTTGCATACTTCTATCCTTTACCGCACTTTACTTACTTGTTCTTGCTTGGTTGACATATAGGTAAATGTTGGAGATATGCCCTAGAGGCAATAATAAATATAGTTATTATTATATCTTTGTGTTTATGATAAATGTTTACATTCATGCTATAATAGTATTAACAAGGAAACATTAATACTTGTGTGATTTGTAAACTTAAATTAAAGTCCCTAGTAAAAGCCTCTATATAATACTAGCTTGTTGGTTAATCAATGATTGTGGTTTCACTATCATGAACATTGAGATGTTATTAACAACAAGATCATATCGTTAGGAGAATGATATGGTGGACATACTCCTATAGATAAGCGTAGCATAAAGATCAAGTCATTTTAATAGTTCAATTGCTATATGCTTTCTGATACATAGTAACCTAATTCCTTCGACCATGAGATCATGCATATCACCTTCAACGAAAGGATGCTTTGATGACATCAAACACCACACCGTAACTGGGTGGCTATAAAGGTGGCATTGAGTGCTCAGAAAGTATTGGTTGAGACACATGGATCAAGAGTGGGATTTGTCCATCCATATGACGGATAGATATACTCTGGGCCCTCTCGGTGAAATGTCATCCAATTAGCTTGCAAGCATGTGACTGGATCACAAGGGATCACATATTACGGGAACGAGAAAAGAGTACTTATCAGTAACGAGGTTGAACTAGGTATGCAGAGATATCGACGATCATAACCTCAGATAAGTAAACTATCGTGAGACAAAGAGAAATTGGTATCGTATGTAAGTGGTTCATTCGATCGCAAAGTAATCGTAGAAATATGTGGGAGCCATATGAATTTCCAGATTCCTCTATTGGTTATTGTTCGGAGAAGTGTCTCGATCATGTCCGCATAATTCACGAACCGTAGGGAGACACACTTAAGGATTCGACGTTGTTTGAGTAGTTATGGAATGATGAGAAAGAGACCGAATGTTTTTTGGAGTCTCGGATGGGATCCGGGATATCACGAGGAGATCCGGAATGGTCAGGAGAATAAGATTCATATAAGGAAAGTCCTGTTTCGGAGTTGGGGAATGGTTCCAGTGTTTTCATCGGGAATGTTCTAGAAGGTTCCGGAATGTCCGGCACTCCGTAGGGGAAGGGTACATGAATGTGTTATATCAAGTTGGTATGATTGCATCATGTACTAGGTGTCATCGCTGAACAAAATAAAGGGTTTAATCAAATCCTAGTTTGAAAAAGTCAAACGCCAATTTGAAAGTCAAACAACTATTTTTGGGAAGTGGAGAGGGAGGTGGAAACCGAGTTGGGGAGGAGTCCCTCCTCCACCGCCGGCCCACTTGGGATCCGAGTTGGGGAGGGATTACCCTCCCCTTGGCCGGCGCCTCCCTCGTATAAGAGGAGGGGCAGGGCTCCCCTCCTAGCACACAAGATTACCCCTCTAAACCTAACCCTAGCTGCCGCCGCCCACCATAGCCGCCGCCGCCTAGGGTTTCTCCCCTAGCCGCCGACTTGGGCAACTCCAAGCCCTAGCCGCCGGCACTAGCACCCCTCCTTGGTGTGTCTAAACCCTAGAACACCGAGGGCTCTCTCATAATCCACCATACTCGCTCCGGCTTAAGGCGAAGCCCTGCGAGATCTCCCCTCTACTTCCGATACCACGCCGTTGTGCTACCGGAATCGCGAGGAGAGTGCTACAACCTCCGCTTTGCTCGCCGAACAAGGAGAGGAAGGTCTTCATCGAGTACCGAACATGTGACCGACTGCGGGAGCGCTGCCGGAACGCAGCGCCGGAAGGATCGTCTACGCGATCTTGAGATCGGGAAGAGTACGACTACATCACCCACGAGAATCCGCTCTCGTTAAACACTTTGGAATCTTCGAGGGTGAGTTATTCCATCGACTCGTTGCTACAATCTAGTAGATAGATCTTGGCTTGTTTGTTTTTATGCGATAGAAAATTTTGTTTTCCATGCTACGAAACCCTACAGTGGTATCAGAGCCGTGTCTATATGTAGATCTGTTGCACGAGTAGAACACAATGGTCATTGTGGGCGTTGATGCTTTTATTGTCGATTGCTTCTTGTGTACTTTGCATCTTGCGGGATGTTGGGATGAAGCGGCCCGGGCTAACCTTACATGACATCGTTAATGAGACTTTCTCCACGCTTGACATGCAACTTGTATTGCATAAGTGGCTTTGCGGGTGCCTGTTTCTCCTAGCATAGTTAAGATCCAATTTACAACAGGTGATTAACAATACTAGTATCAATGTTGTGGTTCATGTTCGTAAGTTAGAACGACACTTATTGAAAGCCCCAAACCACGTAAAACATGCAAAGAAAGTAGAGGCGTCTAACTTTGTTTTGCAGGGGTGTGCAGTGATGTGATATGGCCATGATTGTGATTATATTTGATGTATGCAATGTTCCTTATTGTAAGTTGGCAACCGGCAGGAGCCATATGGTTGTCTTTAATTTATGTTAAGACCCACATGTCTATTCAAAGTAGTTGTAATAGTTGAAGCCGGTGGACGACAACCATGAAGAAGCGTCATTGACCTTGATGCAATGCCGATGATGATGGAGATCATGTTCGTGCTTGAAGATGGAGATCGGAAGCACAAAGAAGAAAGGCCATATCATATCACATATTATGAATTGCATGTGATGTTAATCCTTTATGCATCTTGTATTGCTTAGTTAACGACGGTAGCATTATAAGATGATCCCTCATGCACATGAATTTCAAGTCATAAAGTGTTCACCCTTAGTTAGCACCGTTGCTAAAGCTTGTTGTTTCGAAGCACCACGTGATGATCGGGTGTGTTAGATTCCGCAAGTGTATACAATGTGAGAAAGCCAGATTTGCTCATGCAGAAACTAAGGTTTGATCTTGACGAGCCTAGCATGTACAGACATGGTCTCGGAACACGGATCACCGAAAGGTAAAGCATGAATCATATAGTAGATATGATGAACATGTCGATTGTTCGCCATTGAAACTATATCAACTCTCGTGATGATCGGTGTTGATATGGTGGATTTGGTTCGTGTGATCACTAAAAAAATGTGAGGGATATTGTTTTGAGTGGGAGTTCACCTAGATTAATTTAACTATTAATTAGAACTCAAATTGTCATAAACTTAGTCTAAACTATTGCAAATATGTTGTAGATCAATGGCGGCCCCTACCATCAATTTTAATGCGTTCCTAGAGAAAGAAAAGTTGAAAAACAATGGAAGCAACTTGGATTGGTTCCAATTTGAGGATTGTCCTCACATGGTAATTTGACCTATGTCTGGATGCACATTGGTGACTCCGCCTGCAGCTGATGTCGGCGAAGTAAAGAATGTTTACCTCGCCGGAAGACTCAAGACTCCACGCTCAAAGGTGCTATCTTGTATGGTTTAGAATCGTAGCTTTAAAAGGTTTGAGAATTCAGACCCACATGATATTGTCCGTGATCTCAAATTGATCTTTGAGACTCATGCGCAATCGAGAGCTATGAGGCTTCTGAAAAGTTCTTTAACTGCAAGATGGAAGAGGGCAGCTCCGTCAGTGAGCATGTGCTTAAGATGTCTGGGCACGCAAACAAACTTCAAAGCTTGGGTATAGTGATTCCTAATGCTTTGGGGATTTACCGTGTCCTCCAATCACTACCACCAAGTTACAAGAACTTTGTGATGAACTACAATATGCAAAACATGAACAAGGAGTTGCCAGAACTGTTTGCTATGTTGAAATCTACAGAAGTGGAGATAAAGAAAGAGCACCAAGTGTTGTTGGTCAATAAGACCACCAAATTCAAGAAAGGCAAGTCTAAGCAAAAGGGACACTTCAAGAAGGGTGGTAAGAAAGTTACCGCGCCGACGAAGAAGACCAGGGCTGGACCTAAGCCTGATACTGAGTGCTTTTACTGCAAGGGAGAAGGTCACTAGAAGCGGAATTGCCCAAAGTACTTGGCGGATTTGAAGAACGGCAACATCAAGAAGAAAGGTATATCCGATATACATGTTATTGATGTGTATCTCACTAGTACTCGTAGTAGTGCCTGGGTATTTGATACTGGTTCGGTTGCTCATATTTGTAACTCGAAACAGGTGCTGTAGAATAAACGGAAGCTAGCGAAGAACGAGGTGACGATGCGCGTGGGAAACAGATCAAAGGTTGATGTGATCGTGGTCGGCACGCTACCCCTTCATCTACCATCGGGATTAGTTTTATACTTAAATAATTGTTATTTGGTGCCTGCGTTAAGCATGAAAATTATATCGGGATCTTGTTTATTGTGAGATGGTTACTTGTTTAAGTCCGAGAATAATGGTTGTTCGATTTATATGAGTAATATGTTTTATGCACATGCACCTTTGATAGATGGTCTATTCTTATTGAATCTCGATAGTGGAAATACACATATTAATAATATTGAGGCTAAACGTTTGAAATCGAGCGATAACTCGACCTATATGTGGCGCTGTCGTCTTGGTCACATTGGAGTGAAGCGTATGAAGAAACTCCATTCCGATGGACTTCTTGAATCACTTGATTTCGAATCACTTGAAAGATGCGAAGCATGTCTGATGGGTAAAATGACTAAGACTTCATTTTCTGGTATGATGGAGCGAGCTACGGACTTATTGGAAATCATACATACCGATGTGTGTGGTCCAATGAGTGTAGCATCGCGCGGTGGTTATCGTTATGTTCTTACCTTCATGGATGACTTGAGTAGATATGGGTATATCTATTTCATGAAACATAAGTCCGAAACTTTCGAGAAGTTTAAGGAATTTCAAAGTGAGGTTGAGAATCAACGTAACAAGAAGATTAAATTTCTACGTTCTGATCGTGGAGGTGAATATCTAAGTTACGAGTTTGGCGAGCATTTGAAGAAATGCGGAATACTTTCACAATTGACAACGCCGGGAACACCACAGCGTAATGGTGTGTCCGAACATCGTAATCGAACTCTCTTAGATATGGTTCGTTCTATGATGTCACTTACAGATTTACCGCTATCATTTTGGGGTTATGCATTAGAAACAGCTACATTCACTTTAAATAGGGCACCATCTAAATCCGTTGAAACGACACGGTATGAATTATGGTTTGGGAAGAAACCTAGGTTGTCGTTCCTTAAAGTTTGGGGATGCGAAGCCTATGTAAAGAAGTTACAGCCGGACAAGCTTGAACCCAAAGCAGAAAAATGCGTCTTCATAGGATACCCGATGGAAACTATTGGGTACACCTTCTATCATAGATCCGAGGGAAAAATCTTCGTTGCCAAGAATGGATCCTTTCTAGAGAAGGAATTTCTCTTGAAAGGAGTGACCGGAAGGAAAGTAGAACTCGACGAGGTTGTCGAACCTTCTCTCGAAATTGCGAGTAGCGCAACACCGGAAGAAGTTCAAGTGGTGCCTGCACCAATAAGAGAGGAAGCTAATGATGATGATCATGAAACTTCGGTTGTAGTTGCTACAGAGCCTCGCAGGTCAACGAGAACTCGTACCACTCCAGATTGGTATGATCCCGTTATGAGTGTCATGTTGGTGGACAACACCGATGACCCTGCGACATATGAGGAAGCGATGATGAGCCCGGATTCCAATAAATGGCAAGAAGCCATGAAATCCGAGATTGGATCCATGTATGAAAACCAAGTATGGACTTTGGTGGACTTACCGGATGGCCGGAAGGCTGTCGAGAACAAATGGATTTTCAAGAAGAAAACATATGCTGATGGTAATGTTACTGTCTATAAAGCTCGACTTGTCGCAAAAGGGTTTCGACAAATTCAAGGAGTTGACTACGATGAGACTTTCTCACCAGTAGCGAAGCTAAAGTCTGTGAGGATTATGTTAGCAATCGCTGCATATTATGATTATGAGATATGGCAGATGGATGTCAAAACAACATTCCTCAATGGAGACATTGGTGAAGAGTTGTAGATGACGCAACCCAAAGGTTTTGTCGATCCTAAAGATGCTAACAAGGTATGCAAACTTCAACGGTCCATCTATGGATTGAAGCAAGCATCCCGGAGTTGGAATCAACGTTTTGATAAGGTGATCAAAAGTTTTGGTTTTATAAAAACTTATGGAGAAGCTTGTATTTACAAGAAAGTGAGTGGGAGCTCTGTAGCGTTCTTAATACTATATGTAGATGACATATTGTTGATTGGGAATGATGTAGACCTTCTTAATAGTGTCAAGGAATATTTGAATAATAGTTTTTCAATGAAGGATCTTGGCGAAGCAGCTTACATATTAGGCATAAAGATTTATAGAGATAGATCGAGACGCCAAATATCATTGTCACAAAGTACATATTTGGACAAAGTTCTAAAGAGGTTTGGAATGGAAGATAGCAAGAAAGGGTTCTTACCCATGTTGCCCAATACGACCTTGAGTAAAACTCAAAGTCCGACATCGGCAGAAGATAGAGAAAGGATGAGTAAGACTCCCTATGCCTCAGCCATAGGATCTCTAATGTATGCCATGCTATGTACTAGACCCGACATTGCATATGATGTTAGTTTAACTAGCAGATATCAAAGTGATCCAGGAGTGGATCATTGACAATGGTCAAAAACATCCTTAAGTACTTGAGAAGAACTAAGGATATGGTTCTTTCTTATGGAGGTGATGAACAACTCGTTGTTAATGGTTACACCGATGCTAGTTGGAACACCGATCCGGATGATTCTAAATCACAATCTGGATACGTATTTACTTTGAATGGTGCAGCAGTTAGCTGGAGGAGTGCAAAGCAAAGAGTTGTGGCGAGATCTTCAACTGAGTTGGAATACATGGCTGCTTCGGAGGCTTCACAAGAAGCGATATGGATGAAAGAGTTCATTACAGAGCTGGGTGTGGTTCCTAGTGCGCCGGACCCAATGTCTATCTACTGTGATAACATGGGCGCCATAGCGAATGCGCCAGAACCAAGGTCACACAAGAAGCTGAAGCACATCAAGCTACATTTTCACGCTATTCGAGAACATGTCCAAGATGGGGACATAAAGATTTGCAAAGTACACACAGATCTGAATGTGGCAGATCCGTTGACTAAACCTCTCCTGAGGGCAAAACATGACCAGCACCAAACTGCCATGGGTGTTCGGTATATTACCATGTAATCTAGATTAGATGACTCTAGTGCAAGTGGGAGACTGTTGGAGATATGCCCTAGAGGCAATAATAAATATAGTTATTATTATATCTTTGTGTTTATGATAAATGTTTACATTCATGCTATAATAGTATTAACAAGGAAACATTAATACTTGTGTGATTTGTAAACTTAAATTCAAGTCCCTAGTAAAAGCCTCTATATAATACTAGCTTGTTGGTTAATAAATGATTGTGGTTTCCCTATCATGAACATTGAGATGTTATTAACAACAAGATCATATCGTTAGGAGAATGATATGGTGGACATACTCCTATAGATAAGCGTAGCATAAAGATCAAGTCATTTTAATAGTTCAATTGCTATATGCTTTCTGATACATAGTAAGCTAATTCCTTCGACCATGAGATCATGCATATCACCTTCACCGGAAGGATGCTTTGATGACATCAAACACCACACCGTAACTAGGTGGCTATAAAGGTGGCATTGAGTGTTCGAAAAGTATTGGTTGAGACACATGGATCAAGAATGGGATTTGTCCATCCATATGACGGATAGATATACTCTGGGCCCTCTCGGTGAAATGTCATCCAATTAGCTTTCAAGCATGTGACTGGCTAACAAGGGATCACATATCACGGGAACGAGAAAAGAGTACTTATCAGTAACGAGGTTGAACTAGGTATGCAGAGATACCAACGATCATAACCTCGGATAAGTAAACTATCATGAGACAAAGGGAAATTGGTATCCTATGTAAGTGGTTCATTCGATCGCAAAGTAATCGTAGAAATATGTGGGAGCCATATGAATTTCCAGATTCCTCTATTGGTTATTGTTCGGAGAAGTGTCTCGATCATGTCCGCATAATTCACGAACCGTAGGGAGACACACTTAAGGATTCGACGTTGTTTGAGTAGTTACGGAATGATGAGAAAGAGACCGAATGTTGTTCGGAATCTCGGATGGGATCCGGGATATCACGAGGAGATCCGGAATGGTCCGGAGAATAAGATTCATATAAGGAAAGTCATGTTTCGGAGTTGGGGAATGGTTCCGATGTTTTCATCGGGAATGTTCTAGAAGGTTCCGGAATGTCCAGCACTCCGGAGGGGAAGGGTACATGAATGTGTTATATCAAGTTGGTATGATTGCATCATGTACTAGGTGTCATCGCTGAACAAAATAAAGGGTTTAATCAAATCCTAGTTTTAAAAAGTCAAACGCCAATTTGAAAGTCAAACGACTATTTTTGGGAAGTGGAGAGGGAGGTGGAAACCGAGTTGGGGAGGAGTCCCCCCTCCACCGCCGGCCCACTTGGGATCCGAGTTGGGGAGGATTCCCCTCCCCTTGGCTGGCGCCTCCCTCCTATAAGAGGAGGGGCAGGGCTCCCCTCCTAGCACACAAGATTACCCCTCTAAACCTAACCCTAGCCGCCGCCGCCCACCATAGCCGCCGCCTAGGGTTTCTCCCCAGTCACGACTTGGGCAACTCCAAGCCCTAGCCGACACTAGCACCCTCCTTGGTGTGTCTAAACCCTAGAACACCGAGGGCTCTCATAGTCCACCATACTGCCCGGCTTAAGGCGAAGCCTGAGATCTCCCTCTACTTCCGGTACCACGTTGTCAGCGGAATCGAGGGAGAGTGCTACAACCTCACGCCATCTGGAACAAGGGAGAGGAAGCTCTTCGTCGAAAATCGAACGGTGTGACCGATCATGGAGCGCCGCCGAACGCAGCGCCGGAAGGATCGTCTACGCGATCTTGAGATCGGGAAGAGTACGACTACATCACCCACGAGAATCCGCTCTCGTTAGACACTTTGGAATCTTCGAGGGTGAGTTATTCCATCGACTTGTTGCTACAATCTAGTAGATAGATCTTGGCTTGTTTGTTTGTATGCGATAGAATTTTTTTTTCCATGCGACGAAACCCTACAGTAAATTCACCTTAGTTGCATAATCTAGAGAATTTACCTTCCTTGTCAAACCCTAAATTGAAAAAGAAGAAAATTTGAAGAAGCACCTATTCACCCCCCCCTCTAGGTTCCCGTACGATCCTTACACCACATACATCATAATGTATGACTCCCAATAGGTCTGCAGTCCGTTCCATAATACCATTGAATGGTATCTTGGTCATATTTCCCATGAGACATGTTTTACATCTAGCGAGGGATTTGAAATACATCGATTCCAAAATTCCATCAGAATGGAGCTTCGTCATGCGTTTTACAACAATGTGACCAAGACGGCAATGCCAGATGTACATGGAATTATAGTTATCATGATTGCATCGCTTGGAATATATGCTATGGATGTGAGTGTGCTCATAATCAAGTTTCAATAAGAATAAACCTTTACTTTGTCACGCATGCGCATAAAGCACATTATTCATGTAAATAAAAAACCACTTGTATGTGATTTAAATGAATAATGTTCTTGCAACAAGGAAGATCCACTGAAAATATTCATGCTCAAAGCTAGTACATAGTAACAATTATTAAAAATTAAAATTAATTCTGAAGGGATACACAGAGGGAGAGTGCCCATAGCCATGACTTCAATTCTATTGCCATTGCTGACACACATCGTCACCTCGTCCTTCACCAGATGCCGCTTATTCTACAACTCCTGTTGGGAGTTACATATATGAGCAACAGAACTAGGATAAAATACCCAGGTGTTTCTCCTGGAACTAGTGAGGAAAATATCAATAACGTGTATATCATATATACCTTTCTCTTTGGCGACAATATTTCCAGCCTTCTTATCATCTAGGTACTTGGAGAAGTTGCGCTTCTAGTGACCCACACCCTTGCAGTAGAAGCACGTGGTGCCAGTGTGGCACCACCGGATTTACGGTCCGGGAATCCCTTTTATGCATACCACCACGATCCCATGATCAGTGCATCGTGGAGCATAACCGACAAATATCAAAGTGTACATCAACTACAACATCGATTACAACAATGTTTACATAAATAAACTTACATAATGCCACCAAGGGCTCAAATACATAATGGCAACAGAACTTCTACTCGCGGGGGACCCAAGTCAAGCCATACCCAATAGGGTGCCCGACTCGGAGATACACCATAGCTCGCATAGACGTCAGCTTCTTCCTCTCTTCTCGATCTTCTGGGAATCTGGCCAAGTTAATAGCCAGGGACAATGCCGGTGAGTACTTTGAATATAATCGCAAACCATCTTAGAGTAATAACAACAAGAAGATATGCATTAGGGATATAGTGGTAGGATGGCTCCAAGAGGGTTTCTTTTCTAAATTAGTTTCTCTTGTAGATCTATTATCTACAAGGTTTTATGGAGTACTTTTGTAAAACATTTTGAAAACCTTTTGAAAAGTATTTGGAAAACACTAGGAGTGGGTCACCCTATATCCTTGCCACAGTCTTCAACTGACTGGGTTATTCTACTCCTTCTTTGGGTGTCCCTCGGACCACCAGGTTTTAGTAAACACTTTCTTTTGGAAAACAGTTTTGAAAACAAGACATGCACCGCTCTACAACAACATTCCCATTCGTCCATGACCGAGGACTCGTCTATTCGAATAGATTTCCACTCTGCAGAGGTTGTACACTTTACCCACACCATCCGGGTACCCTGCCCTGATCTACACCGATCGTGGGTCGAGTAACCGGTCAAGACCTTTTGGATGTCCACTCTAGTATAAATGCCTACCCTATGAATGTTAATCCCCTCAAAATCGGGACACCCTATATAGTTCCCAAGCCAACCGAAGCGCGTTTTGCACCTCGACGGGTGTGCGCTTTCAATGAGGGGCTTATAGTATCGCGTGGAGGTCCGTAGACCCTTAGTTACTCCTCCCGGTCTATGTCTTTCATGGACCGTTGAAATGGACCAAGGCCCACCCTCCAGGGATTGATTGCCCCTGTAGTAGTGTGAGACACCTATACCAGAATAGACAAACTTCTAGCCCAGCCCTGTCCCATTCCAGAGTAATGTGGTTGCACGGGTTAATTGTTCTGGCAAAACTGCAAAGAACTAGGTGCGTTTTCGTAAATATTTTTCCTCCATCTTTAGTCCAACCTTTTTGTAAAACCAAAACCTTTCTCATTTTTCAAACCTCTCTTGGTGGGTTAAACCTCACCAAGGTTTTCCCATAAAACATTTTATAAACGGTTTCCCGGGGTCTTCCCATCCTATACTTTTACTTTGGCTAAAACGAGGTCTCCAAGGGGTTATGGTGTTAAACACCATCTATCCAGCTAAGGGCAAGTAGGTGTCAACAAGGGGGTTGTAATTAGTAATACAAATGGGGTAATGGTTTGGAGGAGCCAAACCTTCCCGCATATAAAAAATACTAGTAAAACCATGCAATTTATATAAACAAGTTCATAAAACATTCATAAGTAAAATAATAGGATCAAGGCGTATGAGCAAGAAGGTGGCTTTACTGTGACTAGCGAGATGTACCGTAGCTTCTTTATAAATCCAGAATACCCAAAATAATAGTGATGGTAATAATAATACTCCGAGGCTTCCTTCTTCTCGATGGTACATAAACGCAACTATCGCCATTATCGAGCATACATGCCAACAAGCAAAGGCACAATCAATACCAAGACAAACAAGAATACATATATACAACAAGAAAAATATAATCACTAAAGATGGGCAGTAGGGTGCTGGATGAGTGGTTTGATCATATTGGTAAAGATTTGGAGGCATTGAAAAATGATCCCTTTGGATATATAGTCTAGGAACCACCTAAGAGAGGGATTTTTGACCAATGACTTATTTTGTATGATACCATTGGATAAACATGATACCATCCGATAGGTACTGATAAAATGAAACCAACAAAAGTGGTTTTATTATTTTATCAATTACCAAAGATTTAAAATGAAATTCCTAGTGATTAAAACTCTAGTTTTAGAAAATAATTCACCAGAATAGTTTTGGAGTTCCAAAAATTATTTCCTTGGGTGATTTAGTGTTTGATGGACTGATTCAAGGGGAGTTGGAATCATCTCAAAATATTTACAAGAATGCCTTAGGAAATTCCCAAAGGCAATACTAGAGTGTTTTTGTATTTTTTCACCAGATTAAATATTTAAGGGAGTTTTATGTGATTCAAAATACACGTGTTTGGTATTTAGAATAACTTTCCGCAGAAATTAGAATCAACATTTTTGGAGGTAGAGAACTACTAGTGTAAATTTATTGGTGATATAAACATACACATAATAGTTTAATTCACCATAAATCAAGAAGAGCTCAATATATATTGGGCTCCTGGTGTTTGAAACATATTGAGCTAGAGAAATTATTTAAGTCATTAACATATTGTTTTTGTTATTTTTATTACGGGCAAACCATTGTTCCCGTTGGCATAGGACCAAGTGGGTTGGTTGGGTATTTCAAATACCATCCAGAGGGAGTTGGTTTCACCCCATTTGGGTTTACCAATTTCTCTAAAGTATTTATTTAGTGAAAGAGGCACATGGTGGGAGTTTATTTACTATAAAATAACTGTAACTTATTAAATTGCAAAACCTGTTCTATATGTTTAGAGGAACATCATAGAGCATGTCAGAATTTAGATATAGCCTTTTATTGGTATTTTACATTTTTGTTTGTAATTAAACCTAGTAGCTATTTTATTAGTTCTAGCCTTTAATAAAAGAAAAGGAGGGACAAGGGTTTGTTGTGCCAGAATCCTAAGGGATCCGGGCCTCTCTGTGCATATCCGGCCCACCCGGCAAGGGCATGCACGGGAGGCCGTGATTTTTAAACCACCGACATGGGGCCTGCTTGCCATAGGAAGAAGGGGGCGAAGGGGTATGCAACGATCCCGGCTGTCGGATCTGTTTAGATCGGATGAACGCGAGTTGTCTTCCTCGCGAGGGGCTGGTTGCCGACGAGGAAATCCTAACCGGCGAACCACGGTGCGGGGGAGGCTCACCTGGGGAACGGAGGAGTGGCGAAGAGGGTCCAGGGCAACACGGCGGGGTGTGGCGACTCCAACAAGGGGCGCCAGGGGTGGGATCGACTTCGGGAAGCGTCTCGTGCGGAGGCCTCCGAGGAGAGCTCGCTGGAGTTCGTCGGTGGCGACCATATATAGGTTCCTGAGCACAAGAGAGGGAATGGTTAGGAGAATGGGAGCTAGGGGATCTTGGCAGAGGGACATGCAGAGGGGGAGATGTAGGGATGGGAGCTCCACGAGCGGATCTTGAAGAAGGGCCGTTGTGCCTTCTTTGCCTTCTCCTTCGCGAGGCAGAGCAGGGGAGAGGTGGTGGCCTTTGGGGTGGTTCAGAGTGATGGTAGGGGTGGGGATGGGAGGATAGGGAGGTTCTAGGGAGGTGGGGAACGAACCCAAACTCGAGAGCTAGAGAAATGGCTGAGGAGGGTTGTTATTCTTCGCTAGAGCAAAGGAAGCAGATGGAGTGAGCATGGGTGAGTTGGGTGGTTCTCTGGGGGCCAGGGGTGAAATGAGGGCAGTAATAGAGGGTTGGAGAGCCTAGTTAACCCATGGACGAGGGCTAGTGATAAGAAATGTCCATTTTGGACATGGGGTAGGGTAGGGTTCCCTTAGGAGGTTTCCAGGTGGAGAAGAGGGAGGGTGTGAGGTGCTCTGGTCGGCTAGGGGCAGAGAGGGAGGTGGGGTGAGGTTGCCATGGCATTAAAAATATGGGACAAGGCAAGGGGGCTTTGTCTCCCTCTCAACAAATGCAAAAGGACAAGGCCATAGTTAACTACAGTACATGGATACAATGTTGCATGACCAAGGGGTGAGAGGTGTGTGAAGGAAGTTTGCTAGATCGGGTCATATGATGGTTTGGTGGGTTTTGGGGTTAGGGTTTGATTGATTTTGCAAACTTGGACAATTTGAGGTTTGTGAAGGAGGTTGAATATTTTTCCTTGGGCAAGATGGGAGAATGGTACTGGTATGTAGGCGAGGTATAAATATCTCTCCACGGTTTATTTTGGATTTAATGGATGCTTTATGGTCCACTTTATATGAGTTATTCAAAAAATGCAGAAATCATTTAGAGGAGCTAAAGTTATATTTTTTACATTGGACAAGGGTGGTTTTTGATGTGATATGGTCTTAAATACCATAGTACACATTGGAGAATTTTATTATAATTTATTCAGATAGAAAAGTATTTTTAAGAAATTATTTCTTGTTTCTGCCATTTAAGAAAAAGGGCAAAAAGAAATATTAAAGAATCTAAAAAATATTTATTTTTGAGATGAGAAGGTGGGGTATGACATATAGTAATCATTTGTGCATTGAGTTGGCAAGGTGATTTGGAGAAAAACAAATTTGCCTTTATAGAAAGGGTTTTGAGGATTTGGCAAATAAAGGGATTTAAATATTTTAGGCTCCAATAATTATGGAAATTATTTGGCAAATTCTTTTATCCAAGGTGGATGATGTAAAATTGAATTATCTATCATAACCAACCTTGGTTATTGCAATATAAGATGGATTTTTAGAAGAGATCAAGGATTAGGGGATCTAGGGGTTTGTTATTTTTATTTCACCTAAACATGGTTGGATTAGGGAGTTCAGAGCTCACCTCGGTACAAGGAATAGATGGGTATATAGACCAAGTTATATAGATGAGGTGGTCTAGAAGAGATGGCAAACTTGGTTGAAAAAAAGGCTGCCGTAACAGATGAGTCATGATGCCTCCTAAACCATGTGGGTTTAAGAAACACAGGGATCCAATTGAAACAAGTGAAGTAGGGATTGATATACCATGGTTATTATATCATAACCATGCCAAGAGTTGGTCAAGGGGAGGTAGCACAAGGATATGAGCTTCTGCCAAAGTAGGCATGTTGACTAGATTTGCAGAAAAAGATTATCATGATGTCAATAAAACCATCATGGATGAGTGGGAACCAGAATGGATTAGCCAAAGGCAGGAGTGGGATTTCGTAGTACTCATTATGTACTACAATATATTTCAAGTACATTCTCAATAATGCACATAGGTTAGGATGGGTGGAGTCTCAAAGTTTGAATCCAACTAAGGATTTCAGACTTGGCCATTTTGGCAGATTTAGGGTTTTAGACTAGATTACAAGTGTAGATGATTCTAGGGTGATGCTAGTCTCCAAACTAATGATCAAGGAGATGATGTTGATTGGATGATGGAGTAGAGAGGATCCATGCTTATACTTGGTCTCTATGGAGTTTGGAAATTATCAAAAGGGGTTATCCTTTGATTGATCTGAGAATGCGATAAGAGGGTCACATAGGATAGATTCAGCTTAGATGGCTTGGTTTAAGATTTGGAGATCTCAAACATTTATCTAATCCTAAAGGATTGAGCTACTAGATTGGATCACTCTAGTTCCTAAGAACACAATACAATCAGCAGATCAAGGCAATTCATCTAGCTAGACAATCAGATACTACTGAAGTTATCCTCAAAACTAAATTGAGGTAAGCATGGGTATTTTGAAGGGGTTGTTCTTTGAAGTAAGGTAATGACCTCTTGGTATATCTACCAAGATTGGGAATGAAAAGGTTTTATTAAAGGTTTTGGGAAAAACCTAGAGATAAGAGTAGTTGAAGTTCTGCCATGAGAACATAAGGAGAATTTATATAGTTCTCCATAGTTTTTATAAATAGAAACTAGTGATATAGTTTGTTGTATCAAAGTCATCTTGGCTCTGGTTTGGAATGACAGAACATTTGAGAATATGAAAGATGAGCCAAGACTTATCTTTTGTAAAATATTTTTTGTCAACTAGTGTTGAGATAAGAAGTATATCACCTAATACACACTCAGTTGCATGAACACAAGAAAACAAGTAAGAAAACATTGCAACACTTAATAATAAATAGTTTTTGTTCCCCCGAATTTTTGCCTTTTTGACACAAGATCAGGGTTGCTGAAATTGGGAGTTACAGCCGGGCTTGACCTTGGGTACCCTGGAGGAGGCAACAAGCTTCCCATCCTTCTTGGGTTTCCCCCTTTTGCCCTTTCCCTTCCCGATAGACTTCTTGAAATCAATAGTCTGACCATCAAGACCATGTGCTCCTTCTTGATTTCCACCTCAGCAAGCTTGAGTATGGCGAACAACTTAGATAGGGTTTTGGCCATACCTTGCATATTGTAGTTTAGCACAAAACTCTTGTAGCTAGGGGAAGAGACTGCAATACCATATCAATCGCCACTGGCCATTGATTTGCAATCAAGGGCATTCAGTGCTGAATGTAGCTAGAAATTTTGACGACGTGCTCGCTCAAGTTGTTGTGCTCTTCCATCTTAGCCGAGAAGAAGAGGTTTGAAACCTCATACCTCTTAGACCAGGCCTAGGGCGCAAATATGGCCTTGAGATCAGAAATGGTATCAAAGGCGCTCTTATTATCGAAGCGCTTCTATAGGTTAGCCTCCATGGCATAGAGCATGCCACTTTGGAAATAGGTGTTATCATCTTCCTTCTATTGGTAAAAAATTTATCAAGATGTAGGTGTCTGATAGAGGGTTTGTCACCTATAGAGGCTTCAAGTATGTAGGAGAGCTTCTAGGAACAAGGAGAATCCTCAGATTGCGTGACCAAAGTGTGAAGTTCATCTCGACAGTTTTGAGCTCTTCTTTCTCAAGGAAAGGGCCAAGGTTGAAGGTAAGATGATACATCTACAATAGTATTTTCAAAATAGTCTTATGTTCATAATATGGTTTCTTATTTAGTCAAACTAAAATCAACATTCGTTTGGTGACTACACGATCCCTTTACACCATATCATCCCCGATAATCGTGGCCTTGGATGCAGCTACTAGGGTAGATATCTACATATCAATCACATCACATGTGATTCATGTTTAGCCTTTCGGTCACCTATGTTCCAAGGCCATGTCTGTACATGCTAGGCTCATCAATTTTAACCATAGTGTATACATGTCTTCCACCCACCTTACGCGAATGTAGAGATGTCTAGCATCTAATCATCCTAATCATCACGGCCTGCTTCATAACTAAGAACTTTCTTGGTGGTGCACACTAGTGGACGAACACGAATATTGGAATTATTGTATGAGGGATTATCTTATTATGCTACCATCGTAAGTCTAATACTAGCACAACAAGATACACACAATAGTTAACATCTAATGTAAATAGTCATTTATGTGATATGTGGTGGTTGTCGCATCTTGATCTCCATCAAGAACGTCGACATTTGCACTAGGTTCATGGTGCCACCTTGCCTTCGGCTGTTCATCCCATAAATAGTTACCTGAAACCACATATATCACTTTCCCTCCTTCAAAATAAATTTAGACGCCTCTACTTTATCTTTACAAGTTTTATGTGGTTGTTTGGGATTTCGCACAAGAACCGTTTCTTATCTACGAATGCAACCATAACATGGATTAACTAGTTGCTTCTTTCAATCCCTTTTTAGGGCCATCCTTTGTAAGTACCATATCAACTAATGTCGAAGAGACAGACACCCGCCAGCCACTTATGTGGTACAAGCCATATGTTAGTTGTGGAACCGGTCTCACGTAAGGTTGGTCTGAGCCACTTCATCCGTTAGTGCCATGATATTAGCAAGTACATGTGCTAGGGTAGCAATTAGAAGATCAATGCCCACACAATCCACGTGTTTTCTAATCGTACAAGTACATCTATGCATAGATTGCTCTGATACCACTAAAGGGGTTCCGTGGCAGAAAACAAAAAAATTCCTACTAAGAGAATGCGCCAACCCAAGATCTATCTACGGAGAAGTACAGTAACGAGCGAGATAGGTATTCATACCTTTGAATACCGAACATGGGATTAGGGTCCCGCACAAACATTGATAATGAAGCCAAGTATAGCAGACCTCAAGGTCTAGAAGTCTTCAAGCGTCCAACACCACTAATGGCAGTGCCTTGTCAAGTTTTTCACACGTCTGGTGTAAAATACGTCTCTCGGGCCCTAGTCCAGCAGGGCAGCGAAAGAAGATCCGGACCAATTTCAGCATCACAATGCGTGTTCTGGGTGGCGAATTCTCTACCTTGTGGAGCACGTTCCTTACTTGGAAACATGCATGAGAGGGAGAGAGGTAGGGAGAGAGAGGATGGCAAAGGCCAACTGTGGGATGAGATTTAGTGGAGGAATGCACCCATATATAACGGAAAAAACTGGGCACTCCCCACTCCAAGTCACCGGGTGGGACTAAACATTGTGAGAAGGTGGGAGGGCTGCTCATTGGCGGTGGGGTGGGCCCTACCCGCTCGCCAAGCCCACCTAGGCCGACCGGAGGGTAGGATCCCCCACCTTGGCCACTTGGCCCTCCTAGGCCTAGCCGCCTCCCCCTCTTGGGCCTTCTCCCTTCCGGGGTGGGACCATGTGGTTTTTTTCCTTTTTTATTAAATAAATATGTATTTAATATTAATTCATTAGTTAAATATTAAATACACTTTATTTAATTCCTCTTATTCAAAACTCCTTTTGAATATCTTATGAACACTTCGGTATCTCTCCGAAACACTTTTGGCTCTCCCCTCCTATTTCTCTTTCGGTTGTAGATCATCCCACAACGTCTATCACCCTTAAATATGACACCCTTACGATTCGAGAATGTTCAAACATGATAGATACATCTCTCCGATCAATGACTAACAATGGTATCTAGAAACACATGATGCCCCCTTCACATTCCACGAATTTGGAACCTTCTAAACGCGAGTCTTATTCCTTTTGCACAACGATATCTGGTTTGTTTAAGACCTGATCTCATGCATCATATACATTTTGATCTTGTTACTGACAAACACGTTTACTCGTTCACATGATATTACATCTCTGTGACCTGGCCGCTTGCTTGCAAGCTCATTGTTGTAATATCACCGAGTGGCCCTAGAGTATCTTTCCGTCACTCAAATAGGCAAATGTATCCCGATCTCAATACATACGCCTCAACTATTCCTCTGAAATACCCGACATACCTTTATGGCCACCCAGTTATAGTCATGATGGTTGATGTGATCAAAGCAACCGTGTGAGATAGTGATTAAACATGATCTCATGGTCAAAGGATTAAGTTACTATGTTTTGCTAGATATCGCAACATTGAACATTATGACTGGATCACATTGCAATTCTATGGTCGGGTATGTCCATCACTTTATTAAGTGATCTCGTTGTCAGTTGACATTTGTGTGAGTCCATGATCAGGAAACCTCGATCATCCGCTGCCCAACAAACTAGTACTAGAGGATACTAGGGACCTGATTGTTTATATACCACACCTATATTATTGTTTCTTCTTAATACAATTATAGCATGATACAAAAATATTATGAACATTAGAGATATATAACAATAAAACAACTTTATTAGTGTCCTCTAGGGCATATCCTTCACTATGTTCTTCTCGGGCCACCACCGGACGAGACTCTGATTTAGGGAGATGTGTATAGCCAAAATCACCAAAATTTTTGAGAAGTCTTATTTACTCTGATGTTAACGTGAACTAGGTATGAACTAAAATACATGTATCTAGATTCCTTTTGTTTTTCGGTTCACTCATTTTGATCAGAGTCAATATTGAATATCTACTAGATCTTATAATCCCTTAGTTTTGAATTAGTTGTTGTAGAATTGTCTATATACTCATGTATTTGGATGCATTTTATGCATAGATACACATGAATCTAGAGAAACTTCTAATTTGGGACAAAGGGAGTCATGGCAAGTCCAACGGTGTCCCCATTTTGGACACCGAATCTATCTAAATTGGCATGTTTGCAGAGCGGACATCTCTGAGCCCAAGTCCTTGCTTTGTCCATTTGGGGTGGCCACTGCACCTCGACATCCCCAAAAAACCAAAAATAGAAATATAATTTACATATTCATTAACAAAAGAAATTGTTCAATAAAAAAATTAAAAACATAAGATGACTTACACCCTACTATAGTAGGGTGTGCTATCTAGGCGGTGGCGGCCGGTGGAAGAGGCCTTAGTCGTCATCGATGCAGATGAAGATCTATGGGGGAGGACAGGCGATGGAGGCGGAAGTGGCACAACAGGAGGGGCCAGTGGCGCCATCTCCTGCATCACCGACTTGTGGAGAGCATCATGGATATCATCCCACTTAGCCTCCTCCTCCTGGCGAGAGAGCTCAATGGCGGCCCGGAGCTCCTCCTCCTCCATATTATCCCCCTTCATTGTCTCATAGTCCTCCTGCTGGTCCTCCGTTGCCTTGTCCTTGATGAGGGTCATCTTTAGAACTTCGGTGCCCATTTGCAAAACACAAAATATGACCCTAAACTTTGATAATTTACATAATAAAAATAACTAAAGCACACATCCACTTTGGTATATAACTTCAATTAGTGTTTCATAGTAAATAAAAAATTAATCAAACATTAATTCTACTAAAAGGTACCACCACAACATTATACCGAAGAGTTGGCGGTATAACTTCTATTTTGAGAAACATGATTCTTCATGCTTTGTATACCGAAAATAATTTCAAACTTTAGACATGCCAAGATAAGTTAACTGGAGGAGATCATGCAAACCTTGATCGGCCTTGGAGTTTGAGATTGAAACGAGATCGACTGATCGAGTCGGGGCGCGGCAAACGTAGAAGCACTTGGGTGAACATGCACCTCGCATCTTGGGCTTGTGGCTTCTGGCAATCTCGGTTCTTCACGCCATTCGGTAGTTCTTGGCCATACCACGACATCCTCGGCAGTTTGGAGGCAACATGCAGATCGGATCAATTAGATCGGTATTTATTATGAGCATGTCGAGCAGACAAATGGTGGAATTAGGAGCCTGGTCCAAACCGATTGATCTGGTCGATAAAAATCAAAACCTTCACAAATCAGCAATCAGGAACATAACGAGAAGGACTCACGAATCTCAGGATGTTTAGCCGCACACAACTCCATCGCTAATTTGGGGGAAGTCATGCGCAAACCATAGGGCCTCTACCTTGGGCTTCCAGCTAGCAAAAAATTGGATGCAAGGTGACATGGCTATGCCCTACGGGTGCCTAACGTTAGCCTATACGGTTTGGGCTAGCAGAAGCCCATGTAATTATCCGCCCCTAATGATGAGGCCCAGGAATGATTCAGGTGGCCCATGCCCGTAAAGGACATGACTCCTTAAAGAACACGACTAGCTTTGGATAGAAACTTAAAAGGGTAAAACCCTAATATGTTACCGACTCGACCTACCCCCGAGACCTGGCCTTCCCATATAAAGGCCATAAGGGCACGACGAGAAGGACAATCCACAACTTTAGCATACTCACCCGCTAGCAACTCATATGTGCACCCTTGTAACTTTTGGCTTCGCCATCAATCAAGAACAGACAAGAAGGAGTAAGGTTTCCCTTCGGGGCCTGAACCTGGGTAAATCTCGTGTCTCACATTGATTGTTTGTTAGCCATCCCACGATCTCCAGCATTCCACTCTTCTCCAAGACCCAAGCCCATACAAATGGACATTGACGAGTCGAACCCTCATCAATTGGCGCTGTCATGACAGCCCCATCACCCCCATCTTTGATTCCACTATGATGGAGAATCATCTCCTCTTTGGCACCATCAACTTCACCGTACACTCCTCGGCAAATCGCTCGGCCTACGACTCTGTAGGAGACGGAGTCGACATGATTCTTGGGAGCCTATGCTTCCAGATCGGCACGCTTCGCCCTCCTAAACAAGTGGCGCCACCAATAGGCAAGATCAATTTACTCATGCTGGCATATGACTTGGATAGCCATAACAGCTACAATTCTGATCATTGTGACCCGCCATCGGAGGAAGGAGCCTACGGCTCCGGGCTAGAAAGTTACAGGAGCAACAATCTCCCCCACCGCTTCATGTGCGTGGCCGTCGTCAATTCCCATGATACCCACAGCAACAACGGTAATGGGACCGACCCGCAAGATCCTAATGCTGCAAACGGAGGCTACCCTCCAAACACCAATGCCAACGGCGGCACTCCTCTGAATCCCAAGCCCATAGGCAATGCCCATAACAATGGGCATTGATGAGTCAATCCCTCATCACAAGGAGTGTCGTGCTGGGCTATGCACTCAGACATGGGGCCCCTCCGTTTTTGGGGGCCTATGCGGTGTCCGAAGTCAAGACGTGCCCTTGGACGGGCCTGTCCCTGATGATGTAGCGCATATTCGACAACAACAACGACAACATCCACGTACTAGCTAGGTGTCCATGTCGTGGTACTGTGATGCTATGACCCAGCATACCAATACATGATGTAGTACACTATAGTCGTTGGCATAGCACTAATGAAACACCATTCCACCAGTATTATATCCCTCAAAGTGGTACAACAGAAATATAGCAGGTCCAAGACATAACTATAGGTTACAACTTGACTCTTTACAAAAGATCCAAAGAACACTCTAGGTTGTAGAGAGAGAAAGAAACTTCTTACAAAGAAGAATCAGGAATAACAAATCAAAACCAACATATTAATAGAGTAGCATCTAAACTATTTGGCTTGCAAGTGCTGCTATTGCATTGCTCTATAGAACTAGGTTCTACGGCTAGATATTATACTTCAATATAATCAGCAACTTCATCTTCACTTTAATTGATGTATATGTTTACCTCCTCGAGTTCATTGAAGAACTTGAGCTTTTGGTGATGATTTCTCTAAGCATAAGTTGATGTAGGCGTCGTCTTATTTGGCTTCAAAATATAGCAAGGGGTAAGAAGGTACAGTTGAGTATAATCATACTCAATAAGTTCACTAAAAAGGAGAGTATAATGCACTATCTACATCCAGAGAACGTAGGTTGTAGGCTATGTAGGTTTTCATAAACATTTCTTCAAAGGTTGCTTTTATCTGAAAAGCTATGTTCGTCAGCCTTTACAGGTTTACTAGAACTTTCGTGGAGTTCCTTCCTGAAGCTTTTGCTGTTCCGGGAGGAACAGGGAGTAACATGTCATAGTTTTTACACTCTGCAGAGGCGCGTTACTTTACCCATAAGAGATCAAATCCTTGTTGAACAACCAAGCATCTTATTCCTGTCCACACTTCCTATGGTGTGTGGCCCAGTAGATGATCCAAGACAATCACTGCCCTTCTCCGCGACCCCTCATGCCCCCTTGATGTATGCCATGCCCACATATTGGATTATGCCAATGGAAAGTACAAACCATTTACATGCCAGAACTACCGTGGAACATTGAGGGATCCCACCCGTATGCTGCATATCCTCTCTCAAATTACATACTTATGGTCCAAGGATAACAGCCACGACCTGCGCATCCGACGACATGTGAAAGGAAGAAGATCCAGCTGACTTCTCCGGCCCATTCCAAATCTCATGGTTAACGCATAATATACGGCGCTAGAATCACTAGCGACATTGGTTGTTATGTCCTAGATGATATATTCCCTACAATGTGGTTTCCATTGCCGGTCTTAATAGATTAACTGATCACCCTGGACCAGTAACCAATAGCTCATATTAATTATTAAAATAGAGTTTTCTGACCTTTTCAAAATGCAGGTGATGACAACATTGGATTTGCAAATATGTAAAATAACCAAAAGACACGAGCAAGTGTGAACTTGCCTTTTGTGATTGCAAGATTATGCACTCACAGTCTTCGAGACAATTGAAGATCCAATATCTGAAAACATCATCATTGGTATAGTAAGGACTAATGTTTAAAGAAGCAGAATGCCATTATGCATAAGTAATGTAATGCAATTTGATAAACTCAGATTCCCAGAATAAACGTCGATGATCTAGGGTTTGGGGACTGGAAATGGTTTCTTTGCAATGTGTTGCACTTTTAGATTTGTTTCACACTTGTGCTTCTCATTAAGGGTTGTGAGAGTGTGTGAAAAAACTTGCAAGTATAATAAGTAGTATACAATAATAAAGCACTCAAGTGTGGAATGGTATCTAAAGACTCCTTATATAAAGATGGTTAATTCTATTGAGACCTTATATAAATGTTTAAGAATTGTTCTTAAGGTATATTAAAAGAATAAATTTTGAAGAAAAGCTTACTTAACTAAGTAAAAGCATTTACATTTTAAGTTTATCTACTTTTAATGTTTCTTCCTAACTCTAATTATTAAGGAAGAAAGCATTAATATATTTAAATTGAGCATTAAACTTATAGTTGGGACATATATGTTTTGAATATGAACCACACTATATGTTGTTTACTTTATAATACTACCTAAGGTTAAATAAAAAAGAATTACTTTTATTTGAGTGGTGGTTTGTGGAATGTAGAGGTGAATGAGGTAATCTTATCCACTTAGGAATTAGGAATTACTTTTTTGTGGAATGTAGTGGTGGTTTGTGGAACAATTCTTAAGACTATTATGAGACCTTCAATGGATAATATTAGAAGTATTAGCAGTTTTATATATTCTTTTATGAATTATCAATTAAGGAAATAGGTTTAAATTCAAGTTATTAGAGTATTAAATTTTTATTTACTTTGAAAGTGGAATATTATATTTTTAACATGTAGATATTATTTTTGTGATTATCTTAGTATATTATAAATATTTTTATGATTAATAATTAATAAGATATGATTTTTCTAAGATTTATTACTTTATAAAATACTTAATATTAACAATTATTTGGCTAATTGATATAATAATATAAGTTTATAGTTTTAAAATATAGAGCTTATTTTTCTAAGAATTTATATATAATATTTGAATTTTTTGATTTAATAATAATAAAATATGATTTTTCTAAGTTTTATTACTTTATAAAATCATTTTTTAGTTGATAAATGTTTAGTTAAATGATATAACAATTTATGATAATAGATTTAATTTTTATATTTTGTTTTTCTAAAATTTATGATATATTATATTTCTTAATTATAAAATGTAAGTTATTGTATTTCTAATGTTTACTTATTTTCTTATCAAATTCTAAATACATAAATACTTTTTATACTAGAGCTAACCTAGCCCAGGTCACTGACTAGTAGGGTCGAGTCCACATAATAGGCCACCTAAGCACTGACTGGGTCAACCTTGCTAACTGGGTACGGGGTGACGTGAGTGTGACACAAGGATGGCGTCATCTCATCGTTGATGGCCAGACAGCGAGTGGAGACTGTGATCTAGCATGAGAGAGCAAGTTCTCGATGTCATTCTAAGAGCACACACATTGGGGAACCCACTAGTAGCGGCGACACCTCTATTTGGTCATCAAATCTCGGTCTGCGACAAACTATTGAGGTGGTGCTAGCTGACGAAAATGGCGATGGTGATTCCGGAAGCAATTGATACATTAGAGAGGTGCCTAAGATTTAGAAACTCACAAGGAATGCGAGGAAGTGGTCGGCAGGGCGAGGGGATGCCGGAATCGATGGGGAGCGTCAGTGACTGGCGATAGTGGAACCTGGATCTTGTCGATTGGGGTTACACCGGCTTGCGTGGTTGGTCATAGATGAATGAGAGGAGAACGGCGAGCACGATGGTGCCCATAATTAGCCCTAAGATGGTCTGAGATGGCGAGGATGGTGATCGCCGATAATCTAGGGTTTTGGTTAGCTTGCGTGCGAGTGTCGCAGAGTAAGAGGGAGAGGGGAAATGGATGAGGATGAAGGAGAATAGGTGTGCGAGCTTCTTATCCTCCACAGTGACGTCGGCGGCTGCACAAATCGTGGCGCGAAGACGGTGGATGGTGGTGCTCCGGCCAGCGAGCTGCATCAGTAGGCAAGGAAGACGATGATAGTGACGTTTTGTAGATACCCCCTGGATTATTCCCAGCCTCAACCCGTGGTACCTACTCCCCAGGTGGTCCCATATGTCAATGATAGAATGAGGTTTGTTGTGCTGGTTTGGTACTAGGCCGTGATGAAGTGAGCAAAAGAGAAAACCTTGCAACATTTAGCAGTAGATAGAGAGGAAGGAGAATGGTCCAGATTTGATTGATTGCGATTGTTTTTCTGTTTCTTAGTATCCTCTTTATTCTGTTTGATATTTCTTTGTATATTTAAAGTTTGAATTTAATTTTTAATACATTGTGAATATGTGCTAAACATTTTTATAAATTTGTATACTTAGACTTCTCTAAAATGAATTCCAATCTCTAATTTAAACTATTTATGTATTAAGTAGTCTAAATTTAATATTGTAGGCTTTTTTAGTATTCTAATGATGTATAAAACCAATTTTAAAATCTTTCTTAGAAACTTGGATTTTAAGTTTACCTTTAAATCTTATAAACTCACTATTATTATTTTCTTCTTATGGATATATGATTCTTTAAAATATTACAAGAACCTTTGTTTTGAATTTTCTTCATATATTACACAATCAACTTATTTGGGAAAACACTATGTTTTTATTCCTAAAATTTGGTGCTTATTATAATTTATAGTTTAAGGAAATTTTCTAATGGTGACTATACATTATCTTTTGTGACATAGGTCCTTAAGAGTTGTTGTGGTGAGTAACATTTATAAAAACCTTGGTCATATAATTATGCATGGATGAGAATAACTAATAGAGAAATTAGGATATTGAATTACAAGTAGTTACCATGAGTTTTAGAGAATTTAATATAATTATATTATTTTATAGATATGAATGGATATTAAGGCTAAGTCATATTGCCCTCATGTTTGTGATCATGAATGATATAATTATCTAAATAAAATTGGAGGGTTGTTGTTTATGGTGACTTATGAGAATGATTTGATAATTATGGTTTCTAAGAACATATGATCTTGATGTGTTGAAGTAACACTGATGTGCTTAAGTGACTAGTTATAGAAAAATATTCCTACAAGCCATTGTGAAAATAGAATGGTTGATCAAGCATATGAAATAGATATCAACTTTTTTATAGAGATATTGTTGAATGTTTATCAAGAATTACTATCTTTCCATTCTTCATAATTCTTGATTCCTACTTAAGGAATTCATTTCCTAGATATACTACTACTTCACATCCATCATCATGTATTGACATGATGAGATTTACAACTTATACTCTTACCAATAATTTCTCCTCCTAAATTATTTGTGAATTGAATGAGCTTGACACTAAAACTCTATATGATCTCCTCATGGAGATAACTCCCACTTCTAGAATACTTCTAATGAATGCAAATCCATTTGAGTACTTACTCCCATCCTTTATAAATTACTTAGTAGTATTTCTTATGAATCTCAAAAGCTTGTCACTATAGCCTTTAATACTAATGATAACTTCCAATCCATTTAATAGCTACTTCTACATTACTCACATTCTCCTATATGACTCATCACCAATATACCTCCTGTAATTTCCTACTGCATTTCATGCTGTTCCTTTATCATCCATCACTAATATTCCTCCAATAGATGTTTATAACAATCCCTACTTCACCTCAAGTTTCTACAAACCTAGGAGAGGAATACTACTACCCTTACAACTCAGTGCTCTAGTATGAGATTGTTCATACTATCTTGACTTTGGTTATCTCTAGTAACTCTTACTCCAACACTACAAGAAAAATGTCCTTTTATAACGAATGATTTTTATGGTTGAAGGTCCATTTTTCGTGGTTGAAAACCCTTCTACGACGTATGTCCTTCATGGTAGAAGCCCCGTCACAAATGAATCTACCATGGTTTTTTTTGACCGTGGCGGATCGCACCCTTCAGCCATAAAAAATTGTCCCGTTGTAGATCTGTTTGCCAACCGCGTTGACTCCTGACGTCATGCAAACTGCCACGTGGCGAATACCGTTAATGACCAGTTAGCGCCATTACCTGTCAATGAAACCGTGGTAGAAGCTTGGCCTAGACAAGGCCTGATAATAATTAAATGGGCTGGCCCATTACGAGAGCCTAATAGAATCATGGTCCGTTACTGTTTTGTTATGCACTGTTACAAATGGGACTGTCGTTGCTGCCCATAGCGGCCCATAAACTTCCGGGTCCGTTACTATTTTGACCTACACTGTTTGATATTGGCCCATTGTATGGCCCGTAAAATAAGGGCCCGTTACTGTTCCGCCCTGTACTGTTTGAACTAGGCCCATTTGGCTAGCCCGCTTTGTACCGTAGCCATTCTAGCCTGTTAATGTACATTTTTGTATAGTTCAAAATGGGCCTATTTACGCAATCCGCTGTGGACCATAAAATTTCGGTCTCGTTACTGTTCAGGCTCATAAACGTCCAGCACATATTTCAGCCTGTTATTGTTTCATCCTGGTAGGTTTCACGGCCTGTTACTGTTCTGTCCTTCTACGACCCTGACCTATTTCTGTCCTGGCTCGTTACTGTTTTGGCCATTTAAGCTTCTGTCCCTTACTGTTTTGATCCATTACTGTTCTCCGGATGTTACTGTGTCGGCCTGTTACTGTTTTGGCCTTTTACTTTTTTGGCCTGTTACTGTTTGTGCCATTTACTATTTTGGCATGTTACTATTTTGTCGGATCCTGATTCGGCCTGTTACTTTTTTTGGCCATTTACTATTAGTTAGCACGCCTATGGGTTGGCTCCATTACTTTTGTGGTTGTTTAGAGTTTTTGCATTTCTGGAGCCCATTCCGATGTATCTAAAAGGTGTACAACTTGTGAGTATTTTTACTATTCATCATCAGCCTAATACAAGACAGGCAAATACAGAGCACGATACTGTATCCAAATCAACCTGGCTAACGCAGGTGGATACCTCCTACCGTTATGTGTGGACAACATCAGTAAATGCTTACACGGCCTATGCAATTTATCTAGATATTACATCAAATGTAAACAACATAAAATCATTACATATTATCAACTCAAGGGAAAGAAAAATCGGCATTTTAGTTGACAATCGAGTTGATAGCACTCCTCAATTTGATTTCTCCATCTGTCACCTGCATCTCCTTTTTGAGTGACATCTACATTCAAAAAAAAACCTTGAGACATGATCTTGCAGCCCCCGCTTTGGTGTGATAGCAATAATTGCAGTCTGAAACTAAGTAATAATAAGTTAATACATCAAACAAGACAAACTACTCATTTAACTGATACAACCGGAGCTATGAACTATAGTTTACTACTAGTCAATGGTTCAAATATATTGACCGTCACGTCAAACAAACAGGAAAAGCAAGCATTAAAAAAGTGTGCCTACTGTGAAATGAGAAATATAACAATATGTGTGGTTTATAATTTCAGCAAATATAAACTATTCAGATCATATCAACAAATATATATAGAAGAATAAACCAGACAATGGCATGCAGTTACTGTTTTAGCTAAGAATGAAAGAGAAAGAAATTCTAGTGGAATCAATGCATTTAACTTGTAGAGAAGGAATGCAAACCACAAATGAACTATATAGTAGAGGATAGTTATGTCGCTGTTTAGGACCTAACCGTAACCAAATATGAAATATAATGGCGTCGCTTGTGAACCTGTAGAACAGGACAGGCAAGCATTAGACAAGTGTGCCTACAATGAAATGAGCAATCAAACAAAGTGTTTCTTAGAATTTCAGTAAATATAAACTAGTCAGGTTATTCCAACAAATATATATGGAAGCAACTGTATATCCTAGAAAGCAAGAAACGTTCATTGACTTAGAATTTGCGGTGAGCTACACAATGGTATGCAGTTATTGTCGTAACTAAGAATGAACCAGATAGAAATTATAATGTCATCATACCAGAACTTGCAGAGCAGGAACACAAACCACGAATGAACTACATAGTAGATGATAGTTATGTTGTTGCTTAGGATGAACCAGCACCAGATTAGAAATATAATGGCATATCTGGCGAACCTGTAGAAGAGGACAAGCAAGAATTAGACAAGTATGCCTATAATAAAATGAACAATCAATCAAAGTGTTTCTTAGAATTTCACCAAATATAAACTATCCAGGTCATTTCAACAAATATATATGGAAGCAGTCGTTTATCCTGGAATGCAAGAGACGTTGGGTGACCCAAAATTTGCGGTGAGCTACACAATGGGCATGCAGTTATTATCGTAGCTATTAACCAAATATAAATTATAATGGCATCATAAGAGAACTTGTAGAGCAAGAATGCAAACCGCGAATGAACTATATATAGAGGATAGTTGTGTCGCTGCTTAGGACGAACCATTAGATTAGAAATATAATGGCTTGTGAACCTGTGGAACAGGACAAGAAAGCATTACACAAGTATGCCTACAAATGAATTGAGCAATCAAACAGAGTGTTTTCTAGAATTTTAGCAAATATAAACTAGCCAGGTCATTTCAACAAATATATATGGAAGCAATAGTATATCCTGGAATACAAGAGACGTTGGTTGACTCAGAATTTGCGGTGAGCTACACAATGACCATGCAGTTACATTTGTAGCTAAGAATGAACGAGGCATAAATTATAATGGCATCATGCGAGAATTTGCAGAGTAGGAACACAAACCACGAATGAACTATATAGTAGAGGATAGTTATGTTGTTGCTTAGGATGAACCAGCACCAGATTAGAAATATAATGGCATCTCTTGCGAACTTGTAGAAGACGACAAGAAAGCATTAGACAAGTGTGCCTACAATGACATGAGTAATCAATCAAAGTGTTTCTTAGAATTTCAGCAAATATAAACTGGCCAGGTCATTTCAACAAATATATATGGAATAAGTCGTTTATCATGGAATGCAAGAGACGTTGGGTGATCCAGAATTTTCGGTGAGCTACACAATGGGCATGCAGTTACTATCGTAGCTAGGAACCACATAGAAATTATAAAGGCATCATAAGAGAACTTGTACAACAAGAATGCAAACTACTTAATGAACTATATATAGTAGATGATAGCTATGTTGCTGCTTAGGAGGAACCATTAGATATGAAATATAATGACATTGCTTGTGAACCTGTAGAATAGGACAAGCAAGCATTACATAAGTGTGCCTACAAATGAATTGAGCAATCGAACAGAGTGTTTCCTAGAATTTCACCAAATATAAACTAGCTAGGTCATTTCAACAAATATATATGGAAGCAGTAGTATATCCTGGAATGCAAGACTCAAAATTTGCGGTAAGCTACACAATGGGCATGCAGTTACTTTCGTAGTTAATAATGAACGAGACAGAAATTATATGGCATCATGCGAGAACTTGCAGAGCAGGAACACAAACCACGAATGAACTATACAATAGAGGATAGTTATGTCGTTGTTTAGGATGAACCAGCACCAGATAAGAAAACAATGACATCGCACTTGTGAACCTGTAGAAGAGGCTGTGCAAAGCAACATGTTTAGTGTTCCATTTTGAGCTTTATGCAAAGAAAAACAAATAGTTGCATCTTTTAAAGATCCAGATAGCAACAACAAAATTATAATCGAACTAGTACAATGAGTTTCAAAGGGTACTAAAGTATAGCAAACAGATGCCAGGGAGGAAATAATAGTAGGAACTTAGCTCGAGACGAACCAAATAGATTCAGTAACTAGGGAGCAGGGCATCCACACTAATATTTTCCACTGACTTTAAATTTTGCAAGAACTACACAATAGCAGGCAATTACTATTGTAGGGAGTAGCTAAGAACATGTGCATGACAAAATAACAAACATGTGCATGACTTGAAATTTCTAGAGCAGCGAATCCAAACCAACTTGTCCAGTGATCTTGTATGTAGCACAAAGAACATGCTTGCATAGTGACTTGCGTGCACTAGCATGATTACAAAAATGTAGTTCACTGCAACAGGCTTTAACCTTCTATACTTCTGAGAAAACAAAAAGGGGTTGGAGATTTGGTTACCTTGGTCGAAGAGGAGTCTAAGCATCGTCGGTACTATGCGGGTGACGTCCTGGTAACCGAGGGTGTTATGGTTGCGGGAAAGAAGATCTTGGGCGGTTGCGGAAGCTGATCTTGGGCGGTCGTGGAAGCAGATCTTGGGCGGTCAATGCCAGCTTGAGCATGGTGGACGAGAGCGTCGCTAAGGCAGATGTGGTGCAGCAAACAGTGACGGCCATGTAGCTGGTCTGGAGCGGTGGACAGAGAACTTGTTGAACTAGATACCGTCCGGTGGACACCGGTGAAGTGGCTCCGGTACGGTTGGGTAGCTTTCGGTGGCGGGGAAGAAGAGCTTGAGCGGTCGACTATGCCATTGGCGCGGTTAGCGAGATTGCAGCTTTGATGCAGTGGCAGAGAAACCCGGTGAACTAGATCTCGTGGGGTGGGTGTTGGTGGAGCGACTCCATAGTGGTTCATGAGATCGCAGCTCAAGCGGCTCAGGCCGCCGTGGAATTTCCGCCGGCCGGTGCGTGTGGTGGTCATGGAGCTGAGGGTGTGGGAGAGGAGCCTGGGATTTTTGGGAGGGCCAACATGAAAAACTGCATGAATTAGGGATAATGGAGGTGAAAAGAAAAATAATTATGATAGTGCCCCCAAGCTACCTAATGTAGCTTTCCCATAGGGTGTCTAAACAATGGGTAAAATGGTAATTTTAAAGTCAAAAGTTTTTGAAATGGAGGGGCGTGAAATGCTACAAGGTTGGTGTGTGATTTTACCGCTCGACTGAGATTTTGAATTTGTCTAGCGTCCATCTAATAATAATAGAAAAATGTTACTTCCCAAGTGGGAGATTTGGCCTCAAAGTATTTTGAGACGGTAGGGCGGGAAATGCTGCAAGGTTGGTGGGTGATTTTGCCGCTTGATTGAGATTTTGCTACAAGTAGAGTAGTATTACTACTAGTAAAAAATTAAGGTGATAGAACGTACGACTATCTGGTCAGGAATTCATGGCCGAGAGTGACATCAACTAATCATCCATGACCACACTTGAGTAGAGTAGTACTCACTCCCTCCTGTCCATTTTGATAGGTTCATCCAAAATTTGACAAATCTAAGTCAACTAATATGAGTCAGAGGGAGTAGTTTTTCTAGGAATTCCTATATTGTGATGTGTATCATGCATAGAATCGTTAGTTGGACCCTTTTTTGCCCATGTGTAGCAACCCCCCACATTAACTTTCCAGACCCAAACCGAGGAGAGAGATTGCATGTGGGCTGGGTGAGGAGATCGAAGAGACCATGCATGATGGATGAGAAAGGATCTTTGGCGTCATACCGCAATTATTGTATGCATGCGGTTGCCTCAAGCTTCCACACACTTCCCTTGGCATTCCCAAGCCTTATTTAATAAATGTTTGTCTCTGGAACCGCTTCCTCTGCCATTTGACGAGATCGAGACCACACGAACACCATCATCAATGGCCAGTAACAAGCAGCATGATTCGCCGTGGGATGATCTCTTTTAGGGAGTCGTGTAGAAGATAGCTGACATCTTCCTGTCGACGGACGACTTCGAATACTATGCAGACTTCCGGATAGTCTGTAGCGCCTGGTGTGGCTTCACGGAGGAGCGCTTTATGCCAGCCAACTGGATTGTTCTAGAGCACCAGTTGTCGGAGGAGTATCAGGTAGACAACACCGCCATCACGTTGTTGAACTTCAGAACCCGCCGCCACCTTGAGAAGAAGATTAGTCGGGTTATTCGCAGGTGCTTTCTTGATATTCATCTGTATATGTGTGATCCTTTTTTTGCGTTCACCTCCTATACGATATGTTTTTCAAGTTCTATTTCTCCATCTACTTGTTTACCTTGATTGAATCTCTGTCTGTTTACCTTGACTGAATCTCTGCTTCTCCTCTCTCTCTCCGTCTCTGTGTCTCTAGAAGGTACTTTTACATTGTTAGCACAAACGGTGGCCTCCTTGTGCTTGGACAGAGGGTGCATGTCACATCCCAAGATTTTCCAAATCTTGTAATGTGAAAAATAAAATAACAAAATAAATTTTTGTTGAAAATCAGGGTGAAAAGAAACTTTTGTTTCTAAAAGGAGACTTAAAATCCCATCTTGAACAAACTTTGGTAGAAGTTTGAATTCAACAAAAATCCAAATCAAGGGAAATGCATTCCTCAATGAATGTATCTGGAAATTGAACATTTGGAAAGAAGTCCAAAACCCTAAACCCTTATGGAAGGAAATCATTTTCCAAAGTATCTCCAAACCCATGGATTTGATCCATACCAAAGTTGATCAACAAATTTTCACAAAGGATCAAGAAAGACCTTAGAGATTGGTTTCACTCAGTTTGGAACCATGGACAAAATCTTGTGAATATAATAAGATAAGGAAATTGAAATTTCCAAAGTTAATAAAGCCCTTACCAAAAGCCATACCAAATGGTGAACAAATAATCCTAAAGGGATTTATTTGGATAAACATTTATCAAAGGAAAATAAATTGTTTTGGAAATACAAATTTAGATATTTTAATAAAAGGCTTTGGTTTCAAATGAAAAGATAAGCCAAATTAATTTTGGCCAAACTTTGGAAATAAAATATTTTGTTTTGATAAAATGAGTAAAGATTTATTTAAATAAAATAATAAGGATTTAAACATCCAATTTTATTTAAGTAAAAGCTTTTCCCATTTTAAAAGAACACCAAGTATTTTATTACTACTTTGAAATCTTTTTATTAAAAGGTTTTGCTTTAATTAAAATGAATAAAGGATTATTTAAATAAAATAATAAGGATTTAAATATCTAATTTTATTTAAGTAAAGGCCTTCCCATTTTAATTAAAACACCAAAACTTATTTATTTATTTAAATAAGTTTCCAAGTATTCTTTTATTTTTTAAATAAAACCTTCTGGTTTGGTTTTGAAAATAATTGGATTTCAAATGGAAATTTTATTAAATAAATCAAACACTATTAATAAATAAATCAAAGATCCATTTTATTTAATTGTTAAATGGATCCTAAAATAATTAATAATATTATTTCATTTTGAGATTTGGATTATGTTGCCAAACAGAACCAAATTCAAATGAAAAGTTTGCTGTTTGAATGTTTTGAATCTTGATTGAATTGTGTGAATATTTGTTTGAAATTCAAAACAGAAAAAGAATTGGAAAAGAATAAAACAAACAGACAGAAAAAAATAGTGGAAACAGGCCCAGCCCAGGAAGCCCACTTAGCCCACCTGTTCTTTTCCCCCGAAGAAATCTTTTTCTCACCCAGCTTCTGACCCACACAGTCAATGACATCTGGACCCCACTCCCACTCCCTTTTCTTTTCACCAAGCCGGGACCCACTCGCCAACTGCTTTCCTCACTCGAACCAACCCAACAGTGACATTGACAGGTGGACCTGCTCCCTCACCATTTCCCATCGACCACTGGACCCCTCTCCACTGTTCTCCTTCCCCGCCAGCTACCACGCCTCTTCCTCGCTGCCATTGCTGCCTTCAAACCACGGATTAAATTCGTCTTAACGCCGAGCCTTTACCGAGCCTTGATCACGCAGATGGAAACGCCTACCTCTCCTCTATAAACCCCTCGACACTCGGCCAGACGCCTGCATCACCCCAATTTCTTCGTGCATGCCATCTGACGACCCTCCTCGCAGCAATTCCGCCACATCCCGCCGCCTCACCTACCTCGCACGCGAGCACACTCCACGATCCAGACGATCTGTCCGTGCTCTCCGCTCATCCGCTGGTGCCCTAGAACCACGATTCCGTCGTCGCATGAGCGCCACTGCTCACTCTTCAGCTCCGCGAGCCCTACGTAGATTCCGGTCGCCTTCTTCTCCTCGCTCACGCACACAGACTCCGTGACCTCGCGGCTCAACCCAACCCTCGTTGTTCTTCTGATCTCAGCGACGACTCACAAAGCGCGCCGCCGCTTCTTCTCCGCAACGTTTCCCGGTAAGCCTAGACCGCCCCGACCCCTCTTGTTCACGCACATGACTCCGGATCGATCATGCGCGTCTAACCACGTCTTCACCTTGCCCTGGAGTGAATCACAGCGACGTCCACGACGACAAGCCGAGAGCACCGCCGCCCGCAGCAACTCCGACGAGGAATTCTCGCAACCCTAGTGCGCCTTTGCCCGTTAATCGCGACGCTGAGCATCACCGCGACCGAGCCTGGTGAGCATCTCCTCCTTCTCCTTGCCCTCTGATCGCCGACATCATTATCGATCGACGACTACCGCCGTAGCCACCTCAATAGCGCCATTGCCTATGGTCGAATACCCCATACCGTTAGATCTAGATCGGACGACCGATGTAACCACTTAACGCCAAGAGGTATGACTGGATCGCACGATCTAACTTAGATCTAACGCCGCAGCACTCGATCCGCCGAACCGGTATCGACTCAAGAAGAACACGCTGCGTGGCGATAGATCTGAATTAGAATTTGAAATGTAGTTTTTGCAAACTTCAAACCTTTGTATCTTTTGATCCACACGTCCAAATTTTACAAATTTGATGTCGTTGGAATCAGCAAGACAAGACCTAGCCAACCCTGCCCTTAGTTTAGCAAATAGTATCTGTTAACTTGTTTAACTTCTTGCAGATTCTTTTGTATGTTTATAACATTATAAAATCATTTAAAATGATTTTTAGGTTAAAACCTTGCAAATTGGTTTGTTGTGACCTTACTGACCTTAGGAACCAACCCATAGCTTGGAAAGTGATTTTGGAAAAGAATAGAATGGATTAATTAGTTTAGTCCATTTCTAGCTAACTAAAACTATTTGTTTTGTTTATGAAAATGCTTTCATAAAGAAAACCTTGAGAAAAATGTTTTGACCAAACCTATTGACCAAAAGCACCAAGTTTTGCAATAGCAACTCATTTGGTGAACCCTATAGACTAAAACCCTAGTAGACATATTTTCACCACATAAAATGACCAAATAGGTGCCTTGTTTTGAAATTGGATTTTGAGGTGAAACCTTTGCTAACAACTTTGACACTTTGGTAAATGACCAATTTGGATATTACAAAGTTTTAGGAATCTAATAGAAACCCTCTTGTAAATGACTTTGCCATTTTGGTAAATGACCAATTTGAACTTACAAAAGTTTAGAAGCCTAGTGAGGACCATCCCTACATTAGAACTAACCTTGCATGCCTATGCATGACTTTTGCCACTTTACAAATGACCATTAGGTGTACCCAAATGTCTATGACCCACTAGGAACCACTTTTGCAAACAAAGAAAGATTGGCATGCTTGCATGCATTTCTTTGACTTTGTTATTTTATGTGTGTTGATTTGCTTGATTGGTAGATTGAGTTTGTGCCTTGCTTGATTGATTGTAGTGACTTGAAGAGTGTGAGTGTTGCAAGGACAAGGAGTGAACTTATACCCTCTACCAAAAAGGCAAGTGATGCTTCATATCTTATGTCCCATTATTTTCACTATGCATTAGTGTTTTGCTAAAGTAAAATCTTGCATGGTTTTATTTTGCTAAGTATAGACCTTTGCTATAGGAAATCTAGTAGATGAATCCTTAGTAGGATTTTCCTAAGTTAAGAATCCTATTACTACCAAGCTTAGCCTAGCTAATAGAAAACTTGGGTGGAATATATTCACACTATGAAAAATATTCTAAGTCTTTGGACTTGTGTTTTATTTTAACAAAACAACTAAGCTAATGAAACACCTGGGTGGAATGGAAGGAATGGTTTATGTTGAGTGGTTCACAAGGCCATGGACTTGGCTTGTGTATCTCACTTGTGGATGGCCACCTGTGAAACAAAGAGATTTGAGATGTCAAATGTTGAGAAGTTTCAAGTGCAACCACTTGGCATTATGGGCTCTGCCATGATCTTAGGATGCTGGAACTTAGTCTTTTGGATAGTGGGTGGTAGTGATTGATAGGTTGGAGCGCGTCCATTTGACTAAGGAAAGGCTACTGAAGGATCATTCTTGGGAAACCAAGACTTGTGGGGAAAGTGCACCACCTCAGAGTGAAAAACCTAAGTACTTAGCCATGTCCCTGGTAAAGGACAATTTGAGCATCAAGACATGGAAGCAATCAAGAATCTCATCATTCCAATTTCTAAATTAAAACTTGTGGGTGAACAAGGGTTGTGTGAAATCTTAAATCTTTGATTGGTAGATGCCTTGAGAGGATCTTCAATCATTGGTTGAGAATTTGTTTTTGCCAAGTAAATCTTCAGTCTCTGATTGGTAGATGCCCTGAGTGGATCTTCAGTCTTTGATTGGTAGATGTCTTGGAAAGTTTTGCCAAACAAAACTTATTTTCAAATGATAGGGAAAAATCTATTTTGAGCAATGCAAAGCCTCAACTCCACTTAGCCAAATGCATATAGATGATAGAATCCACTATACTACCAAAGTATCACTTGCCAATACAATTCAAAAGTATTGACCCTTGTGGCTGTAACTTATTATGTTGTAGGTTTGATTGTTTTAGTGAAGATTGATTGATTAGGATTACAAATTCTACAACCAACATGTCTGCCTGTGGCACTTTGAAGATGAAGGACCCATGTTTATAGTTATTCCGCTGCAATGTAATGTAATAGCCTAATGAGCTATGTTTGATGTAATAAAATTATGTTATTCCTGGTTATAAAGTTGTATTATGACCTTTGTTTCTCGATATTACATCTGAACTGTGGATGCTAGCTATTGATCCAGGGACTAGCATTGCAATCACAGGGATCTTTTCCTTTAATAAGGAGGGATCTTACAGAATGGTATCAGAGCATTGTGTTGATCAGAGATTTGTAACCCTAGGATTGGACAAGAACCCTTAGAAAAATAGGAGTTATCTTATTCCAAAACTTATTTACAAAAACAATCTTGTAAACTCTTTCCTCCATCATTTTTGGTTTCAACTCTACTTCTCTTCTATTTCAAACTTAATGGAAAGCCTACCCTATGACCAAAGACTTCATCATGAGCAAAGGACTTCCAACTTGGGTACCACTAAGGACTACAAGTGAGACAAGAAATTTTGCTCAAGACTTGGAGACTAAGGAAAACAACTTAGAAGGAACCATCATCACCTTTGAAGAATTGTGACCAAGACACAAGAATTCTCCAAGGATACAAAGATCTCATTCAAGAAGAATCAACCAAGAAGGATGGAAAGATTCCAAATGAACCATATAGATGGACCACCATATTTTAGTTAAGTCAAACCCACCAACTTATGTGGTGTAACAAAATATTTTGTTGCCTATGTATGTGCTTGAAACTGTTGTTTGAGTGGAGGTTTGTTTGTGATTTCTGCACATTGCTTGTGTGAATTGTGATGTGTGTGATTAGGATTGATTCCCTTAGAAACCTTTTGCCTATTCTAACCCCTATCCAACCCCAAACAGATGACTTCTCCAAGAGACTCCAAAGATCAAGGACGCGGACAACAACAACAACCAAGAGGTCAACATGAGAGAGCTCATAGCAACTCAACACCAATTGAGCCAACTAACAGCTCAGTTCATAGCCAACAATAGTGATAAAGACCCTACCTTGCAAAAGTTTTTGGAAGAACAATCCTAACTGATGCTTAAGGTGACTAATCAAATGATCAAAGATGGAAGAAAACTATCCCAAAAGAGTGTATGACAACAAGGATGACAAGAACATTATGCTAGATGGAGCACCAGCTTGCAATATTTGTGGAGACAAGGATCATACTTCCAATGAGCATGAAGATCAATGCCCCAATTGTGAAGAGGAACATCCAGTTGGCCAATGCCCAACATCTCAAGTTACTTGTCACCTTGTGAAGGAAACGACCATGTACCTATCCAATGCCCCTGCCTATGCCATTGTTGAACAAAGGAAACAAGAAGGATCCAAGTATGCCAAGAATGATGATGACAAAGGAAAAGGACCACTTATACTCCAAACAAAACAACCCAATTCAAAGGATCAAAGAAGCTCAAGAAACCAAAGCAAGACATGAGCCTTGTGTAATGTCAGAATGTAAGGAAATGGGACACAACCTCAGTGGATGCCTGTAGAGTCCATAAAGAATAAAAGGATGGACCAAGTAGTGTGCAACAACTGCAAAGAGCTAGGCCATTATGTAGCAGCTTGTCCACAAGAGCAACGAAAGAACTCCAAGATATCCACCGCTTCAATTGGTAAGGAACCAGGACACTATGTAAGCAATTGTCCGTAAAAAGATGAAGAACAAGATGAACAAGCCAAAGGAGAAACCCAACCTTAGCCCATAAGTCAAGCATGGAAACAAAGGACACTAAGCAGAAGTTTTCCAAGAAGAAGTTTTCCAAGATTCCAAGCAAGCCAAGATATAGTTTAGTTGGAAAAATTTTAAGGGTGGTAGTACCTTAGTTGTTTTGAACCCGTTTGTAACCTAGTTTCCCCAAATCTCGGACGAGATTTATTTTAAGGGTGAAATTGTCACATCCCAAGATTTTCCAAATCTTGTAATGAAAAATAAAATAACAAAATAAATTTTGTTGAAAATCAGGTGAAAAGAAACTTTGTTTCTAAAAGGAGACTTAAAATCCCATCTTGAACAAACTTTGGTAGAAGTTTGAATTCAACAAAAATCCAAATCAAGGGAAATGCATTCCTCAATGAATGTATCTGGAAATTGAACATTTGGAAAGAAGTCCAAAACCCTAAACCCTTATGGAAGGAAATCATTTCCAAAGTATTCCAAACCCATGGATTTGATCCATACCAAAGTTGATCAACAAATTTTCACAAAGGATCAAGAAAGACCTTAGAGATTGGTTTCACTCAGTTTGGAACCATGGACAAAATCTTGTGAATATATTAAGATAAGGAAATTGAAATTTCCAAAGTTAATAAAGACCTTAACAAAAGCAATACCAAATGTTGAACAAAAAAACAAAAAGGGATAAATTTGTATAAACATTTATAAAAGTAAAAAAAATTGTTTTGTAAAAAAAAAATTATATATTTTAATAAAAGACTTTGGTTTCAAATGAAAAGATAAGCCAAATTAATTTTGGCTAAACTTTGAAATAAAATATTTGTTTTGATAAATGAGTAAATATTTATTTAAATAAAATAATAAGGATTTAAACATCCAATTTTATTTAAGTAAAAGCTTTTCCCATTTTAAAAGAACACCAAGTATTTTATTACTACTTTGAAATCTTTTTATTAAAAGGTTTTGCTTTTAATTAAATGAATAAAGGATTATTTAAATAAAATAATAAGGATTTAAATATCTAATTTTATTTAAGTAAAGGCCTTCCCATTTTAATTAAAACACCAAAACTTATTTATTTATTTAAATAAGTTTCCAAGTATTCTTTTATTTTTTAAATAAAACCTTCTGGTTTGGTTTTGAAAATAATTGATTTCAAATGAAATTTTATTAAATAAATCAAACACTATTAATAAATAAATCAAAGATCCATTTTATTTAATTGTTAAATGGATCCTAAAATAATTAATAATATTATTTCATTTTGAGATTTGTATTATGTTGCCAAACAGAACCAAATTCAAATGAAAAGTTTGCTGTTTGAATGTTTTGAATCTTGATTGAATTGTGTGAATATTTGTTTGAAATTCAAAATGAAAAGAATTGGAAAAGAATAAAACAAACAAACAGAAAAAAATAGTGGAAACAGGCCCAGCCCAGGAAGCCCACTTAGCCCACCTGTTCTTTTCCCCCGAAGAAATCTTTTTCTCACCCAGCTTCTGACCCACACAGTCAATGACATCTGGACCCCACTCCCACTCCCTTTTCTTTCACTGCCAAGCGGACCCACTTCATCAACCGCTTTTCCTCACACTCAACCAACCCGCAGGATATTGACAGTGGACCCTGCTCTCACCATTTCCCACTGACCACCGGACCCCTCTCCACTGCTCTCCTTCTTCCCGCGACGACCACGCCTCTTCCTCGCTGCTGCGCTTCAAACCACGGATTAAATTGCCTTAACGCCGAGCCTTTACCGAGCCTTGATCACGCAGATGGAAACGCCTACCTCTCCTCTATAAACCCTCTCGACACTCGCCAGCACGCTTCCAGATCGCCCCCACTCTCCTCAGGGCCGCTACATTCGACGACCTCCTCGCAGCAATTCCGCCACATCCCGCCGCCTCTCACCTACCGCGCACGAAGCACACTCCACGATCCAGACGATTCGTCTGCGTGCTCTCCGCTCATCCGCTGGTGCTCCTAGAACCACGACTGCCGCCATGCTTGAGCGCCACCGCCTCGTCTTCAGCTCCGGCGAGCCCACAGTAGATTCCGCCTCTTCTCCTCGCTCACGCATCACAAAGACCTCCGTGACCTCCGCGGCTCAACCCAACCTCGTTGTTCTTCTCGCGGATTCAGAAGCGACGACCGATAGCACAGAGCGCCGCCGGTTCCGCTTCTTCTCCGCAACGCTTCCTTAAGTTTAGACCGCCTGACTTTCTTGTTCACGCACATGACTCCGGATCGATGGCGCGCCGCCTAACCACGCTCTTCACCTTGCCTCGAGTGAATCACAGCGACGCCCACGACGACAAGCCGAGAGAGCACCGCCACCGCAGAATTCCGACGAGGAATTCTCGCAACCCTAGTGCGCCTTGCCCTCATTAATCGTGACGTTGAGCATCACCGCCACCCCGAGCCTGGTGAGCATCTCCTCCTTCTCCTTGCCCTCGTGACGCCGACATCATTATCGATCGACGACTCACCGCCGGTAGCTACCACCGCAGCGCCGCCTATGGTCGAATACCCTACCGTTAGATCTAGATCGACGACCGGATGTAACCACTTAACGCAAGAGGTATGACCTTCGGACCGCACGATCTAACTTAGATCTAACGCACCGCAGCACTCGATCCGCCGAACTGCATCCATCAAGAAGAACACGCCGCGGCATGATAGATCTGAATTAGAATTTGAAAACAGTTTTTGCAAACTTCAAACCTTTGTATCTTTTGATCCACACGCCCAAATTTTACAAATTTGATGTCGTTGGAATCAGCAAGACAAGACCTAGCCAACCCTGCCCTTAGTTTAGCAAATAGTATCTGTTAACTTGTTTAACTTTGCAGATTCTTTGTATGTTTGTTAACATTATAAAAATCATTTAAAATGATTTTTAGGTTAAAACCTTTGCAAATTGGTTTGTTGTGACCTTATTGACCTTAGGAACCAACCCATAGCTTGGAAAGTGATTTTGGAAAAGAATAGAATGGATTAATTAGTTTAGTCCATTTCTAGCTAACTAAAACTATTTGTTTTGTTTATGAAAATGCTTTCATAAAGAAAACCTTGAGAAAAATGTTTGACCAAACCTAATGACCAAAAGCACCAAGTTTTGCAATAGCAACTCATTTGGTGAACCCTATAGACTAAAACCCTAGTAGACATATTTCTTCACCACATAAAATGACCAAATAGGTGCCTTGTTTTGAAATTGATTTTGAGGTGAAACCTTTGCTAACAACTTTGACACTTTGGTAAATGACCAATTTGATATTACAAAGTTTTAGGAATCTAATAGAAACCCTCTTGCAAATGACTTTGCCATTTTGGTAAATGACCAATTTGAACTTACAAAGTTTAGAAGCCTAGTGAGGACCATCCCTACATTAGAATCCAACCTTTGCATGCCTATGCATGACTTTGCCACTTTACAAAATGACCATTAGGTGTACCCAAATGTCTATGACCCACTAGGAACCATTTTTGCAAACAAAGTAAAGATTGGCATGCTTGCATGCATTTCTTTGACTTTGTTATTTTATGTGTGTTGATTTGCTTGATTGGTAGATTGAGTTTGTGCCTTGCTTGATTGATTGTAGTGACTTGAAGAGTGTGAGTGTTGCAAGGACAAGGAGTGAACTTATACCCTCTACCAAAAAGGCAAGTGATGCTTCATATCTTATGTCCCATTATTTTCACTATGCATTAGTGTTTTGCTAAAGTAAAATCTTGCATGGTTTTATTTTGCTAAGTATAGACCTTGCTATAGGAAATCTAGTAGATGAATCCTTAGTAGGATTTTCCTAAGTTAAGAATCCTATTACTACCAAGCTTAGCCTAGCTAATAGAAACTTGGGTGGAATATATTCACACTATGAAAAATATTCTAAGTCTTTGGACTTGTGTTTTATTTTAACAAAACAACTAAGCTAATGAAACACCTGGTGGAATGGAAGGAATGGTTTATGTTGAGTGGTTCACAAGGCCATGGACTTGGCTTGTGTATCTCACTTGTGGATGGCCACCCAGGAAACAAAGAGATTTGAGATGTCAAATGTTGAGAAGTTTCAAGTGCAACCACTTGGCATTATGGGCTCTGCCATGATCTTAGGATGTCGGAACTTAGTCTTTGGACAGTGGGTGGTAGTGATTGATAGGTTGGAGCGCCCATTTGACTAAGGAAAGGCTATCAAGGATCATTCTTGGGAAACCAAGACTTGTGGGAAAGTGCACCACCGCAGAGTGTAAAACCTAAGTACTTAGCCATGTCCCTGGTAAAGGACAATTTGAGCATCAAGACATGGAAGCAATCAAGAATCTCATCATTCCAATTTCTAAATTAAAACTTGTGGGTGAACAAGGGTTGTGGAAATCTTAAATCTTTGATTGGTAGATGCCTTGAGAGGATCTTCAATCATTGGTTGAGAATTTGTTTTGCCAAGTAAATCTTCGGTCTCGATTGGTAGATGCCTGAGTGGATCTTCGCCTTTGATTGGTAGATGTCTTGGAAAGTTTTTGCCAAACAAAACTTATTTTCAAATGATAGGGAAAAATCTATTTTGAGCAATGCAAAGCCTCAACTCCACTTAGCCAAATGCATATAGATGATAGAATCCACTATACTACTAAAGTATCACTTGCCAATACAATTCAAAAGTATTGACCCTTGTGGCTGTAACTTATTATGTTGCAGGTTTGATTGTTTTAGTGAAGATTGATTGATTAGGATTACAAAGTCTACAACCAATATGTTCGCTCGTGGCACTTTGAAGATGAAGGACCCATGTTTATAGTTATTCCACGCAATGTAATGTAATAGCCTAATGAGCTATGTTTGATGTAATAAAATTATGTTATTCCTGGTTATAAAGTTGTATTATGAGCTTTGTTTCTCGATATTACATCTGAACTGTGGATGCTAGCTATTGATCCAGTGGACTAGCATTGCAATCACAGGATCTTTTCCTTTAATAAGGAGGATCTACAAAGGCAGCCGCATAAGACACGCTTTGTCAACCCCTTCTCGGTGCTATCGTCACTGGGTGGAGATATCGACGAAAGGTGGCTTCATTGTCGGACGACAGTTCCCATCATTGATGGTGTTTACGCTAAACCATCGGAACACCATCATTTGGTGGGTGGATGAGGACACGGAGGAAGGCAATCGCCGGTCTTTGGTGAAGGGTGGTACATGCTGAATGACTTTACAAACTCGAGCATGACTTTACGCCGTGATGTTTTCGCCATAGAGAGACCCGCCTCCCTCTCGACTATGCCTGGTGCTGCTCATGGAGATGTCCAGATGCAGCCCTCCACATGGACCCTAAAGATGCATGCCACCATTATAGGCCCTCTTCCAGGTTGCCGATACCCGAAGAATCATTTTTACCTCGTCAAGTCCAATGGTGAGTTGTTGTTCGCTGTGAGTGGACCGGCCACGCATTAGGCCCATTGTTTACCGGGTTGATACACAAAACTATGTCCTTCACCGTTAGAGGCATCGACACCGTGTTTCTTTGTTGTCATAATCGCATCTGCTACGACAACGCCTGTGGTACCCACTGCAGGCCGACAACATCTACTATCCGGACTTATCCCAGATTAGATCTTACAACTTTGAGGCTCTTGCGGGAAGAGGAGCCAAGGGTTGTGAAGGGAATATGCCCTAAGAGGCAATAATAAAGTGGTTATTATTTATATTCCAAGTATATGATAGATGTTTATTTTCATGCTATAATTGTATTAATACAAAAATGTTAATACATGTGTGTTTAATAAACAAATAGAAAGTCCTAGTTATGCCTCTCTCATAAAATAGCTTGTTGATTAACAAGATGATCAAGGTTTCCTGATCATGGACATTGGATGTTGTTAATAACGAGGTCACAACATTATTGGAATGGTGTGATGAACATTCATCCGAGGTATAGAATTACGATCAAAGTCATTGAGTTTATATTGCTAGAACATTATACGAAGTGATCCTAATCCTTAGACCATGAGATCATGTCAATCACTAACATCGAAGAGTATCTTGATAACACCAAACGTCACAATCGTAATAGGGTGATTATAAAGATGGTTTCAAAGTATTACTAAAGTTTTATGTTGAGGCCTATGGATCGAGAGTGGAATTTGTTCATCCCGATTATGTATAGATATGCTCGGGCCCTCTCGTGATATCACATTGATTAGCTTGCAAGTAAGTGATTTGATCACTAGAATGATATATCACAGAACGAGAAAAGAGTACATGTCAAGAATTAGATAAAACTAGGTATGGAGATACCGATGATCGAATCTCAGACACGTAATATATTGCGAAACAAAAGGATTAAGATACTAGCATAAAAGGTTCTCACGATCACAAGAAAGTCATCGTTGAATGTGTGGGAGTCAGTATGTATCTCCAGGTCCCGCTTCTGATTATTGATCTGAGAGGGTCTCTGATCATGTCCGACACAATTTGCAACCGTAGGGTGACACACTTAAGAGACACCGACACCATTTGGAGCAAATAGTTTCATGCTAAAAAGAATAACAAGCGATGAATTCATTTCACTAGATACCAAAAACTGGTTTCGTGAAATTGTAGAAAGTATTTCGCATGTGAAATGAAATACTAGCAAGGGGTTATATGTGAATGTTTATCATTTAAGTAATTGACAAAATTCTGAAAAATAAAAGGAGTTTTATTTAATGAGAGTTTTCATTAAATTTGGTGGAAATTTAATGGGAATTTGAGGAATTTTGAGTGGAGGAAATTTAAAGGGCATTTTGTGAGTGGAGTGTCCACCCACATGAATGAAGTAGGGGAGGGGACAACCCCCATGGCCGGCGGCCACCCCCTTTCTGGACCCCTCCGCCTATAAAAGGAGCCCCCTACCACTATCTCACACACACCACCTCAAGAAGGATCTATCTTACCACGAGTATTTATCCCTCATGGTCTCTGCATCAGCAAGATACATGTTCCCATGGCTATTCGGCAAGAAAGAGTTGTGCTTCGCTGCATCGCCGAGCGAGGAGGCGGAGGTTGCTCTGCCCTGACGTGTGTGTAAGGTTCCCAACCTTAATAAGGTAGAGATCCCTGTGTTTACAATGCTAGTACCGGATCAATAGCTAGCATCCACTTAAGATGTAATATCAAGAAACAAAGGTCATAATACAACTTTATAACCAGGAATAAAATAATTCATTACATCTTACATAGCTCATTTGGCTATCACATTACATTGCAGCAAAATATAACAATAGCATGGGGTCCTTCATCTTCAAAGTGCCATAGGCAATCATGTTGGTTGTAGACTTGTAATCCTAATCAACACACTTAACATCAAACAAACCTGCAACATAATAGGTTGCAACCACAAGGGTCAATACATTTGAATTGTATTGGCAAGTTTCACTACTATGTAGAAATATGTGGATCCTATCATTACATGCATATTTGGCTAAGTAGGGTTTAGGCTCATTTACAGAAAGCAATATAGTTTTTATCCTATCTTTTAAAAATAGTTTTGATCTTTTGACAAATCTTTCTAAACTCGTTGGAAAACTCCAAGTGCTTCTAATCCCTTGTTGACACCATCAAGTTTTACTTTGAGAAATTGAATGTCTAGATCTTCCATAGCTTTAGGCCTTAGTTGCTCAGAATTTTCCATAACCGGGACACGGCTATAATTAGAATTTTTGATCTTCGCAGGTTGTACACTTTACCCACATGACACAATCTCCTTGACGACACCAAAGGGTCAGCTGGATAAGTACTCACCAAAATGGAGTAATCGGCATCGAGAATGTGACAAAGTCTTTTCATAGAAGTCCTCCCAATACACAATGCTAGCTTGTCTACTGTGCACCAATGTAGGGATAAATTTCTTTACACAATTCTAGTTAACCTGAAGATGCCAATGCATGGGTCTTCCACTATGTAGTTGACTAAGCCAGAGCTCATTTAGCATGTGGCTATACATGGAAGCCAATCGTAAAAAAACATGTTCAATCTCTAAGTCCTCGGTGGTTTTCTTCTAGTGCACATACAAAAATAGATTTCCATATAAACATGGTTCCTTTTGTAGCCACCTTGTCAAATCTTGGGTATCCTTGTCCACCCAGGTGGTTCATTGAGTACTTGTTTTATTATATATAAACATATATATTTTCAACTCTTCATATAATCATATCTTGTACCTCATCCCAAATATATACCAGGGCTAAGCATACTACAACTACAATGTTTTCTACTAAGGAATATATAAGGTATCCTATTAGGATTTAGCATAGCATAAAATATAGTAGTCCTTATCATGCATGTTACAAAAATCCACTAAGTGTAATGAAAATAGTAGGACATGGATGATAGTGTCACTTGCCTTTTAGTAGAGAATGTTGGTTCACTTCTTGATCTTGCAAATATCACACTCTTCTAACTTCACTACAAATCAATCAAGCAAACATATATTCAACTAGCATTCAAACAATTTGTCACACATAAAATAACAAAACATGGTCATGCATGTAAGCATGTAAAAGATAGTTTTATTTAGAAAAGTGGTTTCTATTAGGATCTAAACATTTTCAAGCTCACATTGGTCATTTAAAAAAGTGGTATAACCATTTGCAAAAGGTTTTATCTATAAACCATTTTTAAATCAAATCAATATTTTATGTGGTTGAAAATGCTTTTTTAGCAAAGCAATATTCTTTAAAGAGTTCAACAAATATATTTTTAATTCTCAAAACTTGGTGTTTAGGGTCAGAAGGTTTGAATCAAATTATTTCCCAAAGGTTTCACTCCAAAAATCATTTCTAAACCATAAATAATATTTTTATTTGACTAGAAATGAGCTAATTCAATTATTTATTCCTTATCTTCACAAAATACATTTTTAAATCCACAAGTTGGTTCCTATGGTCAGTAGGTTCAAAACAAACCATTTTGCAAAGATTTCATCTCAAAAATATATCTAGAAAAATTTTCATATTCAAAATAAGCCTACACAAGTTTCTACAAATTCAACCAATTTTCCAGAAGCAAAACATTAAACAAGATGCATGGTTGCAAAGTACTTGTTCTGCTGAACCCATTGATACAAAATTTGCAAAATTTGGACGTGTATAATTAAAGTTATGAATTATACAAGTTTGCAATCCTAATAGATTCTAATTTCTGTTTTAAACTAAACCATGTCCACGCGTGATTCTATTGGCCGGCACCGCTGCGGCAGATCAGCCTCGGACGGCAGATTTGACTTAAATTGCACGACGCTGATCAACTCATACCCCTTCGGTTAAGATCTAATCACAGCCACTGGATCAATATCTAACGACACGGCAGTTGACCATTGCTCGCTGCTTAGCGGCGGTCGGCAAAAGACGCCAAGCGTGAGCTTGCCAATGATGGTGAAGCGAGGAGAGGGGAAGTGGCTTACAGCGCTTATGGGTCGAGGTGAAGCTCACAGGTGTCGGCTTGGCAGGGCGCCCAGAACAGAGGGGATTGTTTGTCGGAGACTGGGCAAGGCCAAAGCGTGCTCTATTTGACGACGGGCGTAGGCTGGAGGTCGTGCCGAGGCAAAGTAAATGCATGGTTAGACACAAGAAGCGGAAGTATGGGAGTACCATTGGGAGGGTGGACGATCGAGCTACTGGGAAACTCAATGGAGACGAGAGATGACAAGAAGAAAGTGACGTCAGTGATGATGGCTACTGGCACGCTACGGCGAAAAGTAGGCACTAGCAGGTGTGCTGTCAAGCAAGGCTGCGGTAGTGGGAGGCGAGGGCTGCGGTTTGCCGGAATTGGCCGAAACATCGTTGGAGACAGAGGTGGTCGAGCTCGAAATTCACTCAGCCTGGGGCAGAGGGAGAGAGGCAAGCTTAGGAAAGGTAGAGGAGACAGGGATAAGTACGCGTGGTTGTGGGGAGTGATGGCTACAATAATGGCGTAAACGGCTAGGGACGTGGTCGCGAGGGAGACGATTGAGGTATGCAATGAAATGGGCCATGAAAGTGAGAGAGAGGGGCACAGGTGGTCCACTACTCAAGGATTCTCATGGAAAGCTTTTCAAAGGAAAACGGTTCACCAAGGGGAGAAGGAGGGCTGGTGTTGGCTTGGCCTGCTAAGGTAAGTGGGCTGCTTTGTCTCATTTTTTTTATACTTAACATTTTTCTCTTCTGTTTTGAATATTCTGATTTGATTTTCATTCAAACAATTCAAACAACAAATCAATTCAAATCACCACCAAACTTTGTATTGATTTTAATTCGCTTAACAACATATTCCAAAGTCCATAATAAAATAATACTTTTAATCCTTTAAGATCTATTAATAATTAAATAAATAGACCTTAGTCTTTAATTCAAATAGGATTTAATTTATTTTTAAAACTCTATTTGAAAACTAAATAATATCAAAACCTTTTCAAGAGGTTTCATTTGAAAATATAAAACACTTGGAATTTTTATTTAAAATACTTTAACAAGTTTTAGTGTTTATTTAAAATGGAAAACTCTTTACTTAAATAAAATTTGGATATTAATAAATCCTTATTATTTTATTTAAATAAACCTTTACTATTTTTATCAAACAAAATAATTTATTTCATTTGCTTGGCCAAGATTTAATTTGGCTCTATAAAATAATCCTTATTTATAATTCTTCCTTTTCTTTTGAAAACCAAATCTTTTATTAAAAGATCCAAAATAGTGATTCCAACTATTATAACTTTCTTTATTAATTGTTTATCTTTTAAACTTTTAGGATTTTATTTGATCAAAATAGGTTTTGATGTTTCCATTTGGAATCAAAAAGTTCTTCTCACCCTAAATTTCAACAATTTGTTTATTTGTTTATTTATTTTCACATTTCAAAATTTGGAAAATTTTGGGATGTGACAAGAAAAGTAGCATGGATGCCGCTGATTTACTACGCTTAGGACTTCCTATCGATCATGAGATCGGAAAGAGATCGCTCACATCAACCACGAGTTCAACCTCGTTAAGCTTTGTCTGCCTTCAAGAGTATGTTTTCTAATGTACATCCTCCCGTTGCTTGTATCTAGTAGATAGATCTTGGTACGTAGTTATTCCCATTGTAGGATTTTTTTTATTTTCTATGCTGCGAACCCTACATGTTGTCCATGGGTATGGAGTAGGAGGATTATGAATCAATGACCGTATTTTCAACTCGATCGACATCAAGTGAGTATTACAAAATCGCCGAGCTGTAACATCCCAAAATACTAAACTTAAATCATCAAACTCTAATCAGCAAAATTAGGGTTCACAAAACTTTTCTAAATAAAATTATGAAAGCATGCATATGTGTATGCATTTAATTTGAAATTCTTTTGAACCAATTTGTTTGTGTGTTTCTTTTGCTTGTAAAAGGTTTCTTAGGTGAAATAAACATCATCTGAACCTTTCCCACACTTTTCCCAAAGACAAGTAAAGCAAAACAAATAAAATAAAGGAATGGTCATTTTGACCAATTTAACTCCCATGCCTACTTTGGCTGTCTCAAACTTTCGTAACCCAATGTAAACTTTTCTCGGACCTTGCACCCCTTTGATTGTACTCATAACAAAGTATCAAGGCCCACTTTGTGATCATCCAAACTTTCAAATGCATAGTTTAAATGACAGTTCAAAATTGAATCTTTAGCATATGGAAGATCCCACTTTTCAAAAACCACTCAAACAAGCTCAACTTTCAAAACCCAAGCATCCGCAGACTCACCAAAGCACCAACCTAGCACACCCACCAAAAATCTTTTCAAAATTCAAAACTTGAATTCATGCGCCATTTCATCAAACACTTGGCGCACACAAACCAAACCAAATCGTAACACTATAGTGTGCGTGGTTTTAGCCTAACTGGTTCCCTATCTAGCTCACAACTATCTCAGAGATCATCTAGCAAGTTTAACCAAGCACTAGCACCATCGTGAGCTTGCCAATATCATCAATGGTGAACAGCCGAGTGCATCCTTACCACCCCAAAGGTAGACAAGAAGTTAGGAAGGAAACTAGCCATGCCAACCTTTGTCCGGGAGATCACCCATGCCTCACCGCCTCTCTCGACCAGCCCTCAAGACACCGACCAAAGCACCCAGAACGCCGCTACTGCGGTTCTCACTAACTGAAAGCATGCGCCAGAGCGCCACCTCGACCAAAGCCCACAGATCAAGGCAGGCCGCCTCGCTGCATACACGACGCCACCGACCTGTGAGACCGCCAGACATACCCATTCGCCGCTTATGCCGCATACCACCGTCATTGCCAAAGACGCTGGCCGCTGCAGAAGGCGTCGCAGGTTCCAAACCAAACCGCACCGCCACGCCTCGCCACCATTCGCTGAACATCGCCAGGAACACCGCACCGCCCCTACCTTCGCCCACATGCCAATAGCCGCTCAGATTATTGCCCCTAACGAAGCCACCGTATGCCCTGGCCCCCTCGCCGACTATAAATAGAGGCCACCCCAGCCAAATTGAGCACACCATTCTACTCCCTCTCATCACTGATCGTACACACCGCCCTCGAGCAAGGCGTAGCAGCAGATCACGGAAATTCACCGAGCCCGCTACCGGAGAAGAAGGGAGCCAGCGATTGAGCCGCCAGAGGAGCCACCGTACCAGGAGATTCGCCATCGCCGACTTCGCTATTCGCCGCCAACCTCGCCGCACTCGGTGAGCCCCCAGCAACCCCACGGGTCGCGTTAGGTTTCTCGCCTCGGCCGCCCAACATCGACGATGACTCCCAGCCGCTGATTAGAACTGCATCAACACACCACGCTGTTCTGCATCAGCCAAGACTTCGCCTCAATCGACGAGTGGGGACAACCACTTAAATGTACCATGAAGCGCTTATGCTTAGCGGCCGCCCAAGATCGCTTCCTCACAGCCCAGCTTATTTGAATTAAACCTTTCCATTTTATTTCAAACACCCTTCTGCACTCAGCCAAAAATCAACCTAGATCAATCCAGGCACCAAATTGAATGAAACCAATTCTGTTAGAAAGGTTCAGAATGCTGAATCCAAGCCCATTGATTCAAGTCATTTGGATCTATAGATCACCCATGGTAAAAATAACAAAGCAGAATCTTTTCTACATTCAAACATTTTTCAAATTTAAACCATAATAGCTTTTTAGTTGATTCCAACTCTCAAAAATCATATTTAACCATACCTTTTAGATTATATAAAAATATATTGGTTTACTTACAAAAATAATGTTCAAGTAATAAAAGAATGCCCCATAGGCATTTCTAGCCACTTTAATTAATTAAAATAAAAGGGTAAAACCTTATTAAATTGTGACACCACTTTAAATCACATTCCCATGGACTAAAATATGTGGTGATGACATGTGTCAACATGATCCCATATTTGGTTTGGAGAATATTAAATCTTAAGTAGTTTTTCAATGAGTAGAAATTACTTTTCTAAAAATAAAAGGAATTAAACCAAGCTTTAATCTTGTAATGTTAGATCATCTATAGGACCCTTGTGTGTGATTGCAAGTAGTTAAGTATTGTTTGGTGATTGTGTACATCGTATTTATTTATAGACGCTAGTACTGAAAAAGGATACGAGGAGGAAGGAGGATTCTACGAAGAAGAAGCCGAGGAGAATCTCAACCACCGCTCAAGACAAGGCAAGATAACACTTGCAATTTAGCAAGCTTATACTAACATTGATGCAAGATAACACTTGCAAGATACCCTACTAATGCAAGCTAATACTTGCTTGTTACCATGCCAATTATATGCCTTAATCATATATGACCATCTCCACTTGATAAACCAATCCTAGTTTTACTTGCAAGCTTCTTACTTTATTTCTTTATCAAAGCTCTTAATTAGAGTTTACTTAAGAGAATGGTAGATACTAGAAAGATATGTGAAGGTTGCATAAAGAGCATAAAATTTGGCCTAAGCTAGATAATCTTGATGTCATCCGAGATTGAACTTAGTTAAAACTCCACTAGTTTACTACCTCATTAGTGCTTACCCCACTTGTAGATGCTAGTGCTACATAAAACTTGATCAACTTTAGATGGGAATATTTGGTGGAAAAATGGTTATGAAAACCTTGAATGATGGATCATTCTATTGAAATGTTTTGGACATGTGTTTCCTAACACCGATGATTTTGGTGATGAAAATGTTGACGATGAGCCATAGCCCTTTATAAAACTTATGGTACAACCATAATAATTCAAGATTGGGTAGGGCTTGACCGAAACTTATATACCTTAGTATTAGTTCCTCATGGCCAAGGTCTAAGCTGAGGCTACCTTGTGAAGATTGTCCACTGCAGCACTCCAAGATGACTTGGTCATGGTTGGGAGGCCAAACTCATAGGAGAGGTGCTTATACTAGGCGTGTAATTGAAAGGTTAGGATTGATTATCCAGATAACGAGTATGGTGAATTCAGGATTTGTTCCCGACGGATGTATCAATGTTGTGGTGAAAGTGTACAATCTCCGCAGAGTGTCAAACTATTCGAATAGCCATTCATGTTATGGACAGCTTGAGTGGCCATACTGTTCTCTCACGACTTTTCAAATGACTTGTGAAATGAATTGAAACTTTGACTTGACCGCAAGTTCCCACTTAGGAGTTATTAAATTGTGACTAGTTATTCGCTGTTTCTAAACTTAGTAGAGATAAATCTGGCTTTTGCAAAATAAACCTAGAGTCTAGTGACCTATTATCAAAAACCCCTTTCATGTTAGTATTAGTTTAAGTAGTACTTAAAGAGTACTCATGGCTTTGTCCCCTGCTATTCCTATGGCCGACTATGAAGAGGAGTACCGAGGATGGACCCTGTGAAGGTTACTGCATAACCAGGATCATCTCCCATCGCCAAGATTGCTCGTGACCTCAAGATGGAGTCACCACGCCACCATTATTATTATGTATTCCACTGCTTGATTTTGTATTAAGAACTGGATCATGAGATCCCTATTTGTGTAAGAACTTATGTACGGTTGTAATGGATGATGTACTATGGTATCCAATTCTGTTATGTCTTGCAAAATGGTAATCCTGGGATCATATGTATGGCATAACAGGCATCTGAGATTAAAAATCCGGGTGTTGACAAGTTGGTATCAGAGCCATCCTGACCATAGGAGACCCTAGTTAGATTGGACGTTGAATCAAAAACTTAGTTTTAAAACCAGAGAAAACAAATATTTACCAAAAACTTATTCTTATTCTTATCCCTTTGATTCTTTCATGAAAATTCATGTTCCTAAAAAACTCTTGAAATATACATAAAATATTGACACACTTAATCACTCTACTAACTTACTCATACTATATTCTTATAGATGGACGTGAAGTACAACAAGTTTTATCAGTTGGGGAATGGAGGAGACCTTATCTTTGAGAGGGATTTGGACCATCTTTCAGAACTTCTGGAGCGTCCGCATCCCGAGTTCTTCGGAGCTTAGCTCAATGATCAAGGAGGAGAAGATCTGCAGTGGCTAATTGTTGCAAGTCTCCGAGGAAAGATTGAACCTCCCACTGCGGAAGGAATTCAGTTTACCTTAAGAGAGAACAACTGGCTCGATGGACTTGCTGCTGTGCAAGAAGCTCTTTCCGTCTGCAGGTGGGCAGAGCATCAATCAGATCAAGGGTACTCGCTGAGTTTTGCCCAAGGCGTGATGCAAATGGACAACCACCGGAAGCCCCATACCATCCCGAGCTAAAGACTCAATTGACCACCTTAGCTTCATGATGTACGATCATCGCCAGGAGTTCGATAACCGCCAGACTACTCCAACCACAAGTCCGCCATCATCAAGACGTAAGGATCGACCATCGCCATGTTAGCAAGGACCGCAAGTCTCGCCAGCCACCGACAAGAAGGAGCGATCATTTCAGATTCACCACCAAGATCTCATCTTTGGAGGAGACCATCCATGAGAGAGACATGCAGTTGGAAGAAAGGGAGAATGCCGGAGAGGATCTTCATGGAGACCCCTACTCCTATCTCAGCGATGACGATGACTTTCTGGAAGATCAGGCTATGGACTTCTTCACCGATGAGGATGATTTCGCCTTCATCGATGATGATGAGGACGATGAAGCCACCAATTCCGAGGAGTAGTAGAACTTGAGCACCAGCGTAGTGAGTAGTATTCGTCCCATTGTATCAGAAGTTCTTTAATGGTTCTTAAAACCATCCGCCTTTGTTGTGGTGTGTGTTGTACTGTGTGCTATGAATGAATGAATGAAAAGCAAGTTGCTAGAAAATCTAAGTCAAACTTTTAATTTTTTTTAAAGACCCAAAACTTTAGAAATTTCCCTCTTTTCTCATGATCTATCTCAATCTTCAGATGCCACGGAGGAACCGGTTCATCCTCGGACCCGATGTTGCGATTCGCAAATGTTGACTTCGACCGTCGAAAGAGCGTAACGCCGTCAACCTAGCCACCCTGCAACAGATAGCCCAGCTTGCCCACAACAACCAAGGCCACGGAAATCAGGACAACCATGGATCTAAGCTTAAGAATTTCCAGAATACCAACCCACCTGTTTTCACTAAGTCATAAGAACCCCTAGACGCTGATGATTGGCTGCAAACCATGGAAAATAACCTAGAAGTCGCCGGAGTGGAAGCCAACAAGAAAGTTCTGCTCGCCACCCACTATCTAGCCGAGATGCTGTGGCATGGTGGAACAGTTGTTCAAGAATGACCTGAGGCCGATGATGACCTAGGAGGAATTGTGGTCAAGTTTAGCGTAACCCATGTGCCACCAGTTTGATCAAGAGTATGAGAGACGAGTTCAGAGAACTGAAGCAAGGACGGATGACTGTAGTAGAATACCGTGACAAATTCTTGTCATTAGCTAGGTATTCCGCAGATGAGATCGACACTGAAGCCAAGAGGAAAGAAAGATTCCTGAATGGTCTGCATGACGAGATGTAGACTGTGTTAGTCAATATCCCCTTTGCGGATATTGAAGCCCTTGTTGACTCAGCTATCCAGATGGAAGGAAAGATCAACCAGGCCAATGAGAACCGCAAGGCCGATGATGCATCAACCAGAACCCATCGACCTCAAAGTATCGCCTCTAACCCATCTCCGTGATTTGCCCTAAGAACCAATGTAATTCTGGCGAACCGTCTCGACCTATCCCAACTGTGGAAACCCTAGGCCCAAGAGGAAATCACAACAACCCTAACGCTTAGCAATTTCAATTGTGCCCCACCCAAGTTCAATATCAACAATGTTATCGCCAACACCAACACCGCCCCTAAGATCGAAGCAATGTTGTGCTCAGAAGAAGAAAGGACAAGTCGCAAGTGACTTGTTATGACTATGGAAATAAAGGTCACTATTCCAACGAAAGTGCCCCAACAAGAAGAATGCCGCAGCCCCAATGCCAATGTCCCAGCTCAAGAACAGCGTCGTGTTCACCATTGGGAGAAGATTTGCCCTGTGGAATTCACTCAACCGCAACGGCCGCTTTTTCTCATGCATGCTCAAGAAGCTCAGAAGTGCCAAACGTCGCCGGGTATGTTTTCGTTAATTCAAGATTTGCAAGAGTGTTGTTTGATTCTCGTGCATCGATTCATTTGTCAACAAGAATTTGTATGCACTAGTAAAATTCAACCAACCAAATCAAGCATGTTATGATTGTTCAAATTCGGATCAACCACCAAGGCTAGTAAATTTGCAAAGCCGTTCCTATCCGAATCCATGGCATAGATTTTTATGCAAATCTGATAGTACTGAACTAAAGGTTTGGAAGTAGTACTAGGAATGTATTGATGTCCAAACATAAAGGATTGATTGACTGTACAAGAAAGACATAACCATGACCAAGATAATGAATATAAGTCGAGCATATATCTCAAACCTTACTCTCGCCAATTCAAATGCAACAAGAGTATAGCCTAACCTACCATGGACCAAGTCCGGATAGTCCGTGAATACCCCGATGTATTTCAGATGTTTTGCCCAGATGCCCCTCATCGTGATATCGAAGTTTATCATCGAACTAATTCTCGAACCGACCCATAGCCTGTAGACCCTATAGTATGAACCCGCCGAGCTCGCAGAACTAAAGAAGCAACCGGATTCCATGCCGGAAATTGGATTGATTCAACCAAGGCCACCTTGAGATCACTCTGCCTTGTTTGTGGACAAGAAGGATGGAGGTAACCGTTGTGTACGGATTATTGAAATTGAATGATGTTACCATCAAGAACAAGTACCCCTTTCCCAAGATAGAAGATTTGTTTGATCACTGACCGGTGTCAAGTGTTTCTAAGATTGATCTTAGACTGGCTATCATCAACTCAAAATTGCAGAGGATATTCCAAAGACCGCTTTTACCACCATATATGGATTGTAAGGAGTATACAACATGTCTTTGACTAACCAATGCCCCGCTTATTTCAGAATCTCATGAATAAGATTTTTATGGACTTCCGGATAAGTTTGTCGTTGTTTCATCGATGACATTCTGATTTATTCCAAATCATAAGAAGAATATGAGCTACAACTAAGGACCATTCTTGGAACCCTTAGAGAGCATCACCTATATGCAAAGTTTAGCAAATGTGAATTTGTTACAGGATGTAGGATTCTCATCACATTGTATCGGAGGAATTGCCGCTGACCCCGCCAAAGTGAAAGATGTAGAAGATTGGTAAGCCCCAACCACTCAAACCCAAGTTCAGGCATTTCTTTGATTACGGGATATTACCACAAATTGAGAAGGATTCTCTAATATCGCTGCACTCCATGACCCAATTGTTGAAGAAGGACAAGAAGTTTGAATGGACAAACAAATGTGAAGCGATTTTTCAAGAACTCAAGAGGAGATTGATTTAAGCCCCAATCTTGACATGCGGATATCACGAAGCCCTTCGATGTATTGACAGACGCATCCAAGATCGGTCTCTATGTGTGCAAGTAATGCAAGAAGGCAAAGTTATATCTTATCTATCTCGAAACTAAAGCAACATGAGCAAAATTACCCAACCCATGACCTCGAACTCGCACTGAAGTTCTAGCCTCAAGATATGGAGGCATTACCTCATGGGAAACCGCTAGAGATTTATTCTGATCACAAGAGTTCAAGTATATATTCACCGTATGGAGCTGAATATGATATAGAGTAGATGGATTGAGCTAATCAAGGATTACGACCGGTAAAGCCAATGTGGTAGCAGATGCCCTTAGCATTGCCGTGCCGCTTGAACTCCACGATTTTGAAGGAGAAACCAAGTTTGCACAAAGAGATGGAAGATTTTCAATGGAATTAGTAAGTGAAGGATTTTTGGCTATAGAACTCCAGCCCACTTTGATCACCATATTAAAGAGGTGCGTATGGAAATGCTAGTATTGACGGAATCAATCGTCAGACGGTACAAGCAAAGTACCTTGGATTCACCAAGGACGAAGAAGGAGTTTTGTGGTACAAAGGACGCCTTTGTGTACCAACAGATTCGAGTTGAAAGAAGTTATTTTGAAGGAGGCTCATGATACTTTTATTCTATCCATCCCGAGGAACTAAGATGTATCAAGATTTAAAAGAGCAATTTTGGTGGCATAAGATGAAGAGAGAAATCGAAGCTATATCGCCAAGTGTGACATATGTCACGAGTCAAGGAAGGACATCAAAGACCCTGGATTGTTGCAACCCTTGCAGATTACGGAATGGAAATGGGATTCAGTTGAATGGACTTTATCATCGGATCGCTTACTTAGTAGGGAAATGACTCTATCTGGTCATAGTGGATGATTGTCCAAAGTCGCCCATTTCTTACCACAAGACCACATATCGAGTTCAAACTAGTAGAGTGGTACATCGCTAGAATCGTTAGTTTGCATGGAGTCCCCAAGAACATTGTATCGGATCGAGGAACCTGGGCTTACCTCGAGATTCCGGAAGAAAGTCCAAGATGGTTTAGGAACCCGCCTAGATTTCAGCACCGTATCACCTCAAACCGATGGACAAACGGAGCTAGTAAATCAACATCAAGATATGCCGAGAGCATGCGGTTAGAATATGGATCCAAGGAAGACCGTCATTGCTTGCAGAATTTTCATACAACAATGCTTATCAAGCCAGTTTGCAAATGGCCCCATTTGAATTCATGTACGAAGGAAGTGTCGCACACCTTTGAACTGGTCGAAGTAGGAGAGAGTCAGATTTTCGACCACATCCTACGAGAAGTGTAAGAGAAGGTTCACAAGATCTGTGGAGCACCTCAAGACAGCCCAATCTGCATAAAAGAGTTACGCCGACAAGAGACGAGAGACCTCACCTTCAACATAGGAGACTTCGCTTATCCGAAAGTGTCGCCATTGAAGGAATGCAAAGCTTCCAACTCAAGGGAAAGTTAGCCGCTAGATATATCGGACCTTTCAAGATTCTGAACCATCGAGGAGAAATATCAGATCAATTGAACTACCCAAGAGATGTCACCGGCACAATGTGTTCCATATCTCACATTTCGCAAGTGTCTCAAGTCCCAGAAGACCGGCGGTTCAAAATATCGATCAACGGACCATAGAGATCAACGATGACCTGACTTATCCCGGCACCCATCCTTATTTTGGAAGAAGCTTTTCAACTACCCCGAACTCAAGCATCAAGTTTCTCAAGATTCAAAGGAGCAACCACACGTAAGGGGAAGCTACTGGAGCGAAGATCACATCAGACGGAGTTTCGATCTCTTCAAATCCTAGGTAATCTTTTCGTTCTTTTCAAATCTCGACGAGATTTTGTTTAAGGGGAAGGTTTGTAACATCCCAAAATACTAAACTTAAATCATCAAACTCTAATCATCAAAATTAGGGTTCACAAAAACTTTTCTAAATAAAATTATGAAAGCATGCATATGTGTATGCATTTAATTTGAAATTCTTTTGAACCAGCTTGTTTGTGTGTTTCTTTGCTTGTAAAAGGTTTCTTAGGTGAAATAAACATCATCTAAACATTTCCTACACTTTTCCCAAAGACAAGTAAAGCAAAACAAATAAAATAAAGGAATGGTCATTTTGACCAATTTAACTCCCATGCCTACTTTGGTTGTCTCAAACTTTCGTAACCTAATGTAAACTTTTCCGATCTTTGCACCCTTGATTACTCATAACAAATTATAAAGGCCCACTTTGTGATCATCCGTAAACTTTCAAATGCATAGTTTAAATGACAGTTCAAAATTGAATCTTTATCATATGGGAAGATCCCACTTTTTCAAAAACCACTCAAACAAGCTCAACTTTCAAAACCCAAGCATCCGCAGACTCACCAAAGACCAACCTAGCACACCCACCAAAAATCTTTTCAAAATTCAAAACTTGAATTCATGCGCCATTTCATCATACACTTGGCAGACACAAATCAAACAAAAAACAAAACACTATAGTGTGCGTTGTTTTGAGCCTAATCGTTCCCTATTCAGCTCACAACCATCTCAAGAGATCATCTAGCAAGTTTAACCAAGCACTAGCACCACGGTGAGCTTGCCAATATCATCAATGGTGAACAGCCGCATCCTCACCCCAGGTAGATAGCAAGTTAGAAGGAAACTAGCTGCCAACCTTGTTCGGGAGATCACCCATGCCTCATCGCCTCTCACCAGCTCCCGTCAAGACACCACCAGAGCACTTAGGAACGCCGCTGCGTTCGCGGCCAATCAGGTCGAGCATTCGCCAGAGCGCCACCTCGACCAAATCCGTATCACAGACCGCCGCCAAGGCATACACGATCGCCATCAACCAGGAGACCGCCAAACATCCCTGTTTCACGCCCCATGCCGACAGCCACCGTCATTAAAGACGCCGCCGCAGATAGAGCGTCAAGGTTCCGCATCAACCCGCACCGCCTACGCCTCGCCACCATATCGTTGAGCATCGCCAGGAACACCGCACCGCCCCTACCTTCGCCCATGCCAATAGCCGTCTGTACATCGCCTGACGAAGCCACTTGCGCCGCCGCCGTCCCTCGCCGCTATAAATAGAGGCCACCCCCAGCTGAATTGAGCACACCATTCTACTCCCCTCTCACCACTGATCATGCCACGCCGTCCCGGGAGCAAGGCGAGCAGCGCATCGCCGAAATTTCACCGGATCCCGCCGCCTCTGGAGAAGAAGGGAGCCAGCAATTGGAGCCGCCCCAGGAGGAGCCACCGACATCAGAGATTCGTTGCCGACTTTTGCTCGGGCCACCGACCTCGCACCCTGCTGAGCCCCAAAGAACCCCCACTGGTCGCGCTTAGGTTTCGTTTTGTCGGCTGCTTCAACGTCGACGATGACTCCCAGCCGTTGGACTAGAACCAGATCGAACGCACCACGTTGCCCCGTACCGCTTCGCACCCCCCTGCCTCACTGACGAGTGGGGACAACCAGTTAAATGGCCCGCGGAAGCGCTACGCTTAGAAGGCCGGCCCAGTATCGTTTCCCGCGCAGCCCAGTTATTTGAATTAAACCTTTTCCATTTTATTTCAAACACACTTCTGTACCCAGTTTAAAAAATCAACCTAGATTGATCCAGTGCACCAAATTGAATGAAACCATTTCTGATAGAATGGTTTGGTAATGATTAATCTAAGACATTTTGATATATAGATCACCCATGGTAAAATAACAAGGTAAGCTTTTCGCATTCAAACATTTTTCAAATTTAAACCATATTAGCTTTTGAGTTGATTCCAACTCTCAGAAATCACATTTAACCATACCTTTTAGATTATATAAAAATATTTATGTTTACTTATAGAAATAATGTTCAAGTAATAAAAGAATGCCCCATAGGCATTTCTAGCCACTTTAATTAATTAAAATAAAAGGGTAAAACCTTATTAAATTGTGACACCACTTTAAATCACATTCCCATGGACTAAAATATGCGGTGATGAAATGTGTCAACATGATCCCATATTTGGTTTGGAGAATATTAAATCTTAAGTAGTTTTTCAATTGGTAGAAATTACTTTTCTAAAAATAAAAGGAATTAAACCAAGCTTTAATCTTGTAATGTTAGTGATGATGTTAGATCATCTATAGGACCCTTTGTGTGATTGCAAGTAGTTAAGTATTGTTTGTTGATTGTGTACATCAGATTTATTTATAGACGCTTAGTACCGACCAAGGATACGAGGAGGAAGGAGGATTCTACTAAGAAGAAGCCGAGGAGAACTTCAACCACCGCTTGCACAGGCAAGCTAACACTTGCAATTTAGCAAGTTTATATCGATATTGATGCAAGATAACACTTGCAAGATACCCTACTAATGCAAGCTAATACTTGCTTGTTACCATGCCAATTGTATGCCTTAAGCATATATGACCATCTCCACTTGATAAACCAATCCTAGTTTTACTTGCAAGCTTCTTACTTTATTTCTTTATCAAAGCTCTACTTAGAGTTTACTTAAGAGAATGGTAGATACTAGAAAGATATGTGAAGGTTGCATAAAGAGCATAAAATTTGGCCTAAGCTAGATAATCTTGATGTCATACTAAGGAATGAGATTGAACTTAATTAAAACTCCACTAGTTTACTACCCCTCATTAGTGCTTACCCCACTTGTAGATGCTAGTGCTAAGCATAAAACTTGATCAACTTTAGATGGGAATACTTGGTGGAAAAATGGTTATGAAAACCTTGGAATGATGGATCATTCTATTGAAATGTTTTTACATGTGTTTCCGAACACCTGATGATTTTGGTGATGGAGATGTTGAGGCATGAGCCTTAGCCCTTTATAAAACTGATGGTTGTCTGGATGCGATACCATTCCAATTTTATCAGACAACCACAATAATTCAAGATTGGGTAGGGCTTGACCGAAACTTATATACCTTAGTATTAGTTCCTCACGCACCAAATTTTATCGCACAACCACAACACCCCTGGTCCTCCGCATTAACGATCGTCACTTTTGGAAGCTCAATAGGATGTCTAGACCAACCCCACAAACCAACACTAGTCTTTTCAGGCACTTTGTCCTCACTTGTGCACACCCGCTACCCACTTCCGGCTGGTCACCCATCCTAGAATTGATCTAGGCCAAGCACGCTTAACCTTAGAGTTCTTTTCAAATGAGCTTCCGGAAAAGAAGTTGCAACTTGTTGGTATGGGTTTACTATCAATCCTATTGAGCCATGCGTCAGGGTCTCACATACACCAACCCTTAGAAGATCTACGCCTCGCCAATCAACCACAAGCCAGAACGCCCCTCTTGCACACGCCCTGCAGGCCCAAAGGTCGGCACATTGCCATGTCAGATCCACTCCGCCACACGCCATGCTACACGTGTCCGCCATCGACCAAGACATTACCGCCGTAACCGCTGAGGGTCGCCTCGATACCACTTGTAACACCCCGGTCACTCCCGACCGACGGCCACTTCGTAGCTTAATATGATCTCTAGACTAACCCTGCATCAACACTAGTCTTTTTCTACACACTTTGTCCTCACTGCGCACTCTTACCCACTTCCCGGTCGGTCACCCATTCTAGAATTGTTTCTAGGCCAAGCACGCTAACCTTAGAGTTCTTTCAAATGAGCTCGGAAAATAAGTTGCAACTTCTTCGTATGAGTTTCCTATCAATCTCTATTGAGCCATGCCCGTGATCTGACAGATTACTACGATGTCTACCCTTGATTGATGGATCATGTGAGTCCGGTCCTATTGTATTCTCTATCTCAGAATTATATGCAAGTGCAATTTGTAAGGTGCCCATAATACGATGGATGTTCTATGTTTCAAAAGGTCATGTGTTGTACCTCTTCAATTTCACTGCTTTTTCTATGTACGTAGTAATTCTGATACATGCTCTACGATCATGTAATTACAATCCTAAAAAACTTAAAACCGCTAATTACAGCAGATTATTACAATCCTCAAACAACTTACAACAGCTTAATTACACTAGATTATTACATTCCTCGATAAACTTACAACAACCTACAACAATGTAATTAATGTTGCATCGTAGTCCAAAGACAACTAAAAATACACAACTAGTGTTGTAGAAAAGGTCTATATGGAGCTTGCATCATGAGACATGTAACAACTGCTTCCCATGGAGATGCAGATGAGAATATTAAGTATGTTCGCATCAAATTTTTCCTGTTTTAAATTCATTCGGTCTTTATGCGTTAGGGTGATTATGAATCTGTTTTGTTGGCTTCTTGCTCAATAATATCAAGGGCATCTTGGATGGTATCCCCAAATAATCTTTCGCTGGAATAAGAGGGTATAAGCAAGTGCCATGAGCAATAGGTATTGTCACCGCTGTTGTCCAAACAAACTCTAAACTTGGATAACCGTCTTTGGTCGGCATTAAGAGGGATATTTGCACTCAAACAAACACAAAACAAGTTATAACAACATTACCAAGCCATCACATCACTATGGATTTTAAATGCTACAATACAAAGGATATAAGGAAGGAAGTAATTAATAGGTGGTGGCTCATACATCTATTTCTTCTTGAATAACGGACTAGTCGACACCATGGAGCGTATGCGTAGCATGTGTCAGCTGCGGAAATGACTACCTAATAGAAGATGGTTGAGGCCAAGACAAATCAAGTTACTTTTAATGTAAGTCTTGGGAAACAAGCTACAAGTTCATTTCAAACAAATTTGAAAAGATTTCACCGCATAAAAATAACAATGCGAATAAGCAACCAAAGTACCTCATGCAGGCTAATCAAACTAAAATGTGCAGAACATGAAAAAACAAATATGAAAACTAAGGCCTAGTTTGGCAGCAAAGTATTTTTGATATAAGTAGGCATGAAGTGAAATGTAGTGATGGAGTCTTACGAGATTATAGGAGCCATTCACTATATGATAATGTTAGAAAACTGGGGCTGCTCGTTGCATAATAATAGCAAACAGTTAGTATAGGATAGCAGGACAATAACAGGATGGAAAATACAAATCGGCCAACGAGAAAGACATTGTATAATCATATCTCCTGTGGACAGTTACATCAGAGAAATATACGTAAAAACAGTTCAATGCGAGAGTTTAAGCAACCACAACTAGTTAATTTAGTAAATTATAGGTATATCTAGTAAAGAAATCATTGGTTAGGAAATTTAGCATGAATATAGCACATTTCCAAACAAAGCAACCTCATAGGGGATCAGGTTACCTCGGTCGGGGCGGCGTCTAGGCCTCCTCCGCATGCTCGCAGGCCACGCCAAGTTCATCGAAGGTGCTACGGTTGTAGTGGGTGTCGACGACGGGGAAGCCGATCTTGAGCGGACGAGGATAGAAGTAGAGCGCTGGACCACATTGTCCATGGATCAGATCCGGGGCGGTCAATGACGTGCTCTGCACGCTGGATAAGAGGGTAGGTTGAGCAGATCATGTAGTGGCTTAAGTGCAGGGGATGTTTACCAAGGACATATTCCTAGACGAGAGAGGGGTAGGGTTTTTGTGTGTGTGTGTGTGGGTGGGTTGGGGGAGGTGGGGCCGGTGGGCTTGTCACGTGGAACTAGACCTACTGCTAGCATTGTACTGGGAAAAATACAAGTGAATCCCCCCACCTAACGAATTCAGTAGGGGTCCAAGAGGAATTTCGAAATATCTGAAATTTTGGGGCACCAATTATGTCTGGATAGAGGGGAGATTTTACCGCTTTATTTTCATTTTGAATTTGGTCATGGTCCATGTACTCCCTCTGTGATCAAGAATCCAAGGCATACTCCCTCTCTATTCAAGAATTCAAGACCTTACTCTCTCGTAAGTCCAGCACCTCAAGTCCTCAACTGATCATCAATAGTCGACACCCAATGTTTAGGAATCTCCAAAAGAATGGATATTGTGCAGCCATTGCTAAGGGCTAATTAATTAGAGTAACACAAATTAGATGTTAATAAAGGTGAGGCAAATTTCAGAATCACCGAGTTAGAGGACTAAATCAAGCAAGGTATGGACATTTATATGTGTTTGTCTCCGGTCCATGCCATAGAAGTGAAAAATTACATGAAAGTCATAATAAACTCCTCAATACTCCATAATAATATTAGCAAAAATTTAGTTTACATCCAAAATGCATCCTTATCAAAAGAGAACGATATGCGATTACTACTAGTACTAGTAAATAGTACTAAGTACTACTAGTAGTACTATCTACTAATACACCATTAGTCTTGCTAGGATCATTAGCCATTGATTAAGATCTTTTTATTGTTGATGCAATCCCGTAAATATACATGGTTGGAATCTTTACCTTCAGCAGAACCGCGGCGGCACCTAAGGTACGCTAGAGATCGTAGAACGGAAGTCGGGGCATAGACACCTGCTCGACAGCCGATTAGTGCATTAAGTGTATCTATCATCGAAGTCCGGCCAATTCTGTGCGCAGGCACACAGTTCCATCGTACCACGCCACAAGCAAATCGTCTGCCCGATGATGCACATTGAGGACACGACGGCGGCCGGGCCGAGCATGCCGATAGTTAGGTTGAACGGTACCGCCATCCTCATAGAGGATGCGGTGAATCCCTCGTTTTGCCGGTGGCGGAATCAGCATCACACAAAGAAGGCGAGGCCATATATGGCCCTCATTATGATCCCATGGCCTCATTCATGTGGGAAGGAGCCTGCCGGTGAGGCGGCGATACGACAAAGCGGATTCATGCAGGAGCATGAGCCATGCAGGTACGCGATCTTGTGCTCGTCGAGCTCGTTGATGGTGACCAAGCTAAAGGAGCCTTTGCAGGGGCACTTAATCATCACTGCAGACTTGACGACGTCCATAGCCGCTGCCCACGTTTAATCCACCGACCCACGGTACACACACTTGTGGAAGTGGTTATAGAGGGAAGATTGGCTCGCCGACGTAGTGCCCGCCGGCCAGAAACCCGTGTTGCCTTTGCTGCGGACTATACTGATTGAGTTCAGTATTGTACTTACATGAATACACTAGGAACCTTGCCCAGCCTCTATGACCACTTCACACCATGCTTCACACTCCTTCGTCAAAACAAAAAAAGGTTGCAAAAAGTTGACAGGTTAGTAAAGCAGGTGTCACACGGTACTGTACCGGACAAACGGATCCACGTGAGAGGCAATAAGATCTATTCCTAGAGAGAGACAGAAGAGCCTGGGGCCTGGTTCAGAGTGTACAGTGCTACATGGATAAACCAAGGATTGCATGCATGTCTTCGACACCAACCTGAAATTAACTATTTTTGGTACTAAGGGAGCAGTAGCAATACTAGTACACATTGTACTAAAGTGTATCACAACTATTATACTCTCATTCCAAGTATTGAGAAATTAGTAGAGTAGTAGTACTACTAAGTAGTGGAGTATTGAACAACATATCCAAGATACTACTCCAACAGAGAGATTAGAATCACTTTGTTTTATTTGTTCTTGTTTACTACTAGTTGTAAAATCTAATGTAGATTATTTCAGAACAAAATTTGGCTCTACGATATGTTTTACACACACTTGATTGCTTAGTTTCAGGGTCCTTGCGCTAAATGCATGGACTTGGATATAATTTTCATTTTTATGAGGTCCTTGATGTAACTTGTACTTCCAATCACCATGTTAACTAAAGAACCTCGCTCCCATCGGACCAACCACAATTAAAAGAAAATGACACTACCTCAGTTATCAAACAAAGTGACCATGGTTTCTTATAATTCCAAAGTTTTTAGTACTACAATATGAATTTTCAACCTTCCTAGATAAGTTTGCACCCAAATGTTGATGTCAAAGCTTGTAACATATTTTTATTGTGAAGAAACTACAAAGATGATGGCTCAAAGTGCCACTGCCCCCTTTTTACACATGAAGTATAACCTTTAAATGTATACGCCTTTCAAGCTTCCAGCTAAATTTGTGCAATAAATTGATTTTGGGGCTGGATGTTTGAATGAATGGGCGGTGTTTGAATGGATGTATGGATATTTTGGCGCCTCTCAAAATTTTGAGGTTGAAGCTTCTAAGTTATGCTACTCCCAATTCCACTTGGGGATGTTGTCCCCTTAGATAGACCCAAACGCCGCACGCCGAGCATTTAATGAGTTGATGACGCTATCGCCTTTCAAACAAGATGACCAAGGTTACAACTATAGCTGATTTTTTTGAGTTGGACAGTCATAGTTGCTGATATCATGTCTATGTTTTGTACTCCGCACATTGGATGCATCTTGGCCAATCAATCTTTGCTTGCGAAGGGAAAATCCAAATTTGATTTTCAAAAAAATCCAAGTGACAACATTGTTTTTGGTTGTGAAGCAAATTCAAAGATTATGGCTCAATATGACATCGTGCCAATTGTCACACGAAGTAACCTATTTAATGGATAAAACTGTTCATTCTTACTGGCTAAATTCTTGCAATAAATTGACAATATGGCAATTTACTAAAAACATGTCAATTTTGGTAACATGGTCTAGAGAAATGATGGAGAAGACTCTAGAACGATGGAGAAGTCTATTTTGAGGTTTGTGCATAGAGTTTATTGTTCTAAAGACTATATCAATGGTATCTTCTAGCATCAGATGCTAATTGAATGGAAAAGAAGATCCGACAACTGACAATGTTGGGATTCACGAGTCTTGATCCAATTGTCAATATTCAAAGTTATTCTTACATTATATAGTGGTAAGATAAGATAAGATAGAGAGTTTAGGGAATTTTCAATAATATTCAAGCATTATGCTTATATTCGTGGATTAATGGAATATAGCGCTACCGCAATTTAATAAAAGTATCTCAAATTTGGATCTATATGTGCATGATACCGGCTGCTTGGTTAGGGTGTATGTGGGTCAAGGGGTTAAGTTTAGTGATTTTTAGGTTTGAGGGTTTAGGAATTATCGATAATGTTCAAGCTTTATGCTTATGTTCACCTAATAGAATAGCTACTTAAATTAAAAAAGTGTGAAAATTTAGGGTTTAGGGGTATAGGAGTTTAGGGATATAGATTTTGCTCTATTAGTGCATGATACCAGCTGTGGGGTTAGGGGTTTAGGGTTTAGGGTTTAGGGGTTAGGATTTAGGTTTTAGGTGGTTAGGTTTAGTGAATTTTCAATAATGTTCGAGCTATATGCCTATATTCATGAAATAGAAAGGCGTTAGTGCAACTTAAAGAAAGTATCTCAAATTTTCATCTATAAGTGCATGATACGTGCTTGGTCAGGGTTTAGGGTCAAAGGGTTTAGTGGTTAGGGGTTTAATCTTTAGGTTTTAGTGCATTTCCAATAATTTTTCAAGCTTTATGCTAAGATTTGTGGAATGGAATGGCTTTAGCATAATTTAAAGAAAGTTTATCTCAATTGTTAATCTATAAGTGGATGATATATAGCTGCTTGGATAGGGTTGTTTTGGGATTTATGGTGAAAGGGTTTAAGGTTTAGGTTTTAGGGCATTTTCAATAATATTCAGGCTTTATGCTTAGATCTGTGGAATGGAATGGAGTTAGCGTAATTTACGAAAGTATATCTCAAATATTGATCTATAAGTGGATGATTTACCTGCTTGGTCAGTGTTGTTTATGGTTTTAGGTTTTAGGGTTTAGGGTTTAGGTTTTAGGGTTTATGGTTTAGGGAATTTTCAAAATTCAAACTTTTCAATAATTTAAAGAAAGTAAATCTCATGGAATATAATAGTGTTACCGCAATTTAACAAAAGTATCTCAAATTTTGATCTCTAAGTGCATGATACATGCTTGGTTAGGATGTATGTGGGTTGAGATTTTTAGTATTTATGGGTTTAGGCTTAAAGTTTTAGGGTTGTTTAGGGTGTGTGTCGAGGAATATTCAAAATGTTCAAGCATTATTCCTATATTCATTGAATAGAATGGTGTTACCAATTAATAGAAGTATCCGAAAACTTGATCTATAAGTATGCATGACGCTTGCTTGGTCAATATTTAGGGGTTTAGTGTTTTGGGTTTTAGGGTTAGGGTTTAGTGTTCAGGTTTTAGGTTTAGGTACTTAGGTTTAATTTAGGGTTTACGGTTTGGTAATTTTCAATAAAATTGAGATTTATGCCTATATTCATGGAATATAATGACTTAGCAACAATTTAATAATGAAAGTATCGCAAATTTTGATCTATATATAAGTGCATGATACCTGCTTGGTTAGGTTGTTTATAATGAGGGTTCAGGGTTTTAGTATTGAGGGTTTAGGTTTTTGGTTTTTTAGGGGTAGTTTAGGGTTTAGGGTTTATGAATTTTTCAATAATATATATGTTCGAGCTTAGGGTTAGGGGTCGAGGGGTTTAGGGATTTTAGGGGTATATGGCTTAGTGTTAAGGCTTTAGGGGGTTAGGGTTTATGATATTTTCAATAATGTTCGAGCTTTCATGAATTATAATGGCGATAGTGCAATTTAATGAAAGTATCTCAAATTTTGATATATGATGAGTGCTAATACCAGCTTGCTTGGTTAGGGTTGTTTATGGGTCGAGGTTTAGGGTTTTATTATTGAGGGTTTAGGTTTTTTTAGGGTGGTTTAGGTTTAGGAATTTTTCAATAATATGTCCGAGCTTAGGGTCAGGGGTTGAGGGTTTAGGTTTTTTAGGGGTATAGGGCATAGGGTTTAGGCTTTAGGGAATTTTCAATAATGCTCGAGCTTTCGTGAATTAGAATGGCGTTAGCACAATTTAATGAAAGTATATCAAATTTTGATCTATAAGTGCATGATACCTGCTTGCTAGGGTAGGGTTGTTTATGCGCCGAGGGTTTAGGGTTTTAGTATTGAGGGTTTAGGGTTTTGTTTTTTTGGGGTAGTTTAGGGTTTAGGCTTTTTTTCAATATTATGTCCGAGCTGAGGGTAAGGGGTTGAGGGTACCTTTAGGGTTTTTAGGGGTATAGGGCTTAGGTTTTAGGGTTTAGGTTAGTTTCAATAATGTTCTAGATTTCGTGAATTAGAATGGCGTTAGAGTAATTTAACGGAAGTATCACAAATTTTGATCTATAAGTTCATGATACCCACTTGGTTAGGGTTTAGTGTTGTAGGGTTCAAGTTTTAGGTTTTAGGGAATTTTCAATAATGTTCAAGCTTTATGCTCAGATTCGTGGAATGGAATGACATTAGCATGATTTAATCAAAATATATCTCAAATGTTGATCTATAAGTCAATGATATATCCGCTTAGTCCGGTTTGTTTAGGGGTTTAGGGTTTAGGGAATTTTCAATAATGTTCAAGATTTATGCTTATATTTGTGGAACAGAATGGCATTACCCTAATTTAATGGACGTATCTCAAATTTGGATCTATAGTGCATGATACCTTTTTTTGAGGTGTGCATGATACCTACTTGGTTAGGGTTTAATGATGGGTTGAGGAGTTTAGGGTTTATTGTTTTAGTATTTAGGGTTGAGGGTTTAGGTTCGGGGTTGTTTAGGTTTAGAGTTTTAGTGGTAGCCATGGATTTGACGAGTTTTCAAAATAACATCCTCGTGGTATTGTCCTACCATGTATGGACATTATTGAGTTTCAATCAATGACCAAGGTCATCAAGGCCATATCGATCTTCATCATAGATTACGAATTCGATAGAGTTCCCACACTAGATGGGTGCATCTTGGGGTAGCAAGCATTGATGACCGTGGTAGTTTTCACACATATAGTGGATCATGCGTCCCATCTAACTACGGTAGTTAAATGAATTTAAAAAAAATTCTAGCGGTGGAGACGGGAGTACAAGGCACGTGTCCGAGGGCATCTGTAATGTTGGACCCAATCAACTTATGGAAATTACCATAATGTATAAGGTCAGCATTTGCCACAAGGTGGGACCCACATATCTTGTCATATTGCTCCATGCAAGTGGAAATGATTTTTCTATAATCTATGTGAAACCCACAAGCTTGAGGTAACTTTATTATCTCCACAATTTACTACTATATGACTTAAGTTGTGCTTTTTTACACATGCGGATGCCCTAATGAAAGAGCAAATAATGGGCCCACTAGGCAGTTTATGACCAAGCTATAAAAATCCTATGCAGACATCTTCAGTTTAGTGGGTCCTACAAATCGTCTCGTTAGGACACACTCTAAATGGTGGACCTTAGGCTCTCCACAACAGTGGTTTTTATTGGTGACAACATCATTTCTGGCATTGATTGCAGGTGCCCGCACACTGCAGGACCGATGCTCGCTCTAGAATTTTACTTAAAGAAGCGGGTGTAGATGCTCGATTCCCAGCCCATCTACTTAATAAAATATACATATTATTAAGAGTGGATAACAACCTCTTCTCAACTAAACCTGAATGAGTGGGTCCAACATCTATTTTATAGCCATCGGCACACTATGAGATCGGTGCCAATTTTCCTCTCACGGCATCGCTGCAAAAGTGGCTATATTTTTAAGCTATGGGCACCGACCACATTGTGGAGGGCCTTAGTACTACTACTATTATATTTATTTTGCGTGGACATATGCTCACCTCTGTACACGCGTTGTACATGCACAGAGAATAAAACCTAGGCAGGGGAAGAGGGCAGCAGCAAAGAGCGAAGAGGAGTTGAATGTTGTTTGATGTCCTAGCAAAGTTTATTATGATGGGTTCCTGACACGAGGTACTCATGCCGCCTTTACAGTGTACACTCTACTAGTGAAATGGATCGTATGAGCACCTAGAGGGGGGGGGGGTGAATAGGTTCTACTTAATTTTTAGTTATTTTTCAATTTTAGGCTTGACACAAAGTAAATTCTATAGATATGCAATTACGAGATTTCCCTATATGCAAACCTATCTACTAAACACGCAAAGAGAGGAGCGAGGAAACCGTAGTGGAGCACGCGAAGACACAGGGATTTGTTTTACAGTAGTTCCTTCCTTGTTAAGGGAAGCACGTCTATGTTGGAGGGTGGGCGGTTCTAAGACCACCACGCCACAATAGGCCTCACCCTATTATCCGATGGATCTCGCCACGAAAGTCTTGATCCACCTTCTACACTATTGGTACCCTTCGAGGCAGGAACCGGTGCCTTGACAACTCTAGCAGGGCACACATCCACAACCAAATTGGAGGCCCCCGTAATGACAACAAGATGCCACAAGAACAAGGATTATCAAAATAATCAAAAAAGGATCTAGATATTTGCAAGAAATACTAGATTGAGGATTCTCCAAATGAATGGAGAGGAGGTGAAGCGCTTGATTGCTGTTGATGAAGATCGAGCCCTCCTCCTTCGATTCCCCAATGAACAAGGCCTTTGGGTGGATGAAGGTGGAGATCTCTTGGATGGAACTTTATGAGAAGATCTTGTCTTTTTCGAATGAACCAAGAGTTCTAATAGGAGGGGGAGATGGGTTTAAATACCCCCTTCCCAGAAGTAGCCGTTGGAGCAATTTGGGGGCAGATTATCCACCCCTCACTATGGGAGGACTATCCGCCCTGGGGAGAAAATCCTCCTGTGTTCTTGAAGGTCCAGGGGAAACCTACCCCCCTCTCTGGGCATTGCGCCGACCTTGACTTGAAGGAAAAATTTGAGGGGGTGGAGTATCCTCCCCAACTAGGGGAGGACTATCCGCCCTGGGGGAAAATCCGCCCCAGAGCCGGAAAGTCCGGGGGAAACTCTGCCCCCCATATAGAGAGCCGCATCGTGGATCCCTTTGCCAACTCCTTGGGATTATCTGCCCCTTGAGGGGCGACATCCGCCTGGGCAAAAACTCCGGCCATGGTCAGACAATCCGGGAGATATTCCTCCCCCCCACACAGTCGCTCCCTTGCGCCCTTTGTGATTGGGGGAGGGGCGGATTATCCGCCCCCCAAGACCACTTTGGGGCTCCTTTTCATATTGTTAAGATCTGCACTTCAACACATTAAATAATCCTTGGTATTGTTATCTAACACACAAATAACTAGGGATCTTGAAATGTTCTTTCAATCTCCCCCTTTTTGGTGTTAGATGACAATACTAGGATTTACAATAAAACCTACTAATAAAATCTTCAAGAAATGAAATAGGCTCCCCCTAAATGTGTGCATATCAATAACTTGCATTTTAATACAAATGCACACACTAAGGAGCAAGCCAATTTCATTAGATTGATGGGTAAAATAAATGAGTTAGGGAAAACATTTCATACCACCGGACGCAATAACCAATGTAATAAGCTTAGACTATTAGGACTTGACAACATCCCACCATTTTGATGCATCAATATATAATTCCAGAATTCCATATGACATCAAGAGAATTCTAAACTCCATAGATAAATCCATAATTTCAGATTTCCACACAGAATTCCACACAGATAGTTTCACACACGACATAGTCTCATACAAAACCAAGCACAAATATAAGTTCAACACTAAAGGGGCACAAGCAACTGATAAATAAAACGAATGATAAATGAGGAAAATGCTATACACCCATGCAAATTTGAGACCTAATAGAACTACTTCTCCTCCTTTGGCATCAAACGCCAAAAAGGAAGAAGAGAAATGCTAGCGCCCCAGAAGATAACTCATTGTAGTCCTTCCCATCGTCGTCGTCGTAGTCGTCCCCGTCCCCTTCCTCTTCCTCTTCATCATACTCATCATCATCAGCAGCTGGAGGAGAAGGCGCCCTAGGTGGTGCAGGAAACATGTGACTCTCGAGCTCTCCATAGTTAATCCCTGAGGTGTTCCACTGAGCATATGGTCTCAAGAAGTAGGAGGTGGAGAATGGCTAGACGCCTCGACACATGGTGAAGAATTAGCTGGGTGTGGGCCATCTCATGGATCCGAGGGGATCCCGGAGAATCCAGCGGTCAAGTCGACTCTGAGGAGGGGCGGAGGATCCGGCGGCGTGTGGGGGAAGGACACGTGGTGGGGGAGAAAGACTGATCTGTTTGAGCCCTTCCCCCCGACCCCTGGCCCTTAAGTGAAAAACCCGCCCAAGGCGGTTATCCATCCCCCACTTGAGGCGGATAGTCCGACCCCTCTCTAAATGTTCTCAGAACACATATTCGGTGGAGCTCTCAAGGAAAAACTCTCACAAGTATACATGGGACTTGTGTGCAAGAAAAGATGGCTCGAGATAAGAAGTCTTGGGTTTAGAGCAAAAAACTGAGATGGTATGACACATCCAACCTTGCAAGAACAAATTAAACTTAAAGCCAAGATTGGTTGTGTTTCCCATAAGAACACAAGAGAAACAATAAAATAAAAAAAACCAATAAAAACCCAACTTTTCTGAAGGAAGAGGGTGGTGGCCGAAGCCACCATGTTGGAGCACATGGCATTACACCGCGAAGATGTATCTTGAGTTCAAAACCAATCCTCATCGATGAACCACATATCACAAAATGATATTAAGGAAATGATTTTCTTGCTTTCCGCATTATGGGGGGAGGGTTAGCCTAATCAATTAGGACCACACTCCCACTATGTTTATGCCCACATCTAAACCAAATACATGAGGAAGTGCAAGTGAGTGTGAAAGGGTAGTCAAGCCAAGCTCCTTGAATCTACGATATTTAGCTCATTCCTCAAATAACAAAACCTTGCTTCATCAAGTGGCTTCGTGAAAATACCATCTAGTTGGTTCTTCGTGCTCTCAAAATATAGGGCAATATCACCACGAGCAACATGATCCCGAATAAAGAGATTGCGAATCTCAATATGTTTTGTCCTTGTATGCTTCATCGGACTTTAAGTAATTATAATAGCACTTTAATTATCGCATAAAAGTGGCACTTTGTCACAATTGACACCATATTCCTTTAAAATTTGATGCATCCATAATAATTGCGTATAAGCACTTGCAGCAGCAACATATTCAGCTTTGGCGGTTGAGAGAGATATACAATTTTGTTTCTTCGAAGACCAACACACTAGAGACCTGCCCAAGAATTGACATGCACCAGAAGTTGATTTTTGATCATCCTTGTCACCATCCCAATCTGAATCAGTGTAGACACATAGAGAGAAACTAGAGCCTTTCGGATACGATAGACCAAAATTTGGGGAATGAACCAAATATCTGAAGATTCTCTTGACCACCACTAAGTGGCTTTCTTTAGGAGCGGCTGATGCCCCCAATTTGCATCACCATTCTATATCATAATTTACCTCTATTCATTGATATTTGTCTTATTATAAGGTATTACTTATGGATTTTTCATCTATTTATGCATGCTGGATGATTCTCGGAGGATGGACGCCGGAGTCCGGATTCGATGGAAAAGAAGGCGTTTGAGGCAATTTTACAAGATCAGAAAATACCAGAAAATATGGAAACATATTATTTCACCAAGACGAAGGAAGCGAAGGAGGAGCGAAGAGGGGCCTCAGGGGCCCACACCCCTAGGCGGACCCACGAGGCCGCTACTGGGTGGGTTTGGCCCACCTGCCCGGCCTCCGACTCTCCCCCTTCGCCTATTACTTCCCTTCGGAACCCTAATCCTGGGAGAGCGACCACAGATAGATTTTCGCCGCCTCTAGGGGCGGAAAACACCGAGAGAGAATTATCTCTTTGGCAGATAGATTTCTACCGGGGGAATTCCTTCCCGGAGAGGGGAGACCGTCGCCATCAACACCATCATGAAGCTAGGATTCATCGGGATCATCATAATCATCATCTACACCATCATCTCCACCAGCACCATCATCACCACTCCTTCTTGTTGTAACAATTGTGTTGGATATTTCTTAGTTCATTAGGGGAAACTTTCCCGGTGTTAATTACTATTGTAGTTGATGCTTGTGAGTGGAACCATTGGATTATTGTTTATGTTCAGATTGTTATCCATTATCATATCATCTTTGATCTTGATCCATATGATGTCTTGTGAGTAGTTCGTTTAGTTCTTGAGGACATGGGAGAAGTCATGTTGTTAGTAGTGAATCTGTGATGAGTTATTATTCAATGGTTTAGTATTTAAGTTGTGGTGCTATTCTTCTAGTGGTGTCATGTGAACGTCGACTACATGACACTTCACCATTTATGGGCCTAGGGGAATGCATTGTGTATTTGTCTACTAATTGTGGTGTTGCCGGAGTGACAGAAACCTGAACCCCCGTTAGGACACCTTTGCACAAGGGAGAGTATGATCTCAGAGTTTAAGGCAGTGGTTAGATTTATATCTTAATTACTTTCATGTAGTTACGGATGTTTGTAGGGGTTTAATCACAAGTATGTATTAGTCCTAGAAGGGCGGTATGCTAGCATGTGTTCACCCACACAACACTTACAAACACCGTAAAAGAGTACTCAGCTATTTGAAGCGAAAGCACTTGATGAATTCCCATGTGTCCTCGAGAACGCTTGGTCCTTATAAGTATTTCCACCGCTTGTACTTTGCTAAGAAAGGATTAGGCCACTTGCTCCGCTTGTTCTTTATTTCATTACTTGCTCTTTTTTTGTTGCCTTGTCGAAAACCACTAAAATCCGTTTTCAAGTATTCAGGATTTCTGCTCCATACCACTGTTCAAGACGCACCTCGTTGGGATTGATACTCCTATTTATCGAAGTACTATGATACACCCCTATACTTGTGGGTCATAAGACTATTTTCTTGCACCGCTGTCGGGAGTGAAGCGCTATTGAAGAGTGGAACTGTAAGGGAAACTTCTCGTGAGTATTTCTTTTGTTCCGCTTGTTACTTTGTTTCCAATATGGATAACCCACTTGGTTTTCTGTTTGGGAGAACTAATACCACTAAAAGGGTAGTAGATGAACCACCACCTATTGAGATAGATCGTTTAAGATACCTACAAGTATTGTTAATCGTGTTATGGATAATTATTATTTTGGGGATGGAACTGTCCATCCCGGTGATCACTTTCTTTTTATCCATGAATTATGCGGGTTGTTTAAGTGTGCAGGTATCACAACTGAACGGGTAAAGAAGAAATTGCTCTCATATCCTTGAAAGGAGAGCTGAGGCATGGTATAAGCTGCCAAAGAATGGACAATCAATGGAATTGGAGGAGATGTCATATCTCTTTACTCTAAATTTTATCCTCCCAAAGGAGATTCATAAGGATAGAAATCTTATATATAACTTTTGGCCTCTTGATGGAGAGAGTAGAGCTCAATCTTGGGGAGATTGAAGTTACTAATGCTTAAATGTCCTATTCATGAACTCCCTAACAATATTATTCTCAATAACTTTATGCTAGGCTTTCTTCATGATAAAGATTTACTAGATGCTTCTTGTGCCGGATCATTCACACGTATGAAGGAAGAAGCTAAATGGGATCTTCTAGACCATATTCAAGAGAACACTGAAGCTTGGTAGAATGACAAAGGAAGAAATTCAGGTATAAATTATGATTATGAATGCATTAAATATTTTATGAGAACTGATAGCTTCCGTGATATTAGTAATGAGTTTGGTCTTGATTCCCAAAGTATTGCCAGCTATTTTAAGGCCTTTGCCTCATACATTGAAATTCCCAAGAAGAAGTGGAATATGTACCATGATCCTTATAAAGATGTTGTTAGTCATGCTCCCGTGAGAAGTACTCAAGTTTGTACTACTAATCATATTGTGCCTGAACCCCATGTTGAGAAAATGCCTTTCCCAGCTAAGGTAAAGGAGTATTCTATGATTATTAGTGCAAATAGCAAAGGTACAATGAAAACTGTGGAGCCTGGTAAGCATTTGAGTGATGAACCTATGGTAGCTATTGTGAAAGACACTGTCACTAGAAATATGGAGGATGATCACATTGTCTTCTGTGAAGACGCTTCTAATATTATTTCTCATCCTGGTAAGGTTAGAAAAGCTAGTGTTCATGTGCTTTCTGTTAAAATTGGTGATCATTGATACTATGGTTTATGTGATATTGGTGCTAGTTCTAGTGCTATTCCTTATGAGCTTTACAGGGAAATTATGCATGAGATTGGTCCTTGTGAGCTTGAGGACATTGATGTGGTTATTCACCTTGCTAACAAAGAGACCATTTGCCCCATTGGTATTGTAAGAGATGTGGAGATTCTCTATGGTAAGATTAAATATCCTGCCAATTTTCTATTGCTTAATTCAGCAGCTAGCAAAACTTGTCCTATCATTTTTGGTAGAACTTTCTTGAACACTTGTGGACCTATTTTTGATTGTAAGAAGGAAAAAGTTTTAACTAAGTTTGATGGATATTCTTATGAGTTTAACTTTCCAAATTTGCTAAAGCTCCTTGTGAAAATAGCTTGCCTAATAAAGATTTTAGAATGGAACAACTTGCTTCTATTGATCCAGTCTATGACCTTGGACCTCTTGGTGACTATAAGTATGCTTATTCTGAAGATAAATTTGTTTCCAGTGACAGTTATATTGTCAACTTTATTCATAGTTCTACTGAAAGTTAATTTGAGAGAGGGAAACATGGTTTTATGCATCTCAATGATGTTAAGTTTCCCCATTTTATGTTGAGAGCTTTAAAGTTGCATCTATTTTGTCTTCCTATGATTGTTGCCTTTTGAAGAGGGAGTGTCCCAACCTTTAAACAATATAAGGTGGTGTCCCCTGTGTTTAAAATGCTAGTCCCTGGATCAATAGCTAGCATCCACAGTTTAAATGTAATATCAAGAAACAAAGGTCATAATATAACTTTATAACCAGGAATAACATAATTTTATTACATCTTACATAGCTCATTTGGCTATTACAATACATTGCAGCGGAATAACTATAATCATGGGGTCCTTCATCTTCAAAGTGCCACGAAGTGATGTTGGTTGTAGACTTTATAATACTAATCATTCAATCTTCACTAAAAACAATCAAACCTGCAACATTTCAAGTTACATCCACAAGGGTCAATACATTTGATTTGTATTGGCAAGTTTCACTACTATGTAGAATATAAGTGGATCCTATTATTACATGCATTTTTGGCTAAGTAGGGTTTAAGGCTCATTTGCATAAAGCAATAATTTTATCCTATCTTTTCAAAATGGTTTTGGTCCTTTGATCAAATCTTTGAAAACTTCTTGGTGAAGCCCAAGTGTTTAAGTTATTATCAAAATCTCTTGAGTTCCTTGGTAACCCCAAGTATATCAAGTTTTCAATAAAATCTCTTGAGTTCCTTGGTAACCCCAAGTACATCAAGTTTTATCCAAATCTCTTGAGCTCCTTGGTAACCCCAAGTGCATCAAGTTTATCAAAATCTCTGAGCTCCTTGGTACCCCCAAGTGCATCAAGTTTTATTTTAGAAATTGAATGTCGAGATCTCCCATAGCTTCAAACTTTAGTTGCTCAAGATTGTCCATAACCGGGACACGGCTAAGTACTTAGATTTTATTATCTTCCGTAAGTACACTTTACCCACATGTCACAATCCCATCTTGTTGCCACCAGTGGCCACTGGATTAGTGCTCACCAAGATGGAGTACCGGCAGATTGAGAATGTGACGAAGTCTTTCCAGAGGGTCCTCCCATACACCATTGCTAGCTTGTCTTCAGCACCCATGTAGGATTCCAGGTCCCATGTCCAAGAATCAAGACAATGCATGGGTCTTCCCAATGTAGTTGACTAAGCCAGAGCCATAAATAGCATGTGGTTGCACACGAAAGCCACAATTGGAGAAACATGTTCAATCTCTAAGTTTCCTGGGTGGTTTTATTTGGAGCACAACACAAAGAGATTGCCATAGACATGGTTCCTTTTGTTGCCACCTTCTCCAAAACTCAAAGTATCCTTGTCCACCCAGGTGGTTCATTGAGTCCTTGTTTTATTATATAAAATCACAAGTCCTTTTCTCAACTTCATAAAATCTGAACTTGTATCTTTTTTCAAAATATAGCATGGCTAAGCATGTAACAACTACATTGTTTTCACTAAGGAATGTATAGGGTATCCTATTAGGATTTAGCATAGCATAAGTATAAAATTATTTTTCATGCATGTTTCAAAATCCACTAAGTATAATGAAAATAGTAGGTCTTTTAGATGATAGTGTAACTTGCCTTCTTGGTAGGGTATGTTGGTTTAATCCTTGATCTTGCTAGTCTCAAACTTTTCTAACTTCACTACAATCAATCAAGCAAACACAATATCAACAAGCATTCCAAACCAATAATCAAACAATTCACACACATAAAACAATGGGATCTAAGTCATGCATGTAAGCATGCAAGGGAAGGTTTTATTTGAAAATATGGTCTCCACTAGGCTTCTAAACTTTGTAAGGTTCAAAATGGTCATTTTTCTAAAGTGGCAAAGTCATTTGCAAAAGGGTTTTGTCCATAAACCATTTTTAAATCCATTCAATATTTTATGTGGTGGAAAATATTTTTATCAAAGCAACAACCTTAAGTTGTTCACTAAATAAGTTGTTGTTCCTCAAAACTTGGTGTTTATGGTCAGTAGGTTTGGTCCAAATCATTTTCCCAAAGTTTTTACTCCCAAAATCATTTTCATACTAAAACCATTATTTTTATTTGGCTAGAAATGGGCTAAACCAATTAATCCAACCTAAACTTTACTAAATTCATTTTTAAAAACCATGGGTTGGTTCCTAGGGTCAGTAAGTTCACAACAAACCAATTTGTCAAGGTTTCAAACTCAAAAACATTTTTGAACAATTTTTCTAATCTAAACAAGCATACAAATGTTTCTGCAAAAACAAACAATCTAACAACTACTATTTACTAAATAAATTCCATGGTTGGCTAGGGCTTGTTCCACTGATTCCAATGATATCAAATTTGCAATATTTGGATGCGTGGATCAAAAGTTACAAGAGTTTCAATTTGCAATTTAAATCTGTTTTCAATCTGTTTTTAAATCAAAAATTGGCCACACGTCGCAACGCTACTGGCTGGTACCGGTTCGGCTGGATCAGGTCTGCGGAGCGTTGGATCTAAATAGATCGCACGGTCCTGATCGTGTACCCCTTCGGTGCTAAGTGGATCTATCGTGTTCGTCAGATCACGATCCTACGACGCTGGTTTGCTTGACCAAACGCGAGCGGCGCCGATGGCGGCTAGCGGCAGCGCACGGCCAGGTGGTGGTGCTATGGCGGTTACAGGAAGCAAAGAGGGGAGGGAAAGTGCTCACCGAGGTCGCAAGGACGTGGTGATGCTCGCTTCGCTGCATTTGGCAAGGGCGCCGGTTGCGGTGGATTGTTCGCCGGAGTAGGGTCTGGCGACGGGTGGTTCTGTTCGCGGTCGAAGGCGACGTTGTCGATCACGAGGAGGCAAACAGAGGGTGTGGTCAGATGCAGGAGATCACAGAGAAGATGCGTGCGTGAAGGAGAAAGCTTGGGGCGGTCTGGACTTACCAGGAGACGTCGTCGGAGAAGTTGCAGACGCGGTGGCGCTCAGAGCTTTGTCGGAGACGGCTTTCTGGGGCGCCCGCGATTGAACGGAGGGTACTGGGAGGAGCGTCTGGGAGTGGCGAGTCTGCTCGTGTGCTCGGGGAGGCACGGGGTGACACGGTTGGGCTGGAATTGGAGAGGGAAGCTCGCCGAAGCAGTGGGGGTGTGGCTCGAAATTCCATCGGCCTGGGGGCAGAGAGAGGGTGGCGTGTGAGGGGAAAGGAGGAGAAGACGCTGGCGTTTAATACCGTGTGGTCGCAGGGGGAGTAATGGTCGTGGTTATTGCGAATTTGATCGCCGGCGTTAAGGCAGGAACTGGCGAGGAGGAATTAGCGCGGGGTGAGGACGATGAACAGGAGAGGTGGGGCTACCTGGCAGTGAGAGAGGAAGTGAGGGGAAGGGTCCACCAGTCATTGGCTCTGCGGGTCAGGAAGCGAGTGCGAAACATTTTCTTCGGGAGAGGGGAACTGGGCTGTTTGCTGGGCCTAGTTGGGCTGCTGGGTTGGGTCGACTGGGCTGGCTCCAAAAACCATTTTTTTCTATTCTGAAAACCTTTTCTTTTTCTGAATCCAATTTCTGTTTTGAAAATTCAAACAAACAAACAATACTCAATTCAATTCAAACAATCACCAAACTTTGAAACTTTGAACTTGGTTCTGTTCAGTAACATAAACCAAAATTCCAAATCCAAAATAATAATTTTTATTATAGGGTCCATTATTAATTAAATAAATAGACCATTGTTATTAAAACAAATAGATTTTGTTTTATTTAAATTCTCCTTTTGGAATCTAAATATTTTCAAAACCAAATCAGTAGGTTTTATTTGCGAATATAAAATACTTGGAAAATAAATAACTAAGTTTTTGATGTTTTGGAAATAGTAAAGCCTTTAATAAAACTTTGGATATTAAATCCTTATTACTTTATTTTAAATAAACCTTTACTATTTTTATCAAAACAAAAGGTTTTATTTCAAAAGCTTGGCCAAGGTGTAATTTGGCTTTGTAAAATAATTTCTTATTTCAAACCTTCCTTTTTCTTTTGAAAACCAAAACCTTTATTTGAAAGATCCAAAATAGTAAATCCAAAATATTTTATTTTCCTTTATCAAATGTTTATCTCTTTAAATCTCTTTAGGATTTTATTTGATCCAAATTGGTTTGAAGGTTTCCAATTGGATTCAAAAAGTTTCTTCTTACTCTGAAAATCAAACAAAGTTTTATTTTATTCATTTATTTTTTCACATTACAAGATTTGGAAAATCTTGGGATGTGACAGGCTACCACCCTTAAAATAAATCTCGTCCCGAGATTTGGGAAGGCTAGGGTTACAAGTAGGCTCAAAACATCTAGGGTACTACCACCCTTAAAAATTTTCAAACTAAATTACATATTGGTCTTCTTGGGATCCTGGGGAAAACTTCTCTAGGCAAACATTTGCATTGAGTCCTTTGTTTCCATGCTTAACTCATGGGCCAAGGTTGAGTTTCTCCATAGGCTTGTTCAACTTGTTCTTCATCTTTTCTGGACAGTTGCTTGCGTAATGTCCTAGGTTCTTGCAACTGAAACAGTTGATGTCTTTGAGTTCTTTACGTAGCTCTTGTGGACAAGTTGCCACATAATGGCCTAGCTCTTTGCAGTTGTTGCACACCACTTGGCCAATTTCCTTATTCTTCTGGTTCTCTAGGCATTCACTGGAATAATGTCCCATTTCCTTACATTTATGACATTGCACATGGCTTTTGTCCTTCTTTTTCTTCTTGGGTTTCTCCAAAGCTAGGAGTGCATCCAGTTCATGTTGTTCATATGTTATCTGGTAGGTAGGAATGTCTACATGCTTCCTAGGTCTTCTCTTGCTCTTTGGATAATTCATAGGCCCTTTCTTTGGTCCTTTGAATTGGGTTGTTTTGTTAGGAGGTATAAGTGGCCCTTTTCCTTTGTCATCAACCTTCTCGGTAGACTTGGATCCTTCTGGATGGTTTGCAATCATTTGTTGCACTCCACCCTGTTTCCTTTGTTCCACAATGGAATAGATGGGGCATTGGATAGGAACATGGTTGTTCCCTTCACAAAGATAACAAGTAGCTTGAGAGGTGGGACATTGTCCAACATGATGTTTCTCTTCACAGTTGGGGCATTGATCTCCATGCTCCTTGGAAGTATGATCTTTGTCTACACAAATAATGCAAGTTGGGGCTCCATCTAGAATAACATTTCTGTCATCCTTGTTGTCATAAACTTTCTTGGAATAGTTTTTTTCCATTTTGATCATTTGATAAGTCACCTTAAGCATCAGTTGGCCTTGAGTTTCCAAAAATCCTTGCAGGGCTAGATCTTCTCCACTGGTGTTAGCTATGAATTGAGCTGTCACTTGGTTCAACTGGTGTTGGGTTGCTATGAGCTCTTTCATGCTGTTCTCTTGGTTGGGGTTGGTGTCTTCAACCTTGATGTTGGAGTCTCTTGGAGTAGTCATCTGTTTGGGTTGATTGAAGATTAGAATAAGCAAGATATTCCTAAGGAAATAGTTCTAATAACACACATCACAATTCACACAAGCAATGTGCAAGCATTCACAAACAACTTTTCACTCAAACAACAAAGTTCAAGTACATACTTAGGCAACAAAATATTTTTTTTACACCACATAAGTTGGTGAGTTTGACTTAGCTAAAATATGGTAGTCCATCTATATGGTTCACTTGTGATCTTTCCATCATTCTTGGTTGATTTTTCTTACTTGAGATCATGGTTTCCTTGGGAAAAACTCCTTGGTCACAAAACTTCCAATGAAGTGAACTCCTTCCAATTTTGCATTTCCTTAGTCTCCATACCTTGAGCAAGATTTCCTTGTCTCTCTTGTAGTCCTTCGTAGTATCCAAGTTGGAAGTCCTTGGTGAATATGCTGAAGATGTTGAAGTCATTAGAGTTGAAGAAGTTCAAGTCATTAGAGTTGAAAGTGTTGAAGAAGTCCTTTGCACATGGTGTAGTCTTGGGCCATGGGGTAGGTTTTTCCATCAAGTTGAAATAAAAGAGAGGTAGAGTTGAAACCAAAATGGTTGAGGAAAGAGTTTACAAGTTTTTTGTAAATAGGTTTTGGAACAAATACAACTCCTATTTTTCTCAGGTTCTTTGTCCAATCCTAGGTTTACAAATCCTACAGGCAACACAATGCTCTGATACCATCTGAAGAGGGAGTGTCCCAACCTTTAAACAATATAAGGTGGTGTCCCCTATGTTTACAATGCTAGTCCCTGGATCAATAGCTAGCATCCACAGTTTAGATGTAATATCAAGAAACAAAGGTCATAATATAACTTTATAACCAGGAATAACATAATTTTATTACATCTTACATAGCTCATTTGGCTATTACAATACATTGCAGCGGAATAACTATAATCATGGGGTCCTTCATCTTCAAAGTGCCACAGGCAGATGTTGGTTGTAGACTTTGTGATCCTAATCATTCAATATTCACTAAAAACAATCAAACCTGCAACATTTCAAGTTACAGCCACAAGGGTCAATACATTTGATTTGTATTGGCAAGTTTCACTACTATGTAGAATATAAGTGGATCCTATTATTACATGCATTTTTGGCTAAGTAGGGTTTAAGGCTCATTTGCATAAAGCAATAATTTTATCCTATCTTTTCAAAATGGTTTTGGTCCTTTGATCAAAACTTTGAAAACTTCTTGGTGAAGCCCAAGTGTTTAAGTTATTATCAAAATCTCCTTGAACTCCTTGGTAACCCCAAGTGTTCAAGTTTTCAACAAAATCTCTTGAGTTCCTTGGTAACCTCAAGTACATCAAGTTTTATCCAAATCTCTTGAGTTCCTTGGTAACCCCAAGTACATCAAGTTTTATCCAAATCTCTTGAGCTCCTTGGTAACCCCAAGTGCATCAAGTTTATCAAAATCTCTTGAGCTCCTTGGTACCCCCAAGTGCATCAAGTTTTTATTTTAGAAATTGGAATGTCGAGATCTCCCATAGCTTCAAACTTTAGTTGCTCAGTATTGTCCATAACCAGGGACACGGCTAAGTACTTAGATTTTATTATCTTCTGCAGAAGTAGTACACTTTACCCACATGTCACAATCCCATCTTGTTGCCACCAGTGGCCACTGGATTAGTGCTCACCAAGATGGAGTACCGGCAGATTGAGAATGTGACGAAGTCTTTCCAGAGGGTCCTCCCATACACCATTGCTAGCTTGTCTTCAGCACCCATGTAGGATTCCGGGTCCCCATGTCCAGTAAACTGAAGACAATGCATGGGTCTTCCCAATGTAGTTGACTAAGCCAGAGCCATAAATAGCATGTGGTTGCACACGAAAGCCACAATTGGAGAAACATGTTCAATCTCTAAGTTTCCTGGGTGGTTTTCTTTGGAGCACAACACAAAGAGATTGCCATAGACATGGTTCCTTTTGTGGCCACCTTCTCCAAAACTCAAAGTATCCTTGTCCACCCAGGTGGTTCATTGAGTCCTTGTTTTATTATATAAAATCACAAGTCCTTTTCTCAACTTCAGAAAATCTCAACATGTATCTCTTTTCAAAATATAGCATGGCTAAGCATGTAACAACTACATTGTTTTCACTAAGGAATGTATAGGGTATCCTATTAGGATTTAGCATAGCATAAGTATAAAATTATTTTTCATGCATGTTTCAAAATCCACTAAGTATAATGAAAATAGTAGGTCTTTTAGATGATAGTGTAACTTGCCTTTTTGGTAGGGTATGTTGGTTTACTCCTTGATCTTGCTAGTCTCACACTTTTCTAACTTCACTACAATCAATCAAGCAAACACAATATCAACAAGCATTCCAAACCAATAATCAAACAATTCACACACACATAAAACAATGGGACCTAAGTCATGCATGTAAGCATGCAAGGGATGGTTTTATTTGCAAAGATGGTCTCCACTAGGCTTCTAAACTTTGTAAGGTTCAAAATGGTCATTTTTCTAAAGTGGCAAAGTCATTTGCAAAAGGGTTTTGTCCATAATCCATTTTAAATCCATTCAATATTTTATGTGGTGGAAAATATTTTTATCAAAGCAACAACCTTAAGTTGTTCACTAAATAAGTTGTTGTTCCTCAAAACTTGGTGTTTATGGTCAGTAGGTTTGGTCCAAATCATTTTCCCAAAGTTTTTACTCCCAAAATCATTTTCATACTAAAACCATTATTTTTATTTGGCTAGAAATGGGCTAAACCAATTAATCCAACCTAAACTTTACTAAATTCATTTTTAAAACCATGGGTTGGTTCCTAGGGTCAGTAAGTTCACAACAAACCAATTTGTCAAGGTTTCAAACTCAAAAACATTTTTGAACAATTTTTCTAATCTAAACAAGCATACAAATGTTTCTGCAAAAACAAACAAACTAACAGCTACTATTTACTAAATAAATTCCATGGTTTGCTAGAGCTTGTTCCACTGATTTCAATGATATCAAATTTGCAATTTTTGGACGTGTGGATCAAAAGTTACAAGAGTTTCAATTTGCAATTCAAATCTGTTTTCAGTCTATTTTTAAATCAAAATCGGCACGCTATTAAACGCCATCGGTTGGTACCGGTTCGGCCGGATCGGCTCTGGGGCGCGTTGGATCTAAATAGATCGCACGGTCCTGATCGCGTACCCCTTCGGTGCTAAGTGGATCTATCGTGTTCGTCAGATCACGATCCTACGGCGCTGGTTTGCTTGACCAAACGCGAGCGGCGCCGACGGCGGCTAGCGGCAGCGCACGGCCAGGCGGTGGTGCTATGGCGGTTACAGGAAGCAAAGAGGGGAGGGAAAGTGCTCACCGAGGTCGCAAGGACGTGGTGATGCTCGAGGTACAGTCGGCTTGGCAAGGGGCGCTCAGGGTTGCGGTGGATTGTTTGCCGGAGTAGGGTCTGGCGACGGGTGGTTCTGTTTCGGTCGGCTGCATGTTGCGATCACGAGGAGGCAAACAGAGGGTGTGGTCCGATGCAGGAGATCACAGAGAAGACGCGTGCGTGAAGGAGAAAGCTTGGGGCGGTCTGGACTTACCAGGAGACGTCGCCGGAGAAGTTGCAGACGCGGCGGCGCTCAGAGATTTGTCGGAGACGGCTTTCTAGGGCGCCCGCGGTTGAACGGAGGGTACTGGGAGGAACGTCTGGGAGTGGCGAGTCTGCTCGTGTGCTCGGGGAGGCACGGGGTGACACGGTTAAATAAATTGAGAGGGAAGCCTCCGAGCAGTGGGGTGTGGCTCAAATTCCGTCGGCCTGGGGCAGAGAGAGGGTGGCGGTGAGGGGAAAGGAGGAGAGCATGGCGTTTAATATCAAGGTGGTCAGTGGGGAGTAATGGTCGTGGTTATTAAGTAATTTGATCGCCAAGGCGTATAAGCAGAAGCGAGAGGAATTAGCGAGGTGAGGACGATGAACAGGAGAGGTGGGGTCTACCAAGGAGAGAGAGGAAGTGAGGGAAGGGTCCACTACCATTGGCTCTCTGGTCGAGAAGCGAAGGAAACGCTTTCTTGGAGAGGGGAACTGGGCTGTTTGCTGGGCCTAGTTGGGCTGTTGGGTTGGGTCGATTGGGCTGGCTCCAAAAACCATTTTTTTCTATTCTGAAAACCTTTTCTTTTTCTGAATCCAATTTCTGTTTTGAAAATTCAAACAAACAAACAATACTCAATTCAATTCAAACAATCACCAAACTTTGAAACTTTGAACTTGGTTCTGTTCAGTAACATAAACCAAAATTCCAAATCCAAAATAATAATTTTTATTATAGGGTCCATTATTAATTAAATAAATAGACCATTGTTATTAAAACAAATAGATTTTGTTTTATTTAAATTCTCCTTTTGGAATCTAAATATTTTCAAAACCAAATCAGTAGGTTTTATTTGAGAATATAAAATACTTGGAAAATAAATAACTAAGTTTTTGATGTTTTGGAAATATTAAAGCCTTTAATAAAACTTTGGATATTAAATCCTTATTACTTTATTTTAAATATACCTTTACTATTTTTATCAAAACAAAAGGTTTTATTTCAAAAGCTTGGCCAAGGTGTAATTTGGCTTTGTAAAATAATTTCTTATTTCAAACCTTCCTTTTTCTTTTGAAAACCAAAACCTTTTATTTGAAAGATCCAAAATAGTAAATCCAAAATATTTTATTTTCCTTTATCAAATGTTTATCTCTTTAAATCTCTTTAGGATTTATTTGATCCAAATTGGTTTGAAGGTTTCCAATTGATTCAAAAGTTTCTTCTCACTCGAAAATCAAACAAAGTTTTATTTTATTCATTTATTTTTCACATTACAAGATTTGGAAAATCTTGGGATGTGACACCTTTTGTTTCAACAATTCGTTTTCTCATGATACCCCCATTCATAGGAAGTGGGTTAGACTCAAGTGTGTTGGTTATTTGCTTCTTGATGCTCTCTTTCACTTCAAATATATATCCTATGTGAGCATCTTTGGAAGTTTCAAGCCTAACTTAAAGGCATTAAATAAAAGTACTTGTTGGGAGATAACCCAAGAGTTTTTGTCGACTCTTGGAAGTTACTACCTCTGTAATGACTGCTCCTTATCCTTTTTGTTTTGTTTTTTGTGTCAAGTTCAACTACTTTTTTGAAGTAGAGGAGTTGTGAAAAGTGGTTGTCCTGGGACAGATTTTTGTGCGGTATTGTAAGAATTCATGAGGAAGATTAGTACTTCGGATGGAGCTGCATCTTTATGAGCTTGTTCTCCAAGTTATTACCCAACTTTCATCAGATCTGCACTTTTTGATTTGAACAATAGAAGGTCTTCTAGAAAATCAATCTTTACCTGCTGGTCTGTTTTGACAGATTTCTGTCGTCTTTTGCATTTGCCTCTTATTGAAGCTTTTGTGTTGATGGGTTTTCAGTTGAACTGTGTACCTAAGGTTTATTGTATTTGCTTACACTAATTTTGTCATTAAGTTTGTGCAAAAGTTCTGTATGAAGGAAATTCAGAGGAGAAAGAGAGAAGGAATCAAGAGTTCGTCTTTGAATAGGTAAAAGTGGTGAAAATAGAAGGTTCGTGAAACCCCAATCTTTTTATATTTTAGATGTTTTTAATACATAAGGGAAGTTATGAGACAAAAATGAAGAGGAAACGGAGCCCGGTGTGGACAAACCCACCTCAGGCGCGGGCCCAGCCTGGCCGCTCCTGAGGGGGGTGTTCCACCGAACTCATCTCGCTTTGTTTCCAGGTCAAAACCTTCCTTATACATTGAAACTTCGTAATATATAACCCACCGGGTTCCCCGAGGTTCGTGCATTGTGTACTCTTCGTGTTTTCATTTCGATCTGTTTCTGTCAGAAAATCTCCTCAAGTTTAGAGAACCATGGCCTCCGCCAATGACAAAGGCAAGAAGCCCGAAGAAGGAGAACCTCAAGTTCCTAACGAGGATGAGACTCCTAAAGGTTATGAAGGAGACATGGAAGAGGACAAGCAACCAGACACTGTATACCTTCGCAAGCATTGGTTTGGTGGCACGACCTACCAAGCTTAAGAAGACAACACAGATGTCTACAGGAGGGAAACCTCACGTCGCTTCTACAACCCACAACCATCTCCTCCGCGTAACAAGAGACCCTTCCATACACTTATACATGAATATCAATATCAACATGTGCCCAAGGAAAGTTTGCCTTCGGTTTGGGATATGCGTCGTTCTAACAATGCAGAGAAGGATCATTCTAGGGATGAAGAGTGGGGAAAGAACAACAAAACCGGATTCTTGACCGACATGATCATGAATCGTGATAGAGCAAAAACTCAGAGCTAATCTATACTCTTACTTTTTGAGTTCGAGGAGTTGAAGAAACTTATTAAGGAGCTTATCAAGAGAACACCACCACCACCGAAGGAGTAATTCGTCATCAGGTTTGGCATCCCCTTGGCTTGTTCCAAGCTTGGGGGAGTGCCGCGGTATCACCACCTTTATCTTTTATCGCTACCTTTTAGTGGATTCATATCTGTGGTAGAGAGGTTATTTTATAGTTTGGTTTGCATGTGGAAGTATCTCTCCTTTAGTTGATTATCTATATATCCTTGGTGTGAGTGCCTTTACTAAATATTAATGAGAAGTCTCATCTTTTACTTTTTGCACTTCTTATTTTAGTTTGCAATCTTATTATATGATGGATCTTGTTGATCAGTATTCACACCACTTTGGGATCATGAAGTGGATATAAATTGGATTTGGTAAACCAAGTTATAGTCAAGTGGCTTTAGTTTGAAAGAAAAAGAAAGAAAGAAAAAAGCTTACGGTATTTGGTATCATTTGTTTTCTTTCTTGTTGTCTCATGCTTAGTATTCTTTATTTAAGCTTATTTTGTGTCTTCGTGGAAGATTGCATGTTTGGATTTATTACTTGTATGTTTGCTTGTTCCTTTCAACTCTCTTGCTTGCTACCCAGCCTTGCTAGCTAAAACCTCTTTTGAGAAGGCATACTTATGTTTCCAAAATCCTTTAAACCCAAAACTTTTGCCACTTGTGTCCACCATATCTACCTAGTAGCTTTGCTATTCCTAACAAATTCTCAAGCTTCATTTATCTTCCAAATTAAAAAGTATTTTTATGTGAAAACTAGTTAGTAAAGCTCTGAAACTTGATCCAACACTTTATTTACTTGCCTAATGAACCATTGTGAACATCGGGTTGTATATGCTTGCATCTACATTGGGATTAGCAGAACTGCATATCACGGGAATGTTTTCAACATTGCACTTGTACTCTATACACAGTTGATATCATGCTCTTTGTCTATGGATGTCAACGTGTGAAATAATGAGGGGACTTGTAAGTCCATGGAGTTTGTATTCTGTGTTAGAGAAACGCCTGGGCCGCTAGCCTAAGCCATGCCTAATCATTGTGGAAACTTGCAGCATCACCATAGTGAGTCATCTATGAAGCAACCTCAATAAAAATCTATATACATAGTAAATAAAAAGATCGCTGAGATGCTCATTGTCCGCGCTTTGCCATTTTGGTTATGGGAAAGCTCTGCACCATGTGCAAGGGGTACCACATGGCGGTTCTAAATGATATGCAAATACTTACAATGACAAGAACTTACCTAGACCCAAAGTTGAGTATGCATGAGGAGTGGCCCTCATATTCAAGGGACATGAGATTGCCAACTTATATTTCGTCAAGCATATACTGCATTTTGTTCACTTTAAACTTAATCATCTCAAGACGCTTATGATAGTGTCAATGAGGGCTCAAAGCTAGTAAGTACCATAATATTTTGGAAGCTATTTATGACTTGTAATCCCTGCTTCCCTCTAAGAAGGGACCTTTATCCCACTTCCAAGTTGAGTCAGTAAACCTACTTCGTTTCTATCTCCAACAAGATTTTGAGTTGTTGTGTTTCAAGCATTCATATGGTGATTTATTCAATCATGTTCTTTATCTTCCTTTTTTGCACAAACTCTTTATCTATTGAGTATTACTTGAAAGCCTTCACTTGTGAAAAACCTTTTGAGCAAAGAGTGTTCCTGCTTTTCAAACTTCTACAAAAAGCTTTTGTGAACCTGTTTGCTGTGTGCTCTCGACCAAGAAACGAGTTTGCAATTCCAATTATGATTTATCTTATGCATCTCTATCAGGACTGTTGTAATTTGCTGCAAGCTAAGTTATATAATGGTTAGTTGTTTTCATGAGTTGTGCAATGGTAAGTGTGATGCTTCTTGTTCGTATTCTTTATCGACACTTCACTCCATAAACCTTGGACATGTTTAGTGAGTTTGGTATTCGCCAGGGGACAAGCTTAAGTCTAAGCTTGGGGGAGTTGATACGCCAATTTTCATCACCATTCTATATCATAATTTACCTCTATTCATTGATATTTGTCTTATTAAGAGGTATTACTTTTGGCTTTTTCATCCTGCTTATGCATGTTGATGATTCCCTGAGGATGGACGCTGTAGTATGGATTCTGATGGAAAACAAGGCGTTTGCAATTTCATGAAGATGAGAAAATACCAGAAAAATATGGAAACATATTATTTCACGAAGATGAAGGAAGCGAAGGAGGAGCGGGGTGGCCGCAGGGGCCCACACCCCAGGCACGGCCCACCTAAGGTCACACGGGTGGGTTTGGCCCACCTTCCCGGCCCGACCTCCCCTTCGCTATAACTTCCCTTCAGCCTCTGAGAGCGACCATTAATAGATTTCCGCCACTGGGGGCGGAAACACCAAGAGAGAAATATCTCTCCGGCCGACAGATATCGGGGAATTCCTTCTGAGAGGGGAGACCATCGCCATCAACACCATCATCAAGCTAGGCTTCATCGGATCATCATCTGAATATCTACACCATCATCTCCACCACAAAGATCATCACCACTGCCTCACTGTAACAATTGTGTTGGATATTGCTTAGTTCATTAGGGAAACTTTCTGTTAATTACTATTATAGTTGATGCTTGTGAGTGGAACCATTGGATTATTGTTTATGTTCATATTGTTATCCATTATCATATCATCTTTGATCTTGATCCATATGATGTCTTGTGAGTAGTTCGTTTAGTTCTTTGAGGACATGGGAGAAGTCATGTTGTTAGTAGTGAATCTGTGATGAGTTATTATTCAATGGTTTAGTATTTGGTTGTGGTGCTATTCTCTAGTGGTGTCATGTGAACGTCGACCACATGACTCTTCACCATTTATGGGCCTAGGGGAATGCATTGTGTATTTGGCTACTAATTGTGGGGTTGCTGGAGTGATGTAAACCTGAACCCCCATAGACACCTTTGCACAAAGGAGAGTAGGATCTCGTAGTTTAAGGCAAAGGTTAGATTTATATCTTAATTACTTTCTATGTAGTTACTTGATGTTTGTAGGGGTTTAATCACAAGTATGTATTAGTCCTAGGAAGGGAGGTATGTTAAAGCATGCCAGGTTCTACCTGACACAACACTTCACGTAACACTCGTAAAAGAGTACTACCATTTGAAGCGAAAAGCACTTGATATACAGAATTCCCATGTGTCCTCGAGAACGTGTCCTCTATAAGTATTTCCCACCGGGCATTGTTCTTTGCTAAGAAAGGATTGGGACACTTGTCTCGCTTTGTTTCATTACTTCTATTAATACTTGCTCTTTGTTTTGTTGCTTGTCGAAACCACTAAAAATCCTGCTTTGCTAAGTATTCACAAAGGATTTCCTGCTCCATAAATTCTTCTCCTTGTTGGGATCAGACACTTATTTATATAGCAAGTACTTTATACACCCCTATACTCTGTGGGTCATCGCTTCTGATACTCCTTGCACACTCCTACACTCAACATGATGGTTAGGTCAAGATGCATAGAGGGTAAAGGAGAGACGATACCATGGATCGTGAGTACCTTTGGTCCACATATTTACACGTTGGATTAAGCTTCCGAGATGACATTTGGTTTGCATTAAAAGCAATGCCACTTAGATCCGTCATCTTGAACCTCTTGAGCATATGTCTTGATGGTATTTTTCTTGATTAATAAAGGTTTCTCTAAGTCGGCTCGATCTCGAATCCAAGAAAGAAACCTTCAATTCTCCCATCATCATAGACATCTTCAAACCTATCGCTCAGGCAGATTTGAAAATTCATCATTAAAAGATTGATTAGTAAGCCAAAAATGATATCGCCTCACATATAGTCGGCATACAAAAGTAGAGATCCCCTGCTAACTTTATAGTAAAAAGAGAGTGAATCGATTCCCCAACCCCTAACTAATGGGTTCAACAAAAAGCTCTTTTGTATATGCCTTGCTACCACGCACGGGGGCTTGTTTAAATAAGCAGAGTGCCTCATGAAGCCTAGACATGGTTTGGAACCTGGGATCCTCAAAACTCGGGTTGCTAACATATACCAACTCGCGGAGAACTATTAATAAACACACGCTAACATACTTGCTGTAATTTAAAAATTATGATGAGCAAAGAGGCAAGAAGGATAACATATGGACTCAAGAAGCAGCCACTGGAGGCTAGGTCACCAAATCGAGCCTCCACTTGAGAGAACTTTGAGCCACCAGCCTGCTCTTCTTATTCCTTACTACAATGCCATTTTCATCTTGCTTGTTCTCTGAAAATCCACTCTTGTGCCGATAACATTGCTACACTTTTGGGTTTTTCTAATGAAGCTTGCATAATTTGTTACGTCAAAGGTTGAGTTCTTTCATGCATTGCAACCAACCAACTGGATCTTCAAGAGCACAAAGACTTTGCTGTTCTAAATCATTGATATATGAGCTTCGATGATGGGGAAATCTAGCAAGTTCTCTTCTCGTGGACACTTTCTTATGAGATCACCTACAACCTTGTCAACAAGAGTATGACCCCTTAATCAAGGTTTTCTCAAGACGAGTTTTATGACGAGATTCAATTTCCTTATCGCTTTGTTGGGAGGAGTTGCTTCAACATTTGGATCCCTCATCTGACACCACTATCCTTCATCGTTCTGAACACCTGCAAATTGAGATGAAGAACTCCTTGCCCTTTGATCTTAATCTTTGCATTCGTGTGGTCACAAGTATTGGGAGCTTCGTGGTTGATAATCCGCTCCTAGTGGGGCGGATAATCCGCCCAGGAGTTTCGTCAGCTTCTCCTCGCTCGGGTCAGCTCATGCGAGTTTGAGTGCCCGATAATTCGCCTGGCACGGCCCATAATCCACCCCAGAATTCTCAACGCCCCTGCTCGTCCCGACAGTTCTCGGTGTTTATTGGCTTAGGGTCGGGACATTCCCGGGCCTTTCTGAGGCGATAATCCGCCTAGACTACCAGCTCAGAAACTGAGGACTTCCGAGGTTGTGGTGGCTGGTGCAAGTAGTTTCTCCAAAGAGGAGGAGCTTTTTGATCTTGTAGATGAGGGCTCCACTTGAGTGGAGCATTGTCCCCTTGATCCCGCCACAAGGTCTCTTTCAATGGGGCAAAGAAAAATCCCACGCCTATTCTTCTTATGGCATCTTAGTATTTCAACATTTGCATCACAAATAATATCGTAACTTACCCCACATGGGGTCACCACCATCGAATTCCACACTCCAAGATTCTACAACAGCCCCGAGCTATTGTAGACTCCTATAAGGTGGGATTCAACAATCAGAACCAACAAAAAATAATTTCCAGGCGTTAACTACTAGAAAAAAGGGCCAGAAGTAATCCAAGCATCCGCCTCCTCACGTGGGTCAAGTGCCCCACAGCAAAACAGGTGTCGCCACCTAAGCAAGGGGACTCTACCGTAACTAGAACAACCATGGCGCAGATGGGGTAGTGTCATTGTGACACGTAGGCTGTGGGCATGTGCCGGTCGTGATGATTAAGATAATTTAGCCAGCACACGGGCATGTGCGCTATGCCGAGAAACTGTGGGTACACCATGCCCGGGCGCCATGCCTAACCCATCAGGAGATATACAGGCTGATTCCGACAAACATGATCTGAGAAAAACGGACACAGTGTGCCACTGTGGCTAGTTCTCTGCGGGCACACCATATGTCCATGTGCCACCATGTGCCACCACTTTGGCAGCTCCACTTTGCACATGTGACTATCCACTACCACACCCACACTTCACTTTCCTTCTTCCTCCTTATCTAGTCGTGATCCTCCTTCCCACCTCCTCAATTTATCCACTTTTCACCATTTAGCGAACCACCTTGGCGTTACACATAATAGAGTGAAGCTATCCTCTCCGCACCATCTCTCGTCTCAAGACCTCTACTTCTATCTTCTCGATCATTCTCTATTTCGCAAATTGTCCAAGGATGTGTTCATGTATCTGGATGATATGCTCATTTGTATGTAGAGGATCAATGCTCATGTGTGTATGGAGAGGCTTGATGCTCAAGGTGTGTATGGAGAGGACTTCATGTGCGTGAGAGACCATGCTCATGTGTGTGTTGAGAGGATGATGTGTTCATGTGTGTATGGATTCGTCTCTGTGGTTGTCGTGAATGAGTTGCCATTTGTTTTGCCAAATGTTAGATTCATTCCATTTGGCAAGATTTGGCATTTCAGAAGTCCTACTTAGGATAGGTCATGCCGAAATTTCTATCGACCATTGCATGCATGCATTGGATTATGGTCAATAAACTTGTTCTACCTGAACAATTAAGTGAAGGAAACCATATTCCATAATGCTGTACATTGTGGCTAGGATTTTAAAAAGAATACGACATGATACGCAAATGTCGCAGATGATGTCCTCGTGTGTAAGATGCAAACTCTCAACTCCGGTTGATCGGACTAGGATCAGCATCTACACTTGCTTCCATGAAGTTTCATGGATGGCTAATTCTGCTGGATAAGCAATGACGAAGATGATGGAGACGAAATGGGCAAGTGAAATTTGAAGTAAGTAACATGATTATCATCACTTTACGGTAGGATTCGCCATATAGCGAGAGTCTCCTGAGATGGTGAAGGTGCGAAGGCACTGCGATGATGATGATCAAGATGTCTGAGAGAAGACCTACCATGAACAACAGCTGTGTGCAGACCCTTATAAAAAGAGACGCTTCTCGCGTACGAATAAAGTTTAGGCCGCCGCTAGAGAGAAATCCAAAAGCTGCGAACTTGAGAAAGACGTTACATCGTATTGTATGAAGGATGTCTGATACCCGGTGGAATGTAACACCGTCTATGGAGATGAAGGCAAAACACAAATTCAATTCAACACAAGCTTCAATGATATGATGACATTCTCGCGACGATCGCTCTCGATAGAAATTCACGTATCCAAATAGTATCGAGACGCTAAGAACGTCTCGATTCAATCGCGAAGTTAGATACCACGATGCATCAATGATTGCATCATTTATCGGGAGAGGACGCTTGAGAAACCATATGTCCGTAAAGCGTGGAGTCGTATACAAAGGAAGAAAGCATCACGTAAAGTGTAAGGTACTTTCCTGATTACTCATCAAGAGCGCGATTTCACGGAATTCGCGAAGCTGGGCTCATGCTGCGAAGGAAGAAGCCAGGAGGGTGATCGCGGACCCTAAAGGACAAGTTGTCGACGCGATGTTTAGATGCTAGCCGTTGGAAAGTATTAGACCAAATTCTCGTAATTCGTGGAGATTCAAGGAACATCAGCTTGCGCGAAGTAACCGATGGACTCA